>OZ018401.1:70410268-71010268 GCA_963969585.1 Drosophila helvetica | reverse complement strand
CTATTTGCTGTTCTGCCATTCTGCTCTCTCTGCCTGCCTTCTCTTCTGCTGCTGCTGCTGCTCCTGCTTCTGTTGTTGTTGTTGTTGCTGCTGCTCCCCCGAATAATTTTTTTGCTGTTGCTTTGCTTTGCTAAGCTTCACTAAATCCGTCTGTCGCGACAAAACCCAACAGCAGCAGCAGCAGAGCAGCAGAGCAGCAGCAGAGCAGCGGCAGCAGCAGCCAGAAGAACCGCTAGCCACAGCAGCAGCAGAAGCAGCAGCAGCAAAGGGAAGAAGCGGCAAAGCAGGACAGCGAGACAAGTGTTGGAAGAGACGAAGCAGAGGCAGCAGCAGCAGCAGCAGAAATCAGCAGCAGAGGTTAGAAGAGATTGGCAGAATGCTGGAGGAGCAGGCACAACTGAGTGTTAGAGGGGTTAGGCGGCAGACTACAGTTAGAATAGACCATAGGGAGACCTGCAACGGGAGCAGGAGCAACCATGACGACGCCGGCGACAATGCAATAACTCATGTGCTGCTCCTGTTGCTGCTGCTGCTGCTGTTGCTGTTGCTGCCTCTGTTGGATGTTGGTCATGATGACACTTTGGTTGTTGCTTCCAGCTTCCCATCTACCCGCGACAGCTCCCTTGTACCCACTGCCCCCGCCCTCAGACGCTTTGTGCTTTGGCAAAAGTTTTGTTTGATAGTCCCACAATTGCAAAAGTTGGCCACGTTCTTTGAGCCGTGGAGTCGTAGAGCTGTGGAGCTGTAGCGCCGCCCCTGAGCTCGGGATCCTTCCTGGCTTAAATGCATTTTAAGTTGCATGCTGCCCGCTCTGCCGCTCTGCCGCTTCCCGCTGCCGTGGCCGTTGCTTGGGCTTGGGCTTGAGCATCAACTTTAATAAAATGCCACATGTGAAGCTTGTTTACGGCTCTTCCACTTGTTGGTATACCCTTCCAGAAGGGTGATGATGATTTTTGAGTAGCAGCTTGCCGGGCAGAGACAGACAGAAATCCTTGAGAATGCAGATCGCTGGAAATCGTCTTCCTTCTCCTATGGATCAATCTTGAAGGGTATCTAAAGCGGCGGCCCAAAGGCTGTCCTTTCTTACTTGTTTTGTTGCTGGTTGCTGTTTTTGTAGTTAAGTGCACTTGAGAGCGCTTTAAGCTTGGAGGCCAAGCGATAAGGACACGCAACTTGCACTCGAACTGAAGTCATCCCATGCCTCCACTCATGGAGCAGCGCCCCTCCAGCAGCGCCCCTCCGCCAGCAGAACTTCCCTTGCATGCTTTTGTGCACCGTGACGTATGAGCAATGTTGGGGTTTCGCTTACGCTTTATCATACGCACCATGCGCCCGTGCCCAAGCCCGAGCCCGAGCCCGAGCCCTGGCTGTGCCCCAGCTCGGAGAATATGTTTGTGTTGTCTGAGCCGTGTATAGGAGGAGGGCTATAAAGGGGAGAGGGAGGGCGATGAAATAGTGCAAGAGTTTCCAAGTCATCATCATCCCGGCTCCACTTGAAGGTCGTCTAAGTAAGTTCCCCGAGTCTGTCAAAAAGCATTCTAAAGATTCTTCCTGGCTCTCGGGGGCTTAAAGAATTTCTAGCTTTTGTGTGGCCAAAAAGGGAGACAGATAAGACTTTTGGGCATTTTATGGTTATGGTTATGGGGCAGGTTGCGAAGAGAACGAAAACAACTTTAAGATTGCGTACAAATGAGGGAAGGAAGAAGCAAAGCGCTCTCCTGGGCGGACACTTCCACGTCAAATATATCGTACACATGTTTTCGTTTAAAAGACAGATATGCGCTTGAGGCGCCACAATTTGTTGGTCGCAATTCACCATTTATCATCCCTATTGAAAGAATTGAAGAAAGTCTGCCAACAGGCGAGAAACTAACCTTGGAAATTCCCTAAAATTTCCCGATAGTAGTACGCACTCGTACTCTAGGCATAGGCGATCCATCTGCCCATCCATCATCATCATTCACAATACGAAATTCCCTCAACACTTGCAA
This sequence comes from Drosophila helvetica, assembly GCA_963969585.1. NCBI lineage: Eukaryota > Metazoa > Arthropoda > Insecta > Diptera > Drosophilidae > Drosophila > Drosophila helvetica. The sequence goes on along the minus strand of OZ018401.1, from coordinate 71,008,277 downwards.
CCTTTTCCAGACCGGCAGACCGACCGACAGACCGACCCATCATATATCATTCGACGACAAATGCGCTGTGCGATGGGGTTGGGTGTTGGGGGTGGGGGCCGTGACAGACTCTCTCTCTTTGGGATCACAAGTTGAAGAGGTTAAGAATGAAGTACCTTCTTCCCCTCCCTGTTCAAGGCATTTCAATGCGTGCCAAACACTTGAGAGATCCCCCTTCCCCACCACCACCACGACCCCCGCCGCCCTCCGACCCGGAGACTGAATGGTCCGCCGTGCTTCCACAGTCGACTCCTCGAGTCGAGTCGAGTGTCTAAATGTCACGTTTAAATTTATGTTGCAACAACAATAACACACATACACATACACATATACAGAGGGAGTGGGGAGGTGTTTTAGAACCCCACGAAAAAAATATGCAGCGTAAACAAAAACAGTTATGACAACAATGGAAGCAGCAGAACAGAAAAGCAAAGAACTATGACAACCCTGCCAGCAACAACAATTACTGAAACAACACAGAAAACGGCAAAATGTTGCCGTGTGTCAGAATGGAGAGAATGAGAGAGAGACAGCGGGAGAGAGAGTAATGGAGATGGCGGCAGGAAGGGAATGAGATGCGGGTGCAACTGTCACCAAAACAATGTTAACCAAAATGGCAAAAATGAAACAACAACAAAAAATTAGAGTGGAGTCAGAAAACCTAGGAGGAAAAATATTTTTCTCACAAAAAAAAAAGAAAAAAAAAAGAAAATGATTGGAATACATTAGAAATTGTCTCTCTTGTTGGGGAGCCAGGCGGGGGAGGAGTTAGTGTTAGTGTTATGGGAATGCAAATGCAAATGGAAAAAAAAACAGATACGAGAAGTGGGAAATAACTCTGATTAGAAATTGCTTTGATAACATGCATACATGCATTGCTGGGGGTAGGGGAGGGGAGGTTGTTGCTTGTTGATTGAAAGGAAATTTACAGTTTAAATTTTGGCACAACTTGGGGAGCTTTTCGCAATGTGGCCAGCATTTCCTCAATTACAGCACAGTCTTCCCACAAACATATTTAATGATTTTCTGGTGAAAACTTTCCCCACATTCATATCAAAAGTTAGGTCCCTGCTGCTCCCTATTTGGAGCAGAACATTTTGCCAGAATATTTCTTAATTTTCGAACAATTTTCTGCACAATTGCGTTGTGCTTTGGATGCCGCTTCCTTCCATAAGTATCAAATGTCCAGCATTTTAAGAGGGGGACGAGAACGAGAAGGAGAAGGAGGACGAAGACGAAGACGAGGACCAGACCTCACCCCTGCATCGGCCATTAGCCTTATGTTTATATCATTAACAAAGTTATACGAAATTCAACTACTCTAATTATTTTTCCGTTTTTGGCTTCTTTTTTGCTCGTACTTTTTGGGGCGCAGGAGGAGGAGAAGCGAAGCTGTACAAGAGCGTAGAAGAGGGAGAGCTTAAGGCGAGTGGGAGAGTGGGAGAGCGGGAGAGCGCGATAGCAAGCCGCCCTGCTCTGCCTTAGAATTAGTGCGAGAGAAGAGTGGAGAGGGGAGAGTGGTTTGGCCATCTCATTGTGGCTTGCTGTCATGGATAGGAATGGAAGGGGACTGCAGCGGGGTCATAGTGCGTTTTACATGCGAATGTTGCCTTAACACAGATAGAACAACAGAACAGCTAAAACACACACACACACACACACAACAATAGCAACAGCAACAGCAGAGACAACGTTTGTGTTATTCTTGTTGCTCTCCTTGTTCCTCCATTATTATTTCTGCCGCTTTGTTCTTGTTCTTGTCTCCTGTTAATGTCTCTGCAGCAGGGTATGATGATTTTGCCCAAATGTTTGCAATGCCCAGAAGAAAGCATCTGCCTCTGTTTGGAATCTATTCACGGATTACAGGCATCGGAACCGATCCCTGCAGCATGGATTTGTGAGGGTATCAAAGTCCGCGACACCCGAAGCTACCTTTCCGTTACTGTTCCCTGTTCCCTGTTCCCTGCTCCCGGGGTCTGCCTCTGCCTCTGCTTGCGTTTCAACGAGCATTGCATTGTTGTTGGCATACTCGTATTATTTTGCACGCTCGTTGCCATCGCATAGCAGCAGAACAGCAGCAGCAGCAACAACGGTAAACCGCAATGAGAAAAAATGTTTTCATATTTATTTGCCGCTCTCTGGGCCTCTGCTCTGCCTCACTCTCTCTCTCTCTCTCCCCCGCAACTCGCATAACTCTACTCAAGTATGCAACTTTATCATTTTGATTTAAATGTTTTGCTGTTGCTGTTGCTGCTCTTGTCTGCCGCATTGTGACATGCATGTGCCTCCGTAGGACGGGGACTATTCTGAGTGAAGAGTGGGCCAAAGAGAGGCGAAGGCGGAGGCGGAGGCGAGAGTGATGTGAGGAGTAGGCGACAAACAGTAAAAATTGCATTGTTGTTTCGTTGTTTAGGGTTGCCAGCTTATTCAACGCGGCGTTTGCGTGATTTTATGAAAAGATTGTTCTTTCTTTTGTTGTTTCGGGTTGGAATATTGTAAATAAAAAGAAATTATAAATGGCAGAAAGGCAGAATGTCAGAATGGAATGGAAAGGGAGAGAGAGAGAGTTGCATGGCAGGCATGAAAGCAAAGAGAATTATTGGCTAACCAAGCGCTACAAAATGTGTTTAGGGCGTGGGGGGAAGGAGAGGCTTGATGAACTGTGACAAGAAGGAGGAGGAGGAGAGAGAATACGAGTATTGTTTTCAAGTTTCGCTATGCCAAGTGTAAGAGCGGAGCTCTCTGAATCCTTTAGCAAGGAGCATATCCCCTTTGAACATTCCATGTGCCCCCACTAATTGGCTTTACTCTCGGCGACGAAACTGCCTTTGACACTGCATAAATTAAGGGATTTTTTGTGCATACAACTCTGACAGGCAGGCAGGCCGCATTCCCCACCCCACCACACCCCACCCTCTGTGTGTGTGTGTGTGTGTGAAGTGCAAAAATTAATTTGATTAAGTAATTTCACATGTCATGCCACATATAATTTATGGTTTGCTTATATTTCGAGTTAATTTCACGCTTTTTTCCGCACTGCATTTCCCACTTCCCATTTCCCATTTCCATATCCATTTGCATCGTTTTTCCTGTCACAGGCGCTTGTTTGTGGCGCGGCTTTCAAATTGTTTTGATGCTCCGTTGATTCGGTGTACGAATGTGGACATTTTCTCGCCGTCAACAACAATTTTGTTCGTTTTTTTTTTGTTTCGGTTTTTTTGCTTCGTATGTTTTCACCTCGGAGAATGTTTACGACATTAATTTGCAAAAATAAAATGGGCTAAAAAATAGTTGCAGAGCGTAGGAAAAAATTGGCCAGGAAAATGTAAATATTTTTGTTAGATATTAAGCCGAGGAGATTGTAAACGAGATTGATCTAATAAAGCCAACTAATTAGTTAGTGTTCGCTGGTTAATTACTATATGTATGAGCCGGAAAAAGTCGTGGAAAACATGCAAAAATAATCTAGGAAAAGCATTAAATGTGGTACACATGTTTTTGCCATGCTTTAAAGTGCAGTTATCCTTCGGCTTATGTACAAAATACATAGCCTGCTTTTTGGCTTCCGCTAGAAATCTGGAATATCTGATTCAGAGATTGTAGCACAAATCTCAACCAAAACCATTAAAAATCGACTTTGTTGCTGTTGAGGTCTGCAAAAACTTGAGCTGGCCCACGTATCCTGTCCATATCCTGGCACGTAGAGCTCCAGCTACCAGCTACCAGCTACCAGATCCCAGGTCCTGGGCGATAATAATGAAATACGAACAATGCGCACATTCAAGTGATTAGCCCTGGCAATAACAAGTTTACTTGTTAGTCGGCTGCATCATGTTTGTCAACAGTTTCGGAACCGAACTCCTGCCCTGCTCCCCGGCTCCCCGGCTCTTAGGGGGGTCCGACTGGGGCGGACATAAATTTCCAGTCATTTATCCGGGAACGGGAAAGGGAAAGGCAATGGGAATGGGCGCACTGCCAAAGTGAGCAGCAAACAAACAAAATGAGTGGCCATTTAGTTTAGAGCAGAGTTAGGAGGATCTGGACTCCCCCCACCCCCCTCCCCACCCCACTACTTGTTTCCTCTGACAGCATTGTTTACGGCCAGACAACTTTGTCAGCCAAAGTGTCTGCTCTATCAGTCGTACTCCGGCGAGGAGTACTTTATGCAATTAACTAATTCGATGTGCCATGTTTTTGCTACACTCCTGGCCAGTCGCTGTCCTCCTCCAGGACGAAGACGATTGCAGGAGCCAGCAAGGAAACAAAAGAAGGGTCGTTCCACGTTCTTTTTTTTGGTTCCCTGTTCTCAATAAAATTTATGTTGTCCGGGGTCAGGGCATGGCGTGAAGCCGAAGGAATGCAATCGCAGTCGCAATCCGATTGAGCGTCAGCGAAAGTTCCACGCAAGAGAGAACGACCGACATCGAGGAAGATTGAACGAAAGAGAGCGATTGAACGAGCAGGATTGAACAAAAGAGAACGAATGCAAGCAATGTCAAATAAGAGCGCACAAGAACGATTAAGAGAGAGAGCGACTGCTGCAGTCCCGAAGAGCGGCGGAATGCAGTGGAAATGGAACACTGAACACGAGCCCGCTCTTACTGGAAGTTAAGCTCTTTCTGAAAAGAGTTCTGTGCTTCGCTCTTGGCCCCAAAGTTGATTCAATTAAAAAAGCAACAAATGAAATGACAAACTGCACAGTACACACCCCCCCTCCCCACGCCCTGCCAGCCCTCTTCTTCTGTGGAGTGGCAGCACTTTTAATTGAAAATGCATTTGCTATTTGCCAGAGCCTCAGCCCGAGCCCGAGCCCGAGCCTGAGCCTGAGCCTCAGCTTCGCTTCACTTCGGTCCTGAGCCTCAGAGCCTCAGAGCCGTCTCGTTTAGGCGTTTGATTCACACGCAACAAGTACAGTTGTGGCAAGCGATTTGCGCCCAAGTGCTGTTCAAGTGTTAAAAGTGGGTTAGGGGGAGTGAGTGTGAGTGCGAGTGCGTGTTTGTTCGTGTCGTTAACAGCAGCAGTCAGCTGCCTAGTCAAACCGAGCCCCAAATCCATTGTCAACTCTTAAAGCAAACTTGGGGCAAAGCGAAAAGTGCACACGGGAGGGAGAGTCGTTCTAGGGGTGGGGAGGTGCTCGTTGATTAACCTGAAACTGAAGGTCCTTTCGGGGGGGAGGGGGTAGCAGTGGAAGCGCCCACATTAACCGACTGGAAGAAAGTTTGTGCAACGTTGCTTTCACTTTTAAAGCAAACAAGTAATCTGTTAGTCTGCGGTAATTAAGATTAAGATTAAGCTTTTACTTTTGTTGCCCAACACTGGCAGGGTGCTGGCGGGGAGCTGGAAGGGAAGCACTACCCAAAAGGAAAAGAAAATTGGGGCAGCTCTGCTCTGCTATTTCTCTCAATGTAATTCGAAGGATATTTGGAGTTTCTTTCTTTCTGCTTTAAGCTCCTCCTCCTGCCATTGTCCAACACTGGAACACACGAACAAACATGCTGTTGGCAAAATGTTATTCTTAAGTGAAGCACTTGCTCATGCAGATTATGGCCAGTGGTGCAGCATTAAATGCAATTTGATTGCCATCTTAAACAAGAGGTTCGGCCTATAAATAGGTCATCACTCGTTAAGGCTATGCCGAAGATCTCACAGACCTCTCTTGAAAGTGTGCTGCTTGGGAGAACCCATGTCAGACCCATCCTGATCCCCCCCGAGCCTGAGCCTGAGCTGTGGCCTGCTCCGCTCCGCTCCTGCTCGGCTCCGATGACAGTTGATGATTATTAAAACAAAACCCGAAATTAGCTTGTGATGGGTGTGAAATGTCTGCAACGGAAATGAGGTTTCGTTCTGATTTACGTAGGCAGAAATGCCTCCTGCCTGCCTGCCTGCCTGCCGCAGGAGTCAGTGGAGGAGAGAGAGAGAGAGAGAGAGGGAGGGGGAGAGAGAGACTACTGCATGCACACGGAGTCTCGTACATTTGAAGGACATTAACAATTGCCGGGGCTGTCCGGCCTGCCAGTTCCGTTATGGACCCGAAACACACACGCACACACACACACACACACACACAGAGGAGAAGAGCACGCAGAGATACAACCCCCCCTGCCCCTCGCCGTGTGGAAGGGAGTGGCAGTTGGAAACTTGACACGCATATTTAGTGGCAACAACAAACCTAATTACGCATGTCCAGGAGCGACTAGCGACGAGCAATGACCACTGCAGTGGAGTACACTCCCCCTCCGCATCCCTCGCATCCTTCGGAACCCCTGCACGCCCCCCACCCCCTGCAGAGCTGTGCATTTATGACTGAGACGCAATAATGGTATGGTATGGTCAGGGTCTTCATTTCAAATATATGTACTAGATGTATAGCCAGGGCCAGGGCCAGGGCCAGCCCCCCTCCTAGATGCCGCCCACCCCCGCCTCCCATGGCATCTCGATAAGAATAAGCGAAGCAGAAGGTAAATGGTGCAGGGCTCTATGATTTCCGGAAGATTTGAACTAGATCGAGGCATCGAAAACTAAAATATAATTCGCGTATCGAGATGCCCAAATAAATATCTAAGAGCTATGGGGATCCCGTGTCCCTGCAAATGGAATTCGGTTAGATGTTCCCCTAATGATTAATTTATCTCTTTCTTCGATTAAGAACTGTATCTACCGATCCGTTCGAAGGAGTATTTAGGCTGCCACTGGATTGTCCTTCGTCAAACCGAAGCCAATATATTGTTCACTTCTGACCGAAGGCACGAGCTGTGCTGTTTGTTGCAACTACATTTGTCATTAGCAGAGATTTCCCTGCTGTTTCCCTGGTGCCCGGTGCTTGGTGCTTGGGGCGGGGGGCGCGGGGGCGGGGGAGAATAATGGCAGCTGGAGAGTAAGTTGGTTGTTGCTCTGAACAGATTTTATGATTGCATCTGTTCCCCGCTGCCAAATGCCGGTTGCTTTCCATGGACATATGTACATATGCTATTCCCTCTGTGGCGGAGCTCACTGCCTGCAGAGTGCGTTCTATCTGTGTGTGTGTATCTGCATCTGTATGGGAAAGTATCCCACACTGCGTGTGCGTGTGTGTGTGCGTGTGTGTGTGTGTGTTGTGTGGTAGCTAAATTAGCTGTGATTAGGCCTAATAGAGCCTGCAGGGTATGGAATGCATTTGGGACTGGGACTGGGACTGCACTGCTCCTGGGTGCTCGATGCTCGGCTGCTTGGTCGCTGCTAATGCGGCAGTTAAAATTTTGCTGGATTTGTGGCATCTGCAGAAGGCAGGAGTTGTCCAACATGCAACAAATCTTATTTACCAATCAGAAGATGGATGGGCTAGTGATATTCTAGTGATGGGTGCGCCATTAGCCATGATTATGATTCCATTTGAGGCCAGATTCCTGATTCCTGATTCCTGGTTCCTGATTTGATGAATGATGGAAAATGGAAAAGGGAAAATGCCTGGCTTACAGATGCAATGATGAATGATGTTTTTTTAAGCAACTTCAAAAATGAACTGAATTTTGGTTTGGATTGGGAAATAATATCTTTAAGGTTTGTATAATCCGCCACTTACAGACTCCCCCGAAGACACACCCTCTCTCTGACTCTCTGTCTCTCTGTCTCTCACCCACATTTACATATGTAAACAAATTCATGAGAGGGAAATTACAAGGGAACTATCCATGCATCGTATGGTCGGTCCATCACAAGTCCCTGAACCGAATCCACAGCCGAATCAACTGTCATTCCAAGCGAGGCCCACATCCTGCAGTGGGGCAGCACTACAGCAACGGGTATCCTTGAAGGACTCCGCCCCAGTCCAGCCCCCGAAAACACTTGTCAATGCGGACTATTCATAGTTCTCGCCTGCTGTTGTCCGACAAGGGACATGCATAAAATTGACCAGGATTTCGCTCTGACAAGACATCACGAGGCCCAAGGATGGGGGCTACACACACACACACACATTGCATGTATGTGCCATCAAATTACTGAGCAACGCCTATGCGTATGCAACAAATTTGGTATTACAGAGAAAGGGGGTTGAGCTGCCACCCCCCCAAAAACTCCATCCCAGATGCACAGCCGTGCAGCTGGGGAAAACTAAATTTTTCTAATTAAATTTATTGACTTGTTTAAGTTAATTTAGCTGCCAAGTGGTTCGGTCGTAGGACATTTCATTTGATTTGCCACAAAGCCAATCAGAAATTAAGAGCCGTAGTCTGTGGTGGTGGTGTGTGCTTAGCCAAATCAATTTCCGCATTACCCCTTCCCCCCCACCACCCCCTGCATCCCACCACGCCCCCACAAATACACAGACAAACAGACTGTACTATGGGAAATATTAGGCCTTTTTCTGGCCAAAATCTATTTCTTTAAAGTAGTTCAAATTAAATATTTCTAATCGTTATACATATATCAGAAAACATCGATCTGTAATGTTAAGCAGTTGAAAATGTAATGAAGGGGCCACTGTTAACTTGTCAGCTGTTTAACAGAGCCAACCACTGTTAACTTTCCAGCTGTTTAACAGGGCCAACCACTGTTGACTTTCCAGCTGTTCAACAGAGCTGTGTTCGCTAGCTAGAAGCGTGTGCTGTTAACACGGACATTTTTTCTTATAACTTTAAATTAGAATAAATATTTAAATTACACAATTTAAGTGCAGTTTTTACAATGCAGTCCCATCAGAGTGGCTTTTAATATATTTTTTTGTCTTGACACAGTGGAAATTCCCCTGATTTTTTGTGTAATTGCTAAACTTTAGTAAATATCATTACATCAGTTATTAATTATTGCCACAAAAAGTGGTTCAATTTCCCATAGTACACTGCGGAAAAATCCTATTATCGAGAGTTTTAGGCCAATTATTGGGTATATGTCGATTGAAGCGGAGAGAAAGAGAGAGAGAGAGAGAGAAATGTGTTGTGAGTCTGGTGCGGGGCATCATTATACCCTGGACAGAGATCTTCGAGAATAATTGAATCTGTAGAGTATATATGTATGTATCTTTTTGGATCGGTTACAATACATTGACCCTGGAAATATTGATATTTAGGCCTCCTTTTCTGGTTGAAATTGTGCATTTTTCCGGGTAAATTGTTTGTTTTCTGGCTGTTGACCGAAGCGACAAAAATAATGGAATGTTTGTTTGATTGGCGACCCCCCTCCCAGCAGTTTGATTGATTTTCCATCGAGCTGACTAATAACTTTTGTACGTTGGCCAAACATAGACGAGTGGACCAGTGGCTCAGTGGCACAGGAAAAAGGCAAAAGGCCAAACAAGCCAGCCAACAAATAAGCAAACAATAGGTGGGAGCGACAGCGACAGCAACAGCTACAGCGACCCACCCGACAGGAGCCCCGTACAGGACACACAGGAAATTGTTGCATTGAGTTGGCCGAATGGCCATATTATGTAAATCACTGCCATTGACAGCCGCCGCCACAACAATAGCAACACTTGCAACACAGTCGCACAACAACAGCAACAGCAATAGCAGTGTGTGTGTGTGTGTGGAAAGCCCGAAAACCACTTTGGGCCCCCAACTTATTTGTGGCTAACAAATTTGCATGCATTGATGCATCATCATCGCTGCCAGAAAGAGAGTTTATATAACTATATATATGTATATCTATGCTGGTGTGTGTGTGTGTGTGTGTGTGTTTGGGCCACTTTCTGGCTAAGTTTTCCCCTCTTTTTGTGTCGAGTGTTTGCCGCAAGGACAACATGACCGATAGACAGAAGAGGGAGCGAGCGAGAGAGGGAGCGAGGGAGGGAGGGAGGTGGAAAGACTTTGACTGCGATTCAGCTCTTCCGCAAATCAATTGAAGTTGATTGTGGAATGGAGAGGGGGGGATTTAGGGGATTTCGGGGGGTTTTGGGGGTCCTCTCAATGTGTCAGCTCGAATGTCAATTTGCATTGGCCAGGATTCAGGACAGGACAGGATAGGGTATGTATAGCCTGTAAACGTAATAAAATGTACAAACTCGATTCCTTTTTTTCTTTTTTTTGGCTCAACATTTGTCAAGTGATTGCAAAGGAATTTATACTCTGAAGAGGATAAAAAAAAAAAGGGGAAAAATACAGAAATTAAACGAAAGGAAACAAGAAGAAAAGAAGGAGATATGTGGATGGAAAGTTCAGGAAGGGATTTTGCTTGATAATTCGATAATTCCGATGATTTTTGTAATGTAATGCAAATTAATCGATTGCTGATCGATCAAAAACGAGAGAAAACCTCCAATCGATTCACAATCATTTACCATGCGATAACCTGCAGATTCTGAAAACAGTTACCCATTCATTCGATGAATGTCCCAAAAGGAACAAAACAAAAAACTCAATACGGAACCCAATTGGAAGATGTTCAATCATTACAAACGCCTGGAGCGAAATATCTTCGAACTATGGAAGATCCCTGTTTCATTCCAGGCCAAATCGAATTTGCAAAGTCATTTCCAATAAAAGTGGTTTCCAGACATTATTAACAAGACCTTAAATATCATAAAAATACAATTAAATCGTAAGATTCTGAAAAATGTATTGTATTCCATTGATCGATAAAATTTTGAATTTTTTAAGGTTCACAAACAAAAAATAAAATTTAAGAAAAAGAACCTTTGCTTTGGTTTACGTTTCCCCATTCCCCCAAAAAATATTTGTTCCTTATTCATTTCGTACTTTGATTTTAAAATTAAATTTCCTATCTAGAAAATGCATTGAGCCTGTTCTATTGATCGGAAGTGTAAATCATATACATAAATATATATATATAATCGTCATCGCTTAACCGAAAGCAATAACTAAAATAATTGTTTAACTGAGAGACACAGAGAGAGACAGAAAGAGACAGAGAGAGACAGAGAGGGAATAGGCCTTGAGACATCGATCATTGAATAACCTTTGAATAGCCTTTGTATTAGATAACCAATATTCGCCATTAACATAATCTCCCCACACACACACAAAGGACACACACACACTCGCACACACACACACACACACACACACACAGAGAAATCGAATCCCACTTCAAAGGACCGACCGAAAGCAGAGCCAGAGCCAGGCCAAATGAAATTCATTCACCAATCGAGTGCATTCACTGGCTCCGATTATATTCCACGCACACAGACATGACATTCCTATGGGGAATCCACACACACACACACACACACAGATACACACAGACATGACATTCGAGTGCGAGGTCCTTGGGCCGATCATTTTACACAATTTTGCGTGTCAACATTGCGGCTGTCATCCTTTTTTTCGTCGTCGTGTGTGTGTGTGTGTGTTTTTTTGTTGTTGCTTTTTGCGGGTGGTAGGTGGTAAAGGGGACTCGGATTTGTGGGCGGGCCACTCGTTGCATTGATCCAAAAGTGTTGCCTCATTAAGCCACTTTTCACAAAACGCACACACACACACACACGCACACACGCACACAGACAGACAGCAGGAGCACATCCATTCAGGATGGCATCCATTGAATGCCACATGGAGCCCAATCGGTTCTCATCCTCGGCTATCAATAGGTATTTGGGGTCTAATTACAAAACACAAATGCTCTATAATTTCCAAAACCCCAAAAGCCCCCTGCCCCCTGCCCTCTCTCCATTCTCGCCCCTACTGTTCCCCTATTCATGGATGATTTCGTAATTTAAACGGCAATCACCTCTTGGCCCAAACCCCGCCATATGTCAACAGGCAACAAACAAACTTCTGTCAGCAAAATCATGCAAAATGTGACATTGCGAGAAAGATACTGTGTGTGTGTTTGTGTGTGTGTGTGGGGGGTGGAGGGGGCGAATAGAATGGACGGGCAGGATATCGAGAGGCTGCCTGCTGCCTGCCTGCTGCTGCTGCTACTGGAATGCCATTGCTGGAACAATGTATCCCATCCTGCCAGTGCCAGTGGCAGTGGCACATGCCACATGCTACATGCCACTGCGTACCATTCAAAGTTTATTGATTCGGATTGAAAAGCTGACACTTGCACATATTTCACACACACACACACCCCCACACACCCCCCAAGTTTTGCGCTTTTTTTCGGTGGTGAATAGTGCGGCTTAGAGTGTCACGAGGGGGTGGGGGGTCTAAGGGCTGGCTAAGGTTAATAGTTCATTGATAAAACCATTGGAAACTGATGATAAGCCATCTTTGCTCTGGCACACACACAGCACATACTCGTGTACGCATGTCTGTGTGTGTGTGTGTGTGTGTAATCCCCAATAATTGGGAAATTTCAAGTGATGAAAACGCTGCGAAAGATGAATGCCATAAGGGGGTTCGCAAGGTTCAGGCTATTACAACTTTCTTTTGCTTGATCTCTGCCTTCCACAATCCCCTAAAGAGGCACTCGCCCATCCACAAGCCACTTCATTAAGTTCCTGTCCTTGCACGCCCCCTTCTGCCGCCCCTTCGGATATGTAAATTCCCAGCCAATATTCCCACTTATTCAGGCTACTTATAATTTTCACTTTCTTTGCCATTGCCCTGCTCCTGGGAAATACCTCTTTCCACAGAGAAGTGCGAGAGAGTGCGAGAGAGTGCGAGAGGGAAAATTAAGAAAGAAATCATCTAAAGGAAATGCAATCTGTAAGCGATGCTGCCTGATTGGGTTTGTCTGCTTTCATTACGACCTTGGGATGGCTTCCTTAGCACCCTCCTCCTCCTCCTGCTCCTGCTCCTGCTCCTCCTCTCTGGGGCAATCACACAGACCATTTAACTTTAACGACAGAATAACGAAAGGAAAGAGCAGACCAGACCAGACCAGACCAGGCAGCACCAGGAGGAGGAGAAGGACTAGGACACTGGGAGCTGGGAGCTGGGAACTGGAGACTGTGGATTGTGGACTGGGCCCACTGGCCAAAGTTCTTTGCCTCATTACAATTATATTTGCAAAAGTTGTTCTCGACTTCTCGCAGATGTCCGATTTCCGACTTGTTGCGGTCGAGGCATTCTATTTGAAGCGTATATCCCCCGCCCCTCCCCGAAGTCTCTATGTATTATTCATATGATTATTTGTTTATCAAAGCAGCCATATTGAAATTTGATTGAAAGTTGAATAAAGTGGGTGGAAATGTCTTTGGAAATATGCGAAATTCGAATAGGATTCGGATAGGAAGGTGTCACTGCAAGAAGTTGGAGAATATTTATGGCTCCTGCATTGAAATGGCAATTGAATTGGATAATGGATTACCTGAGTGACCCTCTTGACCTTCCAGACAGCATCAAAATGTTTTTCATAACCACAAATGAAAGCAGAGAGGGCTAAAGGGCCGAGGGCCAAGGGCCGGCCAGTTTGCATTTGGCTTTTGTTTGAAAATCGACTTTCTTTAGAAAGTTCCCATCAACAGCGAGCTGTGGTGTGTTTTTTTTTAAATTAATTTTTATTTATTTGTATACGACAGGAATATGCGAAAGAATGTTAAGGAATGGTGTTTGGTGTTCGGTGTTTGGAGTTGGGGAAGCCGAAAGGGTAAAAGGTGCTGAAGGTGGCCCTGATGTGGGCTAATCTGCTAGGGTGACAAAATGGCTGGCCATGCCCACAAACCGCCTTAAAAATCATATTTTACAAGAGTCTTAAGTCGCTTGTAAATTTGAGTTCACACTGGCGCTATAGCCAATAGCGGCTTTCCTTGGAACTACTGCTGCAACAGCACTTGGCGAAGGACATGACTTAAATCCTGTCGAAACATCCCCAAGAGGCTCCAAACTTGGCTTGGATACGCTAGCGCCCTCTGCTGTTCGTCTACTACCGGAAGTCGCCGAAGTTTCATACCGACGAGCTTCTGTCAAGTAGACAAGTCGCTGGCATGGAATATGTACTTCCAACCGAATCGTCGCTCAATATCGGAATATATGTACATATGTATTTATGCCCCTGTCCCGATGCCATTTGAGAGGTGGATTGGTCGGAGTTGAAGAAGCTGCCAGAGGATCTGCGCAGGACATGTGGCGCTCCATGCATCCATATCCCTGACTAAAAAGAAGCATTTGTATATCAAGGGACGCATTTAGAGAGGAGCATAGGATGGCCTTTGGGATCTGGCTGGGATCAAGCCTAATATTCTGCAATCTTACAAATCTTCTGATGCGCCAGATCTTAGCCCGGCGGAAATAAAACCGATGGCATTGCGGTAATGGTGCCAAAGAAGGAGAGAGAGAGAGAGAGATCTCTACGTGGATCTCCAGGTGGATCTCTATGCGGCAAAAGCATAAGGAATATGTTCTAATGTTAAATTCTGCATTTCATTTCTACCCTTTCCACCCACCCAATGAACTATTTGATTCGAAATTTAAAATATTTCATCTGTCTCTGTCTCTTTCTCTTTCACTTCTCACACCAACATCAACCATTACACATACACATGTACATATATCGCTCCGCTTCGATAGGGGCGCAAACGGCACGATTAAGAGTGGGATAGCGAGATGGAGAGGGAAAGAGATAGAGATAGAGAGAGAAAGAGCGGGAGAGGGGGAGAGAATGAGAATGATCAGCGATTAGACAATCAGTTCGATTCTCTATTCTCTGTTGGTCATTCTCTATGATTTCAATTTTTTCATAACTTTTCTCGTAACTCTAAATTATTGGATGCCACAGATGTTCGTTCTTTGTGTGGGCGGAAGTGGAATACACTTGGAACCGTTTGATAACACACAAGTCTGAATACAATCAAACCAATAAATATATCCCCATACTCTCTTTGACTATCGGGTGTAAAAATATGTTTTCTTTGGTCCTTGGTTGGAAATAGGGGGGGAAAAAAAGAAACTTCTTACAAGTTTCCCATACCGGGAATTGAACCCGGGCCTCCCGGGTGAGAGCCGGGTATCCTAACCACTAGACAATATGGGATATGAAAACTCTCGTGTTAAATGCGATGATAAGACCAATGGAATATGGGAAAAACTATTAAGAACTATAAGGAATATCCAGCATTCCATTTGTTGGCGGAAGGGACTGGACTCCTCAAGGATTTAGGTGATGCACAGCAGCTACAGCTATGAATATTTATAGATCGAAAATCACAAGCTAGTTCTGGGAAAATAAACAGGAAAATCTATAAGATACCCAACTTGGGATCCGCATCTCACCTCCATCTCCACATTTCCCACTCTATTGTACAATTTTTCGATCTGATTAATCTGGATAGACTTGCAACAAACAAAAGCTACAGATTCGAAAAAGGAATTAACTTTCCCGGGAAGTTCTGAAAGGCTGGAGAATTGGAGAGACCGCAAGACTGGAAAAATATATACGCGGGTCCGAGATACTAGAGCGGAAGGAAGAGCAGAGTCGATGACTTATATCTATGTAGACACGTGGGTGTTTTTTTTCTCAGCTAAATCGGAATTTGAACCATTAAAAGGGCAAATCTGGTGCTCAGTGTCAGAGATCAGGGCATCAGGGGCGTCCATACATATCAGCGGGCCGACATCACTCAAAAACCAATTAAATATCAATAAAGCTGCATACAAATGTTAACATTTAGGCCAAATGGCAATCGATTAACATTTATAAGCTCACATTCCCCGCAATCCATCAATTTTCGGGGCACTAAACTCGCACCGAACCAAATAATCCCACGGCACGGCACGGCCGGCACGGCATCCCAATGAAACAATATAGTAACTATATTATTTATGATTGTGGCCGAACATAAAACTGTGTGTATTTAGGACGGAAAAAAAGCAAACAAATGCCAAGCTCGCTTGGAAAACAGATTCAACAGGGACTGGGCTGAGTCATGCTGCAGAGTCACTGCAGAGCCGCACGAATCGGACAAACTGTTGGCTGAAGGTGTCATCTTCCGATCAAAGTCTAGCCAAAGGTCGTCCTTAACACAACGAATAAAGCAATAACAAAAAACAGCAAATTACAGAGAAAAACAAAGCCAAGAAACAACAGAGATACAAAGATACACAGATACACAGATACTGGAGTAAAAACATTGAAGTTGTCGGATCAGTGAAGCGTTTGATAATGCTTCTTCTTTATGCTTGGCCATTTGTTAAGGTCTCTCTGCTGCCGACTGCCGACTGCCGACTGCTGAATGTTTATGATTGCTCGATTACTCTGCCAGACATACAAAAGTCGACCCAATTACAAGTTGTTTGTTCTGACTCGAAACAAGCGAGTAGTAAGACATCATCCAACCTCATCATCATCGCAGTCATCGTCGTCATCGCAGTCATCGCAGTCATCGCAGTCATTGGAGTCATCGCAGTCATCGCCATGATCATCGAATTTGTGCAGATGGCCTGGCCATACCATAGCCAAGCGGACGACTGACCTTGCCTCCGTTTAAGAGTACTCCAATTTCGAGGCATAGAAGCCAAAATCAATTTAAATGCTAGCCAGCAACGAGAAAAAGTTGCACGAAAAATAATAAACCTGAATGGTAGCTTGAAAGAGCGTACCACATGACGTATGCTTAATATTTGTACAAGAAATCTAAAGCAAAAAGTGTGCAGGGGGGCTTGGGGGGAGTGGAATATGAAATATGGTTGGGATCTTACTTAACTTTATATATATATATTTATGGCACATACTGTATATAGGCAGAAATGGCAAATAAGATGGAAATGTTCCTCAAGGCAAGTGTAGATGATTAGTTTTTGTCCTTTAGATAGAGAACCGAACTGCATCTGAAAAGTACATTTTTAAGTTAATTAGGAACGAAACTAAGGATGATCTGAGGAAGACTATAGGGATGATAGGGACATAGGGGCATGGGATGACAACAGATCCCAAATGATGATGGGTTCTACCTATGAGATTTGCATAGAACGGCACAAGAAAGCGAGCAGATGAGTGTTAGAGAGTCGCATTCAAAGAGCGAGGCATAGAGAGTCTCGGCTGAGAGTTTTCATATCTTGAAGTGCGTTCCAAAACGGAACGAAACGTACACGTCCACGTGTACACTTTCCTATGCACATTAGATAGGGCCTTGGTATTGGTATGCGTCTGTTAGCTACTTTCTTCAATGGAGGGTACCCCGTCGACAGATGGCATGCATAAACCATTCATCTATGGGGTAAGACAATTCTCTGATCTGTCCACATCTGTGGAGAACTTCAGGTGCAATTTTTGTGACACTCTATACATCTGTTGGTCCATGCTGTTTATGTGACTCTTCAGCATTCCATTGATCTCTAAAGCACCTCTTTATATACATATGTATCTACTATAAGTACGAGTATATAGCCAAAACAGAACATGACAATATTTGCAGCCAAGTGGTGCACCGCCGACTCAATTCGGAATTCGGACCACATTCTGTGGGCCAAGAAGTGGCAGTCGTCGAAGCCAAGCCAAGCCAAGCCAAGCCAAGCCAAGCCAAGCCAAAAGGTGTCCAATGGCCGGCCCGGCACAGAGCCCCAGCACTGACCCTGTTCGCACCTCGTTATGCTGTTGGGCTATCCTATCGCTTTGGCATTTGGTACGACTCAAGTCGAGTCGAGTCGAGTCGAATCGAATCGAGTACTTCTCATAAGTACACCAGTATCTCGGTAATGTAATCTTTTCAGGCTTTATTCATGGCATTTTCTGTATGAAATTTCCCCCAAAGCGTTTGTCTATCATCATCAGCTCCGAGACTTGCCATTGCCAGTCAGCCTTTTGCTTTTGCTTTTTTTTCTGTTTCTATTTCTGCTTTGAAATCCGATCGATGAAGGCAGCACTAAAGGCAGTTAAGGCAAAGGCAAAGGCAGCGGCAGCGGCAGCGGCAGAAGCACTTTGGACTCCAGAGTTCAGAGCTGCCTTTGGCCTTCTACACTGTTTTTGAATGGATCTGCCATTAATTTCAATCATCTCCGAAGTATTTTCCATTGAATTTGTAATTGGTTTTGGGTTCTTTTGGCTCTCGCTGGAGTCTGGTTTGTCACTTTTGCATGTACCTCTGCAGTCTACCGTCTAGAGTCTAGAGTCTAGACATTCATCAAATGGCAATTCAATCAATTGTTTTTGGCATTTTCCTGGCATAGTTTTTGCTTGTGCCACCTTTTGACTAATTTCTGATATAAATTATTATTTTTTAGCTGAATATTTTGCTGAGGAATTGTCTGGCTGTGACCTACTCTATATACATGCATATATCATCACGTGTGCCCCTCATAAGACCCTTCAAAATTGCCAAATAACTGCTCCACAAAACAAAGTCACTTGAACTAATGATTGGTTGAAAGGCAGAGCTCCCCGGAGTAATCCCCAAATGTGACAAAATAGTTGGGCAAAGTGCGAAAATACAATTAAATTTGGGAGATCCCCCTTAACACATTTTTCAGACAGAGGATTCCATGGACGAGGGCTTCACTTCGATTACAAAACCCATCGACAATTTGCCGCAAAAAAGCACAGAAAATACAACAAGAAGAGAGACCAAAACGAAACCTTTTTTGGCGATGATGTATGGATATTTTGGCTGTGATTCAAAGAAGGCTGGAAGGTGGCATGAGTGGCATGAGGTGGCTGCCTCGGAAGGTGGAATGATATGGAGTGTGGTCAAAAGAGGAGGAGTCGGATCGGGGGCATTGCGCAAAGCTGAGACAAAGACTGCGGATTGCGGACTGCGGACTGCGGACTGTGGGGGTGGCGATGGCGATGGCGATGATGATGATGGATCATTCCCCGTTTTTGGGCCTCTAGCGGATGTGGCATGTGGCATGTGCCATGTGGATGCTCCATAGGATGTTCTTCTTCGACTTTGGCATCGGTCTCGTCTCGGACCCTCGCTGCTCTCTGCTCTCCGCTCTCTGCTCTATGCTGTTTAGCATATTCATTGTTGATTGCCGGGCCGCGATAATTATAATTCCTCCGCCAAGACCTGGCGTGTTTTTTTTTTTTTTGTTTTTTTGTTTTTTAGCTGCCTCTTTTCCTGTGTTCTGCCTTTAATTACCTTCCTAGCAACGAGGCGGCTTTTGCATAATTGCATTGTTGTTGCCGAAATCATCATTAGAATTTTTATTTGCACAATAATCAACGCGCGGTACAAAGTCATGAAAAAAAAACAACGAACAGGGCCCCCGAAAAATCCCCCAAACTGCATTGTATTTGTGCAATGGCAGAGAATTTTCTGTTGTTTTTTTTTGGTCGGAATGGAGGGGAGGGGATGGGAGGGAAGGGAAGGGAGAACACACAACCAGAACAATGAGAACGAAATGCGTTCATCAAATGTTTGCGGTCTGTTTGCGAGTGTTGTGTGTGTGTGTGTGTGTTTGTGGTGTTTCTTTTTTGTGGGAGTGGATGGATATTTCGTTAGAGAACTGCAATTGACAAATGATGCTGCATCCATTTGTGTGTGCGGGTGTGGGGTGGGGGATGCACTCGAACAAGAGGATGCCCACAGCTTGATCCGTTGGGGGGAAAACCTTGGGCTACTTGGCTTGGATTAATGGAGCTGCATTTTGTGCACTCTATGGCTGTAATTAGGAGCAGGAAATCCGATCTGATATTGTTAATCCAGCATGTTAAGCATCAGCACCGTCAGGCCAAAAAAGGGCATGCCATTCCTGGAGGAAATCGGAAATATTAGAGTATATTTTACCCAGCACCAAGACCCAAAGCAAACCCACTCTGGAGGTCACCCTTTGGTGACCCTGAAACTACACCAATTCTCCACACAAAGACTGCGCTTTCGGATCCGTTTTCCAGCCGCTTCCCAGAGTCTAATTATAAAAACATTTCTAAACAAATTTAATAAATTACAGCATTAGTCGCATTAAGGCTGACAAAAGAATGGGAAAAACTGAATGAAAAATTGCGTTTATGTTTGGGGGAAGGCAAGTGTCATATCACATGGCAGATGGATGGATGGAAACATGGAAACATGGAGTGGAGTCAACTCAAGCCAACGGGAAGCCAACATTTATAAGAGCCAACATCCCCCCACCCACAGCCCCATAATTACTTGATCATTGTTTTCGTCACGTATTAAACCAATTTTCAAATATGAAGAAGCGTTGCTGATGCTGATGATGATCATGATGGAGCGGAGAGGCTACCTAGACGCTACCTTCGACTGGGTAAAAGTCAAGGTCGCGTGTGGGGTACTCGTATAATATCGTAATTTACGGTCACAGCGTGTGAAATCTTCGGAAATTGATGGGGGCTGGCAGAGGATCGTAGTGCCATTAGATAGTGCTCCAAAGAGTACCCCCGCCCCCCTTGGAATTGGGAAAGAGTGAACACACACGACCAACGCCTAATGATAATAAGTACAATCCATAAAGCAGACCGGGCTGATGCCCATATTCAGAGTCTGGTCTGTGTCTGGTCTGGTCTGTGTCTGGTCTGATCTGTGTTGTCTCTGCACAAATTTAGAGCCAAGAAACTGCACTCGAAACTTGCGCTGATTAAGGGAATTTCTCACACAATTCCCAACCGCCGAAACTTGCTCTCAAACCCCAAACCATGCACCAGAGCCAGAGACAGAGACAGAGCCACGAAAGACGTTTCATTTGGCAATGTCTACTGGCAGTGCTCCAATGGTCTAGTGCTTTGCTTTTCTCGAAGGTGAACCAGAATGCAGTCCGGGGTCCAAGTCAAAAGTGTCTCAGATTCAGTCCCAGGTCTCTGTGCTCTATGTCGATCTCTCAAGCAATTGAAGCGCATTGAATGAGCCGTCGGAGCCGTCTTCCAACCGGATTGCCACCGCCACCGCTGCTGCTGCCACTGCTGCTGCTGCTGCCACTGCTGCACATCTTTTGAAAGTGAGCGGCTGTTGCTGCTGCTGCTGCTGCTGCTGCTCCGGCCCCAAGACTGCATCAATTCTAGAGCAAATGAATGCCTCTTGCCAAAG
The DNA here is from genome assembly GCA_963969585.1 of Drosophila helvetica. Taxonomy (NCBI): domain Eukaryota; kingdom Metazoa; phylum Arthropoda; class Insecta; order Diptera; family Drosophilidae; genus Drosophila; species Drosophila helvetica. The sequence goes on along the minus strand of OZ018401.1, from coordinate 70,987,441 downwards.
GCAGCAGGCAGCAGGCAGCAGCTCTGTAAATTTATTGCAGCATTTTATTTTAATTAGTTTAATTTATGATAATTTTTTTCAAATCGAAATTAAATGCTGTCACACAGCAACAAGAATTGCATAAGAATAACATCCGCTGGGAGTGATATTATGTACCATCCCTGCACAAAGGGAATGCTTGGGGGAAGCCCCAAAGGAAAGCAAGGGAAAACCAAGGGAGGGCTACCATATTTACTTAGAGATTTTAATTGGTAGTTCAAACTACGAAGGTTTCATTCCCTTTTTCATCTGCTTACACTGCTTCTCCAAATTACCGTTCATCCTCTTGAACTGCTTGAATCTTTCACTGCTTGCTTCTTCCAATACAACTCTACTTCCTTTTGTACTGCTTATGCTGTGTTTTTTCTGCATTGATCCTCAAATATCGATCGAAATTCTTGCAAAATATTTATATTTATATTTTGTTTTTACTTTTCAAAACAGTTTTTTTTCTTCTTAATTTTTAGAGATCCCTTTCTAGAAAATAACTTCTTAAAAATTCTAGTCTTATCACTGAAATTGTATCCATTGATCCCCATTAGGCCACAATTATATGGAGTATTTTAATATCAGAAATCATCAATAAACATTTGCCTTCTTTAATGTACCCTTGGCTGAGTGCTTGACCTTCATTTAGGACATTGATAATAACTAAAAGAAGATCCAAACAGTGGAAATATTAAATTATCGAGTGGTGATCCTCAAGTTCTTCGGTTCTTCACAATCGGATAATTTCTACCTTCCCTGTGGAAATTTCTACTGAATAAATGAGACATTTCCAAGGCATTTCCAAACCTAATAAATATGATCCACTTTTCTTTTATTTGATTTCCCCCCATCTAATGTGAATCCTCAGTTGTTTTTTTTCTGTTGCTTTCCCTCTTTTCCCTTTCGCTTTTCCCTCCGACTGGAGTCATCAATGCGAGTGTCAATCGCGAGCGAGTTCGTTGCCTAAGTCTTTCGTTTATCCGGCGCTAATGAGCGAACATTTCGCACCAGCAAGAAGCGGCAGGCGGCAATTAAATGGAATCGGAATCGCTGTTAAGTTGGCCAAGTGGCTGGCAGTGGCTGGGGCCATCAATAAGCAGATATTCGCACTAATTTTTGCTTTTGCTGTGCTTTGCTTTGCTTTGCGACACACTGCCAAGCAAACATCCAAACAAAAACCAAACAAAAGCCGGTGGCAGAGAGGGGTCCACAGCCACACACAGAGAGTGGGCCTCTTCTTAGCCATGAATGAGAGCCATGGCTAGGAGAGAGAGAGAGAGAGAGAGAGAGAGAGACCCGAAGCAGCACACACTCGAAAAACGAGGCATCAATAGCCACGATGATTTAGTTTTCCAGCTTCGGATTCGGCTTGAGTTTTGGTTTTGGCTTGGGCCACGACGATGGACGCGACGATGAGGTTGCTCTTTGGCAATTCCAGCGATGATGACGCTGTGCATTTTTCTGAGCCAGCCTCGTGCGCTCATCTATCTGTATCTGTCCGTGGAGACCCCGGACAACCCCGAGCAGCAGCAGCAGCAGCGGCGACAGCAACACGCTCTCGAGTATAAAACTAAAATTGATGCGAATTTTTTCTAACTTTTGCATCAACTTCAAACGCGGCAACACGTGTGCACCCCAGACGCTCTAGCTATAGCTCCAGCTCCAGCGCCAGCGTTCGTTAAGAAGTTCGTCTTGAAGTGAGTCTCAATCAGATACAGATGCAGATACAGATACAGATACGGATACGATCTATTCCGATCGACGTAGTGAGAGTGTGTTTTGTGCGTGGCATTTAGATTGGTTTTTTTTTGGTTTTGTTTGAGTTTGAGAAATCAACAATTTCGCAAATTAGTTCCCATGAGGAGCACAACAAGTGCGGCATAAGCTGAACAACAAATTACGTATACGTAAATGAAATATTGTGCTACCAATAATTGATTGGAAAATCCAAAAAGGAAAAGGATACTTTAATCGGCAGACCTAAAATTGCTGGAACGGCAAGCCCCTTACGAAGAGTAACCCTATGAAGGACTTTAAATCAAACCTTCTACGATTGATTCCTTTAAGAACATAAGCAATAAATAATATAGGTTGAAAAACTCCCAGCTAGTCAATAACTAATTTAAAAAATCAACTGCAAAAGTTCAGCTTTACTTTAACTATGATCTTATATTAGATCTCACAATCGAATGCAGTCCCTGAACTTAGGGAGTATTTACTCCCTACGATAGATTTTGGTGAATTTTCCTAGGGGGTTAAATCAGGTAAAAATTAAACAAAAATCTAATAAACTCTTAGGCAGTCCTTAGCCCTGAAAATGGGTCTTTATATGATCCCCAAGAGGATTTTGGGGATCTTAAAAGGTCATAAATTGGGTAAATTAAATCAGATTCAGGAATAATATAGCTTCCCATTCTCAGCATGCAGAGATTTTTTCGGAGCTTTCAGAAGGGTTTGCATGGTTTCCATATCGGTTGCCACTTCACAAGAAGAATGCCAGTGGATTCCGCCTGTCATAAACACAACATTTCCCAATGGCAGTTCCCATAATACCAAATACCCAATAGCCAATCCAAATACCATAACCGAATGAGCCATCAAATGCGATGTAAACAATTTGAGGTATTCTCAATTAAGATTCATTTGGGGGCCCTGGCCAGGCCAGGCCAGGCCGGGCCATTCCATCCATTCGCCCGCTACAAAAGTGAATGCAAACGGCAGCTGCAAGCCCCCCAAACAAGAAAAAAAACATCCGAAGAAACAGCAGTTTTGAGAAGCAATACCTGAATCTCCATTAGCAATTGTGGTGGGAGCCCCCTACCCCCTGCCACCCTCCGATGAGTCACAATATTCATATAGATATAAAATCTAATTATATGCCACAGCCGCAGAGAAGAAGAAGATGCTTCGGCCGAAAGATTTCCTTTCTAAAATACACAGAAATACAGCAAATTTAAATCCTCGACTCGTTTTCTTTCGATTTTCGTTTTGTATCTTTAGATAGTAACCAAAAAAAAACAACAAAAAATCACATTTAAATTACGTATTACCCGAAAAGAAACAAAAAACCAATTCCCAAATAAAAACCCGAAAAATCACAGACATCATGGAAGCAACAGCGAACAAATCACCGCAGCAGCAGCAGCAGCAGCAACACAGGCAGGGGCAGAGGCAGGGGCAGGGGCAGGGGCAGTGGAGCCTCTTCTCTCGCTCCAGCAGCAGCAGCATCTGCCTCGGCCTCCTGATGGTCGTGTTCGGAGCACTCTCGATGCTGCTCGCAGGGAACTGTGTCAATGGGGTAAGTCATCGTAAAGAGTCGTCTTCGTCTTCCCATCCTCCCCAGAAAATCCCCCAATGGTCGTCGGTCGTCGTTCGGCGGCTGTCGGATCTTTTGAGGCTTTTATTGCCCGCAATTATGGTTGTAAAAAGGGTTTTTATGATCTTGGGAAATGGCTTATTGAATTGAATAATTTTTTGTTTGGTCGGTGCTGTAATATCTGATCGTAATGTCTGGCCCATTGATTTGACAACTTCATTGGCTTGGGGAAGATCGTTTCGTTGCACACACAACACAACAACAACAGCAACAACAGCCAAAAAAAGTGTCATCTGAGATAGTTTCCTACATTCGTTCATTCCGAGTAAAAAGATTGCGCACACCATTTGTCTCTTGTTTGATATGGATCTACAGCAACAGCACGAAACACCCGTGCAACAGCCACCCTGCCACAGCAACAGCAACAACAGCAAACTCCCACGCAAAGTTGCAGCCACAGCAAAAACAGCAACAACAACAAAGTAACAATTGTTGCCACAAAACAAAAAATAGACCAAAAAGGTGCCTCAGCCTCAGTCTCTGCCTCGCCACTCAGTCTCTCCATTTACCATCTTCTTTTTTATTTTTGTTGTGTTGCAAGTGCAACAAGAAGAAGCTGAAGCAGAGGATGCAGAGCAGGGGGTGTGGACAACACACGAAGCAGACAACCAGACAACCAGACAACCTGTCTGCCAAAGTGTTAGACATCTTCTCACGTCCAGAGGTAACCCAAAAGCTCCCTCAAGACTCAAGACTCAAGACTTACTCCCCTTACTCTCTCTCTCTCTCTCTCTCTCTCTCTCTCTCTATAAGAAGGTGTCGTCATGGGGTCTTTCCCCTTGAGCTTTCGAGTACCCTGACTGCAAGGAGTGACTATGATTAGTTAATGCTTCGGATTAGCATGAGAATGGTGGGGGTTGCATGTGATTTGGAAAGAGAATTTACAGAGAATTTTAATCTGGAGAGAACCGATCGAGAAGTAATCAATCTAAGAAGAAATATCCTACAATCCGTTGCAATCGGATTATTCTTGAAGCTTATAAAGAATCGGTTTTTATTGGATTTTTCCCAAAGCCTTAAGCAACTAACTTATGAATCGACTCTGTCCAGGTGCTGTCCAAAAAATAGTAGGAAGCCCCATCTACCATAAGAAGAAAGAAAGCCTAGCCATTATCCCTATTTTCCAATTGAGGAAGTCGAGTTCCCAAAGTCCAACAAAAGAGCACACAATATTCGTTGTGCATCAGATTTCCATCTGCCAGCTCGTGTTACATTATCAATTAGCCTTGGTTACCCCTCGACCGCGCTTGGCAAACACAAAATAAAAGAAAATGCAGCGAAAATGCAGCGAAAATGCAAGGGAAAATTAACCATTTTCCATTTGTTAGTCCATAGTCTTATGTCGGAGGCCCCCGGGCCCCATTTCGCGCATCTCCCTTTCCCTCCGCATCTGCTTTGAGCGAATTGGTTGGTATTTAAAGGAAAACGCTCTCTGGCCAAAGGTTGAGACTTGGCAGCGTCGCAGAGTGGGGGAGTAATTGGGGAGCACAGGGCGGATGTGGAGTGTGGGACTGGGTCCATCTGTCTGTCCGTCTGTCCGTCTGTCTGCCTTTTTGGGTTACTGAGGCAATGGGCGGTCTATATAGTTTGTTATTTCGGATCGTTTTTTTGTTTTCTTTTGTTTGTGTTGCAGTTGCAGCTGAAGTTGAGGTTGGAAAATGTTAAAAACCTCAGGAAAGTTATTAGCGTGAAAATTGGCCAGCAATTGGGAGAAGCTGAAGCCCAAAAAAGGGGGAAAATCGCTGCAGTAACAAGCACATCGAAATGGAGAGCCAGAGACAGAAGAAGGTGCATCTTCCCCCCATTCCTCAGGCGGGGGCACTGAGAGAAATTTATGGGGAGATTAAACATGGAACCCAATGGAATCTCTAGGGAATATAGAGGAACATCACATGAAGATAAGGGCTTCCCACAAGCACTCGCAAATCCATTGCACATAGCACTCTATGGCACAGCCATGGTATTATCCCAATTCCCAGCCCATCAAATCTTTGCCCATAACCAATCCGAAACATTTGCAATCTTCCCATTAGCATAAACACAGCATTAACCCAAAAGACAGCCAGCCAGACAGACGGACGACAGGCAAACTTTAACCCTGTTGAGCCCTCTGTGCCATGTAAAAAGAGAAGAGTCCGAAATGAAAGGTGGATTGGATTTATTTGAGCGTAACAGCAGTGGCACTAGCACAATGGGAGACTGCATTTAGATTAGAAATTGAGGCAAGATCAAGATAGTCGATGGAGATGCAACATGTGTACATACGAGTATGTGGATGCCACCAGCGAATGAGGCACTGGAACCGATGGATGATGAGACAAAAGAATCGAAAGACAGAGAAGGGTGCGCGTGCACGTGGGGATTGGGGGGGATCGGTCGGGTCGGGTCGGTCGGTTCGGTGGGGTCGTGTGTGTCGTGATCCATGATGATGATGATGATGATGATGATGAGGTGGCTGCCACGCTTTATTGTTTCTCTTGTGTTTTTCGGTGTGCTTTTCATGGTTTCGTACGCATGAGATTGACAGTCGGTTGTCACATACTGTCACGTCTCCCCCCTCTCGGCACCCGGCACTCGGTGCCTGGCCCTCGCTTGCAACTGTTGCAAGTGCACAGATTTTCAACACTCACTGATTCTTTTGTTGGTTGGCTTTTTGGGCTGTTGCATTTGCATTTTAGATTTTTCGCTGTGTGGCAATTGTTTCAAATTGTAATTTTCTGATTGTTTAGAGTTCATTTTGTTAGTGCCGCTGCTGCTTGAGCAATGTGCAACCCCAATCCAGTCTCACAAACAGACCTGCCCCGCCCCCGCCCACTCCCACACCCACTCCCATTCCCACTGAAGGTCGCCAGCGATGAGATAATTCCCACAACAGAATCATAATACCAATATTGTAGGTACTTATGCATATTGTCCTCGTTTTCTTTCCCAGCAAATCGATGGCTACATTGCCGGCGAGGACTATCCGGCTTACGATGCAGTGCCCAAGGGTCTGGCCTTCAATTGCCAGGGACGCCAGCCAGGCTACTACGCGGACACAGAGACGCGTTGTCAGGTGAGGATTACAGATTACAGATTAAGATTACTGTGCAACGAAGAACTCCAACTAAATTCTGTTTCCCCGATCGCGTTGAAGGTGTGGCATTGGTGCCTCCATTCCGGACATCAGTACTCCTTCCTCTGCCCCAATGGCACCGTCTTCAATCAGGCCGTTCGTGTGTGCGATTGGTGGTCGAATGTGAACTGCGCCAGCTCCGAGCAGCTCTACCAGAACAACGACGAACTCTATCGCATTCCGGAGCGCAAGCAACAGCAGCAGCAGCAGCAGCAGAACGATGTATGATATGAGGCCGATGATGAGTATAAGATTGGGACAGCAAATGGGACCAGAGAGCGGGGTGGCAGACAGCGGCAATTTCAGCAAGCAACATACAATAGCAACAGCAACAGCAACACTATCCACAGCAGCAGTAGCAGCAGCAGCAGCAGCAATAATAGAATCCTAGATAGCAGCGACTACAATAAAATGACCAAAAATAGTTTTAGAGGTAGCATGAGATACAGTACCAATCCTCAATCAACATACTCATCATCACAGCAGCAGAAGCAGCAGCAGAAACAGCAGCAGAAACAGCAGCAGAAGGAGAAGCATCATCAGCAACATAATTCTAGTAAAAGTAATAGCGAAAGGAAATCAAAGCCTAGCAGTAGCAGTAGCAGTAGCAATAAGCAGAACAATAGGGGTAACCATAGTAGAGTAGAGAGCCACCAAACTAGATCTAGGAATCGCACCACCAATCGCACACATCACAGCAACAGCAGCAGCAGCGGCAGCGGCATCAGCAGCAGCAGCAACAATCAGAAAAAGAAGAACAACAACAACGGCAGCAACAGCAGAAACAGTGGCAGCAGCAGCAGCAGCAGTCCACGTGGCATGCAGCGCTACAACACAAATCAATTCGAAAACGATGCAGAGCTCAAGGATTACAAGAGCAAGATCAAGAACAAATACAACATCGACTATGATCATTCTTTGGATGAAGAATATGAAATAATCGAAGCCATTGAATGAATTGATTTCGATTTCGATTTCGACTTCGATTTGGCTGTACATACACGTTGTTCTCATTGTTTAACCAATTTAAACGATCAAGGAAAACCAAAATTGGCGCCAACTTTGTGACCTCTCCTTTGGACTCTGTTCAAATGTTTCCCGAAATTATTTTTTTTTTGTACATACACACTGCAGTACCTACATATATAAAAACACATCGTTATCATTGTTAAATACGAATCACATTTCATAATCATTTAAATTTGTAAAGAGGAACGTTTGCTTGTGATGTGCAACAGCAAAAGGAATCACACATGAAATAAAATTTGAAAAATTAAATAACCGCCTCTCTATAACAGTAAATAACGGCGTAAGAAAACCGTTAAAGGTAAGCAGTGCAAACAATAACGGTAACAAGCAGTATATGCATAGCAGCCAGCTCATGGTGGTGAGCAGTGCGATAAGCAGTTTAACAAAGCAGTACAAGCAGTAGATTAAGTTAACGGTAAGCAGTACAACCAATAACGGTTAGAGCAGCCAGCTCTTCGTGGTGAGCAGTGCGATAAGCAGTTCGACAAAGCAGTAGATGAAGTTAACGGTAAGCAGTGCAACCAATAACGGTTACAAGCAGTATATGCATAGCAGCCAGCTCTTGGTGGTGAGCAGTGCGATAAGCAGTTCAACAAAGCAGTACAAGCAGTAGATGAAGTTAGCGTTAGGCAGTACAACCAATAACGGTTACAAGCAGTATATGCATAGCAGCCAGCTCTTCGTGGTGAGCAGTGCGATAAGCAGTTCAACTAAGCATTACAAGCAGTAGATAAAGTTTACAATAAGCAGTGCAACAAATAACGGTTACAAGCAGTATATGCATAGCAGCCAGCATATCAATCAGCTCTTGGTGGTGAGCCTCTGCAAGCAGTTTGAAGCTACGAGCTTTTGTCAGCGCGCGACCCGACCAACGGCAGTTGGGCGCCAACGGAAAATAATTGTCAACGGAAAATAATATAAAATACATAAAAATTTTTTCTGCTAATTTGATACATTAATTCTTGTTAACAAATCAAATGGATCTTTATCATTTATAAAACATTTCACATCTATTTATTATCCAGGCATCAATTACATTAATGACCGATTTATGACCTTCTTTTTTGTTTATGTAGTAGGTATGCTAAGTTTTAGAGCTATCTCATCGATATGTTGTACATGCTGTAGCAAGAATATGTATCGGGGTCGAGACATATTTATATACAGGAATATAATTAAATGCATGAATGGGTAAAAAACATGTAAATTCTAGACAAAGTCATTATTACTTAGGATTCAAAACAGCTTGTGAAACATTAATTCAGAAATAGGGTATAGAAATGTCCATACTCCATACATTTCTAGTTTATATGTTGCAAATGTGTAGTTAGCGTGTAGTTACCATGTATAAAGTGGACATTTGTGTTAACCATCTTTGTTTAAACCAAATTTTAAACACAACCCAATAAGGGGAGTCCTTAAAATTAAACTATTTTGTGGAAAACTTATTCATCAATCGGATAAAATTATATGTTCAGGGTTGAGGGTCCTAGCTGGCTGCTAATATCCAACCGAATATCAAAATCGAGCAATATGATCTGCATCGGTATATTTACAGTATATTTTGAAAATGCGACGGTATATTTCTGAGGGTCAGACGGTATATTTTGTCGATCAGTATATTTATCGGCTCTCTTGGCCCGATCGTGTTTTATAATTTTATAATTACTTATAATTTATTTGTAATGCGATAGAAAAATGAAATGCCTACGGAAATGTGGATAAATAATGCGGTAATTATGGAAAACAGTGAAACCGTCTTATCGGAAAGGTTTATTTTCTTTGGAACTGCGCATGGGAGTGGAAATAGTGCCAAGTCAGCTGAAAATTGAGGCTGCACCAAAAAGTGGCTCAAATGGAAGGGGAACGAAAGTCTCTCGGAGCTCTCGAGTGGAGTGGTCGCCCTTCACTGGGCTCTGGCTTAAAATCAAGCAAATGTTTCGAGGGAAATGCAGTAAGATCTGTGAAGGGAGGCAGGAATTACTTAGAAAAGGTTTTGTGGATTACTATGTGGATCCCCAATCCAAGACAGCCTAATCCAGCCAATAACTCCACAAAGTTAGAACCCAAAGAGAACTGTATCCAATCCGCACGAATATTTCAATAGACGTATACTCGTATACCCCCAGACCAAACCAGTTACACACCCCTACCTCTCTGTCTCTCTAAAAACCCCATGATATCCAGCTGCATAACGAAAACTCAAATTCAAATTCAAATTCAAATTAGGAAGAAATACTCGGCGTAGAGTTGAAGAAGTAGTTCAAGTTTTGTATGCCAACGCCTGAGACATGCCATTTCCGCATCAAATACAAAACAGATCGGATCGGATCGGTAATTATATACTCCACATACATATGTATACGCGTATACTCGCATACTGGTCGTCGTCATATCATACACCTACGCAATGCCAGTCGCTCGTGCATAAGAAATAAGCCTCCAACTGTGATGCGGAAATATCATCGGAGCAGAGCCCCGGCCCGGCCCGGTCTTTAGGCAAATGAACGGAGAAACAAAATCGAGGCAAACGAAGCCAAAGCACAAACAAAAAATCCTAATTAAAAGTCAATTTCAATTTCAATTTCAGTCATTAACCGAAAGCCGAACAAAGTTTGACACAATTTTGTGTACCAATTTGTGACCCAAAGACACCTCCCCCCTCCCCTGCCAGATGCCTCAAGCAAATGTTATATTTTCTTGACCATTCACCGGTGGCACTGGTGGTGGTGGCGGTGGTGGTTGTGGTTGTGGTCACCCACATTCGGTTTTGTTACCCTACGCTACGCTTTTTAATGGCTAAGACAGCCACAATAATAATGGCTACAACGAACTGGTAACTGGAGTCGAGTTAACACCATTTCCATTATGTAAGAGCCTTCTCTTGAACAATATTTTTGTTTTATTTCGTTGGGTCTCTGGTGGGGCTGGGGCTGGGACTGGGGCTCTGGTGGGAAGTGTCCACTAATTAATATGCAACTAAATAATTTACAATGTGACGCGAATTTTATGCAAAATAACCAAACGAAATACGATCCACACCACAGCGAGAGAGAGAGAGATGTAGAGAGGGAACCTGATAGAGAGAAGAGAGAGAGAGAGAGAGAGAGAGCAACAAAAAAATTACTTCATTAACCTAACTTGAAAAATGTTGAAATTGTCTTCAATAAATTGCGAAAATTCAATTTATGAACAAGAGAGGCAATTTATGGCAGAATAAAGAATTTGGAATACTCTAGAGTCTAGAGAAAGGAAAGAAGAATGGTAGATGAGTTGTATATTACCTCTTAATAGTAGCTTCCGCCAGGAGAAACTTTCCGAAAAGCCTTATCGAATAGTTTTCTAGAGGTAATGGCCATAGTCTATCATTTGCAAAGATTCTAAAAATGCACAGAAAAGTAACCAAACTAGGCACTACCCCATGGCATAGCCAAAAAGAAGAGTAACAATATCGGCAAATGTCAGAAGGTCTTTCAAGGTATCGTATCGTATCGTATCTGGTCTCGAAAAACCGGTAGATCCACGCACGCACACACAATCCCAGCGGTCAGTGGAGACCAGAGACCAGAGACGAGACCCGAGACCAGAGACTCATCTACGAGTATGTAGAGAGGCTGCTTCTACGAAATCTTCTTGAAGACTTGAAGCCCGTCTGTCCAGCAGAGCAGTCACATTGAATCTTGTCCATCCATTATCTCCATTTCGCTTTGGGCCTCGAGTTTTCCGATTTTATGCGACAGTTCAACTTCAGCATTTACAAAAGTTTTGCATTCGCCCGATGGTCAGGCCAGGAAGAGACGCACTGGCTCTGGCTCTGGCACTGGCACTCCTCCTCCTCCTTCATCACCAGTTAACGGACGAAGGCAATCCACTTTGTATATAATTTTTGCAACTGGTTTTTGTATCTTTTTATTGTAGTTGTTGCAATGCAAGTTGGGGTTTTTTTGTGTGTCGTTCGCATGCGTTTTGAAATTAATGTAAAACATTTCGTTATGGTTTGTTTTCCCTCCAACAGACTACTCCTCGGGGTTCGAGCAGCATGTCCATCGGCGAAGTTGAAGTTGAAGTTGATTTGTGTGCTTAGTATAATTGCTGCGATTATCGAAGAGGATAACTGAAGAGGAGTCGTCTCTGTCTCTGCCTCTGCCTCTGCCTCTCATCTTCGGTCTTCGGTCTTCAGTCTTCAGTCTCCAGTGTCCAGTCTCCGGTTTCGTTTGGGGTAAGGTTAAGTCGCTTTTCGTTAAGCGATTGTCAAGTGTATTCAAATCCAAAAAGATGCACAATCTTTTTGGCCAGTTTTGACTGGGGCTTGTCTCTTCAGTTCGTCAGTTGCTGACAGGAGGGGGCAGTGAGAGGCAGTGGCGTGGCATGGCCTGAAAAGGGGGTAAAACGTGGAGTCTCTAGAGCAGGTTGAAGGTGGAACAGAAAGATAGGTCATTATCAGGGTTGATTGATCTCTGACTGATTGATTGACGTTTAATTTGAATCGTTTTGGATCCGAGTTCAATGATGTGAGGTTAAAATTGGGGTTTTACTTGAGAGATTTCTGAGTTTTATTTAAGGACTTTCAAAGTTCAATAATTCCTTGAGTATTGTGTGGAAATGTATGTAAGTTCGATGATTTAAGAGATACACTCGGAAATCATATGGGATTCTCGGATCAATAGATCATCAATCCATTGATCTCCCTTGCAAAGATCTGCTAACCTTCCCCTAACCTTCTCCCTTTCAAAATGCACAGTTCTCCCACCCATAGATCGCCTTTCAAGTATACAGACCTTCTCTTTTCCCCTCTCTATCTTGGCATTAGCCAATATCCACTTGATTCAAGGTTTCCATCCATGGGATCTTCTTGCTACCCCCGAACATGTATTTCTCTCGAACCATTTTCTATGCTAATCAAGCGATTTGACCTGCCTCAAGCCCGCGCACACAAAAATTTCCATATTCCCATTCGGTGGATCTACAAAATCCACCATTTTGTTGTTGTTGTTGCTGTTTGTGGTCGCACCTTTTGCTCCAGTTTTCGGGCCATTTTTCGCAATCCAATTTGTTTCTGTTTACTCAGCTTGGATCATCTTTCGTACGATTCAAATTAATTTTCAATCAAATTAAAGCGAAATTTGTTTTGTTTAACTTTTACAGGGAGCCCCGAAAATAAAGCGATTTTAAAAGAGAAAGAAGAGAAGCCCCAGCCCGCGATGCTCAACACAAATTAACATAATTAAGGTGCCTATGCTCAGTGAAAGACGAGCCTCAATCAACACCACTCCGCTATCGAATGCAAATGAGAGCCCAAAGACCATACCATACCATACCATACCATACCATCCATGGAGGGGACATCACTCAAAGAGCCGAAAGCCAAATGTGCAGCATCACATCACAGCAGCAGCAAAACCCAAAGCCAACAATTGCATAATACTGTGAGCCCGTGAAGACAACAGGAAGGAGAGAAGAAGAGGTTGGTGGGAGGGTAGCAGCCACCAGAGGAAGCGTTATATAGAGAGGCATTATATAGACGACCTCGTTTACCCAAAATCGCAATCGTTGATCAAAGATTCAGAGATTCAGAGAGCCAGAGAGAGGGAGAGAGCGATCCAAGCAAAACAATATGGATCTATGGGTAATACTACATCAGGTGTGCCTCCATGTGCTGGACGTCTTCAAGATCTACTTAAAGTTTGCATTCCTCACGCTGATCGTCTATCTGGTGGCCGAGTGGTATATCATACGCTATGGCGCCGAACTGGAGGCCCAACTGGACGCCCATCTGGTGGAGGGCGCCGAGGTGCCAGAGGATACCGCCGAGCGGGCCGCCTCGAACAGCACTCTCGGCAAGGTGTTTCGATTTGTGCTGAACTTTTTCATCCTATAAACAGGTGATGGATCGACTGAGCCCAGTAGCCACCAATCCACTGAGACCAAGGTCAATCACGAAGTTGAATCGGTTTTCAGTCTTTCGCGGAATTGTAATTCGATTCAGTGTTCAGCAGGCAGCAGGCAACATCTCAAGGCTCCGCCCAGTTAAGAGAATGTAAAAAACTTATGATACAATCGAACCAGTTGCATTTAACAGCAACAACAATAAAAACAATAACAATAACAATAAGGAGCTATAAGAAACAAGTTGAACTGCTTTTTACTGTGGACTGCATTTACCAAGGGGTTGGGGTTGGGGTTGGGGTTGGGGCTGAGGCTGGGCTTGGGCCTGGGCCTGGGATTGCGGTTGAGGGTTCCTTGATATAATTACAACAAAATTTACATTGCATTTGGATTTCTTTTGGTCAACAGTATTACAGTTCGATGACTCAAAACGGATTTTAGGGTGAGGCTGGCACGAATTTGGGCTAATTGTTGAAAGAACCGAAAACAAAAGAACAGTCGCCAGGCCACAAGACCGCCAGAAATTCCGATAAAGAAAAAGGTATTTGTGCGGTTAATTTAAATGCAAAATAAACTGAAATTATTATGAGGTAAGAGGTACTTTGGGTTCTTTGTGAGCAACATTCATCAGAGCCGAGATCCTTTGTTGAATATTAAATGATTCAAAACATAGAAGACGAATAAACTCCTCCTGCACCGATTTATTCATCCCAACGATTACATCACACAATTTATAACTCTCTGAAAATGTATGTATAGCTTTATGTCCAAAGAATGTTGTATTACTTGTTACCTCTACTTGGGAACACGTAGGGCATGGGACAGGACAGAGAGCGCCGATGGCTGGAAAAGTAAGGGTTTTTTTTTCATCTTCGCAGAGCCCTCAGCTTTGCATAGAATTGAGAGGACCGAAGCTTTGAATGGCTTTTGAATGTCCTCGATCATGTCCTTTATTATCTGGGCCTTTATCTTCTGGGCCGTGTCACCTTGTGCCTGTGAGATCGGTGTGGACGAAGCCTGGATAAAGGCGTACCGCACGGACTCCTGAAAGTTGTGCCCCACGCTCTTCCAAACTTCCTTCAGCTCCTCAGGTTTGCGCTGCAGAAGAAGCCCATACATGTGCGAGTATGTACTGGCACTGAGGATGCCGACGTGGATCGACACTCACCTCAAGGCGCTGCATCAGCTGGAAGGTGGCAGTCTTATTCAGGTCCTGCAGAGCTTGAGCCAACAGTTGACCATTTTCCTTGACTTCAGGAGCAAGACTCATGTTAAAGGTACAAAATATTCTGCTTCGTACGAACAACAAATCACAAATAATTTCGGAGAAATTATTACGACAAAATTTCGCACTTAAAAGAAAATTTCGAATTTCTTGCACAGTATCTACGTATTGAAGGGCGAATGACAACTGAAACACTGAGGTTTGAACAGACAACTGGACAATGGATGATTGAGATATCTCAGGCTCCTGTGGTGTTTCACTTTGGTCGGAATACTTCGATTTATGGGAGGAATAAGCATGACAACAACTAGCTAGAAGCTGCTTTTGGCACTAAATACCAACAAATAGTTTTAAAAAAATTAAAAACTAGAAGAAAATCTATAAATGCTAGAAGACATCAACTGTGGCGGTATAGAATATATATTTTCAGGTATATCCATTGTATCGATAGAAGCTCATACAACCCATATTTTTAAAAAAATATTTCTGGGCTCACTGCAAATTCTGAGTATGAATTTGGGAGGTCTACAACCAAATATTTGTCTCGTTCAAGGTACAAAATCACTGTAGCACAGTGTAATTCGAGACTCATTAAATGTCTGCACGTTTTACAGCTTCAGGAGAAGACAGAGCTTATATTTAAGGTTTTTCCTAATTGAAGATTTCAATTATCGTTTAAAATACCTTGAGAAAATATACAAATCTGAAGCCCAGATCTTTAGCTTCTCCCAGAGCTCCAGCATTTCCTCATAAAAGTTGCATTTCCCACCAAATAAAAACTCTAAAAAAAAACTACAGACCAGAGCTAATCCGACAGCCATTTCAGGCAAGTATTATAATAAAAATTACCCCCAAAAATTACGTTTTTATCAGGGGACTATCTAAAGCAGCGAAACATTAGTGGAACGATCGATCTCTAATGGTGTAGAGTTGGTGGTAGTAGTAGTAGTGGGTTGTTGAAATTGGTGGTCTGGTGGTCTGGTGGTTTGGTGGTTTTTGTCGACCAGTTAAGTTAAGTTACAACACATTGAAGTTGTCGCAGTCGCAGTCGCAATGGTAGTGTGTGCTACCTGCAACTGCCACTGCCACTAATGTGGAATACCGGTTCAACAAACCGTTCAGCCGACAAGCGACAAGCGGCGACCCACACACACAGTGCTCCCATTCTCATACAGATATGGGGAGCCAGAGAGAGAGACCACATACACTATATAGAGAAGGAGGAGAGTGGGCATGGGGGAGTGGGCACTGGCGACTGGCGACTGGGGACTGGGGAGCGGAGTATCTGTGTAAGTGGAATGGATGAACGTGTAACTAGATCGGAGGCACACGCCGCAGCGCAGCACTCGACAATTCCATTCCGCATGCTACAGATACAGATACTACAGATACAGATACTCGTACTCGTACTCGTACGAGAAGCGGTTTTGGGTCTGTTCCAATTTGAATACAAAAAAAAAAAAACAATCGCCGACTTGAGTTCAATCCGCTTGAGTAGAGTTTGCTTTTTCGGGATTGAGTTTAGTTTTTCAAATTCAACTTTCACACACGGAACGAAACGCAGATGCAGTGCAGATGCAGATGCAGTGCAGATGCAGATGCAGTGCAGATGCAGTGCAGTAGCAGCAGATGCAGTGCCAGTGCAGTACTTTGTGACGCAATGGAGAGACGGAGACAGAGGCGGAGGCAGAGATATGTATGTACATATATGCCATAATCACTCAGACCGCCCCCCTCCCAAGACCCATCGACTGATTGATTCCCCAAGCGAACAGAGTCTGGTTAATGTTTAGCATTATTTTGCATTCGTATCGAAATCCAAACTGCACCTGAAATGGCCTACGGCTGCGTCTGCTCGTCCAACATTTAATTGCTAAACGAAGCGAGCCACTCGAGCGGACCACGGACCGCGGACCGCGGACCATGCGGCGTATGCGCAATAATTCATGAGCCGTTTAAATTATTTTTGGTTTATTTTCGGTCTTGTGTGTGTCTGTGACTAATGCCTTGGCAGATGGCTTAGAGTCGGGCTTTCGGGCCAAGACTCGGTTCATTAATTGAACTGTAACCGTCATTTTGGTTGGCTTTTTGCTATTGTTTCCCATTATGTCATTGCGGTCAACGTCAACGCCAGAGGAAAGGCAGAAGGAGGCAGAAAAGCCATTTGAAAACTTGTACAAATATATCATATGCATATTGGTTGGTAATCGATTATAGATCATGAGCAATTTGTTAAGTAATTTGTAATTCATTCAATGGATAAAAGGGGGCTATATATGATAATCACAATTAATTCATTGTCTCCCTGAATGAAATATTTCATTCCACGCATTTCGAAAGTCCTTAACTCAGTTTTAAAATTATGAAAAATCCTTCAAGTTAAACTTCCATCAATTCTCAAACTGAATTTCATCAAAATTCCCCAACAAAAGTAAACAAACCACAAATTGCTCACTCTACGGGAGCAAGACAGGCATTAATTTCTGTTACATTTTTACCATATTTTGCAAGAAAAATGAGTCTGGGCACAAAATCTTAATCAGTAAACCTGTTAAGCACGATTATCGAGCAGTGGCAGTGCTCAAAAAGCAGAGCAAAGTCACACAAACACAAAGCCACTCAGAAAGGCAAAGACACAAAAGTCACACAGAAGCAAGAGTACGGATCAAAGGCATAGAAGGTCTTTGCTTCTGCAAAAGTTCCAGAAGAAACGCTACTGTGCAGAAGCAAATATAAGCAAAGTCACAACGGAAAAAGCAAAAGCAAAAGCAAACGCAAACGCAAAGTCTTAAAAGCCAACTCAAAGAGTTGAAGAAATATCAATATCAAAAGCAAAGACACACAAAAAATACAAAGCCAAAGAAAAGCTCAACCTCCAGCTTTGAGTGAGCGGAGAGACTTGTGCTTATGCTCTGCTCTCTGCTGCTCTCCAGCTCTCCAGCTCTCCAGCTCTGCTGCTGTGCTGCTCTCTTCTGCTGCGGTGCTTTTGCGGTGACAACGTGCAGAGCATGCGCAAAGGCGCAAAGACGCAAAGCCGATGCCTATGCCGATGCCGTCGAAGCGGCAATAAACCTGTTTCGAGTGGAGCATGCGCATGCGCGGCGGCCGCAGACGAACCAAAATTAGCGACCAAGAGAGCTTTTGGGGGTAGCAAAAGCAAAGGCAAAGGCAAAAAGCAAAACCGAATTCCCATTTTTGTGCCAACCTCGCGAGTTGGCCAATGCGATCTGCAACTTCAGACTTCAGACTGCAAGCGGTCAGCCAGGTGAACGGCAGCGCACACAGCCCCTCTCGCATTAAGTAAGTGGGCGTGGCAAATCCGAGTGCATATCTATTTCTATCTGTGTCTGTGTCTGTGTGTGTCCGTCTGTGTCTGTGTGTGTGTGTGTGCGTGTTGTTTTTTTTTTGCTCGTGTATGCAGTGAGAGATGTAAAAATTATATAAAAATCATAATAAATCAGAGATCCAAAGGAATATCAAGTGCATTTCGGGTTGAAAAGAAAATGTTGCCAAATGCCGGAAAAACGTGCTGCAGAGTCAAGGCAATTCCTGCGGAAAAGTGCTGCCAATCGAAAAAATATTTTTAAATTGAATCATTTTCAAAAATAAATGAATGCAAAAACAGTTATAAAATGAGCAAGGAAAACAACTATAAAAATTTCCACAAACACAAACACAGGGGGAGAGACGCAGACACACACACACACACACACATGTAAAACAAAGAAAATTGCAATGAAAAATTGCTGCTGTGTGTGTGTGTGTGTGTGTGTGCGGATTTGTATCTGTGTTTGCGTCAGTGGCAATATTTATTGTTGATTTAGGGAATAATTTTCTTTATATCGAATTTATAGAAAAATACAACAATAAAAATCAAAGAGAAAAGCTGGAAAACCGTTGAAGATTTCTGTGGATTATTTTAGCAGACCCAGAAAAAGGGTAAGTGTTTTTTACCCACGACTACAATTATGTATAGATATATAAGTCAAACACCTCCTCCTCGTAGAGCCAACACCTTTGCCAGCCCCAAAACCCCTCGCCTATCGACCATATCCGACCATCTCTCTCATGGCCAAAATATACGACCAGCGTTTTGCAAACTCAAAAGTGATCTCAGGCGTTGCTAATTATTTCTTTGCGCCTTGTACAATGCCCAGGTATATTGTTAGCCAGTCTTGCACCGCCCCTTAGTGAGTTAGTGAGGGGGAGGGGGAGGGGGCTGCTCTTTGATAGCCCCGTGCTACAGTTTGTTGGCTGTTGTCTGTTGTCTGCGCATCTTCAGCGAACACCAAAGCGGCAACAGCAGCAACACCAATATGGCCAACATAACTGAGCCAAGATTTTACTTTCATCATCGCGACCAACAGCAGCAATAGCAATGGCAACAGCAACAGCAACAACAGCAACAACAGGCAGCAGGCAGCAGCAACAAATGAAATTTTGAAATTTTACTTTCATCCATCTCTCGCCTCGTCCCGTCTCGTCTTGAAAAACGACGTTTTGTGCATTTTATTTGGCCGCTTTTCACTCTCCATTTCTTTGCTCTTTGTACTTTTTCACAATTACGAAAATATAGCACTAATATTTTGTTAATTGCATCCAGTACGAGTAGAGTGTTTCTTGGTTTTCTCTTGGGAAACTGAACCCTCTTCGGCGGGTCAGACAGAGAGTCCATATCCATATCCACATCCACATCCCAGCATCGGATCGGATCGGATCGGGGACAACCGGAATGGGCGATTAAAACTTATTTGTGGAACAGCTTCAGCAACTTTGAGACAGAAAAAACAAGCACAAATTGATTTTGGATTCGGTTTCGGACTTGGACTTGGATTTGGATGTGGATGTGTATGTGGATGTGGCGGCAAAAAGGAAACTTAGTTTTCACTTGCCGCCATCGCACATGGCATCGCATCGTCGGTGTGTCAGCGACACGAAGATGCTGTTGCTGGAGATGCAAACAGCTGGAGGGAAAAGCATAAAGCATAAAGAAAATCGGCTATGGTTGAGTTAACCTGAAGATTTATGTGATAGATGGTGCTTAATTGGAGGATTTTCCACAAGGGAAACTTTGTCACATGCAGCGGCTGGGAGGGGATGGGAGAATCGGCTCCACAAATAACTGCGCAAGAACGAGGGCAGACTCACATGTAATAATCGCTTGTCCGTCTCTATCTGGGATCTGGGATTGGACTGAATATTCCCAAGTTTTATAGAGATCATCAAACATCTTCCAATGAAAACCCACGAAATCAGAGAAATATTTATTGTGTATATAGTTTCCTTCTAGAAAGAATCCATAAAATCTATTCAAGAGCACCGACTTGAATGGATATTCCCCACTAGTTCTTGGAACTAAAATATATCTAATACTTTGCCAAGGCAAATTGCTTTAATTTAAATGTTTTAGCAATCAAATTAGACAAATTGATATGAAATCTAATCAAGAGGCGTCATGGTCTGGTGAGTCAACAAATGTTCAGACTAATTAAGAGCTCAAGCCTTCAAGCCAGACCCAGAATCAGCTTCCTCAAAGCCATAGATATAGCCATAGCTGAGATTTATGGGATACAACTCGGATACATTTAATGCCAACTGAACCATTCAAAAGTATCCACAATTTCCGAATGAAGGAGGTGCACACAGAAAAGGCGACCTTGAAAGTACCAAAAGCGAAGCTCAGCTCAGCGCGGCTCGGCTCTCATAACAGATTATAAAGATGCTAATTTCCTATGACAACCAGCGACATGGCGACGGCAACTCGCCCGCCGGCGACCTGTCTTGGCCAGCTGGCAAAACTGGCTAAAAAACAGAGAAGAGGAATGGAGCAGAGGAAAGACAGATGATTGCAGACTGAAGGAAACACGGACAAAAAACTTGTCAACGACTTCTGTTTCTATCGTGCAACCGGATTGGGGCAGCAACTTGAGCTATGATAATGATTGTCCCCCCACCCCCTCCGCGACAGACAAAACCCGTTGCTGACGTCGAAGAAATTTTCGATGAAGATTAGATGCAAATGAAAACGAGAGTTTTTCAGAGGGTCTAGACTCTAGACTCTAGACGATGTGAGGCTGCCTTTGACCATGGATCTGCATGGTGGAAAACAAATATATAAAAATTCATTTAATTGTGCATTGTGTGTGGTGTGTGTGTGTGTGTTTGTGGGAGGAAAAACACAAACGAAAAAATACTGAAACCAACCTTCGAGGCAGCTAATTCTAGGCGCCGCTTTTGGTTGCACAGAGAATCTTGAATCTTTGTTGGGGAAAATTTGCAACTTTTCAAGGAAAAAGACCGCCACGAAGTGGCCATAAAACAAATACAAATATGAAATTCAAATGGCTCTCTATTAAATATTAGATCTGCTAAACCAGATCTACATTTTATTGAGGTATATTTCCGTTCATTGTACTGCAAGATGATCCATCAATTAATTCCAAAAAAGAAAAAAAAAGCACCAACAATAGCAATAAAAAAGAAAAAAAAACTTACCGGCATTTGTCATCGTGCTTAGCCTTGAATTTGAACTTGGCCAAGACAATACGGGTGGGACCTGCTCATCGAGACTCAGACAATTTATTGTCGTGCTCTCCGGTCTGCTCTTTTTGGAGCCAGTCTCTGAATCTGTGGGCTGTAAGAGATTAGATGCCAAAAAATTAATATATTCATATTTCATTTATGGGCCCATGCACTGCACTAAATTTTAAACAATAGCCAGGCCATAAACATAATACTTTGTTTAGCGCGAAAGCGATTTATCACTAATATTCGAAGACAGCTAATGGCTGAGGCCGGCCTTAACTTAGAGCCCCGACCAGACCAGACAAGACCAGACAAGGCGGCTCGAAATGGACATACACGTAGAAGGGTAAAAACTGACACCAGGTTGATTGATGGAAGGTTTGCAGAGAGTGGTAAAGCAACGCCAGATCGGTTTAAAGCCTACAGAATATGTAGGATATATAAGAAGAAATCTGAGAATAAGTTCAACCTTGACATAAAGCAAATCCCTGCTTCTTTGGAGCTTGAAAGTAGGTCCCAGAGTACATATATTCAGTCGTAAAGGGATCATCAGAACTTGTTCCACCAATGAGCACCAAATGGCTCAAACTAAAGATTGTTAGACGCATATCCGAGGCTGAAACGGAACCCTTATAGAAACATTTCCCAATTCAAACAAATTCTAAAAGATATCTTTGTGAGCCAAAGGACTCTACATATTTAATGTTATTCGTTTTGGAGGAATCATAAGACCCTAATCTTCATAAATGTTGTAATATTGGGTGATTGTGGTTACAAATTATGATATTATGATGGGAAATCATTCCTCAGTAATGTTGAGGGGAAAACTATCAAGAGGTTGCAGTTGAAGCTTGAACTGTGTTGGAGTCTGAGACTCTTGATGATGAAGGAATACATATAATCCACAATTGGGTTTCGAAAAGAGGTCTGATCTTAGTCTTAGTCTAGTCTTAAATTCTTGGCATTGCGCCAGAGAGCCCTTTGGCATTTCCAGACTCGCTCCGACATTCATTTCCATTGAAATTGTTATCTGAGCAAATAACCATGGGGCCACAGCCACAGCCATTATCATATTTTGTCAGAGATGGGGGAGATACATATACCAGTATGTATGCATATCTGAACAAACAGAGTCACAGCCCACGCAGGGAGACGAAATGTCAAAAAGTGCAAACCAGCTAAAAGCCACTGACTGACTGACTGACGGACGGACGGACGGACAGACATCAAATCCAATCAAATCTCCACTTAAAATGCACGACACACATTTTGTTTAAACAGCAACAAAAAAACAAAAAACAAAAACAGACACAAAAACAGGGTGTGAACGGCAACATCTTTGGACCTCCGATGAGGCATACAATTTGAGCGAAAATTGTGCCATGAATAAACCCGTCGAGGAGTCGGCCGAGGAGGAGGAGCGTCCTCTTGGGTGCTCAAGGAAACACAATAAAAACAATGCATAATAAATCCATTTCCAAAGGCAGCCAAAAGGTGCATTCAGGTCTGTTTATCGACTGCCAAATTACAATGCTCCAATGATCTTTTGGTGGGGTTTTGGGTGGGGGTTCGGTGGGGTTTTGGATGGGGTGGGGGCCAAGCGTTTTGCATTCAATTTCATTGTGGACGAAGCGAAGCTCAGCTCAGCTCCGAAGACTTGCTCGAAAAACGCATTGGAAATGAAAGTGATTGCTGGGTTGTTGGATCGTTGGATTGTTGGCTTGTTGGGTTGTTCGTTCGCTTTTCAATTTGTTATAGTTATGCATTGTGTTTGTATTATGTGGTCGGTCGGCAGTACTTATTTATTTATTTGCTGCGGCTGCTACCCTTTCAATTTCGCCCGAAACCAAACGGGTACGCGGTACGGGGTACGCGGTACGCGGTACGGGGCGCTCTCCTTACGTAAGGTTCCCCGCCAAAGTGACATTGAAGGCTGCTGCCAAAGCTAATTATGCAATTAACCCCCCTCCCCTCCCTTCCCCTCCCGACAGCAGACAGCCGACACCTGAGACGGAAATCGGAAAGTGAAGCTGATTGGGAATTGGAAGTGTGTACTTGTGCACAATGAATGTGTGTGTTTATTCAGTACATAATATGCTGTATTTAGTTAATGGAACATTTAGCGAAGAATGAGATGAGTAATCGCGCGGAGACTTTGAATTGGTTGAGCCTTTTCATATGAAGTATATATATATTACTTATTTCAGTTTTCTGCTCGTGGATCATTTTCTACGCGTCCCAGTGGGTCTGCGTTTCGTCCTGGGATCCGCCAGATGGTTAATCTTTGATTGTCTTCGCTGTATTTGCATTATCTTCTTTAATTATATTTTCTATTTGTTAACCAATTCAAATTTCCTGCATCACTCAGTCGATACCTATCTATATAGTACGAATATGTTCCTTATGGTTTCTTACTTTAAAAAGACAAACTCTTGCACACAGAGAATCCACAGAGGCTGCCAGTCGAAGCAACTAAAGGGTTTCCTGGGCATTAAATAAAAGGATATTGAATCACTTTAAAGCACCCATCTGTAATACAGATCCCGTATAATTTATTTTGTTTTTGCACTATCGCGCATTCTTTTTTTCGTTTTGTCGCCTGGCTTGGGCGTTTGCCTGGTGTCGTGTCCGTTTGTGGAAGAATAAATCTCGGATCTATGGGAGCTACAGCCTAAAACGATTTTATAATATTTTCTGATTGGTTTTAATTAATTTTCTTCAACATTTGCTCACAAGAAACCCCCATTGCTCCAAGCATTTTCACTTCTTCTCCAAAAAAGGCGTTTGACAGTAGAATCGAAAAGAAAATTCAAACTCAAACCCCAAGCCCCAAGCCCCAAACCAAGTAAAGAACACTTTCTACAACCAATTTTAGATAGAATGCATTTCTTTTCCGCCTTAAAAGTCCACCGTCGATCCGTGGCTCTCCCCGACTTGAACGACAGCCGCAGAAAGTAGCGTTAATCCAGGGAACGTGTCTGAAATATCAATCAACATGGGGGAAGAACTTGGGGCCCCAATGGCCGAAGGGGAGCGAGCGAGAGAGAGAGAGAGAACCCCAGAAGACAATTCTTTTGATTCTTTTCTTTTCTTTGTTTTTTTTTTTGTATTTTTCAAGCGTTCAACGACTTGTCTAGCACATAAATCTTTTCCTCGAGGGTGTGGTGGCAAATGGTTATTTTCGAAATTCTTATGTAATATTTGTGTGGCATTATCGTTTCAGTTCAGAGACAAGTGCTGCTATATCCCCAAGAGATCAGCGAAACCTTCAAGATGAAAAGCGCCAAGCGCTGGCTGTTCATGACAGCAACAGGTGAGCGGATAGCCGAAAACCCAAGAAACCAAACCCAGAAAGAAACAAAATAAAACCCACATAATCGTGTTATTCGAACGGGTTCCTGTCCCGGCCTCCTGGCGATTATGCAACTTTCGAGCTGTGAAATTCATTCCGATTTCGATTTCGATTCCGTTTTTCCAGTGCTGCTGCTGAGCCTATTGGCCTGCTCAGAGGCTGCCCTGCCGTTCAAAAAGGTCTCCATTGCCAAGACACCCGCCTCCACAAGCAGCACCACCAGCACCAGTACAACCACAGAGGACACACCCCTCGAGGAGGAGGAGAACACACCAGTGCCCAGTGGCGAGGGCAGCAGCAGCAGCGGCAGCAGCGACATTGCCAAGGTGAGCGATGGGAAGTTGGGGAAGACTATTCCCTGGGCTTACGCGAGTATTTATGGTGTGAATCCCTCCCCTTCCAGGCGGACAACAACACTCGCACGTCGACAAAGAACTCCAAGCTGACGGGCATTCCACAAATCGATTACATCTGGGATCCCAATCTTCCCAGGGAACTGAATGGGTAGGTTTCGAGCAATGCTAGCGAAGAGAACGAGAGAGTTGGCGAGCTACAAGGAATTCCTCCCCCTTCCACAGGTACAATCTCTCGAGTTATCCCTTCCTTTCGACGGTGCCACCCATGGATGAGATCCACTTCAAGTGCGAGGGTCTTCACGATGGTTTCTATGCCTCCATCGAGTACAAATGCCAGGTGAGAGCAAAGCAGCAAAGCGACTGGCGACGCGCGACCTTGTCCGGGAACAACGTAACAACCAATTGGCCAAACAATGCGATCCCCACTGCCAAAAAACCATCCAAAAACCGCCCAAAAACCCTATGTGCATGTCCAGTAA
Organism: Drosophila helvetica; assembly: GCA_963969585.1. Classification (NCBI taxonomy): domain Eukaryota; kingdom Metazoa; phylum Arthropoda; class Insecta; order Diptera; family Drosophilidae; genus Drosophila; species Drosophila helvetica. The sequence continues at coordinate 70,962,071 of OZ018401.1, read as the reverse complement.
TTTCTCTTTTTCAACGTTCAACGACGGGTTTACGTTTACGTGACGCCAAAACTCGTTTACGCTTCGATCTTGACCTCAAAAATGGGAATTTTGTTTGCCAGACGCTAAACGCTGAACGCTAAACGTTGGGATTAGTTATGGCCAAATAATGGCATTACTAACGTCTTGGACAACACCATCTCGTTGCAGATCTACCATCATTGCGTCTATGGGATACGGCACGATTTTCTGTGCGCCAATTTCACGGCCTTCGATCAGCGGACATTCATCTGTCACTTTGCCTCCGACGTGGACTGTGAGGGATCCCAAAAGTACTGGAATAGGTAATATATCTTCATGGCACTTTCAAGAGAAAACTCTCCTAAATACACATATATGTATATCCAGGAACGATGCACTCTATATGGCCACCACCACCACGTCCACGACTACCACAAGCACTGCACCGCCACCCACGCAGCCGGCAGCCCCGCGTCGCCGCCTGCAGAGACCACAGCGACCCCTGAGGCGGCCGTACAACCGGAGACCCATCGATGACTACTACTACGATGAGGAGGACCAGTACGAGGACGACTACTACGAGCGACCGACGCGCAGGCACAAGACCAGACCGCGTCATCGCAAGCCCCAGGTGGAGGTGGACTACGAGGACGAGTACGAGGAGAAGCGGGTCGAGGCCGAAAAGCCCACAAGACGCAACCGAAACCGGTACAGGGATGAGGAGGAGTCGCTGGACGAGGACTATGAGGAGCGGCCGGCAATCAGGAGAGGAAAACCAACGCCGGGACCCGCCGGAAGGAAGGTATCGTCGCCCCGAAAGCCCGGACGAGCGGAGGAGCGACGCAGCTTCAATGAGGATCGGCCCCTGGCCAGGCGACGCGGCAACGAGAAGCGTACAACGCCCTCATCCGCCATCGACGATCTCGATGAGTACGAGAAGCCCTACGGGGGCACGGACCAGGAGGAGGCTGCCGAGGAGCAGCAGCCGCAGAAGGTGAAGACCACACCGAAACCCCTGACGGAATATATCACGCCCAAGGCGGCCGCCGCCTCCGTGTATGCCCGTCCCAGGGCCCCGCCGAAGATCGCCCGACCAGTGCCCATCACCGAGAAGAAGAAGTACTCCTATCCGGTGCAGAAGAACACGGCCACCGCCCAGCCACCGTCTGCGAATGGGCAGGAGGAGGAGGACTACTCCCAGGAGCAGGCGCAGGAGGATGACTACGAGCAGCCACCACCGCCACCGCCGGCCCGGAACATTCCCCGACGACGCACTGCAGCGCCCAGGGCCGAGCAAAAGCCCACACGGGCCACGCTGCGGAAGCCCGTGACGGACAAGAAGCCACTCGAGGAGGATTACGATGAGCCAGCCGAGCAGCCGGAGCCACCGCGCAAGCGGAAGCGTCCTCTGGCTCCCCGATCCCGCGCCCCAGCTGCCCCAGCTGCCCCAGCGGCCCCAGCGGCCGACGTGGACTTCGAGGACGAGGACTACGAGGAGAGCCCAGCGCCTGCGCCAGTGGCAACAGCAGCTCCAGCACGTGGCATCCTGAGGAGTCGCTCCAAGGCAACGTCTACCAGAAAACCAATAGCGCCCCGTCCCCGCCAGCCCATCGTCGAGGAGGAGGACACGGCAGAGCCCAACGTCAGCGAGGAGGAGGCGCCCGCGCCCGCATCCGCGATTGCGCCCAGAACGAGAGCGAATTCGGTCAGTGGAAGGACGGCACCTGGCAAGCCACAGCGCCCCTCATCGGTACGTGTGGTCAAGCGACCCTTCCTGCCCTCCCGGGGCGGAAGCCCCTATCTGCCGCGCGGCCTTCAGCCAGTGGGCGTGGCCCTGAAGCCAGTGCCGCCAGTGACGACAGACAGCACGCCCATCGACATGGGTTCGACCATCTCGGGGGTGCGTCTGCTGGAGCACGGGGCACCGCTGCTGCGAGGACGGCCCGACAGCAGCGAAGACGACGTGGAGGAGGAGGACGACGATGAGGAGGCGCCTCCGTCTCCGAGTCCGCCGCGTACCACGCTGCCGCCTCGCAGCGCCCTGCCGGCCACGCCCAAGCAGCAGCAGCAGCCACAGCCGCCCAAACTGAATCTCGACGAGCTCTACGAGAACGACTACGATGTGACGCTGAACGATGCGCTCGATCCCACGCTTAAGCCGCTCTCGCCATTGCCACAGCATCAGATTCAGCTTCAGAATTCGCATCCGCTTCCGTATCAGCCGCAGGGTCGTCCCTATGCCAGTGCCTATGCAGCTCCTACTGGTGGCAGCTCCGCATCATCCGCCTACAATCCATTCGCCTATCAGCAACAGTATCAGCATCCGAATCATCCGCAGCATCCGCAGCAATCATCAACATCCGCTTCAGCTTCAGCATCAGCATCCGCATCAGCCCAATCTCAATCGCAATCGCAGTCGCAGCCAGCGAGCTACCATAGTGATTCCTATTTCTCATCGACAGATATACGCAGGCGGGCCATTGTCCCGTCGCAAGCCGCGCGTCCACATCGACACGAATACGCTGCTCCCAGAGGACCAGCCGGAGGAGCTGGAGCAGGCGCCGGCCCAGGAGTGAGTCATCACCCTCAATTGGGCGGACGGGTTGCCCAGCATTTCTACGATGACTTTGCCTACTGAAACGATGCGGGATACGAACGTGTGTGTGTGTAATAAGGTGAGTAGGATCAGGATCCTTCTTGTTCCATGCCCATCTGAAATGACCTCCCTTCTGGCTTGCAGTTTCTTCAGCTGTAAATAAGTTTCCCCCTACCCCAAGAGACCATCCCAAGAGATCGAAGAGGAGTGGAAGGATTCGTGTCCCCTACTTTAGTCTACTCGTAATTCCCATAAGGTTAAGAGAAGAACTTAACTCCTTACTTATAACACTTATATGATACATTGTATAATACTCAATTGTCGTGATAGTAGCCGGGACAAAACACGTTTGCGCATTTGTCTGTCTATAGCTCTAAACATCCTCCAACAACAGCTCCCGTCTCCTAGAGACAAGCAACATCCAGCAGGAAGTAAGACCAGCAAAGCAGCGGACCAGCAAATGTCCTTAATGTACATTTAGAGAGAAAAAAGCAATCTACTTAAATTCCTAATTTAAATCCTTTGTAATATTTGTAAGCTCTGTCCAGAGAAGACTTAAGTCCGAGTGCTTAACAACTAAATAATAAAAACACAAACGGAAAACACTCACTTAAAGCTATTCCTAATTATTTGACCGCAGGCAGACCTTTAGGTTCTCCGTTTCCTCCTCCAAATGATCAAGTTTCTTCATCAAAATGATCTACAAAACAAACACAGTGTCAATAAATGAGATGAGATGAGCCATGGGTAAAAAGCCAACACAACAACCTTCGCTGCTGACACAATTTCCGTGGCCACTCTCAAAGGCATATGCTCCACGCTTTGCACCAAGGTCATGGGTCGTAATTTGGCTAAATCACCGATGGTTCTGAAGCCCGCTGCATACAGCTGCTTGGCGCGATTCTGAAAGACCAAGAGGACATTGAACCGAATGAAGTATCAGGTATTTCGGAGCTAGTCCGGTAGTCTTACAATTTTAACCCCAGGCAGCTCCATGAGTGGCTCTAGTTCCACCGTCCCGCAGCGATCCATTTTGTGGAGGACACGTTCGAACAAGGGCTTGAAACACCAGAACTCCTCCATTTCGTCGCAGAGCCGCACAATGGCACTGGAGGCAGCAATCGACTGGCTGATGAGGTGCTGCAGAGTGCCACGCTCCACGTTGTACTTGACGGAGACTGCGGGCAGCGGCAACAGATGCAGTATATCCGACAGGATAAGCACTTTGTAGAGGCGATTCAGTTGCAGGGCCATGGGACCCTGCACCGACTGCGTCTTGAAGAGCTTGGCCGCATGGGCCTCGGTGAAGCCGAGCAGCTTGAACAGCTCCTGCGATTCGGTGGGCAGTGAGGAGTAGACGTTGAACAGAATGCTGGCATCGGCGGGGAACATCTCATCCCCTCGCTCGTTCGAGTTGAAGCACACCACGAGATACAGCAGATGAGAGTAGCTGCTGAGAATGAGCTGCCTCTGGGCCTGCTTCAGTTCGCGGTGAATGGCGCTGGCGCGCTTGTAGTCAATGCCCGCCTTGAAGGCAGCCCGGCCGATGCTGGTCAACTTAAAGCGCGTGGACTGGCCAATGAATAGGCGGCGATCGCCAGCGGCACGAGTGCTTTGGTTCACATCCTGTGTGGTTATAATATCCGAACAGTTCATCTTTGGCTTGGCTGCCAGCGACTCTGTCAGCTGCAGCACTTTGTTCTTGAACATTTCGCGGAGTATGCGGAGAACCAACTCGTCCACGGCCACCTCCAGGGCATTGGCCTGCACCGCAAGGAGAGTGCTGTTCACCAGACGATTCAAATCACGACGGCATTCGGCAAGATTAAGGCCAATCACGCTTAGAATAAGCGACTAGGAAGAAAATATTAATATTAATTAGTGTATGGATATATGAGCCAATCGAAAGACTTCTGCTAGCATCCACAGTGCCCGCATTAGTATAGATATTTGTATATATGTACTTGCCTGCAATCCCACGGCCTCCTGCTGATACAACGAACTGAGCGCCTTGTCCATGGGTGAGAAGAGCATTTGTCCAACCTTCAGATTGTCCTTGCATTGGGCAATCAGAATACTCTCGCCCGCCTCGCCCATGCCAGCCCGTCCGGCTCGTCCTACCATTTGCTTGTACTTGCAGAGCGTCATGAATTCCTGGCCCACGTAGGGAGCGCGAATGATCACGCGCTTGGCTGGCAGATTCACGCCCGCGGCCAGGGTGGAGGTGCAGCAGATGACGGTGATGACGCCAAAGCGATAGGCAGTCTCTATATACTTGCGCTCGTCTGTGGTTAAGCCAGAGTGGTGATAGGCAATGCCGTAGGGCAGGGTTTTGGCCAGCACGGGGCTAAGGACGCCGCAAATCTTGTCCAAGGCATCCATAAGATCAGCCTTCTCGCTGCGGCGGTGCTCGAAGAACTTCTGCTTGGGCACAATGCGACTCAGCAGCAGGGCCACATTCTCGCAGTTCTTGCGGCTGGGGCAGAACACCAGGCAGCAATGCTCCGGGGCACATTCGCTGATCAAACCAGCCAAATGATCAGGGTCCGCACGTTTCACAGCTTCGCTGTACTGTAAAGACAGGAAAGATATTAGAAATATATTTGATACTCGTATTCATTTTACTCACATTAAAATCGACCGTGCGATTGGGGACAAATATTTCTTCGAGGGTATGGCCAGCCGAGTTAATCTCCAACAAATCGGAGCCACATTTGATGTACTCCTTCAGTTCCACGGGGCGAAAGCCGCGTGTATAGACATCGGCATTGAGAAAGGCCGAAATCTCGCCTAAATTTCCTATAGTTGCACTCATGCCCACAATTTGAATATTTGCTAAGGAGAGTGCAAGTGGAATTCTTTTATATAAATAATAGTTTATGAACCCTTTCCCCCACTTACCATTCAAAAACATTACTTTGGTGAGAAACGCCTCAAGGGTGGCACCGCGTCCCCGTTCGCCAATCAAGTGAAGCTCATCGACCACCACCATTCCTATTTCATGGGGACGTTGGACATCTATCAGGCTGTCCATCAGCACGGCTCCCTTTTCGATTGAGGCAATAAACAAGCTCTGCCTCTTGCGACGAGGCTGTGGCGGACATTTGCCCTTGCCTGCCGTATATTCATCGACAATAAAATCCAAGTCAATGGCAAACGGCGACATGGCGCTGACCTTCTCCTGGACGATCGAAACATACGGCAATATGAACAGCACGTTTCGCTCCCGACACAGCAGTTCGCGCAGCATGAGAATCTCCGCGACTAGGGTCTTTCCGCCGCTGGTGGGAAGAGCGTAGATTAGATTCTTTCGCTGGTGTATTGCCGGTAAATTCAGGCACTCGTCCTGCCATTCTGTAAAGTAAACGAAACATATGATGGGTATGGGTTTTGGGTATTGGTAATACAGATATGCCATACCATACAGGCTCTTGATGCCCTTGTGTTTCAGTATCATCTTCTTGACCTTATCCGGCAGTCCATAGAAGTCGCCCTTGCTGGGAAACTTGACCTTGGGAAGGCTCTTCGCTTCAAAGTCGGCAAAGGCTTGAGTCTCCCAATTGATTGGGTCGAGTATTGACTGATTGTTTTTCAGCTCCTCACAGGTCGCGTATTGTGTGCCGTGCACTATACCCTCAATGGCGGACATGGACTCGTCGTTGACCGGAGGCAACGATGTCTCTGGTTTCTCTGGGGTCTTGGGATTGGGCATTTTGAATGCGACTGCATCGAGGAAAAGTTGTGTATTCTGCGCAACTGGTTCACTGAAGTCTTCGGCTCCGTGGAATATATCCTCCATTTCAGATATGCTTAGATCATTGAGATTAATCTGCTTGAACAGGTTGCCGGCATCCTCCTCATCTGGCATCGCCAGATCGATCTGGTTTTCTTTAGATGGAACATTGCTTTCGTGTCCTTGCTCTTGCTGGGGTCTCTGGCTGCTGGGAAATGATACATCAGCAAAAAGGCCATCGTCTGAATCACTTCGTTGCAATGGTTTGCTGCTCGTCTGCGCCTGCGTTCCGAAGAGCTCCTCATTTCGGCCGCTGAGAAGATCCTCAAGCTTTGCGTTGGAGAAAAAACTCTCCTCGTCACTCTCTGGCCAAAAGAGGCTTTCGCTGCAAAAGCGTTTGCTATTGCCAGCATCCCCATTATTTTGTTCGGTTAAATCAAGTCGTCTTTTGTTTGCAATTCGATCATTGTTTCTGATTTTAGATTTTTGCTTATCAGACATATGTAATTTTTCGCGCTCGATGGTGTGGCCGTCGCATCAATGTGACAAAATACCGCTCAAGACAGCTATCGGAATATGGCAAAAAGATGGCAGCGCTCGCGATACGTTCAAAGAATTCGATAGCTCGAATTCTGCGAAATGCGTTTTTTACTACTTTCGTATTGCATATTAAAGTCTGTCCATGTCTGTCTGTTCGTCTCAGAGATGGGTGTTGTGTTTTTTAATTTACTCTAAATATTCAAAGGTTACTTCGCATTGGAGAGCAAACATTTTGGCCCATACAAGATTCAGTATTTTATGAAGATAATTTCTTGTCATTTTCGCAGATTGATTTTCGAATTTACCGCTATTTTCACTGAGAGTTAAATGACACCACGTTTTAACCGTTATTTCGTTTGTCGCGGACAATGAAAAGTTAGGTTAGGGATGTTTTGCATGTATTTTAATTCACCATAATTGGTGGGATAACGGACATTTCTAAATTCACAAACAAAATTATACACTAGTTTTCTGTTGCTTCGTTTTCCAGGGCCGGCCGAAGCATGTCATGTGCTACGAAGAAGACAAAAGCAATTGTCTTTGGTAATTTTTTGCAAGACTGCCATTTACCAACTGTTACGGGTAACTCTGCATTGGCGGCTGTTGGGGTGAGTTTGCACAGTTAAAATAAAAATACCCCAGCAGGGACATACATATATCCGAGCTGAAAGCCGATTTAAGCGCGCCATACTTTTGAATTGGTGCAATATTTTTAAATTTAGATCGGCCTCTTTCTCGCACCCGAGTATTTATGGCGGGGCCAGGGCCATGGGCTCGTCCTCGTCCCTGGGTCCGGTAATGAAAGTATCCGACACCTGGAGGTAAATATTCGGATTCCTCCCAGACAGCCTCGACTGGCGGATCAGCTCAATGTTGACGGGCTCCGTATGGATGTGGATCTCGCTGTTGGTGATGTAAATGGATTGAGTGGGCGGAGCCACCGCCGGTGCATCCGGCACCCTGAAGGTACCACGTGTCGCGTGCGAACTGCAATCGCAGACGTCCTTCCGGTGCCACTGCTCGTTGATGGAGTCATTGTCATTGTCATTGCTACTGCTGCTGGGCAGGGGCTGAAGCTCCAAGGAGCCACTCTGGTCTCTGGTCTGTAGCTGCAAACAGCCACTGCCTCTGGTCTGTGGCTCCAAGCCAACAGTGGTCTGTAGCTGCTTCAGCAGTTCACTTATCATCTGATATTTGTCCCGCAAGCCGTTAACTTGCTCCCTCAGCATGTCGCTCTCCATCTCCAGACTGTCATCCAGCTCCTCCTCTTCCACATCCTGCTGCTGCTGCTGCTGCTGCTCCTGCTCCTTGCCTTGCCGAAACGGTCGAGCCAGCGCCCACACAACCTTCAAAATCTTGATCGAAGGATATGTGATGCATAAGCCGACGACAAGGCTGCCCATCACTTGAAAGGTAAAATAAGATGGTGGAACACCTGCCGGAGGAGAGTATTTGCTACTCAATTGCTTTTCTGTGAAGCCAGGATGTTCTAGAAAGCAGCATATATAGATATAGACAAGGATATAGACTTGCTCTTTCTCACCTGTGTACAGCTCCACATCGAAGTCGAGAGTGGGTTTGTGTTTCTGAATTGTATGAAAATAACAGCAAACAATCCAGGCGATGAAGGCCAAGGCCAACAGGAACAGACCATTTTCTTTATAAAACATGTTTGTTTGTCCTAAAATTTGTTTTATGTATGAGAATTGTGATTTGAGTTGCATTTACAAAGTCTAATGAAGTATAATTCAAATTTAGCGAGAAGCTGAAATTCGAATTTTTAAACAAGGTATGGTCACACAGGAGGTGTTGTATTTTTTGTACTTTAGTATTTGAGTGGAGTCTTTTTCACTAAGCATGGGCTGGCCACACTGACCGCTAAATAAAGGAAACGTGCTGCTTTTTTAAAGTTTTTTCTGCTATTTTTTGTTATTTCTGCTATTCAGAATGGAGATGATGGTATGTCTGTGTATAGATCCGATGAGTAGGTCTTACTTAAAGTATTTCCTATGGTTAGCACGGAGCTTCGATGCTGTCCAGGCCAGCAGACGAGTTTGGCAACGATTCGATGGTGGAGGAAATGTGGGCCGCTAAAGCTCTGGAACATGCTGAGGTTCATTTCAATGTAAGATTTCACACTTTCCAAATGCTAATACCAATCATTAATGATTTTGCAAATCGTTTTAGCTTCTTACCAGCGTCCACCCCTCTCAGCTACGTCTCACGCCCTATGACGATCAGATCTATGAAACCTTTCGCCAGGACTTTCCCGATCTCAAAGTGGGTCTGCTCACAGATGACGTACTTAAGTCGGCTGTGGAGAAGCTAAAGTGGCGTGAATTCGCTGAGAAATTCAACAAAATGGATGACTACTCCTATGGGACGCTAATGAGGGCCGATGCCAGCAAAGAGTTTAGCCCGGACAATTCCATTTTTGTGTTTCGAGTCCAGTTCCTGGCCATTGAGATAGCCCGTAATCGGGAGGGACTAAACGACGAGGTTCATGCGAAACATAAGCCTGCCAGGAAAACAAAGCAGGACACCAAGTGAGCCTTCTCCTACGTTTAGTCTCTAAGTTATGGATCCACGGAAAAGATAATGGCTGTTCGGCATTCGGATATTTTTAAGCAATAAATGCAGTTTAAGACATTGTTGGGAATTGATTCATTTTAATTCAGAAAAAAATATACCCAAATTTCTCATATTATATGGTGGTTTTTGTTTAGGCTAAGGTGTATATAGTATATACGTTGTACATATATATTATTATGGGGTTTTGTCTCTAATTGCTAAGTATTGCCCGCACTTGGTCCATCTTCAGTCTTTCTTGTGTTCATCCCCTGCTCCCCCTATAGTCCTATGCTGTTGCTGGTCATTAGAATGAATGGAATCAGGGCCTCCATTTGCATCTGTCCCACTAGATTGGCGAAAAATAGCTCCTCCATGGCCTCGGCGTCGAGGCTGCTTAGCGGCAGCAGGCGGGCAACCAGGCTGTTGAAGCGCTCTTCCCCACCAACGCCGCCCTGGCGACGCAAGCTGGTCAAAGCATACAGCTGAACGCGCCTCACATAGCCGCGCAGTTGTCGCTCCTTGCGCTGCTGCAGTAGCGAAGGATTGAAGAGCAGGATAAGCCTGAGCAATCCGAACTCCATGTCGGTCACCTCCTGGCTCTGCAGCTCCTGGACAAAGTCGTGCAGGGTGCGAGTGAGGTGGGCCATTTTGGATATCTTTATGGGCTCTGACTTATCAATGTCCGCCAGCTGGCGAATGCTCTGAATGAACTGAGCAATGATGGTGGAGGCAGACAGCTGACCCTGGCACTGGGCCAATGCCACGGCCATGAGAGCTGGCCAGGCACTGCGCAGCAGCTTCACCTGGCTGTGCGAATCGAGCTGCTCAAAGACGGGCACCTTCCGCAGTGTGTGAATGGTGAGGAATATGATGCGGGATCCAGTCTCGCACACATAGTGGATATTCAGATAGGAGTGCACCAAGGTCGGGGGCTGCACATGGAAGGCGCACTGGGCATCGGTGAACAGCTCTTGATCGAAGACCGCTTCATTTATCATAAAATCGCTGCGATTGCAGAAGTCAAAGTCTAGGTCCATGTGCTCTAGCTCGGGATCGACGGCATCTTCGGTGCCACTGTCCTCGGCCTCCGAATCGCATTCGGGCTTCACATTGAGGCTTGTTCCCTGGCCCCCAATCCGCTCCAACTGATGCTGAATAGGCTGCAGCAGCTGCAGACCCTTGTTGATCACCCGCATATCCAGGGAGCTCTTGATCAGGCCCAATGTGGCGGCGGTGGGCAGTGTCGTTGTCGGCTCCCCTGCATTGAAGTTCAGGTGCTGGGAGTTATTGTTGCTGGCACTGTTAGCCAAGAGTTGCAGGCACAAGGTGCTGCTGTTGTCCATCGAGTCGTCGTCATCGTCTTCTAACTCTGCCTTGGGCAGGTCCGGCGAATAGCTTCCACTGTGTTGCTGCTGCTGCTGTTGTTGCTGTTGCTGCTGCTGCTGCTGTTGGGTGGCAAACACTGGAAAAGCGAGACAGAAACACCAATTAGTTTCATTGCTCACCAATTGGCAGTATGTGTATTTCTGGTTGGAGGTGACGACTCACTCAACGTCTGCGTCAGTTCGGCAAAATTCAGGCCAAATAGATTGTCATTCAGGCCGAAAGGCGTCGCTGCATTACTCTGTACGGGGGGCGTGGCCGCGGTATCGGCCTTGACAGTGTGCTGCTTGCCACGTGTCTGCTGGTAGCCAGACTTGCTGGATATATAGCTGGAGGATGTCCCTCCGCTGCCCGATGTGGAGGAGCCCCCGCCAACAGAGGCGTTCAGGCTCTCTTTCCTGTCCACAATCGGTTTCCTCTCATGCTGAACGGCTGTGGAAAACAGAGAGAGAAGAACAGAAAGAGAGAGAGAGAAAATAAAAATTAATTAGAGCGAGAAGTCGACTAACGGTGCAGTTGATGATGCAGTTTTCCAGGCAGGGTGACTGTGTGACTGTTTGTGTGTGTGCGTGAGTGAGTGAGTGTGCATCGGGTGTTAGTATGTGTGCTAGTTGGGATCATCGTTTATACCCTGGCAGAGCGAGATTAATTTGGATTTGGCTGTGCTAATGGCTCTTGCAAGGGTATGTAGACTTTGGCCAGCCAAAGATGCGTTGGGTTATTGCTTGAGACGACGACTTAAACGAAAATTACAATCACTTCGCATGCCGCTGGCCAAGCACTTTTGCAGCCGACAGAACTGGCAACGGTTCCGATGGTGCTTGGTCACCTCACAGTTCATTGCCCCGCGACACTGATAGCCCAGCTGCTTGCGTATGGATCGCTTGAAAAAGCCCTTGCAGCCCTCGCAGCTAATGGCCCCGTAGTGGCGGCCCGAGGCACGGTCCCCGCAAACCAGACACAGCTCCACGCTGAGGGAGGCAGCCGCGGCGGCCGCAGCAGCTGCAGCAGCCGCTGCTCCACTGCCACTTCCAATCAATGGCATCGCTCGGGGTTCTGTAATGGCGAGGGCAACGTTTATTATAATACTTCTCAAGGTGCGTGTACGTCGAGTCGAGTCCCCACCTTCAGCTTTAATGAATGCCTCAACCTTAACGCCGTCCATTTGCAAGCTGGCTGCTCTGCTGCTTGTCGGTTGTTGGTATTGGTATTGGTGCGATGTTAGCTATTTTTATTAGAACCCGTTTCTTCCACGCCTGTGTTTGTGCGTATGAGTGGATTTTGCTTACTTGGCTCTTGGAAAATTCTTATTGAACAGGTGCTATCAACATGTTTATATACAGTACACAGCACACCACGCACTTTCGTTGGATGAGTCGATTTTGCTTATCAATTGTATGATTTTAAAGGCATTTTAGCCTTTCTGGAAGCCGTTTCTCAATGCCCAATGGCAGAAATAAAAAAATCTTCACGTTCCAATTCACACAAAAAAAAAAAACTCAGGCACACAATGGCTGCATCAGTGTGACCACTATACCGTCTGACTATCAGAAATATACCGAAATATACCCTCTCATTTACAAAATATACCGTAAACTTAAAGCACTCAACGCCCCTCTATTTGAATAGGTGAACAACTTAATACTGAATGTAAATTATTTTTGTAGATCCATCCTCTCTCTTTCCCTAAATTAATTTTCTTTTTTCACCAGAACTGCGCTACATCATAGTACTCAGATCAGCAAAAAGTTCTGCTGGCAGAATGTGCAATATTAAAAAATACTAGCGGCCGAGTGCGACCAGTTGTGCATGCCCTGTGGTAACTCTGTATACAAATAATATCAGTTAAGAATTCAAATTTTAATTAATTACATTATGTCGTCGTCGCAGCTTTTCATAACCGATTGCTTGGTTTATTTGTATCCTCTTCATACGAATATCAAACCTGATTCTGCTGTAAAAAGGGTATTAGGCGGCAGGGTGTTGGCGGGTGAATGAATGCACTATGAAATGTGGTTTTCATTTATAAAAATACACTTTAATATACAGAGAAATCATTACAAAAGTCTATTTTTCTTTATATATATATAACATAAGATTCCCTAGTTGTGAAAAACATATTACTTTTTGTTGCTTTTTTTGGTCTTAGAAACGATTAAGCCACAAATCACTTATACAAATATTCAGGCTGCATGGAGTGGTAGGAAGGGAGGCGGAGCGGGGCGGATGGATGGATGAATGAATGAGGGAACGGAACCCAAATTGGTGAACAACAAGCGGGGCTAAGCTCACAGGCAGGCACGCACACGTCCACAACTATCATGGCCTATGCCCAAAAATTCTACAGTCTATTTATTCTTTAAGCCCATTGCACGTTTGGTGGCTCGTCCCAGGAAGATGCCTGTCAGAAAGATCAGGCCCGTGGCGCTCATCAATATCACAAGGAAGAATTTGCGCGCCGGCGACGCGACCACTTGCTGCACAAGCTGTTGCATGTCCTCCGGCGGCAGCGCCAGCGTGTCGTCCGCATTGTGGAACATTTCGATGCGTCGCTGCAGCTTTTCGCGGCAGTCTGTGTCCAAGGAGTTGGGCGTATCCTTCAGCAGTGTGCGCAGGCAATTGAGCTCTTTGGAATGGATATGATTAGAGAATTATGGTTTAGCTGGCACGTAGCCCTGTACTCTACTCACTGCGTCCGTTGCCGCTGGAGACCTTGGAGCAATATCTCAGCAAGTCCACTGTGCACGCCGTCTCCAGTATGGGATCCACATGAATATCGGCCTTGGCCTCGGCTATAAGCGTGGCCACCTCCATCTGACACTGCCTGTTGATGATCTGCTTCTGCAGGAAGGCCGTCTTCAGGCACTCGGCCACCTGGCCATGCTCATCGGCATCCATGTTGGCTTTGCACAGCTCCTGGATCTCCGATTTGCAAAACACCTGCAGCAATGGATTCAGCTTGTAATTGAGCGCCTGCTCCTGCAGGATCTTGATCATCTCCTGGGCGCAGGGCTCATCCAGCGCCGATTGACGGAACTTATCTTTCAGGCAATGAATGACCTATGAAAATAAACAAATTAATTACCCCTATTCCAGAATAGTTCCTATGTGTGGGGCCACCAATTAGCGTGTAATCATGGAGTGCTTTCAATTGAAAGGGTTTGATTAGACAAGACACAGATATAGACAGTCCATTGCTGTTGCCCCTCGAGATAATCACGTAACTTAGATTTCAGCTAAGCTAAGATAGTAAAAGCGCTATACTCGCGATATTCGACTACAAGATACCTACTTCCTACATACTAGTATCTATCGAAATGATAAGAGACGGCAGTAGGTCAATGTCAATGCTTCTCATATTATCTGCTATCAAAGACTAAAACAATTAAAAAATCTGTTCGATGGCGTGTTGCTCCGCTGCCCACTCGGTCCCCTGAATGCAATAACAAAATACAGTCTAAACAGTTTCTGGCGACGCGCACACCAAAAACAATATATGTTTGTATGTACGTTGCTTTGGCATGACGCAGCAAATTGATGATCGAGGCGAGACGAAGGATGACCGAAACGACAATTGAAGTACCAGTATCGTACTCCGTGCGCCCTTACCTCGAATAATCCGTTTAATCCAGATGTTTATGAGGTCGAACAAGCTCTTCAGCTACGGTTCATAATGGACTGTAAGGAAAGTCAATTTCATGGGCTCGTCACTGGCCGAGGGAACTTGTTGGTTGCCTCGTGAGGCTTTCGTTTCCGACTCGCTTGTGGGTCGTCTCGATTGAACCGAGCCCACCATCATCACAGTCCATTCTGATGCGTAGCCGCGGCGTATACGTGATGTTAACGTTCTGCGGATTGGTGAGCGCTGCTCTGGCCGGTTGGCTGCTGGTCTCCCTTGTGGGTACAAGTGCACAGGTGGAGGCTGAAGAGCCCGCAGCGGTGGTGACCGTTGAATTGGCCAACGGGCAGGGTAAGGTGCTGGGCAATTACAATGTGACGGCCTTTACAGATCAGAGATTTATGCAATTCCGCGGCATTCCATTTGCGGAATCACCGGCGGGGGATCTGCGCTTTCGGGTGAGTAACAGAACAGTCTTTGGACTATCGCCTGAGTGGCCTGCCCTCCTGCCCTCAGTCAAGTCATGTTGACTATTAAGATTTGATAGAGGCAAGAGATAAGCCTAACGCGAGCCTAATATGACGTGGTGTATCTAATGATTACCATTCCCCTCATCTGACTGACAGCCACCTGTTCCGCGTTCGAGCTGGTCGCCCTATACCGCCAGTGCCCTGGACTTTGCGAGGCGCTGTCCCGTGATAACCCACTTGGATGACCAGACGTCCGATGAGAAGACGGAGGACTGTCTCAATGTTTCGGTGTACACCAAAAATGTGAGTAAGCTAGCAGTAAATGATAGTGCTTTATCTGCCTAGGAATCGGATGATGGGGAAGTGTACTGATTGACTTCTTTCCCCCCTCTTTTTTCAGCTCACAGCCGGGCAGCCTGTGATGTTCTACATCTACGGCGGCGGCTACTACAACGGCTCTGCCGAGGATCATCCTCCCCACTATATTCTGGAGGAGGATGTGGTCCTGGTTGTGCCCCAGTATCGAGTGGGTGCCCTGGGCTGGTTGACCACCTTCACGGATGATATGCCCGGCAATGCGCCAATTGCGGACATCCTAATGGCCCTCCAGTGGGTGCAGACTCATATCTCTCTGTTCGGCGGGGATCCACAGCAGGTGACCATCTTTGGCCAGAGCGCTGGCTCTGGGGTGGCCAGTGCCCTGCTGCTGAGTCCCCGCACCGAAGAGCATCTCTTCAAGCGAGCCATTGTCCAGTCGGGCTCGATCTTCGCCCGGTGGGCCACCAATAGCGATCCTCGCGCCCAGGCCATACGAATCTGTGAGAGACTGCGCTGCTCCGAATGCGAGCAGGAGGATCGGCTGTGGGTGTGTTTGCGTAACGCTTCGGTCAACAGTATCCTGAGGGCCACCCAGACGGAGTCATTCTCTCCAGTGGTGGGCGATTTACTGGGAATCCTGCCGCAGCATCCCAGCGAACTGGTGAAAACGTACCAGCGGCAGATTCCATTGCTCACCGGCTTCACGGAACACGACGGCTCCTTTATCCTGGCCAGTGGGTAGCGCACACATATGGTGCTTGGATGTAGAGATCGGGTTAATGATTCGCTTTTGCAGGCTACTACGATGCGATTGCCGCACAGGTTCCCAATGTCAGTGCCCTAACGGTGCGCGAATTCTCCGAGGGACTCATGGAAATGGCCAATGATGCCACCGGACTCACGAATAATCTGCTGTCCCGCATGCTCTTCACACCACAGATCCTCAACGGTCACGACCACAAGGGTGCGGTGCCCGCCTACTTCGATGTGAGTTCGATCCACAAAAGGAACCTGTCAACCCAATGATTTTTACCCCATAAACAGCTTTCGTCGGCCTACATGAAGTCGCCCGTGATAACGCTGGCCACGAAACTCCACACACAGCAGCCCTCGGCTCCCGTCTACGTGTACAGCTTCGAGTATGAGGGACAGTACACCCGCTTTGGCTATGAGTTCGGCAACGATCACTACCCCTTCAATGGGGGAGTGCATCATTCCAATGAGAATCTGTATCTGTTCGCCACACATCCCCTAGTGGGGCAGGACTCGCTTATGGCCCAGAAAATGGTCAAGCTGTGGACCTCGTTTGCCATCGATGGCAGACCCAGGGAACTGCGACCCCTGACCAGCACCAGTGGACCCTACAATCGTCTGGCTATGAATATAACGACAGGCGAGGATATGCTGGAGACTCTGACATCAGCCATTGATGATCCCAACAATGGGAGGCTGCAGCGTGAGAATGTGGACTTCTGAGGTGCCAGAATGCTAGAATGCCAATGGCAAGACTGCTATTTTGTTTTCCTATTTCTGGGTATAATACTTATCAAAGCTTGCTAAATTTAGTGGAGCGGTAGATAAGGGCTGTATATATATACGCATACTGATATTACTTTGCCTGAATAGAGCGCTATATCTTAGAAAGTTTGTTTTTGTGATGACTGGCGGGGGCAAAGGTTGTCGCCGACTATCTGTCATAGATAGAGGTGCAGGAGACGGACACTCACCTTGCCATTGAGCTCCTCGTTGGGCAGCGCACTGGCCACAATATTGGAGCAGTAGCTATCGATGTTCTTGCCACAGGCACTCTGCAGCGAGGGATTGAAGCGGAAATCCGTGTTCTGTTCGATCATGCGATTGACCACAACCAGATGACAGCGCTGATCGAACTGCGTGTCATCCTTGTAGGTCTTGAGGCAGTCCAGGAGCTTCGCAGAGTCCGTGCTGGGGCAGAATTTGTAGATCATTTCCTTGCACGTGTTGAGGAGTGTGTAGTCGGTGCCGCTGTCGCCCAGCTCCGATTTCTTGATCATGAAGATGGCATGATGGCAGGTCTTGCCCAATCTGGGCGTCTTCTTGATCAGGCACTCCAAAGCCTGCAAGAGAAGAGATGTCGAAAGCAATCAGATCAGAGATGCTGCTCGTGGGCTGAGCTTCGTGTGGTTTGGGGGCGGTGGGGGTGCGATGAGTGTGTGTTAATAGATTATGGATAGATTAAGGATGGTTAAGAGAACTTGCATTTTTATTCACCTGACCGGGACCCTTTTGATCCCTACAGAACTCCTCCAGTTCCTGCTTGCAGGCATTCGCTAGCTTCGGATCCAGCTGAATGCTCTCCCTCTGCTGATACAGCTGTGCCTTCACCTGATGGCGGCACTCCTTGGGTATCTGGTGGCGCTGCGCCTTGATTGTATCGTTGCGCATCACCTCACTGAGGCAGCCGACGACATCGTTTTTGGTGATGCTGGAGGAGCAGAAGCGCTGAACAAATGGACGGCAGGCCTCCTTGAATTTGGTGGTGAAATGAAAGTTCTTCAGCGAGATTATCTGAAAGTGTTCGATGGCGGCGCGGCAGCGCAGATCTTTGCGCAGATCGGCATCGTTTTTGTGCGCTATGAGGCAGTCCATCATGTCGCCTATGAGTGAGGATCAGAATGCAATCAGATGTAAAAGAAGTTGTCCGATTTGGTCCAGCTTACCATTATCCTTGCCACTCTTGAGAATGGCCGAGCAATGCTGCTGCATGGCCTCGCCGCAGACGTTCATAATGACGGGATTCAGTTCGACATGAGCTGCTTCCTCCTCGGTGTATTTGACCACAACCGTTTTGCACTCCGGCTGCAGGTCGTCCATGTTCTTCTGCAGGCACTCCATTTCGCTGCCTTTCTCCACGCATTCCGCACAGTAGAGCGACAGATCATTTAGGCAATAGTCCTCCACCTCGGGTATGAGGTCCATGGACATGGCTCGCTGGCGCATCACCCGCTTGACCTCCTTGAAGCAGTCCTTGCGCAGCGTCTGATGCTCATCCTCGCTGAACGCCATGCGATGCAGACAGGGCAATATCATCGGTCCCCGCTCCGGATCCATTTGCACATTCTGCGCATCGTCCCACTGCCGCTTGGCCCGGCAATACTTGACGGCATCGTCGCGGCAATGCTTGTACAGCTGTGGATCTAGTTTGAAGTCGCGCGCCACAAAGTATTCGATGATGAGAAGGGCCTGTTCGCACTCCGGCAGCATTGAGGGGGTGCCAATGCGTTCGACGAGGCACGACATGACCCGGGCTTCTCCACCCTCCACATCCTTGCAGGCCACGTCCACCACCGGCTTACAGGCACGCCTCAGCACTGGGTCCACGCGCCAATCCTCGCCAGCATCGCTGACCTTGATCAAAGTCTCCAATCCACGCTGACATTGGGCCGTGACGCGCCTCTGCGGTCGCCTGGCCTTCACATGCTCCAACAGACAGTGGATAATCTCGCCGCCAGTGCCAGACACGCCATTCACCAGCTGGGCCTTGTGCTCTTCCGGGCAGAACTTTGGTATGTCATCGGCACAGTCACTCAGCAGCTCCGGCGACAGTTGGTAGTCCGTCATCAACATGCGGCGGTGGTCGGTCAACTCCACCAGACAGGAAGGCGCGAGCTTGGTGCCGTTCTTCGATACAGACTCCAGACAGAGCAGAATCTGGGCCAGGCGCACATGCTTATCCTCGGAGACACCGCGGCGACAGTGATACAGCTTGATGTCATCCTTGCAGGCCTTGGCCAGGCCGTGCGAGACACGGTAGTCGCGGCCCATCTGCTGATCCCGCATTGAGATCTGCGATGCGCAGCTAGCCGTCATCGATGGATGGCTCTTGTGCCGCACCAGGCACTTGTACGCACCTGGCGTTCCGGATTGCTCCTAAATGAAACGTGTTATTGAGCCTCCAATCCAACCCAATAGAATGCCCTCTTACCTGGGAGCAGAGCGAAGAGAGGTCCTCCGCGCAGATCCTGAACAATTCGAGCATGCCACGCTGCAGTTCGATGGCATTCATGGCGGACATGCAAGTGGGCTCAATGGTGGACTTCTGGGCAGTCGATCGGAGGCACTGCACCGTTCCAAGCTGGGACAGAAGCGACGGCAGATGCTCGACATTCAGGCGGCCGCATTTGTGGAGCTCCACGAGGCTGCTGCAGGCCACGTAGAACTCGTCCACGTTGCTGTAGTCGTGGCCCAGCGCATTGTAGGCACTACGGAGATGCTGCTGGCACGTGTTGCTCTGCGGGAGCTGCAGGCGCTGCTCCTCCAGGCACTTCCACATGTACACAGAGTTCAGGCAGGTCTCGAGCTTTGCCCGCTCCTCCGGACAGTATGTGGGCAGGAGTGTGCTCTCTATCCATGCGGGGAGTTGCAGCTGCCGCTGCTGCATCCAAAGGGCGTGCTGGCAGGTTTCGGGAAGAGCCTCCAGTTGGCTGGAACTGAATGTAAGGGCGCACTCCAGCATGGACAGATTGTCGGTGGACTTCTGGTGGGTGCAGAATTTCTTCAAATCCTGGCACTCTGGCAAATCGATGAGGCTGTGCATCTCCTTGGCCCCCGCATTCTTATTGTCCACGTCAATGGCAACGCGACGATGGCGGGACGAATCGCCGGCTGCTGCTACTGCGGCCGCCAATAGCACCAGCAGGAAGTGTTTCATTTTGCGCTGATTTGTATCGGGAAGATCTGTCTTTGGTGCTTAACGACTGGTCATCTAAACTGGTCGGGTCGACTGGTACGTTGCTTGCGTAAGCTAACAAAGCGACTCGGCTCTATATGCAATATTCAGCAATTCGACGCGCTGCTGCTCTTGGCAATGGCATGAAATATCTTGTAGAGTTCTTAAGTCGCCAACAACAAAAACAAACAGAAGGCCGGTTGGAAATGCTATTACTTCTTGATCATGTTTCAAAAATAACTTTGGCCGGGTTATATCCACTCTTTTGAATTAAACAGCCTGTGCAAACTGTTGATTCAGCATTTTTAACGCTAATATCAAAGTTTTTGCAACAAATTCACTTGGGACTGATGACCAGAATAATCCAGCCGATAGTTATTAAGCGATTAATCGCTACCATTTAAACAAAGTCAAAATGCTGCAAATTATGGAATAAATATCAGCTAAAATAGACGAATTCCACTCAAATTGGATTGCTCCAGTAAAACTATTTAGTTTTGGCTCAAAAAACATAATTAAATTACCCATTCGGCAATCGATTACTAAGCTGCAGTTATTTTCGCCCATCACTAGCCTATGAATCGCTCTGTCTGCTGCAAAAACACGAAGAAAATTTTCCAAACGGGTGAGCGATTCTCAACCAGCATTCACTGGGCATCTTTTTGGAGTGCTTCAACCCACAACTACGGCTTCAAAGTGGCAATCATCAAGCGCTAAGGAGGCAACCGAACGCACACCGCTCATGGACGGCCATGTCAATGCCTCGTCCTCGTCAAGGAGTGGCGCTGGCGCTGATGGTAGTGGCCTGAGCGGCGAAGAAGAGCGTTTGGAGCGTCCTCCAAAGCGAACACAGCAAAGGAGCAACTATGGCTCCAATAACCAGGATCAAACAGATGCGGTAGGTCCATCAAACGAATGTGTGGGTGCTTCAGATGACTTGATTCTTGTGATTCTTTGCCAGGCTGTACTTGCCGTCCCCAGTGTGGCTGTAAGGGGCTCTTCGGCTTCTCGACCATCGAGATTGAGTGGCGGCGGTGGTGGTGGTGGCGCCGCCGGACCTCCCCCAAATGAAAGAGAAGAGGACCAAGGCTTGAAATACGGCGCCCAGCATGTCATCAAACTGTTTGTGCCCGTCTCCTTGTGCATGCTACTGGTGGTGGCCACAATCAACTCGATCAGCTTCTACTCCAGCACGGATGTCTATCTGTAAGACAGAGAGAGAGAGAGAGAGATTGAAAAGATTCGTCACTAATCCATTTGTTAATTGCAGTCTGTACACTCCGTTCCACGAGCTCTCGCCGGAGCCAAGTGTCAAGTTCTGGAATGCTCTGGCCAATTCATTGATTCTAATGAGCGTGGTGGTTGTGATGACTATTCTATTGATTGTCCTCTATAAGAAACGCTGCTACCGCATCATCCATGGCTGGTTAATACTCTCTTCGTTCATGCTCCTGTTCATTTTCACGTACTTATACTTGGAGTAAGTATAGTCGATCGCTTGAGTCTCTTGGTGGAATCTAATTATTTTGTGGCTTTTAGGGAGCTCCTCCGCGCTTACAACGTACCCATGGACTACCCCACTGCCCTGCTGTTTATGTGGAACTTTGGTGTGGTCGGAATGATGTCCATACATTGGCAGGGACCTTTGCGCCTGCAACAGGGATATCTCATATTTGTTGCAGCCCTCATGGCATTGGTCTTTATTAAATATCTCCCAGAGTGGACTGCCTGGGCTGTCCTGGCAGCAATTTCTATATGGGGTGAGGATAAATGCAACTTAGGCATACATTTGTGTTGACTAAACCGATTCATGCGTTGACAGATCTCATAGCTGTCCTTACACCCAGAGGACCGCTACGCATATTAGTGGAAACGGCTCAGGAACGAAATGAGCAAATTTTCCCCGCTTTGATCTACTCATGTAAGTACTTTTACCAGCCGGCTGTAGATCTTTGAAATGATGCAAATCTTTTTTTAGCCACTGTTATTTATACGTTAATGGGTACACATTATACGCCACAACAATCGGAGCCCGCAGTCACTTCCTCGCCCTCATCGAGCAACTCGACTACGACTACGAGAGCCACACAAAACTCACTGACATCTCCAGAGGCAGCTGCGGCCAGCAGCAGCTCCCGCTCAGGTAATACTCGAACAAATCCTCACCAGAATCAGCGGGATGATAGCAACGTAATGGCAGCTGAAGGTATGCCACTTGTGACTTTTAAAAGCAATTTGCGCGGAAACGGTACATATGCATTATATTTTTTATGATTTAATTTACTTCTCCCATGTGTACAACGCTTCTTATTGGCCTTTCTGTGTGTGTTTTTGATCTTATAAGTACTCGTATTCTCGTATTTCTCTTTTGTCTTGTTTCGTTTTGGGTATATGGTATAAGGCACTGCTAGTAGAACATTATTCTATTTTGAGATATATTATATGTATGGAGCTGTAAATATGCTCCCCAATGTACACAAATATTGAATATTTAACGCTTACATTCTTACTTCCAGCTGAGGCAGCAGGCTTCACTCGGGAATGGTCTGACAATCTCAATGATCGCGTGGCACGTCGTCAGATTGAAGTTCAGAGTACACAGAGCGGCAACGCTCAGCGTTCCAATGAGTATCGTACTGTCACAGCACCAGATCAGGTCCCAGCAGATGCCCAGGAGGAGCGTAAGTATAACCAGGCTATATCCATCGGTTATAAGATATTAATAAGTAATTGGCTTCGCTTCTCAGGTGGCATCAAATTGGGGCTCGGCGACTTCATCTTCTACTCGGTATTAGTGGGCAAAGCCTCCAGTTATGGCGACTGGACCACAACGATTGCATGCTTTGTGGCCATCTTGATTGGACTCTGTCTCACACTGCTGCTTCTGGCCGTTTGGCGTAAGGCCCTGCCAGCCCTGCCCATTTCCATCACCTTTGGCTTGATATTCTGCTTTGCCACGAGCGCGGTGGTTAAGCCGTTCATGGAGAACCTGTCGGCCAAGCAGGTGTTTATATAAGAAAGACACACACAAGAATTTAGTGGACAAGGACACGTCTATGTCCTTCTTATCATAGTCTAAAAAAGCTTTTTAAAATCAAATCTTTATTAACAAAATGCATAGTAACACAAAAAACTATTTCTTGCGCCTCATTATTGTTTTATCTACAATATTGACTAGCCAACCGGGTTCCAGGCCATAGAACACTTGCCTCGGATCCTTGGTGGCTGAGAGCATCTCGTAGGAAGAGTCGTCTTCAATGCGGGGCAGTTGATAGCCATATTTCTGTGCCAGCACCAGCCGATCCTTGCTAATCTCCTCGGGATTCGCCAAATATCCACGATTCTTGGCATCTGTGTAGTAGTCCACGGCGTCCTGAGGCGGCATCATACGATGCGGAATCGGGACACCCTTCTCGAACCACTTTTTCGCATTGGCAAGCATGTGCAGGCTCCGAGGATCGTAGTAGGCTGTACGAATGACGCCGCCGTTGCGCTCGATGGCTGCAATTACCGCCTCATTTGCATGCTGTACCTCAATGTTGATCTTGGCCTTGAAGTTGTCCAATCCTTCGTCGGTCAGCTGGAATCCATATTCCATTTCCGCAGGCTTTAGCTTCAACAAACCGGAGTTACACAGCGTACTTATATCTACGGGCTGGCTGATATCAATGCGGTTCGTATCAATCAGCACCTGCAGCTGCAGTAGGGAGATGGGTGGGTACTGGCGCTTCATGTGGTGCCCCTTGTAATACGGCTCATAGGGAAACCGTAAGTAGAAGGGCTGATTGCCCGTCTCATAGCCCAAACGCATGAAGTTCTGGCGTTGTCCGGAGCCCTTGTTGCCAGCTCCATGCTTATCACCGCCGTGCTGCGCCCGCCCGCGCTTGTCCTGCAGAGGATTGAATGGATCGGATTTGTCAAAAGTTGTTATTCAACCGGTTAGGCCCAGCACTCACGTTCTGTTTGGAGTTGGGATTCGGTCGCAGGTTTCCAATTTGCACGCGCGGCAACGTTCGCAATAGCTTCAAAGCCTTGTCCGAGGTTTCCCGCAAGTGTGCCATGCTGACAAACTCACTTTCTTTAATAAATTTAAGTTTTTCGGCTGAAAAATACAATTTAACACGATTTTAACCTAGTCGACTATCGGTTGATCGGTATCGGTTTCACCCCTGACTTAAAGCGCGCGGAACATTGCCAATTACAAAAAAAAAACATTTTGGCAGGTAACTAATTGAAGAGCCGCAAATACTCTGTTCAATTTATTTATTTGAATTAAAAATGGTGAAATTAAAACATATGTATTTGAAATTTCCACCGTGCAATTTGTCGACGTTCTTTTATTATGCCTCTTCTTTGTTTTGCTTCTTCTTCTTTCTCACTCTGCAGGTACGGTCATACGTTATAATTTTATTACAGCAGTACGGGCATACTTTAAAACAGCTGCTCTCGATCAATTTAAAAAAAGCAGCACTGTCTGTTAAAATAACATAGCGCTGTCAAGAAATGTCAGCCGCATCATATGCATTTTCCAGCACTGTCGACTGTCAACGTAGAGTGTTGGACAACTTATTATGGCTTGAAAAGATAATTGCAAAATATTTACAGTTTTAAATTAATTACATTAAATAGCTAAAAGGTTAGTTAAATAATTCTCAGAGCTGCCAAAATGACTTGTGGAGCATGTCGGGGACGCAAAGACAAAGGCATAAAGTGTCTCATAGCAGCGCTGGACACGATTAAAGAGCACGCCTTGAGTAAGTAAACGTCAGCTTGTTTTAGTTTGGGAATAATAATAAGAATGGCTTATCATATAGTGATGCAAAATGAGGCGGAGGAAAAGGACAGGACTATTGGAAGGCTGCAAGCTCAAAATGAAAAGCTGCACAGGGCTGTGGATCTCCTAAAAGAACGACAGGAATCGCTGAGCGCTCTCCATGATGACAAGCGACGTAAAGTGTCGCCCAAGAAGTTCAAGGAAGATATTTCCCCACTTCCTCAAAGCCAGAGTTCACTGAACATGAATATAGCATTCAACAGCATAGAGGTCTCTGATGAAGACACAGAAGAGCAGGAAGACGAAAGCATAGCGGAAACCGAGGCTACATCCATTGTCAGTCCTCGCAAGCTCAGGCCGCATCATCGCAAGCCTGATGTTAGGAATTTAGAGAATGTGCAGCCCAACAACGTGACCAGTTCGAGCCAGAGCTGGCTCCGGAAGACGCCCAAGAACCTCGGAATGATGACCAAACTGTCATTGACGCACAGAGGTAGCAGCCAACAATTTAAGCAGACTCGTCTCAAATTCGATGCCAAAAAAACAAGTGGCAGCGATAAAGAGGAGATAGAAGACAGTCCCAACCCAAGCGTAGGTTCCAAACGTGCCCCGGCGTCTCGCTCCTTGCTGCAAAGGTATTTATCAAATAAACCCGTGTCTTTCCTTGTGTAAAATCCAATGCCAAGCTTGCAGAACCGACACAGGCAACGCCTTAAGCGAAGACAACTCCCTTTTGAGCAGGAGCAACAGTATCAACTTCAAAAACGTCGAGCCTAGCTTTGACATGGATGTAGAAGATTTCAATGGGATCGACAGACTGCCTGAGGACAGCATCGAACTACCAGTAATGCCGCCACCTGCTTCACCTCCGCACTTGAAGATCAATACCCCAAACCAGAGCGTGGTCATACTCACTCCCACCACCCAGGACATAATCTTCGTGAATGATAGCAGCGAAGATATAAAAAAAATGGGCACAATGGATGTTCTAGCGGAAATTATGAAAGAGGACGACGATGCGTGCTCGTCTGCATTGCTTCAGTACGAGCAGATAATGATTGACCAACAGAAACCCATTCAAACCAATCCACAACAAGTTCAGACTGCTCTCCCACTAGTGCGACTCATAAAAGATGAGCCAGTAACACAGCCAAACGAAGATCTA
Organism: Drosophila helvetica; assembly: GCA_963969585.1. Lineage (NCBI taxonomy): Eukaryota > Metazoa > Arthropoda > Insecta > Diptera > Drosophilidae > Drosophila > Drosophila helvetica. The sequence continues at coordinate 70,936,194 of OZ018401.1, read as the reverse complement.
GGCAATGAATCCACAAGACTTTCTGAAGATATTGAAAAATATATGATGGAGAAAGACGACAGCAAGGAATCTGAGGACGAGATTCCACAACCCATTATGGTAAAAGAGGAACCTGAATTGACACTCAAAGAGCGGTTCAACATTACATGCGCTGAGTGCGAAAAGGTGAGTGCCCCAGAACACATTTTCATACAGTGTAGAGCCTGCAAAGCCGCCTTTCCTTTTGCAGTTTATCAACTTCATGGGCTCCAACCTGAATGATGAAAAGATCAAAATCTATTTGAACAAATGTAGACACGAAAATGAACTAACATCGTCGCCGCCAGGCTTCTGGAATCCCCACATGGTTTCCTTTGCCGAAGACGATCCTCGAAATGAGGTCTTGATTGACACTCGCTTTAGAGAAGAGCGATTAAAAAAACACCATTGAACGGCATTCCATTGAATTATCTGTATAGTTCAATACATGTATTTATCATTTGATATCCTTATAATTTACAAATTGCCGCGCTTGGCCTGCTCAATCTCGATGGCCGTGAACAGGGACTTGAAGTTGCCGGCGCCAAAGCCCTAGAATGATTGTGTTCGAAATAAACTGTTCTTAGAATAAGTAAAGCAATAATCTTACATTGTGATTGTGGCGTTGAATGACTTCGAGGAAGAGAGTGGGCCTATCCTGGCAGTTCTTCGTGAAGATCTGCAGAAGATACCCGTTCTCATCAAAGTCAATTAAAATATTCAATTTCTGAAGTATTTTCATGTCCTCCTTGATTGTGGTGCGACTGTGCGATAGCTGCTCCTGCAGGATCTCGTAGTAGGAGGCCGGTATGGTAAGAAACTCGGTGCCACGCGCCCTCAGATTGCTAACCGCCTGGATAATGTCATCCGTATTGAGGGCAATGTGCTGCACGCCCGCGCCGCCATAGTACTCCACATACTCCTGAATCTGGGACTTCTTCTTGCCATTGGCCGGCTCATTGATGGGCATTTTCACCGTTTCCTCGTAGTTGGCCATCACAATGGAGCGCAGAGCCGAGTACTCGGTATGGATTTGCGAATCGTCCACAGACCAGAACCGATGGAACTGCAATATCCTCTCGTACCACGAGGCCACGCTCTCCATCTGAAGGTCCGGCTGATTGCCCACCACATGGTCGATAAAGTTCAGCTTGGTCGCTGGCAAGTTCTTGGACACAGCATCCTGAGGGGAACGCTGGAAGCCTGGCAGAAAGTCCCCAGCATAGCCGTTGCGCTCCACGAAGGTGTGAGTGGTGTCGCCATACTAAATGGTGAGTGTTAATGTGTAGAACTTTCTGTTTTGTGTGGGTATCGGCTTGCTCCACTTACCGTCTTGATGGTGGCAAATCTCACGAATCCATTGTCATCGCTCTCCTCCCAGATGTCGCGCACCACCTCGGCCCCTCTGGACACGGCCAGGGTAAATATTGCATTCAAATCCTCCACTTCGAAGGCCACATCTTTGACGCCATCCCCATGGCGCATCAAGTGCAGGCCGTGCTCTCGATCGTCCGGCGTATAGGCCGAGACGAACACAAAGACGATCTTGTTCTGGCGCACAGCATGCTTGGCGAAGCGTCGCTCCCCGGTCTCCAATCCCTGATAGCCAAGTGGTTCAAAGCCCAGACGGGTGGTATAGTAGCTGGCCGCCTGCTTGGCGTTGCCAACGTAAAACGTTAAGTGATCAAAGCTTAGGAATTTGCCGGCTTCAGGCTGTCACGAAGGAGTAAAGAAGGAAGAAGTTACGATCATGTGATTTGGGCAGAGTATTTGTGTTTGGACTTACTTTGGTTCCTTTGTCAGTATAGCTGGTCTATTAGCAGAGAGGAAATAGAATAGAATGAACAAAAATAGGTTAGGCCATATAAAATATATGAAATATTTAAGGAGATATTGTAGCTCTCCTAAGCAGGGACTAATCATTGTCATCCCAACAGAACTTTCACTCAACAGAGATTCAAAATACATATTCTTCAAAAGGATCATGCAAAACACATCCCAATATCACGTTTTTTCGCACTTCCACGTTGGTTCTTTTCTCATGGATTATTACCATTATCACTCAGACTCAATTTTTGCAAATCCTCTCCTCACACGCGATAAAGGTTTCTACGTTCCGTTGATCTTACACGATCTACAAGTTGATTATGGCCTGAGCTCTGGCAAACCAGAGCTTTATATAGGGCCCCAGTCTCGACCAAGTTGATCAGGTGAAAATCCTGTACTAATTTAAATAAAAGCCAAACTAGTATTTTGTTTATTTCAAATGCTATATATATCGGAATATCTTAAGTATCTGGCCGCTGCTGTTGTTTTTGTTGTTGTTGTTGTCATTGCTGTTCGCATATTTTAAGCGGAGATTGCAGAAATTTGTTTACTAGAACAGGTGGCGATATTTTCTACAATAAAATACTGATACGGATACTGAGTTTATGCAATCAACAAACATGAATTGCGCTCTTCCAAAGTGGGACAGACAGGCCTCCTTCAAGTTTCTTGCTATCAAAGCGGCTTTACAAAGGTTCGTTCAAGCCAAAAAAATGTCACTTCCTTTAACCCGTTATACCCAGAAATACATATCTCCTCAACTCATTATGCAAAATGTTTCATGTGCCCGAATAGCCTTAAATATTCATGAGACTGCCGGCAGTCTCTTCGGAGATCCACAAGCCACACGACACAGTCCGCAGTCGACAGTTGCCAAGTCACATTGAACTTGATTCCAGTTGGAAGCCCAGCCCCCAAAAAGTAACAATAAATGGTTGAACAGAGTGTTAATGCTATTCCGGAGCTATTATTGTTATTGTTCCAGGGGATAATGTACTATCACTATGGCAGTTGTTTTGCATTAGAATTGCTTTGAAGTGCTCTTGGAATAAAAACAAACTACGAAAACTGGTTAGCCAAGAGCCAAGAGCCAAGAAATGTGTTTGTTTTTGTTTTTGTTTTGCTTTGCTTTGGCACACGTTAGACATAATTCAAATACTTTGTTTGGTTATTGCCTCAAATTGATTATTAATTGTGGGCTTAAGATGATTTCGATAGGAAATTATTTCGGATGTTTCGTATTGTTTCATTGTTTGAGGACCATGTGATTGAGTCGTTATTCCTATAAACGGAATTATACGGATTTAGTGAAGATCGCAGCTACTTACTTTAGTTTTTTTTTTATCTTTAAACCCCTAATCCTTATTTTGCTCAACCCTTATCGTGGGATATTTGAGATAGGGCAGTTTCTCTCCATCATTTTGACTGACGACTGATGTCAGGTGTTTGGCAACCATTCGACACACACATAAATTAAACGGTTCCCATTCCCGTAGCTTCGATTTATGTAGCCTTCTGAGGGCTAGACTCTAAAAATACTAGAACACATGGCGTATGAGCAATTCAGGCAGCTAAGCATTAATGATTAGCCCCAGACAAAGTCGCCCCAGCTGCTGGCTGGCGACCAGCTAATGATGAACTGACAGTCCCCTCACTCCCAAAAGAGGCAGGGGGATTGCGATTGTAAGAGTGGGGTGGGGCGCATGATAGGGTCTAGTGGCAGCCCATTGGCAGGAAGCCAAATCGATGCTTGACATTTATTATGATTGGCTTATTAGGGCGCAGCGGAGGCGATAACCCGCCAACATTCGAAGGGAGGAGGTTGTACACTTGTCGGTTGATTGTGCCAGATGCGGAACAGTCCATTAAATAATATGGTTATTGAATTGATCAAGTCTATTCTGAGATGCCAATGGTTGGACTATGTTGTGAGATGTTTTAATTGAAATAAAAACGTTCTAAAGGGTCCCAGTATTCGGTTATTGGGGAAGTTTGACTGTATATCATATTACCATCACTCTGTCAATTTAATGAACTGAAATGACTTCTTTTTAGCTCCTACACCTGTCAGAACCTGAGTTCCATTAGTCATAGAATCTTGCCCACACCAGTCCTATCCCAACAAAATATACAACACAGCCCCTGCTCCCCGCCTGCATCTTGTCCGCAAGGAGGGCATGCATACATAGGTACATGCTCTTCACCAGACTTGCCATTAGCTAAACAAACTTTTGTCCTTGGCAAAACAACGGTGCTTCGTTCTCTGCACTCCTCTGGTGTGCTCTCGGGTTGCCCGCTGCTCGGGTTCTATGTGGGAAGCCTGTTGCATTGCTGGCTGGGAGAGGAGGATTGTATTTCCAAGACGGCGCTCTCTCTCTCCCTCCCTCTCTGCCCCGTTGGTCTCGCTTTCACTCTCCCTTTGTTTCGCTGGCTCTCCTCCACGCAGAGAGCCGAACGGGGACAGCATTGCCAGCACGAAAAAGTTTGTGTCTGCTTAGGGGTTGCGTGGTTGCGTTGCGTGTGGAAGGGCTTACGTACGCTCGGGCTCTGGCTCTGGCTCGGGCTCGGGCTATGGCTCGGGTCTGGTCTGGTGACGCCTGGGCGGGCAAAGGACATGGCACGGCAGACAGGCAGGAGAAGGATACGAGTTTCTATTGTTGTTGCCATAGCCGCAAGCTGTCGCCGGTCTACGTCACGCTTTCCATCCTTCCTTCAGTCGCGTTTAATGCGCTTCCAAAACAACAGCCCCAGCCAGAGCCAGAGCCAGACACAGGCACCAAGGCACATACAGAAGGCGACCAGACCGGACTCTCGGCTAAAAAATCTAAATCACATCACAAATCTGTTTGCACAACTTAAGTGGGTAACAACTACCAAAATTATTCATGTGTATTGTTATAATTCTATTAAAAAACGAACGAAAAAACGAACCACCCGCCCCCCGTCCCCCGCTCAAACGTACTTGAACTGTCGCTGGTTTTGTGTATAAATCTAAAAAAATCATTTGTCGCCATCTCCATTTTTCCGCCCCAAAGCAAGTTTTTTTTTTGTTGTTGTTTTTTTTTCTGTTGCTTCTGTGGAAATTTATGTTAAACTTTTTTTGTAAATATTGACAAATTTGTTCGTCTCGCTGTGCGATTAAAATCTTTATGCTAAAAAACGATCCAAAAACACCAAATTGTTGGCCCCGAACTGACAAGACAGGCGGCAAGCGGCAAGCGAAAAACCCCCTCCAAAGACAGACAAGAGACTTTTAAAAATTACAACATAAATTATACCGAAGAAAACACGCACACTCTGAAAGGAATTTCTAGTTGAAGAGAATTAAAAATAGTTTATAGATGCGATATTTTTGCGATATTGTTGATTGATTGTTCGGTGTGAAAATGATCATAAATCTGAAATGGAATGGAATGGAATGGAAGTGCTGCCTGTGCCTGTGTCTGTGACGCTTCGCTCGGCTCAGAAACTGAAGCATTTCATTGATCCCACCAGTGCTTCCTAGACTGTGTGCCGTTTTAGAGGTACTGCTAGAACGAGTTTAATGCTTGGCCCGGCGAAAGGACAAAGTGTATTAATGCAGCAGAGGGAGGGTAGACAGAGACAGAGAGAGAGAGAGAGCGAGAGAGTAAGGGTAAAACGAAAAGGGCATTGTATACTATACGCAAAAAACACCTTGGGAGTGCAGTGGAGTGGAGAGCATTCGTTTCATAAGCAGCCATTCTCTCAATCGGAGCTGCTGCACTCTGGCAACTTTTCTCCCTTATCCTTATCAATGCAATTCTTTGTCTTTGTCTCGCCTGCACTTTTCTTTAGCCGAGAGTGTGGGCTGGTCTGGGCTGCTTTGCTCTCAAAGAGAAAGTCAGTCAACCGAACACAGTGATCTTGAGGGGAGTGCGGTTCGCCTTCCTTTAAGGAGCAGACATAGGATCTAAATACTCCTTACATTGTCGCATTGAAACCAGCAAAATTGTTTTGATAAATATCAAACACTCTCTGGTACAACGCTACATCTCTTTGTCCTAAGAGCCCTGTATAAATCCAAATATTTGTATGCAAATTTCGCGAATTAAATTCAGTTTGCGTGCCAGAACTCAATCGTCAAGCTTCGACACGGCGGCCTTCCATTACATTGCTTGCCATTTAGACGCGCCCTTATTGTATGTGCTGTGAGGGGAAGTCCCTTATTTTGGGATTACCATGGGGAGCGGAGGGTAGGGGAGGCTCTCTCCCTCGTTGTTCCCGTGATGATTCACTTTCACCTTGACATGCTTTCGGCACAGCCAGCCAGCCAGCCAGCCAGCCAGCTCTTCTCTTGCCTCAATGTCCTTTCTATTGCGGTGACAGCAAAGGTATTAAGTTCTTTATGCCTGATGCCGTCATATAAATGCTACATACATATCTCTGACGCTATTTACATGCCGACTTATAGTTTTAAGTATTGTGGTAGCTGGAAACCACATCAACCAGAAGGAAACTACAATCACCGCCCACCACCACAGATCTGATGGCAGAGCTACATTTAATAGTCTTGGGTAATTCTAGAAAGTAAGGTCCATAAAATTTCGCTTTCAAAACATGAAAATAGACGGGTTGTCCAGATTTACGATGCGCGGCGAGGGGTGTGAGGGGAGTGCCAGAAGGTGGCTATCCATAGCAGGTTGCAGTAAGACAAATAAACAAAAGATTGCTTCGAAAACTTCTTCGCCACGTCGTTTATGTGAATTTCTATTTTATTTTTAAACACACAAATTATGAAGACCCGAGAAGATTACATATACAACATATACGTATGGATCTGCATCTATATATACTTAAAGGGATCGCCTCTGGGGCATTTAGGTAGGCATAAATTATAGAAATATTTCCATGCGTGTCAGATATTGTTTGTTCGGTATGCCAAGGTATGCTGTCCATTTTTTTGTGGTGTCTTCTCCGAGGGGGAAATGGTATTCGGTTCTGCTTCATTTTTAACAAATTACTGCAGCTTATTAAGTGCCATATTATTAATGGAGCATGATTCACGGGGGACTTTTGATTGAATGTCTGTTGATAGCTGGCGCTAATCATTCGGGGCAAGTGTAAACTGAGCGAATAGTTTGTTTATAAACCGGAGGATGTTTGATGATCTCATAAACGATAATCCACTACGTATAGTTACATCATTTCATACATAATATGTGTATTACATATGTAAAGGTACACCTATAAGTTCTTGAGCTACATCAGGAGGGCTCCACAAGCTTAAGTTGTTTTTTTTTTATCACGACCCCGTTTTCATAGTGTACATTTGGGAATACAGGAATCTAGATAAGTTAATGCTGAATGACTATCCATTTATTGACAATCAAAATATTTGCAGTTTTTTTTATCATCATTGCCCACTTGCCCACTATTATTCTTTAGTCAGAGGCATCGATAAGGAATCTCTTGTCAAGACTCCAAGACTTCACTTCATTTACCTTTAGAAGCAGGCAGCTCGTCGGCATTTGCTTTCATTCATGCAACGTCCGAATCGACGTCCGTTCAGGCGAACCACGTCTGCGTCCGCCTCTGGCCCGAGCGCTGGCGGAACAGCGACAGCGATAGCGACGGCAACGGCAGCGGCAACGGCGACTCGTAACGTTCAGAACGAATTTGCATAGGCTGAGAATCGGACGTGTGGCCCGTCGATCTTGATGCGAATACATCGCAGCGGTACGACAAATACTCATATTATATTATTTTTTGTTCTTTATCAGTTCATTCCCGCCTCCTGTCGGGTGTGTGGTGTGTGTGTGTGTGTGTGCGTGTGCGTGAAATCTGTAACTTTAATTTATGAGATGGGGAATCGTTGGATGGCTGCACGATAAATTATCCCCAAAAATACCAGGCATTTTTTAGTGAAGAGAAATAATATGCACTAAATTTTCAAGTCATTTATCAGAGGAGAGAAGGCAGGAGAAGATGGTGTGCAATCGTTTGAAGTGGATATGTGGAAATACAACCAAGCCTACAGCAAATCTGTAAGATATAGTATGTGAAATGGCAACAAATGATAATAAATAAATACGGAAAGAAGTTAACTTAACAAAAATCCTATAAAATATGAAATAGAATTAAAGAAATAATTTTTGTTTTTTTTTTTAAATTTATTTAAAAAAATAAATAAATAAATAAAGTGAAGTTTCATGTGCTTTTTTTTTAAGAACCCAGAATGATCTAAAAATTATAAAATAAATTATAATAGCCAACCCTTAAGGAAAATAATAATCCTCGAAAGTTGTGCGATTCTTATGGATCGATCTTAGACGCTGAATTTTTTTCTCTTACCCTCAAATGAATATACATATGTATATGTATCTCCCTTCAACCAAATCCTATGTCGTGCCAAATTACTCCAGTGAAGAGGAAATACGAGTAAATTCTATAAAATGATTTAACAATCGGAAAATGCCGACAAACCAATCAGCTGTAAAGTGCACAAGACAAAAGTTGTTCGTGTGGAAAACTAACGCGTAGAGAGAGACTGAACCATATATGTAACTCGAATCTATATTCAGATCACGACCGCATTTCTAACCCAAGTATTTGTTCTATCCCGTGCATCTCTCATATGCAACCATGCAACATATAGATCGTCTCCGATTGCTGCGACTCCGACTGCGACTGCGATTGCGATTGCGACCACAACGACGCCACTAAACCGAAATAAAACAAAGCCAATAAAATCAAACTAATTCATGTGATAATTGTGCAAAATTAGGCGAGCAAAAGGCAACATTAGTCACGATGTGGCACCAAGTGGAATGCAATGGATCTGCCGGGGAGGACTGCCTGTGCCAGAGATCGCGGGCTGCGACTGAGAGATCTCGCGGAGATAGCGTTCCGCTAGCCCCGAGGGTCAGCCTCCCTTATCAGTCGAGCTCCACCAGCTCCACATTCCTGATACTATTGCTGCTGCTGCTGATGCTGCTCTCACTCAGCTCCGTGCTGGCGGCGCCACAAACCTCCTGCATCATGTGCGACAAGGAGGATCTCCGGCCCCGGGTGCCGCCCTACAGCGACAGCTACGAGGAATTCACCTTCGACCATCAGGTCTCCCAGCACGACGCCATGGAGGCGCTTCGGAAGTTCAATGAGAGTAAGCGGACCGGACCCACATCCATTTGTGATTTGATCAGACGTCTCTCTTTCTTTCATTTCCAGCGCATGGTCTGAATAATGCCTGCAATACGATCAAGTGCGATTCAAATGTCTTGAAATATTGCCTGGGAAATCAGGTAACGATCGATGTTGATTCTCCCTCCGTTCCAGGGTAAAAGGAAAGCTCCAATATAAACATTTCGATTTCGATTTCGCTTTTCAGTTCATCAACGATCATTGTTGGTGCGAGCTGCAGCACAGAGAAGGTTAGTACCCAGTTCCAGTATCACCCAGTATTTACCCAGTATGATATTTATGACTCGCCACAAGAGTCTCGGCACATGGCGCCCATGCAACAATAAACAAACTCTGCCACACAGACTCTCACAGTGAACACCGTCGAGTGCCACTAACCCACTTGGAGAGCCGAGGCACAGGCCAGGCGGCACAGAGGCAGTAATCCAAAGAGCTTCATTAGCTCATTTTGTCCGAGTCGGGGTGGTGGGGTTTGGCCCTTAACAAGCGGCCATCACGCGAACCGCCGATGACGCAACAGTTGGGGTGTAGGGTGGCAGGGGTACTGGAGACTTGGCCACAAAACTGTCCCATGGTCTGGGATCTACTTGGAAGAGAATGTGTTAATTGCAGTCAGAATAAGGTTGTTCTCTTTGGCTTCCAGCGGCACGTGATGCGCTGCGGTACGGAAGTTGTTAAGTCTGGTCCATGCCACCGATTGAACCGCAACCTAATGCCGCTGCACGCTTCATTGCACTGCTTTGCATTAAGTACCCAAGACAGTGAAGACTCTATGGAAGCAACTAGAACCAGAAATAAGTGCAATGAGCACTATAAATAAATGACAATTTTAGGAGGCTTTCAGTTTCGGCAGAATTCTATGTACCATCCTTGTTTATGTTCTAGAAACTGTTTAGAAACAGTGTAAACTCTCATGGAATCCACATTCACTTCTGGAATATATCTATGTAGTTATTAGATTTATCTTCCATAGCTGGTATTCCCTGTAACCGGATTCTTTCGGCATTCCAAATGTCCAAGCGTCAGTTTATAATTCACTCTTTATAGTATTATTTGTTTCTTTTCGATTTCCCCTCTTGTGTTTATGTGCATTCTGCACCCGCCCACCCCCCACCCCCCGGAATGGGTGGGTTCGGGTTCGGCGCTTAGATTGTCTACAGTTGAATGATTTTCTTCAAGGCGTGCACAGTTTTCCATTCCGCAAATGCACTCGCCTTTAAATTGTTTTGTGTGCGCCTCACTCATTAAATTCAATTTTGTTAATTTGGTTCTTTGTGTGCCTTTGGGCTTATTAGGCATTTGAGTTATTGGGCGGATAACTGGGCGAAGGTTTTCCGGACAGGACAGGGACAATGAGTGCACTTATTTTTGCACTGCATTAATTGTATAATCAGGTATAATCCCCTCCCAAATATTTATAAAACTTGCACTTCCAAGAACCGCTATCAGAGGACAGTCAAACAGTCGAACAGACGTGTACTTGGGGGCTGTTACGCTTTTATTGGCTTAAGCCAGCCCCAATGCAGTCACTTCCTCTGCCTGCCCTGCCCTTTAGGTACATATCATCTGTTCCATTTATGAGTCGTATTCCCCAGTACGAGCTGTAGCACTGACCTGTCTGGTCTGAACTGAACTGAACCGATTCAGTTCTTATCTTTCACACTCATCAAGCTCTTATCGAGTGAAAAAATCGTTGCCCTAACAGACACTTTGACTGTTTGCAATGTACCTTAAAAATATATATATCGGCACTTATTATATTTCTGCTTATGCAGCATTTTTTAACGGCTTGGCTGCCGGGTTTCCCTTAGTATTCCATAGGCCATTCCATTGCTCTTGCCATCGCATCGATGATGGGGAACGTGCCTGAAATATCAATCATAAAACACCTGTCCACTCCAGTCCAGTCCAGTCCAGAGTTGGATGAATGAAGTGCCTCTGGGTGGGTGGCTATAGAGCCATAGACATAGACATGTACTGGACCCGACCCTCTCGATGACCATTGTTAGGTGCCGCTTATAGCACTCACAATTTAAATTTGAATATTTCCATAATTTCGCGCCATTAAATTGGACAGATTTTTTCGTGGCGGCCTTTTTTCGAGAGGGTATTTCAGGCACGCAATCACTTCCCCTCCCAATTATTGGCATTTTCAATATTAATATAATTTTTCGAATGTTGACAGATGAAATGTGATTCATATCGCTGAAAATCGAGTTTAAGGCAATTTCGAGGCATTAAATTATCACATAAATCAGTCTAATGTGAGAATAATGCCTTGCTTCAGTGTCATCCAGTGTAATCAATCATTTCCAAATTGGTTTTCCGTACACCAACGATCTGTCGATTCGTATTTTAGCGCCATGATCGTCCTCGTCCCGTCAGCTGTCGCCAAAGATTAACAACAATTGCGAGCGCAATCACAAAATTGACCCAACATATTACACTCCAGACCCAGCCCCAGCCCCACCCGATGTCTATTTGCATTAACTAATAATTATTTAATTGGATAAATATTTGCGACACGAAGCAACAAAAATTACCATATAATATACCATATATTCTCTCCCTCTCTCTCTATCTGTGTGGGGCTCTGGTCTGGCCTGGTGTGGGATGTTCTAATAAATGTTGACATGGAACTTCATAAAATTCAACACGTTGAGTTGCCATAAACAAATACAATACGCATCTATAAACAGGCCAGCAGAACAACAGTGCTACGATCCGATCGAGAAACAATATGTTTCATATTTAGTCGGTCCGCCTCCCTCCATCCTCCTTCCATCCTCCGTTTTACATTTTGCTGAACAGTTTTGGGTGCTGCTGATTTTCGTGCCTCTCCATAAACATATTCTGTTTTATTGGTTTCCGTTTCTACTCAAAGTGAAAAAATTTCATAAATTTAATATCTAAATTAAGTGGTTTCCATTTGAAATAGGTAAATAGTAATGGGAGCACAGGCATGAACAGATCTGATCTGGAAAAATGGGTATTTTTCCAAGCAGATTCCACTAAATAAATATGCAATATTTAATATATGTATGCACATGATATACGTTTTTATGATGGGCATAGACGGCTGAGTACATACTCGTAAAGACCTAGGAATTACTATATGTATTTTTTTGGTTGGAGTGTCGAATTTTCTAGGGTCAGAAAACTTACGAAAATTAGGTCGCTGCTATATGGCAGAGTTGTTCCAATGATAGTATATAGATATTTTTTTCTATAATATAAAACAACCCTATTTGATTGTTTCTTTTTTTGGCTTTTATTACAGAGGGTCTGCCATTTGTGCCTCACATATGCTATGCCGATGAAAAGGTTCATAGACCGTCCATTGGCTCCTGTTTCCTCTTCGACGAGGTCAAAGAATGCTGCTGTGCACCTGCCTGGGCCAAGAAGTGTAAGTACCAGATACAAATAGAGATTCGCATGAATTCGAATGAGGCATCCATGGCCCTGCCACTGCCACTGCCACTGCCATCGTGTGTGGAATCACAATATTCCATATCCAATGCTAGATGCTAAATCTCATGCCACTCACACATGGGCAGGGATTAACAAAGCAATGCTAATTTAATAATGTAAATATACTCTTTCAATGATTCCGTTTCCACACGGCGCCTTCGATAAATAAACAAATACCAAAAATAACAGCAACAATAGGCAGCAAGATCATCCAATATTCCCCAGCAGAGCTGCCCTCTCTCCTCTGTTCTCTCCATTCACTACACCGAAAATCGAATCATGCTAATTATATTTAGTTTAGAATGCTAATTGATATCGCTCACACAGCATTTGCTGCTGGCCACCAGGAATTAGAGGGAGATACAGAAAGAGTGAGGGAGAGAGTTTTAAATCATAAAATATAGCAACGAATGAGGAGATATGCTTATAAAAAATTGGCAACTATAAATTTAAAAGGGTAATTAGCCTTGGTTGTATATTATTGCCGAGTAGTTTATAATGCCAAGAACTGTTGAGCTTTTGAGCAGCTCCTCCAGATTGCCATAGAAAATAAACATAACACTTTGGCCAAATGGAGGGCCTGCTCGTAAATACGGAAAAAGCTGGAAAAGTAAATTTCCAATTAGCAGATGGCCATTAATATTGGGTGCTATAGGTTCTCTCTACCATATCGAAAAACATTTCTAGCATAACTTCTAGTCTGCATGCATATACAATACATTTATAAATATATTTCGATTATTTCCAGGGCGACACATTTCGGGGAGCTCGCGGAGCCAAAACAGACCAAAAATACTAATTACTTTGCTGTTTGCATTCAGTTTACTCCACTGGATAAGCCGGAGAGGGATAACTTGTTAAAGCTGGGAGAGACATCGTTGGGGGATGGGTTGGCGTGTGTACAATTTGTAAAAGATAGTCATAGTGATGTAGGATCTAGATGTAAAACCGTTTATCGAATAAGTGTACTTAGTTCAACCAATGTCCAATTAAAATCAAACCTACTTGCTAAGCATATATTTAAGCGTTAATAAATACATTTTTATAGAGCTAACCGGCTGTAGTTAGCGTTTGTGTGGAGCTTAGATGACTAAATAATGAAGCTGTAACTGCATACTCGTATTGTAAAAAGGAAAACATGTCGATGAACAAAAAAATACAAAATAGACTTTAACACACGCCAGGGTCTTTCCGTTCGATAATCGGCAACACTATCATTCGCTTACGGGCTAACGTTAAACATAATTATTAAAAACGGTCCACTAAACCTCGAGTTTAGCAAGTCTATAAGTCTCCACGGTTCTATATGCTAGTACGACTGCTGAGCGTACGCTGCAAGGCATTCACACAGGACAGAACATCCTCGTAGTCCTTGGACCATTCGCGCAGGTTACGCTCCAGACTCTCCAGTCGTGTCTGGCCGAGGCGCATTCCGCCATGCTTGATGGCCGCATAGCAGGAGCACGCCAGCAATTTGAAGCATTGTCGTCGCACGGCATTGTGTGCGTGACTCTCCCAGTTGGGAGTAGTGGCCACACACTGCCAGGCCATGCTGACATAGTCGACCAGGGCGTCCCAGTGGGTGGCGTCGTGCAGGCGCTTTGCCTGCACTTGCAGCACTCGCTTAAATTCGTTGAGATGCATCGCTGCCTTGGAATAGGCAGCCGCATCCGTTTTCTTACACAGGCGAGAAGTGGGCAAGGATTTAAATATCAGCCGCTTGGCATATTGCAGCTCCTGCTCCAACGCACTGCAATGCAATCAGATAAATCAGAAACTGGAAAATTCAACCGTGTCTAACGACCCACCTAATGTCTGGCGTGGGCAGCTGCCGTCGGAGCCGTTCCTCATCGCCGGCATTGTTTATATTGTTCACAATCAATTCGATAAGTTGCTGCTGAGACAGACCCTGCAACAGGGACGGTAATGCCACATCGGTATTTGTCTGGCCCACTGGGCGGTCATCCATCTTCAGCTTCTTCACAATGGGTGTGCCCGGCCAGAGCTGCTTGGTGGTGGCTATTTTAATCGGAGAGTACGTCTCCATGGGCGTTGGCTCGGGTGGAGTACTGCCCATGGTCAAGCGCTTCCTTGGCGAGCTGCGCAAGATCATGCCGCTGGTCAGCTGAAGGTTCTTTGTGGGCGTACGCTGGAATGGACTTCGAATCGAAGAGCCGCCCGACCCACTGCTACTGCCATTGGGCTTGTCGGGCGAAAAGGTAGTTGTGAAACGCCGTCGACCACGCTGGCGTATCACCAGCTCATCCGGGGAGGGCAGGGGTGAGAAAACAAAGTCCTGACCCTGCACCACATTCGCTTCGTTGTCCAGACGCATTCCCAAGCCGCCTCCACCATTGGCATTCGGTGTGTTGACTATGGCCGCCGGGGTCGGCTCGTCTGGAGTGCGTCGATTGGCATTTGTTGGAGTATTCGCCATGCGCAGGGCCTCCAGACGGTCGGGTATCTCGGCCAGCGCCATGCGAGTTTGCAGCGGGGTCGTCATTGCGGCTGCTGCGAAGTGCGGAACGACAAATAGCATGCACATTAAGATTGTATAAACAATTTCACAACACCCTGCACCTGTCAAAAGAACCCCACATACCGATTGATATTCCTTTCGTTGGGCACTGCGTAAACACCTATTTATTCTGCAAATGCTGTGTATGACTTCCAATGACTTTGGGTTGCTTGGGTGTCGATCCTGGCGTCCCTCCTGCGACTGATTCTGTGATTTTCCTCTTATTTTTGTTTAAATTGCGCCAATTTGCACAAGGTGGCAGCACACAATAGCGGCGGACTAGAATCGATTATTACACTTCAGTTCTTTCGATTTTGTAAGAATGTTCGGACTTAAATGGTGGTATTTTTTGCCTTGATTAACTTTGGCTTTGGTAATTGATTACTTTATTAATGGCTAATATAAATTTAGGTGTTTATATTGCCCTGTCAAATTGAACTTCTTTCTGGCCGTCGAATTCGATATCGAAATTATAACCTTTTTACACGCCGCGCGTTTCCTATCGATATCGAAATATACGCAATGACGCAGAATACGCGTTCACATTAGCAGACGCAGGTTATGGCGTCTTGAGAACAGCTGATTTGTTTATTTCTGCGTATCGAGCACTGTATCTAATGATCAAATTGTTCTCTGATGGGAATAAACGTGCCAAAATCTGCTGTTAATCGCAAATAATCAAAAATTTCGAGTAGACACACCTGAGCTCTAAAGTGACGCCACTTTTTGCAAATAAATCCCAACTTGGGTAAAAAAACTACGTCCCCAGCAGGACGAAAAGACGCATGACGCAGCCTCAGTGTGAACACCATGTTTATGATGCTATACTAGGCAAGTGACCGTTTTCAGTATCTATTCAAATATACTTTTTGGTAATTTTTAAGTCGAAATTGATCGAAGGTATATGTAAAGTATATTTCATTTATTTTGTGATATATAATGGTATATTTGACACATATTTTGGTATACATATCGGTATATAATATCGGACAAATGGGCATATAAACTGCTGCTCTTCAACGGAAGGCCATTATACCCGTATGACATTAGACTATGAAGCTGGACTAGCTGCAAAAATATAGAGATAGCCTTATGCAAAAAACATGCAGTGAGAGCGAGAGAGATATATGCGTTCATATACTCTGCGGCAGAGTTTATCAATTGCTATACATTTTAGATACAATTTTACTGGCTGGCTGGCTGGCTGTGTGTGTTCGAAAACATTATTTAGTTACAAATTGGGACTCAGTTATTCGACTGAGTCGGAAGTCTGGCTTAGAGACGACTGCGAACATTAATTTTGGATTTTTTTTATCATGCTATCTCTGTCTTCGCAGCAAATTTAGCAAAGTCTAATGTCATATGGTCATTAGGGAATTGATCAAATGTTTGTCCAACGAATGCAATAACGCATATTAAGAACTTTTTTTGTATGTTTAGTAGTTATGCAAATATAATAAAAATAAGTTTGGCAGTTTATAATAACCAAAAATATGTATTGGGATCGAGACATATATACGGAAATGCCTGAATACGTCAAAAACATGTCAATACGAGAAAAATGCATTATTACTTGGGATTCAAAATAGCTTGTAAGTAGGAAGGTATTTTAACATAAACTCAGAAATGGGGTATACAAATATCCTTTCTCCGTAAATATGTTGCTGATATGTAGCAAATGTGTAGTTGCCGTGTATAAAAATTATCATTTTAGTTTAAGCCCTATTTTATATAAGATAACAGGAATTACCTAAAACTAACCAATGCTGAAGAAAATGGATTCATCAATCGGGTAAAATTTTTTAAAATACTAAATATACCGATTTTTGATATAATCGTCGTGAATAATACCGCACCGATATTATCGTATTAAAAATAAAAAATATCATAGCTCTTTTCCATCTCGTTCTCGTGGCCGCTGGCGCCCAAAATTTTTGTAAGAAATGGAAAATACGGAAAATACTCACTGCAAATTGGTGAAAAATGCATTTAAACATGCCATCTATATTACAAGTGATCAAATAAATATAATATGAAGATGGGAATATGAAGAAATCTTTGAATTCTCATTTAACCAAAAGTTGCACCTCTCCCACGTGTTGCGGCCTGTGTCAATGAAGACACGTTAGATCGCTGATAGACATTCTTTGAGGTAATTTATAATCATCTTAATCAATGCCCCACTCTATAAAACTTGAATGATGACATCTACATACCCAATTCTGAGAAATTATGTTGAAATCCTTTTAACATGCATCACCATCTGACATAATCATCGTCATAGTTACACTGTATTGTGCGTTTTCGTTTATTAATTTGATCTTTTTATATTTACAGTATGGGGTGACCGCTATGTCCGACCCGACCTCACCCCTCTCGACGTCCATGCACATAAGATGGAGCGTTCCGCATGGACTGGTCGAAAGGTAAAAACTCTTTTTAATTACTAATAGCCATATACCCATAATGATGACAACTTCATACCCAAAACAGAGCAATTATGTTGAAATCCTTTTAACATGCATCACCATCTGATATAATCAGACATTACTTAGACTGTATTATGTGTTTTCCGCTATTAATTTGTGCTTTTTTATATTTTACAGGATGTGTGGTAGCTAGAGAAGTACGATCTCCATGGATGGGATCCCTTTGTCTGAAGGTAATACCACATACATATATCATTATATATCTATATCTATACATACTTCCAAATGATGACAACTTCATACCAAACTCAGAGCAATTATGTTGAAATCCTATTAACATGCATCACCATCTGATCACTCAATTCATACAATAAATTCGTATATAAGATTACGTTGTTTTTTAACCTTATATTTTTATATTTTACAGGCAATAAAAAGGGCTTACCCCGAAAGAAATTGGTCTGTCCATCCTTCGAAAGGTAAACACTCGATTCTTTTTAATTATTTAGAACAAGCATTCCCATAATGATGACCGCTTCATACCCAAAACAGAGCAATTATGTTGAAATCCTCTTAACATGCATCACCATCTGATCTAATCATCCATTATTTAGGCTGTATTATGTGTTTTCCGCTATTAAATGGTTCATATTTTTATATTTTACAGGCTGTGTGGTAGCTGCTAGAGAAGTACGAACCCTGTTGGATGAGGGAGGATTCCTTTGTCCGAAGGTAATAATACCCCAAATTTTTTATTATTTAGAGCTATATGTACTTCCAAATGATGACAACTTCATACCAAACTCAGAGCAATTATGTTGAAATCCTTTTAACATGCATCACCATCTGATCACATACTTTATGAACTACAGTCCTTTATTTATATTTTGGTATTAATTTCCTTTTTTTATTTTACAGGCAATGTCAAGCGATAGAGCTACCGTTTCTAGACGGGGAATAAATATATAAAATAAAGTTTTTATTTAAATACATGTACAAAAAAATTCAATAATTAATTGTCTATATCAAAGATCTTAACAAACTGTTTAACACGCTCGCTCTCTTAGAGCCTCCACAACAATAAAAAGCTGAGAAAGATGATCTCCTTCTTGTTGAATCGGTTCCAGCTGCCCGTACTTAGCCCATCCGAAGGGGTGCCCCCATAGAACACCTCCTTGTGGGCTGCTTTTCTCACGGCAGCCCCGCCATTGAAGTCGCGCTTCTTCTTGAAGCTCTCGTAGTACCAGTCCATGCCGTCCTTGCGATCCAGCCGATCCACTTGCAGGAGCTCCAGCTCTGTGCGCTTCTGGGCCGTAAGCTGATGCTCGCTGGCCAGACCCTCGTTGTCGGCACTGGGCGTGGTGCGCTGGTATTCCTCCGCTGTGGGCTGAGCGCCTTGCGGTTGGTGCGGAGTATAGACCTTGGTGATGGTGGATCGCCCACCGCTCCGCAATGGTGGTGGCGGGGCAGGCGGTGGCACCGTGCTCGTCGAGCGCACTGGAGTGGCCTGGTAGTCACTGAAGCTCTGTGGTGTTGTCGTGGTCACCCAGGAGTGGCTCTTGATCTGTGCCACATGCTCTTCAGCTGGTGGAATCAGCAGAATTGTCTCCGCCGTGGTTGTCTGCACCAGTGGCGGTGGTCGGAGCAAGGTCACAGACTGCGCTTCCAAATCGTCATCATCGTAGTGCGAGTCCAGCTGCTCCTGCTCCTGCTCGCTGCTCGAGGAGGAATCACTTACAATTGTGGGCTCAGTGGTGCTGGTGCTAGTGCTGCTGGTGGTAGACCTAACAGTGGTGGTTGTCGCCCTCGTTGTGGTTGTCGGTCGCGTGGTGCCTACTCTTGTGCTCTGGACAAGCGGAACGATGGTGGTCACATCGGGCGTCATCTCTGTGACATCATACGTGACCGATTCGACACTCTCCACACCATTGGGGGTGGGTCTGGGCCGAGGATAGACGGAAATGGGCACAAAGTTACGCTCGGCCTTGGCCTTGGCCTGAGCCGGCTCCGGATGCTTTCCAGTGACGTTAACAGCCTCCACAAGGCCGCGTCGCTGCTGCGGGTCATGGACGGGCATGAAGCCACCCACATGGGCCGGCACAATGGGACGGAAGCCTCCGCGTTCGATGCTCGACGGTTCCCGGAAGGTTGTGCGGAACACTCCGACTGTTGTGGCCGATCCGCCGCTCTCATTGCTCAGTGCCTCCTCGGCCGAGTTGGTGGTGGTGTCAACTTCCATGTAGCGGTTTCTGGCCACATTCTGCTGCTGCTGCTGCTCCTTCAGGTACTTTTCGAACTCTGCGCTGTTGGGCTGGTACATCCGCGTCTTGCCCCGGCCGCTGGGCAGGTTAATGCTGGCCATGCGATGCGTGGCCGGCATCTCATCGTTCCCATCCGTTCGCTGCTTGCGGCCGCGATCCCCAAAGCCAAAGAACCGGCCCAGACTCACACTGGGAATGGGATAGCCAAAGAAGGTGAAGGGCGAGCCACCGCCGGCGGCTCCAGCGCCCGGCGTCTGTGGACGTCTGTTGAAGTATTTGGTGTGGAGCAGTGTGTTGTTCAGGTCAATGTTGCTGTTGAGCGTGGGAACGGGCTTCGGGCGCTGCGAGGTGCTCAGAACGGTGTTGGCCGCGTCCGGCGGATCTGTGGAGTCCACATACTGATCGTAGAAGTACTCGCTCTCACCGACCATGGGCCGGTCGCCGGGCTGCCGCGTGGCCTCGAACACCTCACACTCGTCGGTGAAGTCCTCGGGCAAGTCCCGCTGGAAGACATCGCCGTGCTCGTTGAGCAGCGGCAGGTGATTGGCCTCTGTCCGTTCATTATTGCTGAATACGTCCACGCCCGCACACAAGCTCCGCTCCATGCGGGCGGCCCTCAGGAGACGGCCATCCTGGCATTTGGGTCCGGGATAGGGGAAGTTTGTTTCCTGCAGCCAAACCGAGAGCCACTGCATCTCACAGTTGCAGTCAATGGGATTGCCTGCAGTCGGATATGGTAGGGGTTCATTTTTCATTTGGTTTTTGGCTGTGTCTTAGACTAGGTCTCACCGTCCACATCCAAGATGGCTATGTTCCCTCTGAGATTCCGGAACGTGCGCTCCTTGATGCTTCTCAGCTGATTGTTTCGCATGGAGAGGACCCGTAGCCGGGGCATGGTCTCAAACGGAGCACCCTGGAAGGAAGAGTACAAAACAAAATACATACATAAGTATCTATGGTCGAATCTTTAGGGGGTATATCGCACCTGTATCCGACATATCTGATTGTTATCCATTTTCAGCTCCACCAACCAATTGAGTGCCTTCAGGGGCATGGTCGAGACCAGTTTGACCCCATTGGTGGACAGGTCGAGGACCTCCAGATTGCGCATGCTCCGCAGACCAATGTTCTCCATATTCCGGAAGTGATTGTTGGACAGGTTGAGGAACACCAGGGAGTTGGCATTGTGAAAGCTCTCTGGGGAGATGTAGCGCAGCTTGTTGTACTGGAAATGGGAGGCCAGCAGGCTGGGCAGCTCCTCGAAGACATGATCCTTCAGCTCAACCAGCTTGTTGTCGGCGAGAACAAACTCCTGCAGCTCGTCGAGACCCTTGAGGGCGCCTGGCTCGACATTCCTGATCTCGTTGCTGCTCAGATCCAGATACTGAAGCTTTGGCAGGTTCCGGAACGTGCCCTGCTGCAGCTCCACGATGAGATTGTTGGACAGGCGAATCTCGACCACGTTGCGCCAACCCCCAATGACATCGGACTGGACACGCGAGATCTGATTGTAGCTCAAGTCAATGTCCCGGAGGCTGTGCAGATTGCCCAGGCCCACCGATATGTCCAGCAGGCCATTGCCGGACAGGTCGAGATACTCCAGGGATCTCTGCGCATCGAAGGCCGTCGGGGAGATGCTGCGTATCAGGTTGCGGGACAGATCCAGCTGCTCCAGGCGACTGTTGTTCGAGAAGAAGTTGTCGGTGATGGCCTCCAGCTTGTTCGACTGCAGGTTGAGATTCCGCAGCTCCGCCAGGGGCAGCAGGGCCCGCTCATCGGCTTCCCCCAGCTGGTTCTCCTGCAGATGGAGCAGCTCCAGCCGCTGGATGCCTATGAAGGAGGTGTCCTCCAGCTGGCGCAGCTGGTTCTGGGCCAGACTCAAGACCCGCAATTGGGCGGCGCCCTCGAAGCCGTGCCTGGGCAGCTGCTCGATACGGTTCTGGCTGAGATCGAGCATGCGCAGGTTGGGCAGCTGCAGGGACTTGCTGGCCGCAGCGGGCAGAGAACCGATCTCGTTGCCCTTCAGGGAGATGCGCTCCACAATCCGTGGCAGGCCCGCGATGACCGCTGTCAGCTGGTTGAAGCTGGCATCCACCTCGAACAGCCGCTCCAGGTGATGCAGCGTGGAGGAGTGAATCTTGGCCAGTCCATTCGAGGATATGTTGAGGGTTTCCAGCAGGGGATTGTGCCGGAAACTATTCGGAGCCAGCTCCCTCAGTCCATTCTCGCTGAGATCGAGCCGCCGCAGCGACGGCAGTCCCGCCAGCAGCTGGGAATCCACTCGCGCAAACTGATTCTGCGCCAGGTCCAGGCCCTTGAGGCCCGGCAGGTTCCAGAACGGCAGCGGCAGGTCGGAGGAGAGACTGTTGTTGCGCATGCGCAGCTCTCGGAGGGCGGGCATGGCCATCAGGGCGTCCCGCTCAATCAGCCTCAGCTGGTTGTTGTTCAGGTGCAGCTGCTCCAAGGTGCCGTGACCCCGCAGCGCGCCATAGGGCAGATCACTCAACAGGTTCCCACTCATGTCGAGGTAGCGCAGCGTGGGCAGGGCGTCGAGCAGCGCCCTCAAGGCCTCCACATGGCCAATCTCATTGTTGTAGATGTGGACGGCCTCGACGCCACTGCCGCTGGCCTGGAGCAGCGACTCCGGATGTATGCGCCGGATGAGGTTGTTCTGCAGATAGATCGTCTTCAGCTGGGGCGTGCGCAAGAAGGCGCCGTACTGCAGCTCGGTGATGCGGTTGTCGTTCAGATGCAGCTCCGACAGATTGGGCAGATCCACAAACGAGCCGTCTTCGATGACATTGATGATGTTGTGGTCCAGTCTGAGCTTCTTCAGGTGCTCCAGGTCCTTGACAATGCGCCCGATCATGCCCACATCGCTGATCTGATTGTGGGACAGCTTGAGGCTGACCAAATTGGGCAATCGGGTGAGGGCCCGCAGGTGGATCCAGTTGAGTCCGTTGTGCGAGAGATCCAGGTTCTTCAGGGAGATCAGGCCATCGAACAGGCCAGCCTCCAGTCGGGTCAGACCCGAGCCGCCCGTGATGTGGATGTGCTGCAGCTTGGGCAGGTGCCGGAAGATGTGTGGCGCCAGTTCCAGCAGGGATCCCGTCTGCACACTCAGGTACGTGAGGCTGAGCAGACCCGAGAAGTCCGGCAGATGCTTCAGCTCGTCGCTCTGTATGGTTATGGCCAGCATGTTGATCATGCCGTTGAGACTCTCCGCGGGAATGCTTCGCAGCTGCGGCTCCACAATGAAGATCTCCACCAGGCTGTTCTCCAGCTCGTTCAGCCACCCATTGGACACCCGTTCGATGCTGTTGTAGCGCAGCATCAGGCGCACAATCTGCAGGTTCCCAAAGAAGCGTCCCGGCAGCGCCGGCAGCTGATTGTTCTCCAGTACCAGCTCATCGATTTGACTCTTGATGTTCCGCTCCACGGCCTTCAGTCCGTCCATGATCTGCGGTAGGTTGCTGTGCGAGCACCTGGTGACGAAATGGAATGGGACGGAATGGAATGGAATTGGGCTGGAGAAGTCAGTGTGCTTCGTTCCACTCACCATATCTGTATCTCCTTGCCACGCAGCGAACAGCGACAGGGCAGGATGGCCTGAGAGGGCGGACAGCTGTCGGCTCTGGTCAGGAATGTCCCGGCACAGAGCAACAGTACGACTTGGAGTATCATCGTGTCAATGGGTCAGAGGTTAGACCATCGGCTGAGTGGGCATCTGGGGCATAGCTGTGCGGGTAAGGAGAGACAGAGAGAGAGATGTTAGGACTTGGGATCCGAGGATACATTGCATTCATTCATCGTATTCCACCCGTGACTGTGAAGGCAAAACAAACGTCATTTGGCAGTAAACTCCGGCACTCGGCGTCGTATATCAATGGGATTTGGCGGACGGAATAGATTGAATTAAATATATATTATGTTTGATAATAGCACAGAGTTCAGCCGCACTGTCGACTGTGGAATCAGACCCCCCCGTGGCCAGGCTGCGCCGTAGCAGGTGCGCGCACGGACGTTCCGTTCCCAGAGACAAGAGTCTCTCTATAAATCAGGGCCACGAAGACGGGGTTCTATCGGCAGATAAGGCGCGGGGCCCGAACTATATATAGGCGGCCGGACGGCCAGTTGGTTAAGCAAGAACCGAAGGTTCTCCATTGATAGCAGCATGGGTGCCATCGTCTACGCTTTGTTGTTCAGTCTGGCCGCTGGCCTGGTCGCCGCCGAGAAGTCCGACTTCTGTCTGAGTGAGATCGTGCGGTCGGACGAGCGGATCCGATCCCACGGCTATCCCGCCGAGTCCCACGAGGTGGTCACCGAGGACGGCTATGTGCTGACCCTGTTCCGCATCCCCTACTCGCACAAGCTGAAGAACCAGAACGAGAAGCGGCCGCCCGTCCTCCTGCAGCACGGTCTGTTCAGCAACTCGGACTGTTTCCTCTGCTCTGGACCGGACGACTCCCTGGCCTACCTGCTGGCCGATGCCGGCTACGATGTCTGGCTGGGCAATGCCCGTGGCAACATCTACTCGCGGGCCAACGAGCAGATCTCGCTGAACAGCCACAAGTTCTGGCACTTTGACTGGCACGAGATCGGCACCATCGACATTGCCGCCATGCTCGACTACATCATCGAGGTGACCGGATTCCCCAAGGTGCACTACGCCGGCCACTCCCAGGGCACCACCGTCTACCTGGTCCTGCTCTCCGAGCGTCCCGAGTACAACGACAAGATCGCCACTGGCCATTTGCTGGCGCCCTGCGCCTTCTTCGAGCACGGCTCCTCGTTCATCTTCAACGCCCTGGGACCCTTGGTGGGCACCCCTGGCGGCATCTGGAACCAGCTGCTGGTGGACACCGAGCTGATCCCACACAACAACCTGGTCAACCGCGTGGTGGACAATGGCTGCCATCTCTCGGACGCAATCTGCAAGAACGCCTTCGTTATGTTCGCCAACGGCGGCTACGTGAATTCCAATGCTGTAAGTCCTTCCAGACCCAGGGAGAACCATTCACTTGTTGACCTGTTGAACTCTTCTTTCCAGAGCTCCATGGCCGTGCTGATCGAGACCCATCCGGCTGGCTCCTCCAGCAACCAGGGAATCCACTACTTGCAGCTGTGGAAGTCGCACCAGTTCCGCCAGTACGATTGGGGCACGAAGAAGAACAACGAGCTCTATGGCCAGGACCTGCCGCCCGACTACGACCTGAGCCTGATCACAGCCCAAACGCACTCCTACTCGAGCCACAACGACGCCCTGTGCGGACCCGAGGATGTGGACACCCTGGTCTCCAGGTTCACCCACCTGACGGAGGACCATCGGGTGCCCGTCGAGAGCTTCAACCACTTGGACTTCATCATTGCCAAGAACATGAAGGAGCTGGTCAACACTCCGATCGTCGAGCGCATCAACAAGTACGAGGGTCGCTAGACAAGAGCCCAAAATAAATACATACAGCAAATGCAATTTAATAATTGCTCGTAATCGCACTATCTGGACGGGAACGGGGACGGAGACGGAGACGGGGTCTGTCTCTCTAGAGAGTCTCAAGTGCCAGTGGCACTAGGGAGCTCTATTTAAATTTACTGCCCGATTTAGCGCTAAATCAATCGATTAGATACGAGTACGGGCCGGGGCCGGGGCCGGGCCGGGCCGCCTCTTGCCTCTTCCTAATGCGAGTGTTTGTCTGGCATGATTTCTTTAATTTTCGGTTGTTAAAATTGGTTGGAATTCGCTGATCAAATCTCAAGATTTGTTTGGCTGCCACCAGATTTCAATTGAACATTCGCAGCGATAAGATATATGTACATATGTACGCCCCACCTCCAAATCGTACTCATGACAAGTAAGTGTTTTCCCATGCATTTATTTATGTTTATTATTTCATATTTAGAATTTTATTTTATTTATTTTTAATTATTTTTGTATTATTTTTTATTTATTTGATCTTTATTCTAGTGCTATTATTTGTATTATCAGCTTAACAGCAGAACTGATAAGCTATGAATATAATCAAAGGACTGATGTGTAGGACTATATGTATTTTTGGCCAGGTGTTCAACCATTTGAACTTGTTCAAAGAATCAACGATTAGTATACCTAATTCATTGTAGACCAGCCTATCTATAAATTCCAAATTTAAATATAGAAATGGTCATTAATAAATTGATCTCACTTTTATATAAGAAAGAGTCCTACAAATGCTGATCGTACCATTACCACTGAGACTTCCTCCATCATCCATTCATCTTTAGATGCCCTTCTAACGCCTCATAAAGTTGTTGTTTCACTTTGTGGTCAGGTCGTACGACAGGAAGTTGTGCGAACGAACGAACGAACGCTCTCTTGTGCAATAGACCCCCCCTAAAACCCCCCCCACCCACAAAGACTCGTCTGGTCGGGTCTGTCTTTTCTTGTCTCTATAACGTATAGACATTATATCCATCCATAGGAGTATGCAACTGCGCAACTCCAACCGAAAAAAAGAAACTTTTTTGCGCCAAGAAGCGTAACATGGCTTTTCAACAAAAATTTTGTAATCATTTAACAACAACAACAAAACACAAAAAAAAAACACAATACAAGCAGTAGCAGAAGGCAAATGGCAAAGTGAAATAAAAGAAGCAGCAGCTGCAAAACTGCGATGGAATAGAGTGAAACGAAAACTATGGAATAGAGTGAAACGAAACGAACCGCTGCTAGCTGCTGGCTTCTACGCATGCGCAGCCGGAGTTTACATCAAACGAACCTTGAAATTATTGTCGTTTTCATCATTGTTCGGGTCTATGTATTTGTATCTGTATCTGTATCCGTATCTGCAGCTGTAGCTATAGCTATAGCTGTATCTGTGTGCAATTTCTTCGGCTGAGGCAGACTTTGCATTGCACGCCTTGGAGTCACACTAAGTGAAGGCCCGCCCCATGGAGTTCTCTGGCGACAATTTCACCAGCTTTTTCTTGTCTCCAGTCTGCTCTGATTTCTTTTGAGTCTCTCCCCCTCTCCCCCTCTCTCTCTGTGGGACGGCACTATCTCTCCTAATTAAGTAACTGTTTGGTTCTACAAACGGTTCTTTTATCAAATGAATTCAGATTTAGGTGGTTCAGATAGATAGATAGATGGAAACATAGATGTAGGTTCAGGGTTTATGCATGGCTTAAGTTAATGGAACCTACGAATTTGGGCTAAGAAGAAAGTCAAAGGAGTAAAAAATAAATACAAATATCAGTATTTAGCTCTGGTGTACTATATTCAGAAGAAAAACCATAAACTATCATCAAAGTAAGGGAAATTAAAGAAAATCTCCATCATTTCAAACCAATATTATTCAGAAATGTAATCCCTCTAAATATCAATACAAATTAAAAATATCTGAAGCAATTTTAGGAATTTCAAACATCTATTCAATAGACTTACTTAGTTTGAACAGTCTCCAATGAAATATCCTTGTTATTTTTGAACACAGCTGAATCAAATCTAAAATTAACTTCAATTTCAAAATTATGGGTATTGAAAACTGCAAAAGCAATTTCCTTTAAGCAATGTTAACGTTTCACTTGGGCTTATTTCTTTCTCAAGACTTTTGAAATTTCAGCGAAATTTGCATACAAAATTTGTCAATTATTTTCCTTCGAATTTCAATCACTTTCCAACGCACATTAAAATAATTCAATTCACAAACCACACTTGGAATTTATTGTGGAACTGACGTTACCAATCTGGAGAGGTTTTTCTGAGCCGAACGAACCGTCTCGTTTGGAATGCACGCGAAAACTGTTTATGCTGGAACAAAAATGTTATAGCCCAACAGATTACTCAAGATTTCTACAAGAAATGTTGGCTTGAGCGTGCCAAGTGGGGGAGTAAAATGCCTCAGCACAGAGTGCACAGCAGAGGAGAGGAGAGGAGAGGCCTTCCTGCCTGTGCAATATCGGAGTCGTAGCTGGAGTCGGAGTTGGATTCCACTCTTGGCGCCACACTTGGCTGATTCTCACTCACTAGCTCTGAGGAGAAGATAGGTACTACGACTACATATAGTACTGTGTTTGAGAGATTTCGGATCGTATGGGGTAAGGCAGGTGAACTGTGACCACAGCTCAGAGGTCGCTCTTTAGGGGACTCAGATTGGGATGGGGATTGGGCTAGGCCTGGTCATGTCTCTGCCTCTGCCTCAGTCTCTCAGGTGTTTTGTGTGTTGTTTAAAAATGAAATTGCAAGTGAAATGACGAGGCTATTATATGAGGAAATTGCTTGTGCGAATGAAGGCCAAGCGAATTGAGTTTTGAAATAAAAGTTTTGAAAGAAGTTTAGTGGTTTTAGTGCTAGAAAGGATCTTTATTTGAGATGTGCAAATGGTTTTGCAAGCGATGATCCCTTCAGGATTGGCACTTTCTTTTCCTAGATTTTCACTTTCATCCGACAACAGTCTTGAATCATTTCCTTGGCCACATCGCTTCACGCTCGCTCTGTGGGCTCTGTGGGCTCTGGGTCTCGTCTCACTTTTTCTAAATCAAATTAAAGGCCTCATAAAGCGCTTAAATCATCAGCTATTTTTTTTTAATGGGATTACATAAAGAGTCGCCTGTTTTTGTGGGTGCTCTCGCTCTCGCTCCCGCTCCCGCTCTGTGTTTCTTTTCTTCGGAGACGCTTCGCTGGACAAGGCACAATCGCACACAATAGCATAACGCTTCCCTAATGTATTTAATTTGTTTCACGATAACTGCCAAGGAAACAGCCATTTTTTGTCCATCTTTCTTTCACTTTTGTCTTTTGTCGCCTGCGTGGCAGCAGGGAGGGGAAGGAAATTCTCAGCTGTTTTCCACACACATGGAAAACAAATAATATTTTTAGTTCTCCCTACATATGTACATGTATATGCCATAATATTTACTCGATTTACTGTATGCAAAAAACACCTACTCGCACGTCAAGCAGTGGAATAATAACGGGTCTCAAGGCCAGCGCATTGCTGGTGGTACGTACATAGGTATAGCCGCAGCTGATAGTCGGGGTCGGGTCGGGTTGGAAAATGATTCCCAATTAATGCCAATCCATTGCATCAGATCTCTATCAGATCGAGCAATACACGTGTTAGTCTGGATTCCATTGGCTATTCCATATTCCACTCATTTTTCGTACATTTGGAGGTGGCATCTAGGGGTCTCGACCCCCAATGAAATTCAATTTCCCCCTCAAGGTTATTTTGATCTGCGGGCATTACTCTATGCTCTATGGCGGCGTTGGGCTTAGATTTGTGCATAAAAGAATTAATTAAGCTACAGTGAACGATCTCTTGGCGAACAGCTCCGCTTCTTTTGGGCGGTTCCAGGAATACTCCCAATAGTGGTACATATATACATATGTACATATATTTGCTCCATTTGTAATGTGGATAAATATTTGTCATTGATCCAATTATTACAGATATTCATTTGATGATCTAAATTTGCTCCGACAGTGGAAATTGCAAGAAGAAAGTGTTTTCATTTACAGTTACATTTCGGTATTAATATTGAATTGGCTTAAATATTAATTATATTTTATATTTAAATTAAATATTTTCAGATTTATATGAAATATATTTCGCACAAATCTAAATTATTAATTAGATTAAAGACTTTTCTTTCGTGTTTAAATCAAAGTGAATTCTATTTTAATTCATATATAAAAATCGAATATTTAATTTAATTAATTTTTTGTCTAATTTGATAATATAGTAAAATAAATAGCCTTTTCAGGATACAAAATATAAAATATGCAAGTGGCAAAAATCACCACGTGTGACACCCTTTACCATTAGACGCCACAAAAAGAGGGGCTTGTCCTGGTGGCACGCACCGGCTAGGCACCCTATAAGTGGCAAGCATGCCTTACATAACATATGCACACAATATGTACGCATTCGAACAGATTTAGACATGCCGAGACCGACCGCAAAAGGAAACCCATCCATCCAATTCAACTGAATTTTTGTTGTCAATTGCCAGGCCTCCTCCTCTCAGTGTGTGTGTCTCTCCCTCTCTCTCTCTCTCTATCTCTCTCTCTCTGTCTCTGGCGGACAGCTTTCGTTTTTTATTGAATTACTCGGCCCGAAAACAAAATCTTTGCGCCATGGCGACAGCTCCCCTTTAATAAGCAAGTCCCCCACATACACTATAGTAATATAGCATATACCATGCCAACACGCCACCAAGCCACATACAACTCATAATGAATTTGACTGGGTGCCAAATGCCACTCGTGGCGCACTACTACGAGCAACTCAACTCAGAGTAGACCAG
Organism: Drosophila helvetica; assembly: GCA_963969585.1. Classification (NCBI taxonomy): domain Eukaryota; kingdom Metazoa; phylum Arthropoda; class Insecta; order Diptera; family Drosophilidae; genus Drosophila; species Drosophila helvetica. Next base: position 70,906,225 of record OZ018401.1, on the reverse strand, counting down.
ACCAGACCAGACCATGCCAAACGACGACTGCGAATCGGGATGCCCCGAGTGTGCTTACGCTCGCTCTCACGCGATATATACGAAAGAAAAAAAACATATAGCGGAAATGGGACAGTGAGACAGTACGGGTACGTTGGAGGGCTTGCTTGATGAAAAATATTTTGCAAATTTCGAAATCAGTTGGAAATTGTCATTGGCACGTCGCTGTGCTGTGCTGTGCTCTGCTCTGCTCCCCAGGAACTGAACACGGAAAATAAAGCCGGAAAATGTTTCGCAAATGTCTAGCCAGCATGGCCCTGGCCCCGCTGCCAAGGATCACTCCTGCCGGACAGCTGGCCGGATTCAGTCAGAGTCGTAGGATGCATCAGGCGCCGGACAAGTCCAGACCCCCCAAAGTACTCATCACAGGTCAGTGGACGACGCCACGTGCTGGGTTTTTTGTTTTTTGTTCGTTTTTGTTGTGTTCAGAAATACCCGTGGATATATCGAGAGCCGTTTTCAAGGCCAGGCGAATAAACAGCTGTTTAATATCCATAAAATATCCCCTTCTACGCATACGTTAAAGGTGGCCTCGGGCAGCTGGGCATCGAGTGTGCCAAGCTCTTGCGCTCGCAATATGGCAGCGAGAACGTGATACTCTCGGACATAATCAAGCCCAGCCAGGCGGTGCTGGAGAATGGGCCGTACATCTTTGCGGATATCCTGGACTTTAAGGGTCTGCAGAAGATCGTTGTCAACCATCGCATCGACTGGCTGATACACTTCTCGGCCCTGCTCAGTGCTGTGGGTGAGCAGAATGTGCCCCTGGCTGTGAGGTGAGTTCTGGGCAGTCGAATCGAGTCCCTTTAATGCCATGCCCCTCTTTTAGGGTCAACATTGAGGGTGTTCACAACGTCATTGAGCTGGCGAAGCAATACAAGCTGCGCATCTTTGTGCCGAGCACCATTGGAGCCTTTGGGCCCGACAGTCCGCGCAATCCCACGCCCAATATTACGGTAGGTGGTCGGGTCGGTTCCCTCAAACGGCAACCCCTTCGCTGCACACAATGTTTGTTCGATATTTATGTTGCCCCTTCTTGCAGATACAACGTCCCCGCACTATTTACGGCGTTTCCAAGGTGCATGCCGAACTAATCGGCGAATATTATTATCATAAATTTGGCCTGGACTTTAGATGTCTGCGCTTCCCCGGCGTCATCTCCAGCGATCCACCAGGTGGCGGTACCACAGGTACATACCATATACATATGTACATATTTGTTCCCGGGGAAATTCCTTCATTCATGCATCAATCTATGCGAAATCCATCTTCCACCTTCGAGTTACTTTCCCCACAACGAAACTGTGCCGTCGGGCGCATTTCAAGCTTTATTTAATCCAATTTTCCAACATAATAGCATGCCCCTATTGCCGATCATTTAGGGTAATCAAATGGCTTGACAATGCATACTGCTTGGAAAAGCAGGCAAAGAGGGAAAGACGGGTATGCGTTTGACCCATTAAGCTATTGACTCACTTAGTGTGGATATTATCTTGAGATAATGATACCAAAGATACTTAGGGTAAATTCAAAGCAAGTAAAAGGGATTCCAATTGTAAGATCGCCAGATAATATCTACTTATATTATTCATCTAAACTTCGAACTACAATGTCTTCAAATTGCGAACAGCAGAGGCTGTTTTTCCCGATCTTCAGGAGTGAAAGTCGAAAGGAAATGTAAAATTATAAGCATTTAGGGCTATGGGAAAATTCTGTTGCATACTTATTTGTACGGTTTGTATTGGTTTCGTTTCCATCCACAGACTATGCCGTTGCCGTGTTCCATGAGGCCTTGCGCTATGGCAAATACACTTGCTATCTGCGTCCCGACACCCGTCTGCCCATGATGTACATCGAGGACTGTTTGCGGTGAGCTAACAAGTCCCAAAAATCCCACCAGAATATCTCTAAGAGAGAGTTCTTTTTTTAGAGCTTTGCTGGAGTTTATGCGAACGCCCAGCGAACAGCTAAAGCGTCGCGTTTACAATGTAACCGCCATGTCGTTCACGCCCGAGGAGCTGGTGGACAGGCTGAGCAAGCATGTACCCAATCTCCATGTGACCTACAAGCCGGACAGTCGACAGTCGATAGCCGACTCCTGGCCGGAGGTGTTTGACGATTCCGAGGCCCGACGCGATTGGCAGTGGCAGCACAAGTACGATCTGGGCAACCTGGTCGACTTCATGGTCAAGGATGTGCAGGAGAACTACATCAATGTGGAGAATCGCCAGCAGCAGCAGAAGCAGCTCAAGATCTGAGGAGTGGATCAAGCGGGTCAGATCAAATGACGAAGGCCGCATCTAGTATTCTTAACAAATGAAATTCAATTGCGTTCAACTCTGCATTTATCTAGAAATTACAAAACCCAAACACAATGTACAATTCTCTATTTTTTGTTCCTTTTTTTTTTTTTTGGTTGAACATTAAACAACTACACATCTAAAATGGAACTTCATTTATTAGAATCGAATGCCTAACACTAAGCACCTTCAGGTAGCGATATGCGAGAGCTTACTTAACTACTTCGGTTGGGATTAACAATGCTGGATTGGAGCTGGTTAGTGGGGGTACTATACTTAATAGACAACCCTATGGGTTAGTGGTACATATTGTATTCTTAGATATCAAACTCCTCCTGCTCTGACCCGCCCAGCTTTTCGTAGTGATGCAGACAACCGCCATGCGTGCCTATATACAGGTCCGCCTCAGCTTCACTGGAATCTGCCTGGACTTTCGTGAGAGGCTTTACAATCACATTTCTGGATATATGCTGCTCGAGTTGTCGGTACAGCTGCTGGTGCTCTTTCTCTATGGGGTCTGTAAACGAGCAAAGAGTGGAGAGAGTTTGTCCGTCAGTTTTTCGATTTTTTTCACTTTGATTTGCATTGCTCTGCTTTGCCACGTTTGCTCTTTAGATCTTTCACAAAGTGTCTCCAACATTTGTATTACAGAAGTCTATTGCGAAATTCATTTTTGAATAGGTTACTCAAGACATTAATCCTCGTGTGATTGATATCCCTTATAATATTTCTGCCATTTAATCAAAAAGGATTATATTAAGGTAATAATATTTCATTATTTCCATTCCATTATACATTTGTAAAGAATCCATTATTATTCTCGATTATTTTTTTTTTCATAAAAGCGAAGGAAAAATATTAATAAATCGGGTAATAGAATACATTAAAGAAATACCGAAAATCGACAATGCATCATATTGAAAATATTTGAAACATGTGGTGATAGAGCTTACACTAAAGCTTAAAATACATTTTATGGAACAGGATATTGTTTCAGAAATGTTTAGTTGGTATGTATTAGATGCTTAGATGGTAAATAATGTACGTCCAACACTTTGTAAAGGGTCTGAGCAATCGCTTCAAGCAGATTACAACACGGTCTTAAGTATACATATTATAAATTGCTTCTGTGTTAGCTGATTGCATAGCATCTCTTAGTTAAGTTTTGAATTGTTCAAGTTAATTAAGTATTGTATTTTGTATTGCTTGGTATTTGCATATTAAGTACAGGTACTCTCCAACGATCGTTCAATACTATTTTCGTTCGAGTTTTCTTTTCTTTCGATTTGTACAATGGGTTGCACATGCATACACATGTGTACAACCATTATTCATTTGGAATACTTATTGATTGACCAATTGATTCGTTTGCTATTTTTACAATTTCCCTTTTTTGGTCTGGCATTGCATTTCTGTATGTATTTGTGTATGTCTATGTGTATTTTAGTGTGAGCTTTTCTTATAGGTAATATTGAAACTTTTGTGGGTTCATCAAAGATCAAAGAGAGACGCGTCGTTTGGTGAATTGTTGCATGTGTTTCTGTGCGTTGCTTTTGAGAGAGTGAGTGAGAGCGGGTGTTATATACATTTATCATTATTTATTATTTTTATTGTGTGAAAGATCTCTAAATCATGTGCGACATCATGCAACGACTCACATCACGGTTAGCGCGATGCAAATGACCTTGAAAATGCTGCTGAAGGCGTTGTTGTTGTTGTTGTTGCTGCTGCTGCTGGGACACTGCATCCACCATCATGCCCCCAGCGCCACCCCCACCGCTGGCCTGCATCTCGTAATCCATTAAGCAGGCCTGTGTTCCAATTATTTGTGTGGCAGGCAGGGAAAAGAAATCTGTAAGGCGAAAGGCAAAATCAGTTTAGTAATCAGCGTTAATGCAGGCGCAACACGTTGCCGCTATCGATAGTTATGTCACCTGCTGCTCTCTCGCAAGGTGTACACCTGTATAGGGTTGGGCATTTCCAGAGAGCGCTCTCACATATTATTGTGTCGCGGTGGTCGTGAGAGAGTGTTGCCAAGTAAGCTATGCGACCCAAAGAGCGGCAACTCCTCACCTCACCTTGTATAAGTACTACACCTTGCCCTGCTGCTGCTCTGTCGACTAAAGCCGATAGTTGCCCCAATTACCGTTCGTTTATTTATAGCCGATGCAAGCGGCGCTGACAGCGACGCTGGCAGAGACGGACGATGTCATTTCTTATCGCCCTGTCGCTTTGTATTTCTATTTGTATGCGTGTTTGTGGTCATGATAACGGAGAAGTTGGAATTTCAGGAGTCCCCGCAGGGGGACTGTACCTTAGATAAAACAAGATGCCAAAAAAGTCATACAGCTCGCAAATACGCAGTTGTCAAATTAAGCTTACTAACACTGACATAGATCCTTTGGGCAATATATTTAAGCCCACATACTGTACGGATTTTTTAATTAATTTATCCAGTCAGTCATTCTTTGAAACAATAAACGCGATACGAGTGTAAGCCATTTACGCTTTATAATTAATCTATATACATATATGATATATATATATATACATATATGATATACGACATTATATTGATTTTCACGTTTTAGATATGTATATAATATGTGCACCTTTTAGATACACATTTTTTTATCTCGCCGCTTTTGTTGTATAAACCTACAGATTGATAAGGCGCACAACAAGTTGCAACACTTGGCTGTCCCTTCGCTTATTCCCACTCCACTGGCCACCATCTCAGCGCGTTGGTACGGAGTTTTGGTGTTTGTCACGCGGATTTTAACCGTCTCTCAAATGCTTATCGGCTCTTTGAACAGAGAGCTGTGGCCACGGAAAACGCTCCAAATAATGCCTGATAAGCTAGGTCAGGCAACAAAGTAAACATTAGGCGGTGAGGTCAGCCCACCCCCCGCAAATTTGGTAACGAAATTCACGTAAAATTTCACGCAACGGCAATTAAATGTCAAGGTTAAGCCGAAATTGCTCATTATATATACAGACATTTCGTTTGGTATAGGAGATTTACTTACCATTACAATACTGGGCCGCCAGATCCACATCGTCGAAGCGGCAGCGCTTGGTGTACATCGGGTTTTCCCCGTCGTCCTCGGATGGATTCACGTTCCCGTTACAACGCTTTTTGCAGCGTGCTGCAGACGCGGCGACGACAGCATCCATGGGCTGCTCATTGTTATTGGCATCATTCATGAACGAGGCAAAGCCGCCACCGGTAGCGTCGACAGGGGGGGAGACAGTGTGAGAGACTGCACGTGGATTGAATGGATCCAAGGTTTGTCGCATCTGCCTGGTTTCGAAATTGGCGGCAGCCGGGCCCGCCGAGTCTGCATGTGCCCAGCACTCGAAATTTGTCAACACCATGCTGATGATGGGACGCGCGCAGTGGAATTTTACCAAGAATACTATATGAGAGGGAACAGAACGGAACGAACGGCGTCCTAACTGTACTCGGTCGTGCGGCAAACTGCAGTCGGCGATGGATTTTTTGGTATACAGTTAATTGCCGCAAAAGCAAATACGCGCAATTGCAAAATGCTGAAATAAATTTAATTAACACACGCAAGCAGGGCGAGCACACAACCAATACGAGACGAACGGCGGACGAAACGAACGCGCGATGACGGCAATTGTTAAAAATAAACCCACAATAAGCAAGTTTTACATTTTGCCGCGTGCGCTTTGATTCGCGTCCTCTCTGTCACGCTTTTTGTTTTCTTTTCGCTCTTCGTTCCGATGACTTTTGTGCACGCAGGGCTGCTCTGAAACATCGATAGGTAAGAAAGCAACTGTGGAAACTATCGCGACATCATGTGATTGTCAAAATGTATGATAAAAACGAATGGCAGGCAAAGGCAAAATCAAAATAGTCACAAATCTCAGAATTTTCAATTGGAATAAGTTCAAAAATATTTAGAAAAATGACGAACAAAAATAAGAAAATCAGCGCTGGCATTGGCGGACCCGCTGGCCCCTCGAAACAGGCCAGACAACAGTCCGAGGTAGGTGCACAATGGAGGCGGAGTTGCCGGTTGCTAAACCCTTGTCTTGTTTATGTTTCTAGGACACCCAGGACTATAGCTCTTTCAAAACAGTGCTCTTCTATTGCATGCTGATTGTGTTCCTGCCTGTGATCACATTCTTTCTGTTGAAGGCCGTCGTTCTGGATGGCTTCTTCGAAATGAGCGAGTTGAAAGTTAACATTTTCTCGGCGGTCGGTGCCGTGGTGGCCTTACACATTGCTCTGGGGCTGTATATCTACCGCGCCTACTTTGGGGCCCCCTCCAAGGCATCGAAGGTGGACTAAGCTTCATCGAGGACTGTTTACCATTTCCATTTTTGTTCTAGAAAGTATTAAGTCAAACGAAACACTTTTGTACATACACATACAATGTTTATATGCCCGAGAGAGAGAGGGGGAAAGTTGCCTGTAAATGTGTGTAGTAATCGTTTTCAATTGCATAACTCTCGATAGCAACGGGAAAAACGTGCAACCGACTTTGTTGTCTAGTGTTTTGTGTCAATAATTTTGCATTAAAAAATACATTATTAAGTGAAATGCGTGGTTTTTTGAATCTGAATCGTGGCAGGCATTTGTTGCGCCAATATTCCTGGATGGAGGTTGTCAAAACGATGCTGGAAAATCCGCGAAAGAGAGTCTACAACCTGGGAGCTTGCTTTGAGCTAGCCGAAATATCACAGGTTAGATATAATTCATGATCAATTGGCTCCGTCCCGTTTCACGTTCCATTATTTTCTTGAAACAAGATAACAGCACGTACAAAATTCTGCATGCACTGCACGCAATCCCACCGCTGTTCAACACTGCTAATCCACAGTATAACAGCTGTTCGGGGTTCAGGTTCAGGCCAGAATATTTTTGCGCTTGTTTATTTCACCCCAACAAGTGCAAAAACGATAAGTTGATCATGATAGATGCCACGCAACTATTGCGCTAACACATGCTGCAGTCATCAGACTGATACACACCTGTGTCCATGCAGCACCACGCCCAGCGGCAAGCAAACAACACGCACTATTGATTGGAACCACCTGTTAGAACGCTACGACGCGAGATTCCATTCCCACCCACCAGCCAGCAGAACGGAAGCAATATCTCAGCCACGTATTCGGGTATCAGTGTTCAACATGCTGCGACGCCAGCAGCTGCCGCGAATGCCGCCGAATATGTGGACGTTGTGCGTGCAGGCGGCTTTGATAGCCACCTTGGTCAAGAGCTCGGTGTCCCTTACGGACAATCTGGTTGGCCGAGCACAGGTGCCACCACCCCAAAGCGACTCCTACCATTTGGCTGGGTTTTATTCATCTCCTCTTTCCCATTGCAGACCTCGTATAACCCCAGCAAGCTGTCGGAATCGAAATTCCTCGAATACAGCAATCTGTCGGACAAACTCCACCTGCGGGAAGCCATCAGCCGCATACTGATTCCACGAGTGGTGGGCACCGGAAACCACAGCCTCGTGAGGCAGTACATCGTACAGAGCCTGAAAGACCTAGACTGGCATGTGGAGCTGGACAGCTTCCATGATACGGCCCCCATTATGGGTGAGCTGCATTTCCACAATATCATTGCGACCCTGAATCCGGACGCAGAGCGGTATCTGGTGCTGGCCTGCCACTACGACAGCAAGTACATGCCAAAGGCGGAATTTCTCGGAGCCACTGACTCCGCTGTGCCCTGTGCCATGCTGTTAAACCTGGCCCAGGTTCTGCAGGAGCAGCTCAAGCCGTTCAAGAAGTCGAAACTCAGTCTGATGCTTCTGTTTTTCGATGGCGAGGAGGCCTTCGAGGAGTGGGGACCCAAAGACTCAATTTACGGCGCCCGTCATCTGGCCAAACGCTGGCAACACGAGGGAAAACTGGATAGCATCGATATGCTCGTTTTGCTGGACCTGCTGGGAGCCCCCGATCCGGCATTCTACAGTTTCTTCGCCAAAACAGAATCGTGGTACATGCGCCTCCAGTCCGTGGAGACGCGTCTCGCGCAGATTGACTTGCTGGAGCGATATGCCAGCAGTGGGGTTTCTCAGCGTGATCCCACGCGCTACTTCCAGTCGCAGGCCATGCGCTCCTCGTTCATCGAGGACGACCACATACCGTTCCTCAGACGCAGTGTACCCGTTCTCCATTTAATACCAGTGCCCTTCCCCACCGTATGGCATACGCCCGACGATAACGAAAGCGTGATTGATTATGCGACGACGGACAACCTGGCCCTGATTATACGGCTCTTTGCGTTGGAGTATCTGTTGGGCGGAGACCAGGCAAAGTAGGGTCGGGGCCTCACCTCGCCTCGCCTCTTGTGGAGTTGTTCCCCGCAATACAGAAATACATATGTGTATGATATTTATAGATGTAGCATATAAACGACGGCCTTATCTATCTGACCTGTCCGATATCAAAAATTGTTGTTAACTATTGTTACTAGCTGTGGAAATCATGTGGATCTTATTGTTAATTGAATATTCAGGCCGGCCCTTTAGGCCCACTTAAGCAACCCTACAAAAACCTAATGTGTAATCCAAATATTTTTATAGATATTTATCTAAATAATCGCCCATCCAATGGCATGTTAAATTGATTTATATTTAATTATTTATCGTTTGTAAATCTGCTAGAATTATGCATAACATAACACAATACACAATACAATAAATGTACCTAAACAAAAAAAAGCGGATTCATTAAATTAACTTATCAAACACGTGTCCTAATAGCTAAGCGTCACGCATAGAAATATTAGATGCAACAGATGATATGGCAAAGTCGTAAACTAACTTAAGAACTAGCTAAAATCGTCAAAATCTTGATCTAATACTACACATATAGGTAGGTGTATATCTATTGGGAGGGAGGCTCTTGGCACTTATCGTCGCTACTCGTCGGTGTGGGTGTAGTGGCAGGCGCAGGTGCAGGTGCAGGTGCAGGTGCAGGCGGACTGTCTTCTGTGGCACATGTGGCATTCGAGGCCGTTTCTGGCTGCGATGCAGCTCGATCTGTGGCCGGCTCCGTCTGAGACTTGGCCTTGGTTTCGTCTGGCGCGTTTCCCTTCAGCAGTTGGGCTGCATTCAGTTCTTTGGGCTTCTCCACGACCACAGCACTCAAATCGGACTTGCCCTTGCCATGCCCATGCCCATGCCCATGACCATGGCAATGGGAAGACTTGGACTTGCCACCATCTGGACTGTCGCTAATCTCACGCAGGTCCGTGCGTGAGTCCCGACAGCACACCTTTTCGATGCACTCTGCCGCCTGGCACTGCATCAGGCATTCCAGTGAGGCGGAGGCATTCTTATTGGTGGACGGATAGAACTCTGGCTGGATGGTGACTGCCCCGATTCCCTGATCGTGGAAGTACGTGCGCACCTGCTCGATGATCTTCAGGTAGAGCTTGGGATTCTGGAACTGGATGTGTATGGTGGCCACGTAGCGATGGGCAGCCAGCTGCCAAATGTGCAGATCATGGTAGCTGACAATCTCCGGGAATTTGGTGACCAGCGTCCGCTCAAAGATCTCCAGATCGATGGACCCGGGAATGGTCTGCAGCAAAATAAGGCACGATTCCTTCACTGTGAGAGAAGGGAGAAAAGTAAACGTTAACTTTAAGCTCTTGTTTATTCGTTTATCAACTTGGTTTACTCACTGTAGGGATAGCTGAGCGAAATGAGAAGGATACACGAAAAGATGGACAGCACCGGATCAATAAATTTGGCCGTATGCTGCTCATCCTCCGCCACATAGACAATGGCCGCACAGACGATCACAAAAATGGTGCTGGACACGTCCCGCAGCATCTCGACGGCGCCCTGCCGCTTGGTGGCAAAGTAGACACTGCCCACCTCCGCCTCCAGCTCCTCGCGCAGCTGGCGATCGTTCCGCGACTTGCTCAGCTGCCGCTGCATGGGCTTCAGCGACAGATCCATGTTGCTGGACATGGAGCGCTCGAGGACGACATTGCCGCCGGGCGTCAAGTGGAGGAAGCTGCCCTGATGCAGGGTATAGCCGCCGATAAGCAGATATGTCAGCCCATTCAATATGAGGCCCACAAAGCCCAGCATCATCACGGGTATGGGCAGGTGCATCGTGTCCTGGTGATCGATGTGCACCAGCGTCTGCAGAGCCTCCACCACCAGCGAGAAGGACAGCGAGGCCAGTATGATGAACACAATCAGCATGGTGAGGATATCGATTCGTGCCCAGCCGAAGGTATTGCGCAGCTTCTGCTCCCGGCACTCCCGTCTCGCCTCCTTCTGATCCTCCGTCTCGCCCAGCTGGACAACCACGCCATTTACCTTGGTCTGTCCTTGGGCCGCCGGCTCTTCCTGATTCTTTTTGCTGTGCTGCAGGAAAGAGAGAGAAGAATAGATTTAACAGATTTTCCAAATAGAACCGCTCGAAAATGTCCATTTATTGTCATGCTTTCTGAGCCAAGTCATAACAATTGGCATTGGGTCGTTAGAGCCAGCCCCGAAATGTGGTTAGCCACTATTTTAACGCTTCGCTGGTCTCCTCTGCCATTATATAATACGCTCGGCCCACACAGCCCCGCCGACTGTCCCTCTGTCCGTCCGTCCCTCTGTCCGTCTGTCCGTTTTGGACGCTTTCGATTTCTGGTATCATTGCGGTGGTAGGGCCCGAACCTACCCGACTCTGTGCGGTTTCAGGCCAACTTTTATGCGGTTTTTGGATTTGATTTTTTTTGCGAAACGTGCTTGGCACGCTCCGCTTTCCCACAACTTCAGCGACAGACAGACAGATAGATAGAAAGATAGATATTTGCATTCATTCAATAATATGCAAAATATTTAGTAGCTTTGACGAAGATCATATCGGTGTATCTGTTTATGAACCCAGTCACCTTGAGTTCAAAATCTATATATGGGCAAATTTCAGTTGGGCAAGAGCTCATCTTATTGGATGGCGTTTCATGGGTGTTGGGTGTTTCAATAAATGTACAAATACCAAATATCGCAAGAATGAAATTACGCATAAGGGAAAAGTTATAGAGAAAAGATCGCCTTAGACATTATAGAAGGGATACTTGCAGATATATGTCTGTATGTAGCAGCTCTTGGCCATTTTCGCTTTCTGCCACAATAGTGCAAATTCGCAGAACCATTTGTCCATTTGGTCATATCTCAACAAAAGGCAGAAGGCAGAAGGCAGTCTGGTGGGTCAGGTTGGTCTCGGTGGTCTCGGTGGTCTGGCTGGTGGTATCTCCATGAATTTCAGACTGATATCTGTGTAGACAGAGGCATTAAACAGTCGGACTAGCCAATTGCACAGCAATCCACTGATAAGCGTGAAATCCAAATGAAAGCACTGGAAAAATGTGCAGATAACACCGAGCCAACGAAAGAACCAAACGCTTCCATCGAGTGAGGAGATGGAGAGGGGGGAGGAAAGGAAAAATATTTCAAAAATTCGCTAAGCTGAAAATTATAATTTGAAATGGAACCAGTTTCAGGCCGAAATCAAAAGGAGTCTGGAATGCGCTTGTGTGTTCGCTTTTGGGTTTGATTTTCTGGCTACAATCGCAAGGTTCAATGCACCAGCCCACCATTGGGAGGGGTGAGGTCGGGGTGGTCGATCCCGCAGCACGCGACAGTTTCCTGGCGCTGGCCAAAAGATCGGATCGGATCGTAAGCAAAATAAGCCAAAAATCGAAAACAACAAAACAAAAGCAACAAAAAAACGGGTTGGCCGTTCCACTTACCTTAATTGTTATGATGCAGCCGCCCAGTGCGAATATGTTGCACAACATGTGGTACGATGCCATGAGCAGTGTCAGAGCGTGCGTTATGTGGCTGAGAGCCAGCTGGAGCACAAAGTAGCAGATCGATAGCACCAGCACCACATAGAGGGGTATGGGCCTGCATCGCTGCAATATATCTTTGATTGGCATTATGGAGGTCTGTGTGGTAGAGACGGAAAGAGGTGGTTATTATTTAATTCAATATTTAATATTTGTGTGCGGATATGACGTTGAGAGGTCACCACTTGACTTGTCAACGAACTGCTAGACATGTACTGTATCTGATAGGTGTGATGATCTACACAAATTAGCTTCATTTATGGCTTGTACAAATTTACACTCTATCATTCGGCTGTCTGTCGATTTGGCAATGGAAAATGTCAGGTGTTATATGTATCCACACAATTTGCTGGTTGCTGTCGGCAGATTGAACGATACCGATCGATTGGGGCATTTACACTGTATGTAGTTATGTATAATTCAGTCTCAGTCAAGGGTTGCATGACGATGGATTCTTGGCTAAAGATCTACTGGAATATCTTAAGAGAGCATTCGAATCGACTTAAGTTTACCTCGGAATATTCTAATGTTCTTTATTTCCTACTATATTGAAGAAAAATAGAGTGTTTTTTTTTGTGGAATTACTATGTGCTATAATTTGCTATAATCTTCCTTTCCAACCCAACCAAAATCTGTGTCAAGTTCAAGTTCCTATAAAGCAGGCTATACCATAACGAGACGAAACTGCACTGAACTGAACTGAACCTACCACCATATTTGGGGCTCAGCACATGCCAAACTCATATGTAAATCATCAAAATCATCAGCATTATTATGGGTATGGGCTATGGGTATGAGCTGTGGGTATGGGTATGGATATGGGCTATCGGTACGTACTCCTCCTGCTGTTGTGGGCCTGTCCGGCATGCAAATGAAGATGCTAAATGGGCTCGTTTTACCTGTGGCTACCTGTATCTGTACCTATACCCATACCCATACCTATAGCTAGCCCACCCCACCGTATCTCATTGAATCGATAGCAACCGTCACCGGATCGGATCGGATCGGATTGGTTTGCCCATTGACATTGACGTAACATTACGTGATCGTGGATATATACTACCGATTGTCTTTTTGGCTTGTTTGCTGTAACCCCAAGGTTAGACCTTTTCTTTCGGTCGGTCATTTGTAATGTAAAAGTGTCCTCTACCTGAGTAATTATCAGGCGACATGTGGCTGGTTTTTAATGTTTTAAGGTTTTTGAACAAACCAAGGAACCAAAGGGATAGGAAAAATATAAAGAAATTACCTAGGAACAATTAAAGTCATTGTAATCTACAGCTTTTAATTGAGGATTACTTCGAAATACCCTCATACACCACCCCCATAAAAAGATAATAGTTCCGATGGAATATCGATTGGCTTAGTTCTTATCAATGGAGCGGAACGTGTTGTAGGCCCATTTCCATATGGCATACATAGGTTTTCTCCCCTATCGTTCAAGAAATGTTCCATAGATAAAATATGTATGTTTTCAACATAATTAAACCCGAAACTAGTCCATAACTTAACTGGCACCAGAACTAATATCATAAAGATAAGATAAAGATGCAGTATGATATCATTTCTCCCTAGCAAAACCAAAAACCTCTCCCAGTTGGCATACGTATATGCACAATTCCTGATTGATATCTCCACCATCCATCTGGAATGCTCAATAAGCACTTATATGGCATTTAAATTTGAATCCATCGAATGATGCAACCACCCATCCCCCTCCCACACACACTGAGCAGTAGCAGTGTCTGTCAAGCGATTTAATTGCATTCCGAATTGTCACACGTGCAAGGGTAGAAAATAAATGTACCCTCTGCGAAACGAAACCGAAACCGAACCCCTAAGGAAGGTAATTAGAAAAATTCCGAAATACAAAAGCGTTAAATGGCGCCTCCGGCCCCAAATTGTCCAACAAACAAAAACACAGTAGATACAAATCGAATTCCCAACGTGTATTTTGGGGGGTGGAAAAGGGGGGTTGGGGGAGGGGCAAAAAAACTAAACAGATAATGTTAGATAGGTAGCAACAAACAATTTAGATACTGTCTATACGAGCACCCACCCAAGGGGAGAGCCAAGAGCTCGACATATGTACACTCTTATGTACATTGTATGTACTTTGTATGTTCATATATGTATGTACTGTACTGTACTGTACTGTACACACAGACACACTAAATGTTCATTTCCTCAATTTGTGCTCATTCTCAATGGGAGATGGACCTGCCCGCTGCCTGCTGCCTGCTGGTGTGCAGGGTGTGCAGGGTGTGAGAGCCAGAGGCTCCTACAGAGAGCGATAACAAAGATATAGATACATTGTAGTGGCTACAGCACAGACACAAAGGGAACACTCGATTCGCTAATTGCTGTTACTAGGGGCGGCAGAGTGTAATCCAGATAACGATCTTCAAATCTACATAGAATGTAGATCATCAGATCGTACAGAGCGATGACTGATTACAGCAGACTGGACTGGACTGGACTGGACTGTGGATTGAAAAATAAGTCAAGTGAAGATTGTATATTGATCACTTCCCCCCCCCCAATCCCACTTTTTCGGGGTGCCTTTCCATTTGATTTATTTATTTGACGACTCTTCGGTATCCGGCTTCTGTCTGTGTTTTACGATAGCGTAAAATCCACTTCATAAATCTGTCCCCAGCGCTGACAACTCAATTGTCAATTAGATCAATGCAACAAGTCACTCCATCAACAAACACACACCACACCACACGGAAAAATACAAATACAACTGAAATAAATATAAGGTAAAACTTTGCAAAATAAATTCGGGTCCAATAACATTTTCGTTTTTGTTTTTTGCTTTTGTTTTGATTTGTCATCAGATACGATTTGTTTGCTTGATTTTTTTTCATGTGAGGAGGAGGAGGAGGAGGAGACACACTCCCTGCCCTGCATACAAATTTAAATTTGGCAAAGAAAAGAGATAACAATTTTATTTTGATTTTTCTGCGTAGATTGGATTTCGATTGGATTGGGCCCTGGCTGGCCGGCCTCAACAATCCCCCCAACGTTTCTAACGTTTTTGACCATTTTAGACAAGGTCGCCGATGCATTCGGAATTTTTAATTTACAAGGGAACACAAAATTGTTTTATTTTACAAATTCTATTGATTTGGTGGGGTTGTGTCTGGAGTTACAGCGCTTGCTGCCATTTATCAATGGCAAATGAGGAATATTTGAATGGTTTTTGAGCGCGCCAAGCAGATTATATCACTAGCTCTATATCCATCATTAGCTCTCTGGATAGTGGATGGAAATATCACGAGTGAAGAGTGTAACGACATCATGCGGTCCATTTTCTTATATGTGACAAGGGGCTCTTAGACTTGTCGGCGAATATTTCAAACCGATTCGAGGAGTTCTTAGCCGATTTCAACGATCTTCTTTCAGCACAAACAGATGAAGAAATAATACTCGTAGCCAGTGGAATATGTATTACCGTACTGTAATATAAGAACACCTATCCTATATATGAAAGACCACCTGCAACTTCAAACTTCCACGGAAAGAGTGTTGTTTTTCCTAGTTAGAAACCCGATACGCGAGAAAGATAAAGAAGCTCCATTGGCAAAAATATACATATAAAAGCCAATGTTTTAGGATGGAACTATGGGTATAAGTCGACTGGATTATACATCAGTATGTTATCAATATGTTTTTGTAGACATATTTACTGTTTAATGTGCACACGTGCAGGGCTCTGATATCTAATATCTATTCATAAATCAAAGCAAACTGTCTGGTGTCTCGTTTGCTTGGGAAATCTCTCGCTCTGACAGTTATCAGCTAGATAACGGGAATTCGGTTCGAACCGATTATCGAAAACAGGCCATCACCACAGGAGCTCAAAGTACATCTCTAATTACTATCTATCTCTGTCTCTATCTGTCCTTATCAAGCTCTCTTGTTTGCTCATAGCTATGCTGATATTAGTATCTATCTCTCTCATTCTGTGTTGTTGTCATTCTGTCTGATTATCGACAACAGCCCATCTCTACAAGGATTCAAAGTCCATCTCTAGCCGGGGAATTCTGCCAACAAAGAAAGGAAATGCTGCTTCATATTCGATAGCCTTTATAAGCTATGTATGTACTTCGAGAAAGCCAAACAGTTTCCGAAAATAAACAGCTAATGGAACCGCACTGTAATGTGACTCAATAAACACATTTCTCATGCTCTATTTGAAGTCCAGTCCAGCCCCCAGCCCATTTCCCAGCGTACGGTACGTACCACCTGCACACACATACTTCACAGCACAATTCCATTTAAGCTCCCAATAAAAGAAAAGGAAATGAGGTGGGCAGTTATTTTAATTGCACTTTTATGAGGCAGCATTTACGTGAGATCTGCGCCCATATCCCCTATATCCACCCCACTCCCTGACCGAAACTGCAACTGCAACTCCCTTGCACACTTTCACTCGTCCTCCTGCTTGAGATCGTGTTCAGAGCAGGCACTTTCAGTTTATATGGAATTAAAATAATACACAAATTGATATTAATGCTGATTACTAAAGACCATCCGCAATTACGCTTAATGAGGCTCATCAAATATTTTCTAGCGGTAAAGTAATTGTTAATATTAATAATTCATTGAGAACTTTTGGCTGCTTGCTTTGGGCGTTCTTGGGCAATCATTGGCATTTGTTAGCCAAGGTTTTTTCAGCTGATTTGCATTGAATTAGCCAGAATCTCTGGGCTGAGAATTTGTTTTTCGTTTCGGCTCAGACATGGGATCGGATCGGATGGGATGGGATGGTATGGGGGTTGCGTTGGGTTGCGTTGCGGATAGTAGACAGATATAACCTTTAATTAGCATTCATTTGGATCGAATTTATTTTTATACTGGATAGTACCGCTCGATGCGTTTTTATTTTCGATTATTATTTCTGTGTCGGCGTCTCCTCGGCCACTAGAGGTGCGAGAGGCGTCTTAATAATCACTTGCTAAGTGGCCAACACAGTCCAGTGTCCAGTCCAGTGCTCCAGCCCTGCCCCGCTAACGAATCAGTCATCTATATACTCGAACATCTACATCTAGCCGCACAATCGGACTGTATGCGAAAGGTGTGTGTGTTTTAACTGGATACCAGCGGATACTACGCGGATAGTACGCCGCTAGCCAAATGCTTCACACAAGGCCAGGCCAAGAAGGGGGAGTCTTATCAGTGTAGAACCGAAGCTTAGATATAGGAAAATTACCGTCAATTTGGTGGGAAACTATTCAGTTTCTATAGGACACGATTCGGTTGTATTATGTTTGGATTTCTATTTGATTTGTTCTATTTATAGGCAGCACCACACACTGTGAATTTCTTTTTAAAAAAAATATTTCGTTAGGCTTTTTTTTTCGTAATTAATGATTGTTATTCTGTTTCTGCTTTTGTTTTTTGTGAATATCGGAGCACAGTTCGCACACGCGTGCCACCTGGGTGATGTGAAGCGGGAGTGGCAGATCGGCAGATCGGCGGATCGGACGATGTGGACGGCAGCGCGGCTCAGATGCGAATGAAAAGCAGAGCCACGAGGAGGCGGCGATCAAGCCCAGTAGAAATACAAAACAAAATACAAATAGCTCAAAAATCTGATGTACGAAAATAAATGGGGAGGTAGGTAGCAGTGGCCAGTGGCAGTGGCCGGAGCAGAGGCGGAGGCAGAGGCAGAGATATGGAAACGGCAAAAGCAACAATGACCACAGCCGGCAAAATAAAGGCCAATCTATTGAAAGTGAGCGTGCAAGTGCCTGTCTGTGTGTCGGTGAAAGAAAGAGAGGGAAAGCAAGCCATGGCGGCGGAGAGAGAGATGGGCAACAAGTGTGTGGGTGTAAAAGTGTGATAGAAGAGAGAGAGGGAGAGGGAGAGGTAGAGAGTGCGATTAGGTAGGCATTTCGGTGCGTGCGGTGCATAGCTTAGCAGGCACTGGGCAAGAGAGGGACAGAGAGGGGACGGGGACGTGTGGGTGAGCATTATGAGGGTGAACTTTTCGGGCATAATATGTTTTTAGCCAAGTTAAGCCACGACGGCGACAATAAACATGTCTACGGTCCCCCACATATGCTCATATATGCTAATCGCCAGATAATTGCAGAGCAGAGCACGCACTGTAGCTGAAACCCTTTACGGTTGTACCTGAAACACGCACAGACACGCACAGACACTATTCGCACTTCTATTGAATATTCTTATCAACGCACAATCGCGATAAGGCCAAGATTAAAATATTTTGAAACCGAATTCGCTGGATGTTGGCAGAAATATAGTTCAAAGGCAACTGTCGGGTCAGAGCAGCTGCTCTGCAGGAGAATATACAGTATTCATTGATTTTAGAACCCTCTCCGAGACGAACCAATGTTGGCATGGTAATTGCAATTGCAATTGCAATTGCAGCACGTACTGGAGATAAAAAGTCAACGGGGTTGACTTTTGGCTTTAGTCGGAGAAGTGGGACACGCCTGGCACCACCGATACCCGACGATTATGCAAGAAATATTCATAAATTAAGCCATAAGCTGCAGACTAATTTACGAATTGTTGACTCTAAGCCGTACAAGAGCAATTAAAGTTGAGTTGATTTAAGTTGACAAACACACATGCACATGTGTAGGGAAACCAAGCCAAGGCCATTGCCGGAATTTGATGAGATTTTCATTTGAAAATGTGCGCCAACTTTGAGACATTCACAGCGAACGGATCAACAAATAATTTATCGTTAAGTTAGTTCATGTAACCATCAACAGATGGCGCTTGCTAGGCAATCCGAAAAAAGTTCCTAATTCCAGATCTTGCTTGCTTAAAAAATATATTGCGTTATAAAGCTTTTATAAAGCTATTTCAACGAAATTTTGCAGTTCAAAGTAGAGCAAGAATGATTATCGGGATATATGTCAATCTGTAAAGAAGACATTAGAATTTATGTTACCGAACTGCTTGGTTATATTAATTAAAGAAAATAGGGTATACAAATAAAATTGATATGTAGCAACTTTGTAGTTATTTTGTAGTTGCTATGTACAAAATTGACATTTTTTACCTTATTTTTTAAAACTTATTTTATAAACAATTCGATAAAACGGAGTCCCTAAAATTTACCTATCTTGTAGAATATGGAATCGTTTATGGCCTAAAACTGTGTGCTTTGGGCTGAGAGTCCTGGTTAGCTGGCAATATTGAACCGAATATCAAAATTGAGGAATATGATTTTCAATGATATGCTTGCAGTATTTTTCGGTATATTTCTGATAATCAGAGGATGGATTTATATATGTGTAGTTGCCGTGTAGTTACCATGTAGAAACAGGATTTTTTTAAACAATTTTGTTTAATCCCTATTTTATGAGCAATCCAATTGAAAGGAGTCTTTAAAACTAGCATATCTTGTTGAAAATTTATTCGTAATTCTGATAAAACTACGTGTCAAGGGCTAAAAATTGAGGAATATGAAATCTGGTCATCAACGAGACCGAGTAACTAATTGTCGACCAGTGGGTATTGATATATTCGGCACGAAAATTATGCATCTTGAAAGAGATATCGTGAGGTGAGAGATATCTTGGCCATTTGCTTTTAAAGTAAAGAGATGGGATGGATCTACAAGAAGAATTAACATACAGTATTATTTTCCGCGGCTTTACTCAAGTTGTTCATCTGTTTAAATAGAGGGGGGTTAAGTGGGCTCAGTTCGTTTACTGCGGTTACACTGATTACAATGTTATCAAAATATAAGAATTATGTAAATCCATATTTAAGCAAAGTTGCCAGTTAACAAATGTTTATAAAACTGTCCCACTGGTTTATTTCGGCAATTTAATCAATCTATTAAAGTTCATTTCAAATGTATTTCAAGGAGCATTGGTTATTTTCAAAGTTACCGCCAATAGGCTATGGCATGGTATGGTGAATTGGTCAGCAATTTCCCTTTTCACCCCAACAATTTCCCTTCAATTTCAGTATGAGCTCATACTTGACACGCGAAAATGAGTGAATTTGGTGACTTTGGGTCGATCGAATGGAAAGGTGGGGTCCACAGGCATCAACAGCCGAGGGAAATTGCAAGGCCCACACGAACCTCACCTCACCAACGCACCTCCATACGATATACCATGAGGACAGGCCTGTCCTCAAGGTATGTCAGCCAATGGGGTGCACTTCACCTTGCAGGCCCTGCATTTTCTGGCCCCTTGTGCCCGTTGTCCACACCCGCCTTTTCCGCACCTGCCCAGCAATTTCCCAGCGGGAAATTCACAAACTTCCCTCGTGGTTATCACAGACTTATCAAAACAAAAGTCCCAATTTTTTTGAACCGAGCGGTCGCTGCGTCGCTGGAGTTAGTGAATACGACTAAATAAGTACATGGAGAGCAGCTTTAGCCCTAGACTTTTTTTTTGAGCCGGCCGTCGTTCGGGCCGAAACGCGATATAAACAAATGTATGCCGTGTTCTGTGCGAGTGGGTGTTTGTTTCAGTTCAGAAGAGTCCTTTGAGATATCCTCGAAAGTATCAGAAGATATATATCAGTATATATCATGAAACAGCGGAAACCGCCCGCGTCGTCTTCATAAATAGAGGCTGTCTCCGGTGCGTGCGCGTTTTTAAATGAACCAGGATTTGTGTGTACGCAGGAATAGTTAAGGTAATGGCGAATAGTCCCCCCTCCAAAAACAAAAGTGCCGGAAAAATGATGTACAAAAATATATAATTGGCGTGGCAAAGAGGAATAAGGAAAACGCACTCGAAGCGAGAGACGCCGCCGCTTACATTCTCATCTTTGCATGTGCGTCTGGTTGTGTGTGTGTTTGTGTGTGTGTGTGATAGTGGGTAGCAAAATCCTGGACGCCACTCCTTTTGCGCAAAGAAATTTAATAAAAAAGGAAGAGGGGAAGAAGGTGGCTTGCGCTGCTGTATAATAGAGCGAGAGAGAGAACTAAACGAAGCTGCGCCGGAGTCGAAAGAACAGAACACATAAAGTGATACGCAAAAAACACATACAAACAAAAACAATGAGCAGGAAGAGGAAGGGGAGGGAGAGGTGGACAGGGGGAGAGGTTGCAGCACCAATCTTATTGTTGAATTTTAAGCAGAAATATGATAAAAATAAATAGCAAGCAAAAGCCAACGACGCCGCCGCCGCCGCCGCTTCCCGGCAGTCATCGTGAAGCGGGGGGTAGCGGCATTTTTGTGCATCGTAGCTAGCGAGGAGGTGTGCAACGAGAAAGGGGGTGGCATACATATATGTGTGTGTGTGTGTGTGTGTGAGTGTGGTCGTCTGTCCGTGTCCCCGCAATGCGCAGAAGCAAAGATGTAAAACACCAAAATTCTAATTTGCAATATTTCACTCTTTAACCAACGAAAAGCAACAAAAAAAGGCCAACCAACAGCTGGCCAAAAGACCGAAACACCTGGCGAACCTGGCCACAAGCGCATTTAACAGTTAAACGGCACTCCATCTGGCATTGGCTCCTTTTTTATGGCTTTTAATAACTCGCAAAAAACGCTAAAACGGGTTTCGGTGCAAGGCTTTTGGAGGCCCTTGTGAGCCTGTGTGTGTGTTCGAGTTTGCTTGTGTGCTTGTGTGTGTAGGTGCAAGTGAGCAGGAAATACCATGGCAAAGAACCGTTGCTGATCGGTAAACTGCAGCAAAAGAGAACGTAGATCGGGTTAGCACAAGGCGTATGGAGATGGGGTGAGGTGCACGATATTCACGATCTTTGATATGTATAAATATTATGCGAGTGAAATCTGAGATCGTCAGACCCTACATGATATTATACCTTGGGCGAGAACAGTGCAAACAAATCAAGCAAAACAAGGGGCAAATGACTTTTATTTTTCTTTGCTGTTGTCTTAGGTTCTGTATGTGCGAGTGGGGTGGGGGTTCTCTGTGATAAGTCGCTATCGTTGTTGCTGCTGTTGCTATCGCCTGTCTGGCTGGGTTCTCATTTATCGCTACTTTTTATCCGTAATTGTTTTGCAATGGCCGCCATTTATGCCAATATGCAAATATCTTCACTCCACTCCCCACTCCCCCTCCCTTTCCCCACACATTATTCGATTCCGTTTGTACTATTTCCTCAATAAAAAAAATATTGCTGGCAACTCTGTTTTCATTGCTTCGGAGGCCACACAACACATTGTTCTTGTTCTTTTGCTGTTCTTTTAATGCTGCTTCGTCTCCTTCTTTTGTTGCTTCTCTTGGATAACATTTCACCCGTGCGTCCCCCTCTCACCCGCTCTGGCTGGGTTGGGTGTGTGGGACGCGTCGCGTGCGCTTAAGCTTCTTCTCATTTGTTTATTTTTAGTTGCGGAATTTCTGGTAACAAAAGCGGTATATTATTTCAATGACTTTACTCTGCTGCCCCCCTTACTCCAGCTCCCCCCCCATTGGTCCACCCTCTTTCAATGCGTTTACTTTGTTTTTGTTCTGCTGCTGCTCCTTGTTTTTTCCATCTCCATCTCCTTCTTCTTCTTCTTCTTCTGCTGCTGCTGCTGCTGCCTTCTTTGTCTTGCAGAAACAGTTGCATTTGCGCTTGAAATCAGAGAGCGAGGGAGAGCGATATGGGGTGTGCGGGTAGGGTGAGTGCAAGTGGGGACTGATCCAAGAAAGGAAGCCTGATGAAGGGGATTTTGAGGGTAGAATGCAGGGGCGAGTGGTAGTGATGCGAGTGTTTTCCAGAGGGGGGATCGATCCATTTTTCTCCAACTTATTTTCATGGCTAAGTGACGAAAGCTATTGCGTAAGAGATATGGACAGCGTAATCCTGATTCTTTGCAAGAGCAGGTGAGATTTTATAAGGATCAAGAAATCAAGAAGAAACTCTTCGAGAGAGAGAGAGAGAGAGAGAGAGAGTGGAAACAGAACAACATGTGGCGAGAGGGAGTCATTCTCTTTTCCTTTATTTGATATATTTTTCCTCTGTTTATTTATAGTTTATTCCCTTAAATCTTTGAATTTTTAGATGCCTGCACACAATACTCGTAATCGTAATCCCATCGTTAATTTGTCGCTGACTTTAAAACTCGTAAAATCCACTCAACATTTGTTCCGCGTTTTATTCAAACATAAAACTTTCGCCCACACTCGCTTCATTTACATAACATTAATTAGTCAAATGCTCACACACACAGACACACACACACACACACACACACACACACACACACACACACACACGCACACGCACACATACACCATACAAATTATTGAGGAAATTATTCTTAATTAACGAAAACACATAAAATCGAATCCTATTCGGTTGACAGATTGAACATTTAAATGCGTTAATTTCCGAGCCAAATCTCGACTTTATATGCTAATAGGTTTTATGCCCATTTTCATGCGCTGCGCCTTGGATTTATTGTTTCACATTTTTCGCATTATTTATGGAAAAGCTTTTGCAATGCAGGCGGCGGCAGGCAGCAACAAATATTCGTAAATAGTTGTTTAGGTCACAGATCCGCTCGGTTTGGCTTCGGCATTTGGTCTCAATGCCCGTTCACCGATCCCCGTTCCCCGTTCCCTCCCCCCCGGTCCGCTATTTCAAACGAAATCGAGATTGCAGATCTCTCTCGCCAAAGCTCTTGTTTATGTTTTGTACCCATTGGCAGGGGAGTACAATGGGTGTGATGTGGTCTTGGGACAATATGTAACAGGCAGCAGATATAATGAGTTCTTGGTAGAAAGAATTGCATTGGATTCAAAGAATACGGAATAAGTTGTTGTTTATTCTCATTTTCAGCATTTATTATATTCAAATCGAAAATTGAGGTATTCTCAATTATCCAATAGGGGTATCCAATAGGGTATCCAATAGTGGGGAGTGCTACTTCTATGGCATTCTGAATGGGTGGTTTTGTCTCCGTTTTCGGTGGCCCCCCCCCCCCTGCTGAAATCAAGTTTAGGCAATGATCCGATATCTCTCCCTCTCTCGCTCTCCACTTTATCCACTGACTGTTACGTCACCTGATTTGGCGCAAGTTTAGCACACGACTTGACTCGCTCTCTCGCTCTCTCTCTCTCTATCTCTCTCTCTCCCTCTCTGTTTGGGGTTGCTCGCCTCTGATCTTGGGACTTGGCCTGGCATTTTCGCTTAACTTTTCAATGGAGACCCATAAACTGGAAACAATAGTAATGGCAATAGGCTATAATAACTGTTGCCGTTTGCCCACCCCTCGACCCACCTCTCTCTCTCACACATGTGCGCAAAATGTCGCCTTTATTTATTCATCTCTTATCTCTCCCCAGCTGCTGCTTCTGGTTGTGGCCTCCTCTCCATATAAGGAATCTCGAAATTGTGCGGTGCGTTGCGTGGCTTTGGTGGTCTTGCGGGGTGATCAATGATCACGATTAACCGATTCCCCGATTCCCCGATACACGGGCCTAAGGCCATTTCGGGGTTTTTTTTTATTGTCTAAAGAAAAGCGATATTAGCGAGACTTTAATGGGACCATTTGCGGTTCAGTTTTAATTTGATCTGTGCGCAGGGGTTCAATGAACCTCTGCCCCTGCCTCCCTCTTGATTGCAGCTAATTTTGGCGAAAAGAAAATAGGAGGAAAGACCTGGAATGGCGAATGAAATTAATCTAAATGACAGGGGATTTTTTTTTAATGTTTCTGAAATGATTAGGGGATGTATTTCTATATTTTTGAGTGGAATTAGTAGTACATTTTCATATATTATTCAGCAGAAATATCTATGATTTAAATGTAATAGGTTTGGGATTAAAAATTTAAATAAGTTTAAACTGTTTCGAATATATGTAATATTTAAGTATTTTGCTCACACTTCTGGAAAAACAATTACAAAATTTTGATGCAATTATTTTATTGTATTCCTTCAAGATTATTTCCCAAAAAACTAAAGAGGAATACAGGAAAACATACTTGGAGCCACAGCTGCAGTCCCTCCGCCCCCAGCCACCTCTCTCTCTCTCA
Source organism: Drosophila helvetica (assembly GCA_963969585.1). NCBI lineage: Eukaryota > Metazoa > Arthropoda > Insecta > Diptera > Drosophilidae > Drosophila > Drosophila helvetica. The sequence continues at coordinate 70,881,091 of OZ018401.1, read as the reverse complement.
CTCTCTTGCAACATGGCCACATGGTCGTCGTGCAACCACTTTTGGGGGCACTTTTGTCCACTAGAAAAACTCCCCGTTTTGAACAACTTGAAATGTTTTTTTTTTTCGTGGCGCAAAACAAAAGAAAAAAAAAAACGGAGTAAAACATTGGAGTAAAACATCAGGCAGCAGCAGCAGCAAGAGAGCTTTCAAATCACATAACATAAACCACACACCATGCAGCATGAAGCATGCACCATGCACCATGCAGCAGCCGGCTGGTTGCCACTTGTGTGGGGTGGGGCACTGCACCACTTGAGGCACCACTCCTCCTCGGGGCACACTCCTCCTCCTTCTCTCAGCCACTCAGACTCTCCGCCTCCGCCTCTCCGCCTCCGCCTCCGATCGATATGCGCCTGCAGGCAGGCATTATGTGTCGCCTCGGCATTAACATACATTTGTTTAAGCCACATCTCAAAGAGAGCTCTTAACCCTCGCTCGCTCTCTCTCCCTCTCCCTCTCTCTCTCCCTCTCTCTCTCCCCCTCTCTCTTTGTAAGACAATGAGCTGCTGCTGGTGCTGGTGCTGCTGCTGTTGGAATTGTGTAATCCAAAGCCACCTTCCGAATGCTGCATTTGCACCACGGAATGAGGCAATAACAGAATGAGGCAAAAGAATGGCATGGCCGTTGCATGACTTGAACCATTCGTATGCCCCATGCCACCTCCCCACCTCCCACCACCCACCTCCCACCTCCCACTCGTGGAGTTAACAATGTAAATTGCACCATCCATCGTCACCTTCAAGGTTTGTTCTCAGCGAAGGTATCTCCTCCCCCGCCCCCCCATTCTACAGAAGTTCCTTCTCCCCCCCCCCCCATGCTCTTCTTTTATCACGCAATGTGTCTGTCTTTCTGTTTATAACTTTATGGCTGCTTAATTAAGCTAATTTAGGACAGTCCCTCGTCCTCCTGCTCCTGCCTGACTCTGGTTTCTGTCTGTGGGCCCAACCCTTGTCTTTTTTCCAGTTGACCCCATTTTGTGGGGTCAAAATTAGCAGAGACACCCCACCTCCCCTCCGCCCGGCCCCCGAAAATGTGTATATTAGCCAGATTAAAAATAAACATAATTCCCCTGTCAATTTTTGAGCTTGGAAAATGTTGAATTTTCGGACTCCATTTATTGGCTTTTGTTGGGGTGGGGATTGTCCCCCAACTCCCACCCCCACCCCCACCCACTGAGAAGGCAGGAAGCGAGGAGTGTTCGCTCATGTGTGTGTGTCTGTGTGTGTGTGTGAAGGGTAGGGAGGAAGGGTGAGAGCGGGGGTATGTGTAGGAGATGGCGCTTTCATGGACTTCAAAGGGGGGGGGGGTGTGGGTAGGTGGAAATATCGGGTAGATGAAACTTTTCGTTTATTGAATTTTTCCCTCTGTTGTTTTTTTTTTGTGTGATTTATTCGATAAGCGTAGTGGCAGAGAGAGAGAGAGAGAGAGGAAACTGTGGAGTAGGGGGGGTTGGGGGAGGTGAAGTAAATGCGGGCAAACTTTTTACAGTTTTGTTGCAGCTCTCTGTTTTTGTCTCTGTTTTGCTGCTTCTTTCTGGTTCTTTCATTCGATTTCCTTGCATTTACCGGTGTTTTTTCCTCCCCCACCCACCTAGGCAGTAGGGAGGGAGTCACTCTCTCTCTCTCTCTCTCTCGCTCTCTTTGGTTATGCATCCTTTTGGGCTTTAAGCTTATGGCAGGATTGCATTTCTAAGGGTTGGTTCTCCTTGCGGGCTTCCTTCCGTTGCATTTGCAGCTTCACGGAAATGTACAGTAAGCGACGATGGGCGCAAGGGCAAAACCCCAAGACGAAGCACGAACCCTGAGAAGGGGCGGGGGTTGCGGGAATCGGAGAAACGACAAGTGTGAAGAGGGAAGTGAAAACTCAGACAGACAGACAGACAGATAGAGAGAGAGGGAGAGAGAGGGGTGGGGTGGGGAAGTGCTCTCCCACTAAAAGTTGACTCAACTTTTGATTCTTTTTGCTTTTATTCGCGGTTCTGTATTTTGTCTGTCGTCTCTTTTGACTTGCTTTCCTTCTACTTGTGTCTCTCGTTTCTTTGTCTCCTCTTCTCTTGCTCCTTCTCCTTCTCCTTTGCCTTTTCTTTGCTGTCTTTGTATTTGTCACGCCTTCTGCCGCCTTCTGGCTGCACCTTCTGCCAGTTGCAACTGCAACTGCAACTGCAACCTCTGCCTCTTGCACTCGTGTGCCTCGTGTGCCTCGTGTCTTGAGGAATGACAGGCGACGCGTGGCCATAAATCAATAATTTGCCTTAAGCCCACAGCCTGAAGCCTGTGAAGGAGAACTAGCAGCAGCAGCACCAGACAGATTTCGAGGACTAGAAATGTGACAGCAGGAATCCCCCCTGCACCCACACCCCCACCCCCACCCCCACTGAAGGCTGATGGCTTCAACCAGATGCTCATTATCGTGGCATGCTGCAGCCTGCAGGGCCAAATGGATATTGGAACATTTGGAAATGTCAGAAGAGGATTTACTCGTAAAAAAAGAATATGAAATATTACCTCAAGGAATCGCCTGACTGCCTGCTGCCTGGAGGGAGGGAGGGAGGGGGCTAGATGAAAGATATTTCATTTAAAGAGCTCAAAAGGGGAGTTGGAATTTGTAGGGGCTCAAAACTTTGGCTTATTGGAACATTTTAAAAATATGAAAATTCCCAAAATGGCATCAAATGCACACGATCATTTAATTGAATATAATTTACAAACATATCATTTAATTTGTGTTTAAATTTCATCATTCATCCTCCCACAACAGCAAGCAGACCAGAGCCAGTCCATTGAAATCAAGAACAATTCGTTTAAAAGTTCCTTGAACTTCGCTTGGGATTGTGTGTGCCCCCCCGCCCCCCTCCCGCATTTGCAGCAGTTTTTCCGAGTGCTCCACATCCAAAAATGAACCTTTTATAATGCACCAACCAAACAGCACACTCGTTAGTACAATGGAATATTCAATGTAAATGTATATGTATATGTATATGTATATGTATATGTATACATATGCTGTATGTATATGCATATTATTTGGCCAGACAACCGACTGACTGACTATTCAATCAACGTTGAATGAATGTCGTCGCATCTCCCGTCTCCCGTCTGTGGCGTCTCCCGTCCGTCGCGTCGCGTCGAGTGTTTGTTCTGTTTGTTTGCCTGAAGCCTCAGGATCCAATTAAAAGCAAACAAATAAGCAAAACAAAACAAAACAAAACAAAGCGAAACAAAAGGCGAATGGCAATCGCAAATAAATAAATGTGTATAAATGACATTTTTGGAATCAGAGACGAGAGAATTATGATATCTGCACTCCCTTTAAAATTGCAAAACAATCGAGAATCGAGTAAAACGAGACTAGAACTAGAACTAGAACTAAAACTAAAACTAGAGTTAAATTCAATTAAATGATGATGGAATAATGATGTAAAAACCAATCAATGAAGGGAGGAATGAAGATGAATTGAATTGAATTGAATTAGAACTTTGATAAGGCATTGGCATCGTATCACATGTCTGTCTCGCGCCAAAGAGAGAAAGAGAGAGAGGGCGAGAGGGAGAGAGGGAGAGGGATAGTGATTAATACTCGTATAATGCATAAATTGATTTATAATTGGTGTGAATCGGCCGCTGATAAGACACAGACCTCAGAGGAGAGGAGGGGAGAGTGCAGGGTAATGCAAGTTGCAACTTTTGTTCCAAGTTCAGTTCTAGACATCGTGACTATCACGAGAATTGCATAAGTGAGGAAAATGCTGCCGTTTCCAGTGCAATTTCGAACAAGCGGACAAGAGGGAAGGGGGTAGGGTGGCGTGGCACGGAGTGGAGTCCAGTCGAGTCGAGTGTGTATTGTGTGTGGAAGCTTGGGAAATCCAACAGCGTTTTTTTGCCTTTTTTGCGTTTTTCTTAAATGTTTCGACTGCACTTGACTCTTGACTGGAGAGAGAGAGAGAGAGAGGGGGAGGGGGATAGGGGGGGACCACCGAGAGGGAAACGACTACTGCTCCGCCCTGCAATTGAAACACTCTAAGCGGATTTGTTGGATTGGTTTTCCCTGGGAAAAGGGCAGAGCGAAAAGATGGCTGAAATGCAGAAGAAAGGAAGGAAGGATGGAAGGCAAATATACATACGAGTAAAATGGAAAAAGAAAACTTCCTCCCCCCCCTCCCGCTCCCAAGCCCCGTGCACCCGACACTCTGGGATACTATTATGAAATATTCCAAAAGGTAAAAAGCCTTAAAAGTTCAAAGTCGCACAAATGTTGAACTTTGATATGGGATAGGGGGATATGGCGGATAGGGGGGGATCGGCTCCACTTAGTTTCAGCTTTAGATGGGGTTTCCACACGTTGCTTGAGCGGGTGGAAGGGGGATTGGGGGCTCAAATGGTGGAAAGCCTTGTGTAAATGGAGATGCTTGAACGAACTGTTGGATGGAAAAGCGATTGCCGATTACCGATTACCGACTTGAGGCAGAGGGAATCCTTCTGTAAGTCTGGGGAGTGATTTGTAAGCCAATGAAACGAAGGAAAGCCAACGGGATTGTGATATAAGGAAAACGTTTTCCTCTTCGTTTTATTTTCATGGAATTCCAGTAAACTGTTGCTCGGAATTACAATTGGCTTACAATTCATCCTGGGCTGTGCTCCAAGCTTTGTATATTTCGATCAGCATTAGTGGCGCTTCTTCAGCTGGAGAGCAGTCCAACGGGCGTCTGTTTTGTTTTTGCAATCTCGGAATCGAGCCTTTTACGCAGCTGCCGAAGAGCAACTCTCGGAGCAATGGCGGCAGTTGGGTTCAAGGACGATTTGGACGAAGAAACGTTAAAGAACAATTGTGTTTTATCTTTCCCTACATACTCGTAGTACTACAGTCGAACTTCTCTATAAAGAACTTCCTTAAACACCCAAAACATGGGTAAAAATGTCTGTGGGAAAGTCCGGAACTAAAAATGTCAGATTCCCACACAGAAATACTAATTATTTTAAAGTAAAATAAACCTGAAAACAATTTCATCTTACGAATTCTATATAACGAAGTTTAACGAAGTTATAGAGAAGTTCCACTGTATATCGTCTTTCTTCTTTGTCTTTTGCGACCTTCCTTATCTAAGTTTGATAGGAACACACTTCAGAAGAGCAATAGCTACATCCATTAGCAAAATCGAATGCCTGTTCCGCATCGAAGTAGCGCTTCAGTGGGAGATCTTTTGGCTGCCTCTCACGATCTCTATAGGAAATTACAAAGTGTTGCATTTGTCACATATCTCAGCGAAGATGGAAAGGTCTTGCCACGAAGAAAAGTCAAATTAAATGAGAAAATATTGAGAAAAATAAGAGAGAAACAGCTGAAGAAAAAATCACCGAAGAAAAAGTAAATACAAATATTTGTGCGTTGGTTTTTCTCTCGTTTCGTGGATCGAACCAAAAGCGTTAAATTCCATATTGCCACGCTTTGTTTTTGTTTTTTTAAACAATTTCTTTAGTTTCCGTTTGTCACGCTCTCACTTGGGTGGAGAGAGCAGACCGCTGCTGCGGGGGGGTGGCAGTGGGCAGAGTGGGGGCTGCAGAGTGGAGTCTTTGCTTCCCCTCGCCCTCCGCCCAACACCTCTTTGCGGCGACCAAATGTCTGCCACGCATTTGTCGTCATTTGTCACAAACGTCACGGAGGTCGAGGTGGAACACGGAACGGAACGGAACGGACTGGCCTGGAGAGGGTAATGGTGCGGGGTGGGAATGGTAAGGGGTGGGGTGGGGTGGCGAAGGGAATAATGGGTATCATCGCAGTGTCAAGACTTTCGGTCATGCCTCCACATTTTTCATTTTTCATTATTTTTTGTTCGTATTTTGTTGTTGTTTTATTTGATGGCATTTTAATTTCTGTTTCATTTTTATTTCTTTTTCTTGTTTTTGCTTTTGCTTTCTCTGTTGTTTCTCAAAGATTAAATTTAGCAATCAAAACACTTGTTTATACTTTTATTGCGGTTTCAGTAGACCCAAAAAAAAAAATAAAATTATGTTTCGACACTTTTTGTTGTTTTGCGCAGGGAGGGAGGGGGCAGCCCTCGCTTTTGCGGCTGTAATCCTTTTGGGGCTAACTTTGGGGCTGCTCTTTTGTGCTGTACTGTACCGGAGGGGGAGGAGGCTGCTCTTGCGGGTGTGTTTCCGAGTGGGGTTTGTCGGGGACTCCGATGGTCTCCTAGCGATCCTGGGTCCTATCTGAGATGCGTTTGAATCTGTTTCCCCTTATGCCGGATGGGATTTTGTTGTTTGTTGTTGGTTGGGCTTGTCTGTGGCTTTTGGGGGCTGTTCTGGCTTCTCGGGAAACTGTTTCCTGTATTCCCAAGCTGTTCTTTTCTTTTTTTTGCTGCTCCTGTCTATCCTGCTGTCTCCTAAAAGGTTGATTCAATTTTCAGTTGACATTTTCATTTGATTTCCTGTCACTTACTGTTAGGAGGGGGAGGGGGTGGCCCCGGACCTAGGACCGTTGTAAAAGTTGGCTTCGAACAGGAGTTCCGCCTCGCCGGTGGCTCTGGTTTTCCATAAAGGCAGGAAAACTCTGTACAGATACCCAGCCATCTACGGGTGCCATTGCCTTTTGTGTTTTTTGTTATGGTTCGCTCTCTCTCCCTCTCTCTGTTTCTCTCTGTCTCTCTCTGTAGGATGCAGTCTCTTTCTGTTGTTGATTCTTTCTCTGGGATGTTGCATCTTTCTGTGGAATTACAAATTCTCTATGCCTTTTCGCCATGATTCGCATTTTCATTCGCGTTCGCATTCGCACTCGGCAGATTGAGCTGTGTCGCCTCTGATGGGGGCATGAGAAAATTGTTTCGATGAAAAAGAAACACCGTCTGAAAGGAGTGGAAAAGCGAGGTAACAGAGTCACGCCAGGCAGCAGTTGGAACTGTTGGAGGAAACCCTATTAATGTCAAGTTCATTGCCACAATCCATTCCAGACGAGACAGACAGAGAGAGAGAGAGAGAGAGAGGGAGAGGGAGAGGGAGGGAGAGGAGGTATGGTGGAGGCTAGATGGAAATGGAGTCCATGTGGAGTGGCTGGCAAGTGCATTTGAAGACCATTTATTTATTATGGTCAATATTTGTGCAATGTGCAACATTTCATTCAACTCCGCTCTCACTCCTCTCTCTCTCCTCTCTCTTTTCTCTCTGAGAAAACTGGTTAACCCTGTCCCGCTGTCTCCAGTTCCGTGTCTCGCTCTTTGCGGATTTGTTGCCACTTTCTGTGGGGCCTTGGCTTTGAATGCTTTTTGTTTGTGGCGCGAGAGAGTTATCTGCAATGATAAGACCGCAACCACCGATTGAATCCATCATAATCAATAATATATACATATCTATAGGTCTAATATTATAAGCAGAAATATGTTTGTATGTCTGTGTTATATCTTATCAATGGACGGACCACGTGGCTCGTGCTCGTGCCTTCAGCACCAGCCTTGAATTTGCAATTAAAATTGACGTGCAACATGCAGCCAGCAGACATCTACATCTACATCTACAGCTGCTACTCCCTGCTGCTGCTGCTGCTGCTCCTCCTTTCTTTCCCCACAGCTATTCCAAGAAGAGACCTTGGAAAATGCAATTTTCCGCAATGCCCATAAATAATGAGAGAGCAGCCAAGGACTGCGAAATAAATGAAAGGCACAAAACGGAGTACAGGAGCAGGAAAATGGAAAGAAAGATGTATGAATCCTTTGCTCTTTAGGAGAAAATATAGATGGTATATATATATATATATACATAACTTCGTATTGCCTGAATGGTTCTATATATCATACAAACATATCTATAAGCTATGGCCGCGCATTTCTTACGGGATTTTCTTCAATTACTTTAATTGGAATTTCATGCCAATTCCCATTCCCATTCCAACCGTAATTGTAATTGTAATTATTATTGCAAGATTATCCACTTGTTGGCCATAATTATCCATTATCCCATGACGGATTCCATTCCATTCCGTCCCATTCCATTCCGTCCATTCGGGCAATTAAAATTGAAGGCGTTTGCCGTTTAGTATAACACTTGCATGCTCCACTGATTTGATGAACATTTTCTTACATTTTCCTCGTTTTTCCTATGGCTTACTCCTGCTTGCATGATTATCATTTTGCTGTGGCACGCAGAAGTGCGGCAAGTGGCTTTGATTTGGAAATACTTGGGCTAATATGTGCTGGCAAGCGGCAAATCGCTTCAGGATTTGTGTGGCATGCAATTTCTCTCAATAAAAGTCTAGAAAATCAAGGGACAAATATTTTGCATTGCAAAAAAAATATCTTAAGAAAGTACATTCCTTTTTCTTAGGCTTTCTCCTGGGCTGAACCACTCTAATCTGTAATATTCGCTTGAATACTTTGCTCTTTTTAATCAGTTTTAGAAAAAACTAAAATAAAAGCAAGAATATTTTCCCACACACACACACACACGACACACACACACACACGACAGATGTATTATATTGGACCATGGTCCAGACATCACATCCCACCTAACTTGGCTAAATAAGGCAAAACAACAGCCCCTCTGTCTCTCTCTCTCCCCATCGAACTGGAACTGGAAGTGGAACTTCTCTTTGGGGAAACAACCTCTAAACGAAGCAAGAACCAATCCAATTCCAGACATTACATGGCATCAAAATGCTGCCGCTGCCGCTGCTGCTCATCTGTGTCTCAGGGTCTCAGAGTTTAGGCCTCTTGCTGCTGCTGCGCTGCTTCTGCCCCCATAAAAGGTCATGGAAAAGTAGTTTACTTCTTCGCTCTTCTCCATACCCATAAAAAGCAGCCCCAGCAGCCATGAGAGGCAAAGAGGCAGGCAATAAAGTGAAGTAAGAAAAACAAAAAAAAAAACACCTTAATCGTACAGCTAAAAACAAAAAGAAAACAAAAAACACATTACATGACACGAAAGCTTCAATGTAATTCACACAAGAAATCTTTAAATTTACACAAAAAAAAAAAAACAACCAAAAACAACCAAAAACATACAAAAACCTGTTAAGAGTTAACAACAAAAGAAAAACCCACGAACGAAATCTGCAGAGTGCGGCCTTCAGCAGAAAAAAAATAAGGCAGAAATCGAAACAAAATCCCATCGACAGGCCGAATTGTATGAATCGATTGAAAGTTATCACATCTCCAATACGACACATAATTATAAACAATCACAGAGATATTTGCACACAGCTGAAGCATCATCGATAAGCACCATGGCCCAAACCGACGGCAAACCGTTAAGAGTCGCAGCGGCTTTAGTGTTAGCCGACGGCTAGCCCCAGCCGGCAGCCGGCAGCAGGCAGCAGGCTAATGATATGAGAAATCTCTGATTGATTATAATTGAGTGGCCCGATTGACAGGAGGAAGCCTCCAAGCCAACAAGCCTCCAAGCCTTCAAGCCAACAACCCAACACAGCCCGATGCTAATGCCAATTTATTGGCACTTTCATCTGACATCTAGTTTATGCAATGCAAATGTCAAGCCAGACCAGCAATTTCTATGATTATATACACCGGAATTGGGGGCATTGGGGACTCTGGTTATGGCAAGGAGGAGACCAAATCTTGTGACCTTGTTCTGTGTACGACACGCGGCTAGAGGTTGACATTCCCTGAGATTATCTGCTGTAAATACTCTCTGGGAATAGCGTTTTCTTGGGGGATAACTCTACTAGAACATTCTCAAGCTGAAAGAAGCATTTGAAAATCCTTTCCGCAATGGATATTTGAAAATATCTTGTTTTAAGGTATTTTTAGAGTAAAATATGCTTTGGGCGGAGTTTTTCTAGGGCCTGGCAGTTCTTCTATGGCTACAAATCGGAATAAAGTTAACTGGCAGAAATGTATTCAAAAGTGAGGCTTTAAACGAAAAAAGTGAGGTTACAAAAGAGAAAAAGTGAGGTTACAAAAGAGAAAAGTGAGGTTATGGGAGTAAAAGTAGGGTTGAAGAAGAAAGAGTTCGGTTTATTTGAATTAAAGTTATATCTCTGAATGTTTCAATGAATTATTCAATTCTGGGTCGCTTTACTTTGGGGTTTTCTCTTCGCCTTGGCACTTGCATTGGCAGCCATTTGGATTGGAGTCAATCAGTCCCTCAAGGAACATATTCTTGCAGGACAGCGAGCACTCCTCGAAGACGTTGTAGTGGGACTTGAGCTGGTTCGTCAGGCACTCCTTGAAGCAGAACGTCGTCATTTCGTTTACGATCTTCTGTCCGGTGTTTTCTGATTCCGGATCTATTGCGGTCGTTTTTGGACTCTTTCCCATCTTGTTTCCCATGTCAGAAATTGTATTGAACGTGAATTTATTTGCTTATATTAAATAATAGTCAGGCGACAGTTGTGACAGGATTTACTGTTACTGAGTCGAATATGATGTTAAAATTCGATTGAAAAAGCATTTTTATATGATTATATTTTTGGAAAATCGAATCAGAAGAAGAAGAAGTCAAATTAAAATTATAAATTAATGTTATTTGAGATGAATGTCTCTCTCTTTAATATTTCTACAAATGCATTAAATTCCAACGATTTCATACAATTTGTATTAAAACGTTTGCAAAATTGTGTAAAGAAAAAGAGATTAAAAAGTGAGGTTAGGACAAGCAAAAGAAAAAAAGTTTCAGACAGGAAAAAAAAGTTTAAGAAATAATAAAACAAAGAAAGATTGGAAATAAAAAAAATTTAAAAAAAATAAAAAATTTAAAAAATTTAAAAAAATAAAAAAAATTAAAAAAAAAAAAAAAATAAGTGAAGATCGGAAATAATAGGTACAAAAATAAAAGTATAAATGAGCGAATATCTAAAAAGGTTTTGAAAAAATAGTTAAAATACTCTAAAAAAATTAGTATCCATAAATTGTTATCAGTAAATGAATGTAAAGTGCGTGTAAAGTAACAAAAAGCTACAAAATACAATCATGCTCTATTTGCATCTCTTAATAAACTCCAAAATAATGATATATGTGCATAATCTTCTTCAATCAATGGCAATTCCATTCAAAAAATGAATGTACAGGCGACTTTCTTTTTCCAGAGCGCTGTGTTTCGGTATCTGATTCCGGAATGAGCTTGCCCCACGACCTGCCCCAAGCAGAGTCACTTACAGCGGTCGCAATTCCAGTTGATATTTTGTACATTTTTGTGTGTGTGTTTGGACGAGCGCACGCACTTCTCACGCACTGTGAAACGAGTGAAACTGTTGGAAAAACAAATAAATTAGACAATTACAATGCGTTGAATGAGTTGCGGCGGAAGGGGGCAGTAAGCGACGGCGATATTTATGGGTTTATCCAGAGAGAGAGAGAGAGAGAGAGTGATACGATCGAGGGGCGAGAGGAAGTGAAAGAGCGATTGAAAGTGACGCGACACTTTTGATTACCACCTTGGAGTAATAACACACCCTGCAAATGATGATTATGATGATGGCATGGATGTCATACCCCGCGGGGCCACTGTAGCCCGACGTACGCTCTTTGATTATCAATTTTTACCATTTTTTCTGGTTTTTTTTGGGGGGGAAAAGACTTTCTCTCTGCCGCTGGGGCTACACTCGATTAGGCTTCGACTCTGCCACTGCCACTGCCACGGCTACTGCCTGCCGCTGGCCACTGCTGCTGGCACTGTTGTTGCAAATGAAATTAATTGCTTCCGTTTGCAACATTTTACCTTTGGGAGCCCTCCCGCCCCCCGCCCCCCAGGGCAGGGCTCCATAAAATGTGTGGCAATTCTTTTTGGCGGAATAGTAGCTCCCTTTAGACGGGGGACGGAAGACCGGAGACGGCTCCATGGTTCACTGAACCCCGAAAAAAAAAACACGTAGTATAGCTTGAGTTTTGCATTTCTGTTTACTGCAGGCGCTCACCGTTTTTCTCTTTTTGTATTTTGCAGAAATTTGCATTTTCATCTTGCGCAAAGAAAACACACACCGACATGGACACAAAAATGCTGACACGGATGAGGCCAGCGGTGGGTTGATTGGGGGCTGACAGCAACATCCACAACATCCACAGAAGCGGCAACAGCGTCCACAGTGCTGCTGCTTGCCACACAGAAGGAGGTGGAAGGAAGTGCAGAACGAGGAGGAGGAGCAGGAGGCGGATCTGGAGGAGGAAGCTTCGAATTCCAAACACCTCGAAAACAATGACAAATATTTGGAGAGGAGTCCAGCTAGTCTACTGCCTCTAGCTGTTGACCAGGCTTAAATCACACAACAAAAGAGAAAGAGGGAAAGAGAGAGAGGAGACAGAGGAGACAGAGGGACAGGAGGCGAAGGAGCGTCAAGCCAAGGACACACAAAGGAGCATCCCAGAGTTGCACAAAAAAAAAGGTGAGTTCTGTGCGGATCAAAAAGAAAGTTTGCCTCTGGGAGGAAAACAAAATTAAATACTTTTCAGATTTATTTAGATTTAGCGGGGAAAAAGAGAAAGATTTCGTTCGGAATTGAAGGGATTTTCCTTCTCCAAAAGAACCATCTTTAATCTTGGAAAAAAGAGACACATTTCCAAAGGTTTTTCGTGGAAACATTACCGCACAAAATGGTTTTTTAGTAGATGCTCATCTCTCCCATTTGGGCCATAAAAAAAAAAGCACGCGCACAAACACGGAAAATCCTTTTGGCCAGGCAGGAGCCCCGAAAATGGGAACAGTGGTAGGGATGGGGAAAAGTTGTGGCAGCTCCTGGCCTCATCCTAGGGGGCGGGGCGGCTTCTTAATTATGCGCACATGAGCCCCATTCGGGGGATAATGCAAACACAGGAGGAGCTAGGAGCCAGGAGCCAGGAGCAGGAGCAGCACATGACTAGCCCTGAGGAGTCGTCGAGCCGCTCCCTTAATGGCGCCATGTGCTTTGGGTTTTATGTGCAGCAGTCGCGAGGGTTGCCACAAAAACGATAAATATATATGTATATATGATCGTTGAGAAATAGGAGAACCATCTGCTGGAAATATTTTCGATGATTTTCAGAACCAACAAGTCGCTCAACCATCTGGGAAGGCCACATCCTACAGCCGTAACCCCATCCCATCCCTTGATAATGCTGGTCCAGGGATAATTTCAGAATAATTTACTCCTTGAAATCTTTCAACTCAAAGAGGTTGGATCGAAGATGTTGTGTCGAGTCCTCGATTGTGATCGACTCACCAAAGCATCCTTCAAGAATGGAATGCAGACACTAGATATATAGACAGATATTCAGGGACCATCCAGCACTCCAAAAAGCATCATCAGTGCTCCTTTGTGGTCCTTTTCTGAACCGTTTTTGGGTCGAGTTAATCCTTTGAGTGGAGCTGATGCTACCTGATGGAGAAATATGCAAATATCGGCATCATTCCAGAGTGGCAAGCCCCCATCCTGGGTCTAAAAATACTCGCAGTCTGTGCGGCGTGCGGCTCGTGGCGTTGCTCTCATTCCAAGCCACTGATTCACGCAAACACACACACACACACACACCGCAGGCGGCATGTGGCATGTGGCATGCGGCAGGCGGCATGTGGCTCATTTGTCAGGCTTATAAAAGTCAATCAATTCGATTATGCAAATGGATTGTTGTGTGCGATCGATTCAGGCACCAAATATGCCACAGCAACAGCGCATCTCATCATCGCTCTCGATTAGGAGCGCCTCCGGGGGAGGTGCATCGCAGGCACTCGCTTCGGCTTTGAAGACTCGTTTGCAGACTGCAGACTGCAGCGAAAACCCCAACTCCCATTCAGATCCAGATCCAGATCCAGATTCAAGTCTCCCCACGGCTTGCTCTGCGACCCACTCGAGCGGGGGCTAGACGCGTGTGCTGACTGAGACTCTTTTGCCAACTTGTTTTCCCACCGTTTAATTGGCATAATTTGTCGTAACAAGAAAAAGAACCCCAACGAGGCAGAGAGCCAGCTGAAGAGGCGGAGGAGCGGTGGAGCGGAGGAGGAGAACGAACCGCAGAAACAAACCCCAAGAACTACATTCGAGAACAAACGACAACTTGTTTTCGTATTCGTATCAAAACACACATCTTGAATTGTGGCAGCCACAGACCAGACAATAAGTGAATGTTGGGGATTTGGGGCCTACGCGGAAAGGCGGAACAGTGCTGCCTGCGCCTGCGCCTGTGCCCCTGTCTCTGTCTGTATCTCTGTCTCTGTCTGTGTCTGTAAGCCACGACAGTTGTCACGACCCTGGCTGTAAAGGCAGGTTTTCAGATTGTAAATCAAAGATATAAATGTTATAAAACTTCATAAAAATATCAACTAAAATAACCACTAAAAGAGCTACCTTTTAGAGTGAGAGAGAGAGAGATCTTTGGAGTCCAAGGTTTCTACGGAAATTATGGAAACATAATTGAAATGTTGGTCTACACTCTAGAGATTAGAAGGGAGGCCTGAAGTGCTTGCCACAACGCATTGGAGGCCATCTGGAGATTGGGAGTCTCAAATGTTTCTCTAGAGAAGCGGTGGCTCCCCCACATGAAGCTCGACTCGAGATGCACAAGCGAATGCCTCGAAATGGAATCGTACAGAAACAAGATACATGTCGTGTGCGTGACGATGCACATTTCAGTTCGACTGGCGTCTCGCTGATATGGGGGGATCGGGGGTCTCAGAAGTTGCCCTAGAGATTGGGTAGGCTCAAAAGACGAAAAGATTGGAGGCCTGAATGGCGACTCCTTGTCACATTGTGGAGCATAACATTATCTCAGATCTTAAAAGCAGAAACAGAAGCCACCACATGGTAGACGGAAGCTAACCCCGCAGCAACATTGTCTGCTCAGCTCATTGGGGGGAGCTTCCACTTATATTCCACCATATCTTCATTAAGAAATCATTTTTCCTGGCGCCTACGTTTTTCATGGGAAACTATTAGACCTCCCAGAGGTGTGGGGGGGGGCTTCATCTTTTCACAGCATTAACAGCACTTTGTTGGATGAATAGAGCAGGTAGGTAGGTACATAGGTAGGTAGGTAGGTAGGTGGCTACAATCCCTAATTGCTGGCAATCTTTTGTGTTCTCCACTCCACTCCCCACCTCTCCATTGCCATCGCCTCACCTCACCTCACCTCTCTCTCTCTCTCTCAATGCCATTTACAATGGGGCCATCGTATCATTGTTGACATTGTTTTCGCGTTTCACGCTCAAGAGAGACCGACTGAATGTTGACGCAATTATAACACACATGGCGTCGCCTTGCTCTGCCCCTTCCTTCCTCTAGAGCTGCTCTACCCCTCCTCCTCCTCCCTCTCCTGTGGGATCGTGTGTCGCCTCTGCTGCACGTGTTGCACGGGCGCATGGTTCTTGGTGCAGGGGGCATCCACAGCTAACGAGAGCAATTTAACATTTTTTGCCTCCTCTGCTCACCAACTCTCCCCCCCCTCCCCCTCCCCGGCCCCTCTCCCCTGCCGCGGACTGTGCAATTAACATTTATGCAAAAATTAGAGACACTGTAAACTAGTTTTTGTTGTCATTTGCAAGGCGCTAATGATGATCGTTATCGTTATGGTTATCGTTATCGTTATGATCGTTATCGTCATGATCGGGGCCATTTAGTGTGCGGTGCGGAGATTATAGCTCCATTTGATGGGCTGTCTAAATCCGGGCTGGCCTTTATGCTAATGATAATTATAACTGTTATACGGCGGTTAAGATTGAATGGAGTTCAGATTACCAATTGAAAATTGCAGGGGAGGAGAATACTAGAGAATGTTAAGTAGAGAATTGTGTTTAGTTTGTGGCTCATAAAGGAAAGCTGCTGTTATACGGATAACTATTGCTGTAGAAGAGAAACTGTTATAACGAAACGAGTATCTTGGTCTCCTTTACGTGATCCTAACGCCAGCCCTGGATGGAAGGTGCTAGTCAAGAGCAACCGTTGAAATGTATAACAGTTAACGAGTATAGAAGTTTTCACAATGTATAACAGTTTCAATGTATAAGTGGTGCAATGCATATCACTTATCGAGTATAACAGCCACATAAGTGCATATCAGCTGCAATGTATAACAGTTAAATACTATAACCTATAGTATAATAGTTGAACAATTTAAATGTATAATAGTTTCAGTGTATAACAGTTTAAAGTATGGAATCGGGGAATGGTTCGGAGGGAACTGTTGCGTAGAAAGGTAGTATTTTAAAAGTATTCCATACAAAATTCTGTATTCCAAACTACATATCATATAAATACACAACGATTATAATAAATGTCATTTAACCACTTGAAAATACAATCGCCATTAACCATTAAATTGAATACACCCCCCAGACAGAGACAGAGACACAGATAGAGAGAGATAGAGCGAGCCAAGGACAAAGGACTCATGGGATACTCAGGGCACTATTAATACTCATCCAAAGAGGGGACAACCGACCGACGACCAACGACCAGCTATACATACAGACTGTGCACTTGAGCAGAGCTGTCCGTCCTCTCAGATGTCCTTGCTGTCGTCCTCCGTGCCTCGTTCCGTGTCCGTTGGCTGTCCATTTTGTGTGGCATCAATTCGTAATGAGGGGCCGAATGGGTGGAGTGGACTGTCGGATAAACCGTGTCTTTAAATCAATATCTGCGCGGCAGACAAATAAATCTGCCAACTCTTCAAATATTCACGAGTGCTGGACTATGCCTTCCCAGGGGAGGGGGGGTGCACATGGCGCATACGTGATATTTTAAGCGATGCTTTTACGCTGCCATTTGTCCCCCGTGACACACTACTCTATAGATATAGATATAGATACAGATACAGATACAGATATGTATATGTATCGTGTAACTCAGCCGCTTGATGATGATGCAAGCAGCTCTTGTATAACAGAAGCAGAACCAACCAGATCACCGGCTAATTTTGTCTCATTTTAATCTTTATCTGCCGCTCTTTATCTTTTATCTCACTTTAATCTCCATCTCCGGCATTATCTCCCTATTCACGGTCACATGAATTGCTTTGTGCATTTCGGATTAGATTAGACTGGTATTCCCGGTGAGCGCAGTATCTCGTGCTTTGCCCTGACTTCTGTCCCGACCCTCTCCACCCACATCTACATCTACATCTATTTGTCAGACGTGTCTCGTGCTCTTTTGACTCTGTAAACTGTCATACATACATGAGGGGCAGCGACTTCTTGGGATGGCCCCCAGCCCCCAGCCATAGTCTATAGTCTTCTCTGTGTCGCATTCCGACCTTTGTCTCGATTCTCGATTTTGGGGCGTGCGTTCAGCGCTCTTTGCCTTTCCCGAAAGTCTCTAATTTTGAGCAAACAGGTACTCCCCATTCCATGGAGTATATATGCATACATATGTATATGTAGCACCCGCACTATCTCTGCATTTGTTTACCTCGTCTAGTTGCTGGTTACTTCTTTCTTATTGACATTGCGATAACTTCGGTAGATATTTCTCTCTCTGTTCCGCCACAAACTGCGCTTTTTTCGCTCCCCTCTGACACATCGAAAGTATGTACATACGTTATACCATATACCATATATATATATATATATATGGAAATATTGTGGGGGAGCTATTTCTGTAGGTGGTTCCGTGGGGTTTTCTTTGTGCAGGGATTCATAATCACTCGAGCTAAATATACAGCACTAATGATTCAAATGATTAGTGTAACACTCGATATAGAACGCCAAACTTCTACTGTTCTACTGTACTGTACTGTTATATATGTAGATACACCTTGCTACTCATCAAAGGGGATCCTACTGCCCGACTAGTATGCATTACTTTCAGATTGGTGGCGGAATGGTTCCTATATACATGTATACCCCTCATCCTGCGGCGCTAATTGGGGCAGTATAACAGACTCATCTGTTCGATATAACAGTAGTTGCAATTCCTTGTTGTGGAAGTGTCACCCAAAATAAAGCTGATTGATCTGATTCATCTGTACTACGAGTATGCCATAATCCGAAAACATGCAGGACTCAGAGGGAAACTATTCATTGAATTTTAACAGCAGTATACTGTTATACTGCTGTTATAC
Source organism: Drosophila helvetica (assembly GCA_963969585.1). Classification (NCBI taxonomy): domain Eukaryota; kingdom Metazoa; phylum Arthropoda; class Insecta; order Diptera; family Drosophilidae; genus Drosophila; species Drosophila helvetica. The sequence continues at coordinate 70,863,084 of OZ018401.1, read as the reverse complement.
ATTATTCAAAATGTTATACACTATTTAACTGTTATACATTATTTGACTAAATACACAATTTATACACTTTCTAGCTGCTATACATTGTAACTGAAACTGTTATAAATTGTAACTGTTATACACTTTGTGTAACTGTCAATCACTTTGTGTAACTGTTATACTCTCTGTTTAAGTTTTATACACTTTATACATAGAAACTCCCCATACATTGTAACTGTTATACATTGTAACTTTTATACATTGTAAATGTTATACATTTTAGCTGTTATACATTGTAAACGTTATACATTTTAGCTCTTATACATTGTAGCTGTTATACATAGCAACTGTTATACATTGTAACTGTTATATGTACATTGTAACTGTTATACACTTTGTAACTTTTATACTTTGTATCCCTGCAAATGTTATGCTAATGCCCCAAGGTCGCTCTCTGCTAAACAGCTGTCGCAAAGCAGCAAGCAACCCAATCCGAACATCGATGGTAGGGCACCTCCCAAAGCCAACGTAGCCCAACGGAGCGTAAATCAATACTCGCACCAATACCGTGTACCGAAGTCGATAACAGTTAGAGCATTACCCTATCAGCGGATGAAACGCATACCAGTGCAAATGTGACTTTCAATGTCGCACCGACATTCCACCTTACCCCACACATATCTCTCTCTCTCTCTCTCTCTCTTCCTCTCTGTCCCTCTCTCTTAGTTTCGCCGAAGAAAGCCCCACCAGCTGGCAATGCCCTTCTCTCTCTGGCTGCTCTTCCGCTCTTTGCTGGCCCGAAAGCACAAATAAATCAACTAATTTGTTCACTTTTTCGAAGACTTTCACACACACCACCCGTACAGACACCCGTACAGACACCCGTACAGCAAGCCGTAGGTGAAGGGTCCATCAACCATCAATGGGGCATTAATTGTGCTTGATGTGCAGAAAATAAAAATAAAAAAATAATAAACAAACAACAATACACAAAGGAAAATCATAAAGTTTTATGCAAGATACCATCCGTGGGGGGGGAGGCAAAAGCAAAGGTGAAAATTGTGTGTGCCTTGCGAAAGTGTCTGTCAAATCGATGGGAGAAAAATAAAAATAAAAATGGCAAAGGTAACCCAAAAAAACCCCACAAAAACCCCGCAAACCACAGACCACAATCCGAAATAATCGCTAAAAGGTAGTCGCCTCGATTGGATCAGTTTGGCGGCTCGTTTGGGGCGCGGCTGTTATCAGTTTAGTCATAGGCTAAGCAGTCATAGAGATAACCGTAACATTGTCTGATATAATCAATAGTTTTTCCGCTCTTTTTTGGTATTTGTTGCAGTTGCAGTATGGAGAAGCCCATGCACCATGCCCCCGCGCCGTCTGCCGTGGGTAAGGTGAGCCAAATCGCGAATATCTTCCAGCGGAAACCCATCGAGATCCAGCCGGTGGAGCAGCTGACAGCGGTGGCAGCCGCGCATGCAGCTGCAACAGCCGGCGGCGGCGGTGGCGGCGCCCCATCCCATTCGGCGAGATTCAACAACGCGCGGGCTCTCTTCGAGAAGCTTGGCGTGGAGTCCAACTCGAATGTGAGCTCCAGGCTGCTGAGGAGCGGCTCCCGGGAGGATAATCTGTGCGACGGATCGGACAGGTCGTCGTCCCGCTCTTCGGACCGTTCACAGTCGCCGCCCAAGCGACGCACGCCCTTCCCCTCGGGCGTGTCGCTCATTCACAACAACAACAACGCCTCGGTGGCCGCACAGAACGGATCGCCAGAGCAGCGGCTGAGCAACAGCAAGTTCATAGTGGAGCCATCCTCCCAGACGCCACCCACGTCGGTGGTGAAGTATCCGCAGCACAATCTCTCGCGTCTGAAGCCCACCGGCGGCGGTGGCGAAGAGGTGACCCCGACACCAGCAACTGGAGGCTCTGTGAGCGCACTCTTTGCCAGCTCCGGGGCCGATAAGCCGGAGAAGCCGGAGCGGAAGTTCAATTCGCGGGAGCTGATCGAGAAGCAGAAGAAGTGGACGTCGCACTTCACCAAAACCAAGACGACGCGCACCCACAGCGATCTGAACCGGTGCGACATCATACGCACGGTGCCGGGCACCGGCCTGATCATGGACAGTGGCCACGTGGAGAAGGCCACGACCAAGCCGGCCATGGAGCCGCCGAATGCCAGTCCGAATCCGCCCATGCGGCATGCCCCCAACCAGACGCCGCCGGAGATCAAGCCGCGGAGCGGAAAGATCGGGAGTCCCGTTAAGTCGCCGCCACTGCCGCCCATTCCGGCGGTGAAGCCAAAGAATGTCAGTCCGGTGAAGTTCAATCCGGAGCGGGTGCGCTCGTCGCCCACAAAGAGCGCTGTGGAACCGTCGCCCCCACCGCCGCCCGCCAAGTCAGCGGCCGTGACGGCGGCCATGCAGAGGTCCCTGCTCCAGGAGCAGCAGCAGCAGCAGCAGCAGAACACCCAGGCGGCACCCATTCCGCCGGAGAAGCCGCGCAAGAAGTCCATCGATCTGATTGAGGATCAGACGCCCAATCTCTCCACCAACTGCTCCACGCCCTCCTCCTGCACGTCGCCGACGACCAGCAGCGCCTCGAGCAGCGCCTACATCATGCAGGCGGCCAAGCGGGGCTCCCTGGACGCAGCAGGACACGGCCACGGCAACGGCAACGGCCTCAGTGGCAGCACCAATTCGGCGGCCTCCTGCTCGCCGGTGGCCAGCGCCTCCTCGGGCCCCTCCTCCCCGGTCCACACCGAGGACGAGAAGCAGGAGAACGAGTCCACAGAGAAGTCGGAGCTGTTGGAGCACTACCACAACAACAACTACAACAACAGTGTGCCCAGGCGGCGACGCAGCGAAAACGAAGGTGAGTTTTATTCCCATGAATGAAGGAATGAATGGCGACCTCCCAGGCAGGGAGGATTGGATATTGGATGCCGTGGGATTAGCTTTTGTGGGATTCCCATTCCTTCCTTTTGGCATTGCTTCCTTAGGATGCACTTCCTGCCTTCTCACTTCCTTTCGGCTCGGGCCTTCCTTCCTTCCTTCCTTTGTTATAAAATAATTGCTGGCTTTTATAATTTTTTGGAGAGCCAGAGAGCCGGAGAGCTGGAGACCCGGAGAGCCCAAGTGCATTCTCAGGTCATTCTTTCGAAAAAGTTGCTTCATTTGGCGGAGCCCAGGAAGAACTTTTGAACTTTGCTTGTGCTCGAGTTCAAACACCTTCCAGACCTCTCCACCCCTCCTGCCCCTACTTCTCTCTCTTTGTGTGCCAGGTCTCGACTTCATTGTGCAGTGGAGTGGCCTCCCCTGGCCCTGCCCCTGCCCCTGCCCCCGCTCTTTGCCATTCTATTTCATTGCATCCCACATTCATTACAAGTTTTTCTAAGCGGCGTACAAATCGTGACTTGTATACCACCACCACCTCCCCCACCGCCCCAACTCCTCTGCCTTACAGTCCTACTCCTACTTCTACTCCTACTTCTACTTCTACTCCCATTCTCCTCTGCCGCTTACTTTGTGCCTGGAAATTCCAATATGGGTCAAGTCAACCAGCAGGCATATCAAATGCAGCCCCCCAACACGACAGAGTGAGAGAGCTCTGCCTCTCTCTACCTCTCTCTGTCAGCTACAGCTACACCGACAGCGACAACGGCTCGACGACATTCCAAGCGAACCTTCCCCCCCCTGCTCAGCTGCCTGCTCCGCTGCTCCTCTTCCTCCTCTCAATGCTGTTCTGGAGCTGCGGAGTGCAATGCTCACAATCTGTCGTCTCGTTGTCCCATCTTCATGGTCCGAGGCTCGTCGTCGTCGTCGCCGTCGTCGTCTTTTTTCTTTCTTTCTGTTTTTATTTTGCGGATTTTTGTTGGGATTCCCGCTCCCTTGATCCCTCACTCCGTCTCTCCTTTCAGTTGCTCCACTCTTCTGCATCTCCTTGCTCTCTACCTCTCCATACATAAAATTGTATTAATGCCAGATTAAGAATTCAATGATGCGTTGCTCCTCTCTTTCTCTCTCACACACACACACTTTTCTATGCTCTCCTCTGGTCTGCGGCTCGGATCAGCTCTATTTTCTGCTCTTCCCTTTGCTCTGCTCCGCTCTGCTCTCCTTCCTTCTGGCTTCCTATGGCTGATTACAAAATTGAAATTGCAGAGACCCCGGCTTCCGCCTTCCTTTCCCGCCTTCCATAGACAACTCTCCATTCCATTCCATTCCATTCTGTTCCATTCCATTGCAGAGCCTCCTCCTGCTGCTGCTGCTGCTGATGATTGCATGGCTGTGCTTATCTGTGGTGGAGCAGTGGATGGGTGGATGAGTGGATGAATAGAGAGGCTCTGTTTTTAATTCATAAATGGCAGTGTGTCTGAAGTGCGGGGGCGTGGCTCACCTTGATTTATTGATTTCCCTGTTGAGTGGTTGCGTTGCGGGCAAGCGGCAAAGAGAAGTCGTAAGGGAATGAACTCCAGTCGATTGGATTATCGGTTTGGGGGAATGGATGGAGGGATGGATGGATGGATGGATGGATAGATGGATGGATGTTGGTGTAGGTCCAGCGGCAGGCTGTGTGGATAGAATGCTGCAAGTCTAAATTAAACTGAAGCTGGGAATGTTGTTAAACGAAAATGAGGTAAAGCGTGTAAAAGGCCAACGCTCGCTCTTCCCAGCAATTTTTCCTTTGAAAACTTATTAATTTTCAGTGGAACTTTCTTTATATTGTGTAATAGATTTTTGCACTTTTCCTTGTAATTATTTACATTTGAAACTGCTCATATTTTCATATTTTTCGGCTATTTTCAAAGTCTCCCCTCCGCTGCGTATCTGCTTGTTTTTCCTTCTGTTTCTATCCGTATCCTTAAGATTTGATTTAACCCCCTTCTTGCCACTAATCCTGTCGCATATACATATATCGAATCGTACCCCGTACTCCCTGTACGCTATACGATATATATGTATACCCTTTACGTGCACCAGGCACCATGGGCACTGTCAAAAGTTGAGACATGACAGGAACACATGAATGGGCAATAGGCTGACGGAAAGAGAAAGAGAAAGGGAGGGGAAAGGGGAAGGGGGAAGGGGAGCCGGATCCGGAGCCCCAACCGAAGGCCTAGGCTTCGGTGCTGCCTGGCACAATTTTTTGAATGGTTCGCCTGTCGTCCCCCGTCCCTCCGTCCGTCCGTCACATCCAAGAGTTTATAAATAACACAACGGAAAACGGAAAATACTATTCATCCACTACGACGACAACTACTACTCTTATGAGAGGGGGAGCAGAGCAGAGGAGACCCCAAATGTGTTTTTGTGTGTGTGTGTATATGTGTATGTGTGTTTGGCTATAAATTATGTGGACGGTGCTGCTGCCTCTTCGGGTGCTCCACTTTATATCAAAATCAACGAAAAACAGAAAAAAGAGACATGATGTGGGGGATGGGGATGGAGGTGGGGGTGGGGGTGTGCTGTTATGAGGAGAGTTCGAGGAGAGAGAGGGGGTGTGCTGAGGTCGACAAATATTTGATCGCTATGCTTTCTGATGGTTAATCCCAAACGGAAGGTATTATTTATCACAAATTAAAACTCTCTCAAATATTGACAATGCGCTGGGGGGGTGGGAATGTGTAGAAACCTCTGGGTATGGGTAGACACAGACACACACAGACACACACAGAGAGGGTGTACACACACACACACACACTGTCCGGAAAACAGCCGCATTTGCAGAATACGGACTTGAAACAAGGATGCAGGAGCTCCCAGAGAGATGGCTCTGAGAATCGTTCCCAACTTTTTGATTTTGTTTATGCAAGTTCCAGTTTAAAGAGTGAGAAATAATTGAACGAGAAAGATACCGCCATGCAATCCATTCCGTTACATCCTTGTCCTTGTCGGCATTCATTTTGCCCAAGGCATCGCGCGGCTTGTGCCGCCTCCTCCTCATCCATCCTCCTCATTGCCAAGGAACTCCCCAGCCCGCTCCTCGCTCATGTGGGCGTTGAGTGCCCTGGGTAGTCTGTGGGTCAGCAGGGGCGTCTGTTGGAGCAGGCTGTGACGCTGCAGATGATTGGAAGCAGCCTGACATTGTCGTCGCATTTTCGCCTGTGTTTTACAGGCTTTTTACACAATTTGTTACCAGATATTTTACAATTGGCAATTGCACGCAAGATGATCGAAGATCGAAGGAGTCTGCATGCAAATGTAGGCAGAAGATAGCAACTTACCACCCGCCAGATTCGAATCCTCCCACTGAAGCTCACTAAAAATCGCAGTGCAATAGCTAAGCCTTATCCAGACCCACATGGGGGGAAACTCTGCAGAATTAGACGGAGCCAATACAAATTTATTTCGCCCTTGTCAGACTTCCCTTCTGTTATCCACAGTACAAATTGGCTGTGGAGCAGCGCGTACTTTTTTGAATCTGGTCCACCTCTAACAGAGCGTTGCCACTTCGCTGAAAATCGCTCAGAACAAGCTTTCAGCTGACAGAGCTGCCACATCGTTGTAAATCGTTTGCAATGAGCTTTAAACGAGCTTTAAATTCGTCGCAGAAAGCTCTTGAACAAGTCAAAAGTTTACCAAAAAGCTTTCTCTGCTACTACGGCTAACCACCAACAGATGTCGCCAGCGCCAACTTATTTTCAAATAATTTTCATTGAGAAAAAAAAGATTTGATTGCACGTTTTTCTTCCGCGAGAGTTCGTTGGCCGCCACCACACCCCGAGCAGAAATGCTCAATGACAGATGCGTGGGTTTTTGACAGCCACTTGCCGACCATTTCGCAACATTTCTGTCATCCCCCCCCCTGCCGCTCTCCCTGTCTGCTTTGTTGTCCGCATAGTTTTGTCCAAGTGTCGCATTGGCCACCCAAGAACGAGCAGCCTCCACTGTCCATCTATCTGTAGTTGTCTGCCCCCGCCCCTACCCTTCCCACCATATCTTGTGGCTAGTTTTTCCCCTGACTGCCCTCCCCATCCGCCACTCGCTTGGTCATCTGTCTGTTGTCTGGTTTTTCGCTTGATTTCTTTTCAAGATTTCCCCGCGCACTGATGACGTCCATTGCGAAAATGAGCTCGAGAAATGTTTTCACGTCAAAACGCTGATGATGCCACATTTTCGTAGGAAAAAGACATTTTCTTTCGCCATTTAAAAGTAAAATTGATTTACCTTTCGCTGCCGTTGGCTCTGAACTTTGTGTATTCGTTTGCTCCAAAAAAAAAAAACAGAAAAAAACCATTTCCATTTCCATTTCCGAACCATTTCAGTTCGAGTTCGCTCGTTGAAATCTCAGAAATTCTCTGAGGAAATTCGAAGAAACTATTTTCAGATAATTTCCCATTTTATAATTAGATAAAGACACAGACGCCTCCCCCGACTATCACTAGCCCGAAATTTGTCTCGACTTTTGAGTGATGTATGCCCCCCCACCCCACACCCCCCTGTGGCTCCCACCCACCCCCGTTGATAGCGAAACAGAGAGAGAATATTTCTGGCCTTTCCCAACATTTGGTTTTGTTTTTTTTTTTTGGCGGATTTTGCAATCTGGCAGCCTGACAAGTGGCGCGGTGGTCCTCGCACGAGCCCTGGCGGCAGAGCAAAGCAGAGCAGAGCAGAGCAGTGGAGTGCCGCCTGGAGCACCCTGTGTCCCTGTGTCCCTGTGCTGTGTGTGTGTGTGTGTGTGTGTGTATGTGTGCTGCATGACAAACGGAACTTTGGGAAACTTTGGGGGCTGGCTGCCACATGTCTGGCCCCAACGAGCCACGCAACGGGCAATTTGCCAAAAGAGAGAGAGATCATTCTAGCTCTCTCCGTCGCTCCGTCTCTCTGCCCCTATGTTTTTCTCTTTCTATGGGGGATGCTGAAAAACTTTTCTCCGCTTCGGATCGGATCTTTTCAGTTGATGTCGCGTTACGGTGGCGTTTCCATTGATAAGCGGGCCTGAATTTTCGTATTATAATTATATTCGGAATCGTTTACCAAAAGAAACAACAAAAAAAACCCAATGCGAATGCGAATCTCTATAGTAAATCTCTCCGTATCTATATAAAGTGGAAACCCTGCAAAACCCCAAACAAATTTGTTGAACCCCGAACAAAAAACCCAAAAGAATCAAAACAAATTATACCAACAAAACAACAACAACAACAAAAAAAAACCAAAAAAATATATAAAAATATTCCATATAGTAACCATTCGCTTGGGGCGTGATTCTAGAATTCTAGAGGGTTTGTTCTCGTATTTTGCGAGGGGCACGTGAGGTGGCACACAGATTTTTCAGGGTCCAGTGATAACAGAAACAGACCTATCCTCTCTCTACCCCGCCCCCCAGCCCCCTCTGCTCGGGGCTCTGGTTTCGGCGTCGCTTCTGGGTCTGGAAATGTCTTGAATGTTTCGGTGAGGTCTGGCTTTGTCTCAGCGGCTCTGGTGGGGCTTTGGTGGGGCTCTGGAGGGGCTGGCATTCAGTTCCAATGTGGTTGGCCGCACTGCAAGGTGTTGTCTTTAGGATTCATTCAGAAGCACCCACTGCCGGATTCTGTGATTAGAAGTGTGCAGAAATACTACACGATCGGTGGGTAGGAAAATCTCATTCCACGAGTGTATTTAAAAGTTATATTGCTAAATAAATGGAGGCGAATGCGGAGAATCCCTTCATGAATGAAATGGGAACGAAAATGTGGGGATAATACGCGGAAAATACGGGGAAAATAGTGAGGTTAATATAAGTGATAAATATGAAGAAAAGAGTGTGAATAGAGGGAAAACATTTGCAGAAATAAATAAGATATATTTTAGGATAATAACCCAACCTAACCTAAGGATAAACAAAAAGGAATAACGCAGAAAACATTATGAAATGAAAAACAAATGAAGGATAAATAAAAAGAAAAGCCAAAAGGAAAGTGCAGAGCAGAAAAGAAAAGATAAGAGAAGATAATTTGGGTATTGGAAAATATTGTGTAAAATAAAGATGTAAATAGCTAGAAAATTCAAAGAAAATATAAGGAAAGGAAGCGCAAAAAAGGATTAAACATAAAGATATGGAAGAAAAGGAAAGAAAAGACAAGAAATAACAAGAAGCGATAGGGAAGAAAGATTAGAGGGAGAATCGAGGGAAAATATGTGCGGGGAATCCTGAATAGAAAATATAGAGGCAAATACGTGCAAAAAGGAAAGTGCGTAAAAGAAAGCAAAATATCGAGAAATATATGCATAAAGTCGCAAAAGATCTATATGGGTATATCTCTGTATCTGGAATATCTGGAATGTCTGTTAATTTTACACATTAAAATAATCTCTGCGGCGTCTTTGTTTGTTGCGGATCTTTGCGGATCTTTGCGGATCTTGGATGCAGTTCAGCGAACTCCTTCGAGTGCGAGTATTTTCTTAAATGTTCTTTTATTTAAATGCAAAACACACGAACGCGAGTGAGTCGCAGGAAAATATTCAGAAAATGCATTCCCATGTGTGGCAGAGTGGCAGAGTTTTGTTGCTCTTGCGGCATGGCAACAGGCGGCTGGCAGCACAGCAGACATTGCTGTTGCCTGGCATTGTCTAGAAGATATTTTTCCCATTTTCTTAGATATTTGTCTGACACTTTTCGTTGGTGTCTCTCTTTTCTTTTTTGCCTTTTTCTTTGCCCCTTCCTCCGGCCTGATGTTGCTGCTGCCTCCTTGCCACCCGAGTTTATTTTCAAATTTGAAATTGTATGCCACAAAAACAGAAACAGACACAGAAACGGAAACCAGAGAAGAAGATCCACCACATATGCACCTACCACACGCTCCACACACACACACACAAACACACACAGAGCCACAGGAAAATGTTTGCAATTGTCATGTGTTTGCAGTTTCTGGCTTTCCCCCGCTCCCTTGCCCTCCCCCCCCAGAAACACTTGAGAGGCTGCAAGATACTCGTGTCTGTATTTGTATCTGCATCTGTATGCCAGGGTCCTGTCCATGTGCATTCCATGGAGATGTTGTTTGTTTTTTTTTCTCCTCCTTTTGGGTGGACATTTCGACCATCGAGTATTGTGTGAAAAGTCTCGGATATTGTCAATTAATTAAAGGCATTTTAAACTGCAACCTAATACCAATTCAATTCAATTTAATTCAAAGAATATTCCAAATAAATTCAACAAAGAAACTTGAGAATATTCAGGAATCTATTTGGAAATTGTGGAATCTATTGCAGGCACAAAGGGAGCTTCAAGGGGGGGATTTCCCTGTGTACAAGAGGAAAATGATGTATTTGTTTAGCAAAATGCCATTACTGATCTAAACGATATACTTGTATTTGTATCGCAATTAATGTTTGTTTGTTGATGGTTTTGCCAAGATTTTGAAAGAGAGAGGCCACTCCTCCAGAGTCCTTTTGTTGCTGCGTTGCTGTTTTCATTATGTGTCTACGTGCATGGGCCTGGGCCTGGGCACTCGGCCTGGGCATCTGCATTGTCAGCGCTTTTTAGGGCTATTTGAAAGTTGACCCAACTAACCGACAGGCACACAAAGGAAGGCCAAAGGCCAAGCAGGGACCAAGGAGCCAAGGAGCCAAGGAACCCCAGAAGCAAAGGCAGTGTCGAGTGACTTTTGCTAAGTCTGCTGCCACATGCCACATGCGGCATGCAGCTGCTTCCCTCTCTCTCTCTGCTTGCCATCTTTTTGCTCTCGTTTTTGCATATTTCGCCCTCGTTTGGCCTTTGGTTTTGGCACATTTTGACAGCAACTTCCGTTTTGCTACCCTCGAATGGGCAACAGAGAAGGGAGGGGGTGGGCATATATAGCAGGGACTCTATAGCTTCAAGACCCGATTACCATAGCATATGGCAGCCAGGCAGGGTACCAAAATCCTTGCGATTGGATTGGATCATTATAATAATCAGAAGGGAGAAAATGACCAAGTAAAATGAAGCGAATAAGAATGCCCGACCGACAAAGAGGGTATCAAATGCTTCGGTACTCAACGATGGGCTGCGCTTGTGGATTGTCTTGACATTTGGGGGGTGGTGTTTCTCCTTCTTGCTCACTCCTTCTCTTGCAGTTCTGCTCCTGCATTCTGCTCCGTCTTTATCTTGCTCCTTTCTCGCTGTATCTTTTGTCTAATTTTGGGCTCTCTCTGTTGTGGCTTTTCCAGCAATTATTTCAGCATTTTCATGCTTAGGAAACTCTTACTAAATGCATCCCCTTCCTGTGCTCCCTCCTCTCCCTCTTGCCCAATTGGTTCTCCGGTTTCTCTGGCATTTGGAGAGCCTCCTTTGGAGCGATGCATATTCGATGGCCCTTTTCCTTCTCCTTTTCCCTCAATTGCTCTGTGCATTTTCCGTGCACTTTTTCCAATTTATTTATAAGTCATTGATTTATTTCAAACTTTTACGCAAATTTGTCTCTCTCTCTCTCTCTCGCTCTCTCTCTCACTCTTTCTCGTTCGAATTGCCATTTGTTACTTTTCTCATTAATTGTCTTTTGTTCTGTTTGTTTTGTTTTTTTATTGTTTTTTGCACTGAGAATTTATTTTTGGCCGAGTTTTTCGTTAATTTTCGCATCTCATTATACAAAAGCACACACACGGAGGGGGTGAGGGGTGGGAGGAGGAGGGTGAACGGGTGCAAATTGGGGGAAAACTTGAACGCAAAATGGGAGGAGACTCGGGGGGTAAACGGTTACGAACAAAAGTGTGATGTGATGTGGATGCTGATTTTCCCGGCCCCTCCCCTCCACCACCCCCTTTCGATTTTTCATCGATTTCAATTGCGTTTTTTGTTTATGGCGCGCTGTCTTTGCCGATCTCTATTACCTCTCTTTGGCTCTCTCTCCCGCTCTCTCCCGCTCTCTCTCCCGCTCTCTCCCGCTCTCTCTCTCTCTCTTATTGGTTGCCTGAACGAATGACCTTCGGTTTTGGCTTGAATTTTCAGCCAAGTTTATTTACTTGAACCGAAAACAGAACATTACACATACGCCGCATCGGCCTTGGCCAGAAATGATGCCCCCGCTCCCTCTATCGCTGTCTCACTTCGTTCGTTCTCCCTGCCTGCCTGTCCCTGTCCCTGTCTCTGTCCCTCCCATTAAGTATTCATTGCTGCTCTTAATTAAAAGCGCACGCATCTCTAATTGGCATTAAGTATACGCCAGGGTGCAGCCAACAGCCAGCAGCAGCAACAGCAGCAGCAGAGGAGGGAGCTGCACGTGTGGGAAGGCCAAGTCCCATAGTGAGTGCGGCAGAGAGCGGATCCTGTTGAATTTTCCTGGAAAATTACCGGTCATTCGAGTGTTTAATGCATTTCTCATATTTGGAAGGTGCACCAGAGGCCGTTCAGGGCCGTGTTTGGACTAGGGATACTTCGCTCTCACACCCTCACAGCCTCACACGTTTTTGCAGTAAAATTCCCAACATTAAAGCTCTTTATGGAGGTCCTTTATCGATTGATGTATCTATTCGCACAGAGGCCTTTCGTAGAGTCTCGTTTGGAGTCTGATTCTGGGAAATGTTTAGCTGTCTGTCCTTTTTTATGCTCTTCTGGGGAGCCTTCTGTGCCTCGAGAGCGATTTTTCCACCTTTTTCTATGGATTCCAGGGCAGGGAATTCCGTAGGGGGATTCTCCCTTATTTGCTTCGGCTTGCTCAACGAATAATGGTTACTATATCCTTAAAGATCAATCAGAAATACAAATAATATCGCCCCACCCAGTGCTGACAATATGTGCATTCGAAAACAATAGAAAAAAAACGAGTGCAGTCAAAGTGAAGTGAAGTGAAAGCCAAAAGGAAAATGTGTCTCAGCCTGCGGAAACTCTGTCAGGCCTGTCGAGGTTAGTAGAGGAATGGAAGTGGAACCGATTAAAGCTATAAAGAACAATTATCCTTCTGGCCAGATATCAAAACTTCGAATGGATTCCAATGCAAAATGCTTTCATTCTAAAAAACGAGTAGCGAAACAGTGAAGACCCTCTGGTCGGTATCCAGCCGGAGATCTCACAGATACTATATGGAATCTATATTTATGCCAGGGCGTTGACAGCTTTAACGTTTCTCGACCACAAAGCAAAGGCAAGACGAAAATAGGAACAGAACAGAAATCCCAGAAGGAGAGAGAGAGAGGGAGGGAGAGAACAAATGGGAGATTAGCTTTCTGATCCATTAAAAATATTCAATATGTTTTCTTCTTGCTTTGTTTTTTTGTGTGCTTTCCACACAGAAATAATGTTGTGTATAAATAAATAAATTAGGAAAATGTATGAAAACGTATGCAAATGGAGGGAAATGGTGAAAAGACAATTAATTAAACAATTCATTGAAAGTGTCAAAACATCAGGCCATGAATCATCGGCTCGCCCCGCCCCAGATATAGCCTCCAGATCCAGCCTCTAGCGCGGGAACTATCCCGAGAAACTCATCCAGAACTGTTCAAAATGTCGCTGGAACTATACCCACATGTTTTCTGCGCTCTCGCCTAGTAATACCCATACAAAAAAATCCCCGAAACTGTTACCATAAGATAATCCCCAGAGATAGCCCCTAGATATAACCCCTCCGCGATAATTAGCCCTGGAAATGTGTGCAAATCTCTAGAAATCCGCATAAGTATCCCGGAACTTACACTAGCAATATCTCTGGATAAATATCCTCCGAAAGTCCCCTAAATATCTACCTGCAGAAATGGCATTATCTTGAATCGAAATCTAGCCAGTTTCCCGTAAACATATCCGGCATATTTCTCTAGAAATCCATATCTATATCTATATCACTGAAATATCTGCCCTAGAACTTTGCTTCCGTTTGAACAGTCAATGTGGAAATATTCAGAATTTCAGTAAGGAAAAACCAGCACACACACAACGAATCGGAAAAAGAGATTGAGATCTGTAGGTCCTTGCATAATGTTGTCTCCGAAGAAGGTGGATGGCCGTTGGGCATACCCCCCGCAGGACAACGACAGCGCCAACGACGGCAAGGGCAAGGGCAAGGGCAAGGGCAAGTACGTGCGACAGGGAGAGTCAAGGGCCAGGGACACCCGCAAGGAGGACCAGGAGGAGGACACACGTCATGGTCATGGTCACTCGGAGAGTACAAGACCAAAGGGCGGGTCTACGAGTGAGGGCAGCGGCCGCAGGAGCACGATGACACAGAGCCCGACGCAGGATGCTGGCCAGGAGCCGGACAAGTCGCGCAAGGCGGCGCTCGCCTACAATGCCAAGATGAGTCTCCTGTTCAACGACTTCTTCGCGATGCTCGAGAGCAGCCCCCAGCCGGAGGAGGCCTTCAACAGGAGCTCCAAGGAGTACCGTTGCGCCTGGCAGTGGCTCAACAAGCTGACGACCATGACGTGCAACACGGTGACCGAGGGGCGCATCCGCAACGCCTACATGAGTCGCCTGAGCGTGTGCCTCAACCAGAGGCGCCTCCACGAGATATTCGAGCAGACGCCGCCCGAGCAGCTCGAGTGGCTGGGCATGGCGGAGACCCCGAATCGGGAGAGCGTCACGAACTCTGCCGCGGAGGTGCTGCCACCCTCTGCCTCGATGGGCGGGCCACAGCGATCGCATGAGCATGAGCCGCCTAGGGACATGCAACAGATTGGTCTTGCCGAGCAGACAACGGAACTGGGACGTCCTCAGCCACGGGAGACGATGGATGGACCTCAGCGATTCCAGCCACAAGAGCAGGACTACCAGGAACAGCTCCAGCTCCAGCTCCGGCCACAGCCTGAATTTCAGCGCTTCCTGGAGCAGACGGCAACGCTCAACGAGCCTTCGGTCTACTCATTTCCGCCCCATGTGGGGCCGCAGTCGGGCCCCTACAACACACCCCAAAAAGTACAGTTCGATGCCTTCGGGGCCCCGCCCCGCTTCATCGCGGCAGACGTAGAAGGAGCAGAGCTCTTCCCACCAGCAGGCGGAGGAGAGACTGAGATGGCCTTCGATGATCTGGCCACCGCCCTCAAAGCGATTCCTCCTTCGGCCGCAGCTGCGCCCAAGCGTTCGATTCTGAAGCGGAGGTGCACCCAGGACTATCCAACAGCCGCCAGGGCGGCAGTGTCCTTCAACGATGACCAAATTCGGCAGAAAAGTCCATCACAATCCCAGGGAATGGAGCTCTCAAAGAGCTCATCCTCTTATAAAATGGCATCGCATAAGTCCAGTCCCAGAGAGGAGAGCGAGGCCTTTCGGCTGGAGCAGGGCATCAAGGGATCGATCCAGGAGCACGGGCTGAAGGGATCCAGCCAGACAGAGCCCAAACAGCTGAAGACCCGTGCCACCCAGAAGGATCTGTGGACCCCCGAGGCCTCCGAGGCGACCTCCGAGGCGACCTCCGAGGAGAACTCCGAGGACACCGACGCCACTCTACAGCGGAATCGGCGTCGCGACCTGACCTTCCTCATGGAGTCCATTCGCTGCGAGCTTCGCGGTGAAGCATCCGAGGGGGCGAACGCCTATCTGGAGGGCGAGATATGGCGCTACAGTCTGTTCGCCAGCCAGTACCGATGCCACCATCCCGAATACCAGAAGCACATGCTCGGAGGGGATCCCAGTGCGCAGAGGAAGTACCTGTTGCTCAACATGAAAAAGGATTTGACCAAACTGATGTCCGACTAAGGACGAAGGACTAAGGAGACAAGGAAGCAGATTTTACGAGTTGCACATTTTCAAAGCTGACTTGACTGATTTCAAATTAAAATAAAAGTTAATATATTCTGTATCTGTGGGGTTAAAGTAAGGGATTTACCTGGTCATGCACACGACATGCAATTTGTTCTTTGTTCTCTTTTAAAGCATCAATCAGTCTTCGCCTGCGTCATGCACACGACATGTCATTGGTTTTCACTGTTTGTGTTCTTTCGCATTCCCTTTTGAAGCATTCGCGGGGGCGATGGTAGATGGTAGATGGCAAAGAGACTTCTTCTGACGCACATTATTTCTGTTTTCCCTTTGCAGGTCGCAAATCTGTGGATGAGTCAACAACGGCCGCCTCCCAGCAGCAGCAGCAGCAACATTCCAGCAACAGCAACAGCCCCGCCTCCGTCATTGGCGGCAGCAGTGCCTCCTCGCCGCAGCGTGTGGCCAACAAACGGAGCAGCATCATCCTCCAAATGCCAGCCGCTGGTCTCGGACAGCGTCCCCCGAGCATCATCTCGACGGCCAGCAACCAGGATGAGGGGGAGCTGAAGGCCAAAGGACACCAGGGCGAGTCGCCCGACGAGCAGCAGCAGCAGCAGCAGCAGCCCCACAGCCTGCACTACGTGGATGTGGGCTATCGCCTCAATCCCGATGGCAGCGAGACTCGCGAGGTGTACGGATCCGAGGCCGAGCTCTATGACACGGCAAAGGTCGCCGATATGCAACGGAAATTCCACGGAGCCAACGGCTTTGCCCAGGAGACGAGCACTGTCTATGCGATCATCAAGACCGATCTCCAGGAGGGGACGCCAGCGGCACCGCCGCGCGGCCTGCTGCAGTCTCCATCCGCGGATGGATCTCCGTTGCAACGCGTGGCCTACAGCTCGCCGCCAGTGGGCGTCGTGTCGCCCATCAGACGGAGGAACCACCAGGAGCACAGCGGTGGGGGTGGAGGTGGAGGCAGCGCCAAGTCCACGCCTCCCATTTCCCCCGCTCGCACAGCACTGGTCAAGGGGATAGCCCCCATAGCCTCCATCGATGCGCACGAGGAGGAGGAAGAACTGGATCTCGACGAAGAGGAGGAGGATGAGGAGGAGGAGGAGGATGAGCACCTGACCGTCGAGTATGTGGAGGTTCGAGAGATGCACAAACAGCAGCAGCAGCAGCAGGACGAGGAGGAGGAGGCACCCGTTCTGCCCGAGCGCCGGGCACCGCCCCAGGGTAATGGCATTTCCCTGGAGATGCACGAGGACCTGGAGTACGCGGACACCAGTGCCGGCGAGGACGAGGAGGATATACTCAATCATCTGGGAATGATTCCCGGCAACGATAGCCTCGACAGCGTCGAACTGATGGACGATGTGGTCGACGAGGTGATCAAAGTGCATGTCAATCACAGTGTGGCCACCGCCATTGCTCACTCTCTGATGGGTGGTTCTTCTGCTCCCGCTGCTCCCGCTGCTGCTGCTCCTCTGGCACCCGCTGCAGCCATTCCCCGAGAGGACAGCCTGCCCGATGACATGACCGCCGCCGAGGCCGAGCGATTGTTGAGCTCAAGGTGAGTCCTGGCTGCCCCTTCTTGCCTGCTTCTTCCTGTCTCTTCCTGTAGCTAGATCTTAAGCATGATTATCCTTGCTGTTAACTTTACTGTGTGAATCCTCGAGCATGAATCCCCAAGACGGGATTGCCCTTCCTTTAGTTAGATCTTAAGCCTGCTCTTTCCTGTAGTTTAATGTTACGTATTTTCCATTTTTCCATTTTCCAGTTCAATTTAAGATTGCTTTTTCCATGAACTTCATGAACTGCAAATATTTACCTGCTCCCCTTCCATATAGAATATATTCCAGCCCATCGACATCCATCTCCGCTCTATTCATCAGCGGAGACTTTCCCACCTTTCAGCAGCATGCAGCATGCCGCATGCCGCATGCCTCACTTTTGTTGTAATTGTAAGCTAATCTGTCGCTTGTCAGGAGGAGGCCAGGCTGCAGCCCCGGAAGTTGTGCCCGCCTCAAAGGGAAATCCACAGGGAGAGGCAGAGGAGGCAGAGCAACGGGGTCTGGACTTCCTTTTGGTTTAAGCTGGCTTGCTGGCTGGCTGGCCCTTTAAACTGCTGCCAAAAACTGGCTCAAACTTTCCTCAACTGCTTGCTGCAACTTTCGTGGCGCATTGGAATCCCGCATTGAATCCCTGCCCAGGAGGTGCCACTGTAGTTCTACTCGAGTTCGAGCAGAGCCCTTTGCTGTAGCCCCCAGTTGCTAGCTACGATTACGCCGTACATCAATTTGTTTAATGACGTGTTGTGAGGCAACAGCCCCCATCCCCCCATCACCCCATCACCCAGCCCCCATCCCCTAGCCCTTCCTACTCCACTTGTGCACTCTCTTGCTGCTGGTTTTTGGGTCTCTTTGCCACCTCTGAACCCGGATCTATCCCATATCCGATGGAGCACTATCCCCAGATCCCAGGTGCAGATGCAGTTGCAGTGGCAGTCGCAGTTGGTGTCTACTGCTGCTAGCTGGTGCTGCAGGTTCAAAGGTTAGGAGGGTGGGGGGTTGGGGGCACTGCTTTAAGTCGATTTATGCTTCAGTTTGTGCTGCAAGGAGCGTGGATCCGTGGCTTTTGCCTGCAACATTGACTTGCCATTGATTTATTGTGTGGCAAAGCACCGAACCCCCTCCCCCTCCCCCTCCCCCTCTTGTACTCTTGTCCATGTATTAAAATGCAATTTTCAAACGATTTTCCCACCTATATTCGAGTTTTCCCTGGCACTCTTGGTCTCCTTTCGCCCTGAAACTTGTTCCCCTTTTTCGCTGGAACTATTTCTTTCGTTTAATCGTTTATATACCCAAATACATAGGTATTTCCCATTTCAACTCATTTTCCTCCATTCGGAGGGCAATTTATCATGAACATATTGCCAGGGAATTACCATCCCCCCACCCCGCGTGCCCCCGTGTGCCCCTTGGTGCCCCTTCTCTGGCTTTTCAAACCGCTTCGCTTCGCACGCAAATAACCAATTTCGTTTTAGTCGCGGAAAAGCAAAGTATATTTAACCCATGGGCCAGGGGCCATGGCTTTTCCTTTGCCTCCAATACATATGTATGTAGGTGTCGTCTATATATATATATATTCATATATGTGTGTGTGTGTGTGTGTGTGCTTCATACGTCAATTAGCGAAAGCATTTCGGCATTTTATTTATGATAGTTGTCGGCTGTGGAGCGAAAAATCAGAGTCGGAAGGAAGTTGACGCGACTCGAAAGGGGAAAATGGAAAAACGGAAGCTCCGATTCGGCAAGAAAACTCGACTCAAATGAGGGATAATCCTGGCTCAAATATTGGAAAAAGAAAAGCTCGAAGAAAGGCCAAATCCTGCAATTATGCGACTCGAAATGGGGGAACATTTTTACTCGGGGAAATTGAACGAAATCGCTGCCTAAGATCAGGGAAAGCTATGGATTGGGGGGAGTGGGGGGGACTCAAAAGAGGAGAAAAACTCGACTTTATTTGAAAATCTTCCCTCTCTCGCTCTCTCTCCCATTTGTTCTCAGTTTTCACTCATTTGGCAGCCCTTTTTGACTCTTTTGCCTTCACTTTTCACTCATTTGCCAAAGCACTTTTCACTCGTTTACCGCTCTCTGGCGCTCTCTCTCTCTGCTGAGTGCCGCCGAGTGCTGAGTGCGTGCTCGTGCTCGTGCCCCCGTGTGCAGTGCAGCCTCGTCCTGCCCCAACATTCTGTTGCAATCACGCGACGCGACTCGAGTCACATGCTCGCTGCCCGTTCAGCCTGTCGCACGGCTCCAAAACCCAAACAAAAAGGCGAAAAGCGAGAAGCAAGAAGGAGCTTTTCCGTCGCAGAAAGTGCGCGCCAAACGCTGAAAATCCATTTCCATTTCCACGAAAATAATGTGCGAGCAGAGGCGAGAGGCGAACATCGCTCTGGCGGCATCGGAACATCGTTTTAATTAACATTTTCATCGTGCTGAGGCGGAAAAGCGCAGTTCTTGCACGGAAATAAGTTTTAATTAAAATCAAGGAGCAGGAGAAGGAGCAGGATAACTGCTGCTTGCTGCTGCAGGAGGTCCTTGCGCGGACAAAAGTGCAAGCGAGTCGGACACTTTTTTTTGGTAGGTGCAACAAAAAAAAACCAAACAAATAAAACAAAATTATTATCAATATTTAATGTTCCCCCCTCCCATTTGCGGTGGGGGTGGGGGCAGGTGGTTTTCCTGTGTGTGTGTGTGTGTTTGCTGCTGATGACATTGCTCGTTTGCACATTTCCCTGCGAGTGATGAAAGGTGGTTATCCTTCCCCCCCCCCCCGCACATTCCATTCAGCAGATTCCATCCAGAAATGGAGGTGGAGGTGGAGGGGGAGAGGGAGAGGGAGTTGTGCAAAGATGTGGAGTCCTGTTCCTTATGGCCGTCATTATCAGTTGAGTCCTGGCCGCTTGTTGGCTCCTAATTAGACAACTGCCTCGTCCACGTCCTCGTCCTCGTCCTGTCGGTATCTCTCGGTCTCATATCGTGTCGTATCGCACTGGCACTGGCAATGGCCATAATGGCACACACGAGCCTCGTTCGTTAGTGGGCCACAGTTTTAGTGGCCATGTCCTGCGGTTGTCTAGTGGTGTCCTTTCCACATATGGTATATTAATGGATTTGAGGCCTCTCGCTCTCCCCCGCTCTCCCTCGCTCTCCCTCTCTCTCCTGTCTCTTAGCTGCTTGGATGATGATTTGTTTGCTTCAGACTCTCTCGTTCCGATTTTGAGATTGCCAAATGGCAGTCCTTGCCTCCTTGCATCCCAGCCCTTTATGGTTTCGGGTACAGGGTGGAGGGGGAGGGGAGAGAGAGATATGGCATTGCATTCTGTGGCATGTTTGCGGTTGCAAGCAGCCAGCAGCCAGCAGGCAGTGGCAACAAATTCCTTTTACGATTAGAGGTTAATCGCAATTAATTGGATTGCAGTTCTGTCTCTCTCCCCCCTTCTCCCTTCTCCCCTTCTCCCCTCTCCCTCTCTCCCCCCTTTTCTTCATTATTTTAACGAGTTTTTCTTTGCTTTGGCTTTCCATTAACTCATTTACTCTCGCAGTTTATTCAAATTACATTTCCGTCGTCTGGTATCCGGGGGACACAAAAAAAAACAAGAACCAACAAACAGAATCTCAACCGCCCAACCAGGATCTCCTCCCCCCTCTCTCTCTCTGTCGCTCTCTCCGTCTCTGTCTCTGTCTCTCCTTCATTCTGGCCGACATCGTGGCAGACCGACCGACCGAAAAGCTTCAACGGGGCGACGACAAGTGCTAATCGCTCATTTGGCATTCAATATGCTGTCACCCTGAGCACTGCTCCTCCCCTCGCCTCCCCCTGGCTGAGCACTTTCCTTCCCCTCTCGCCGCCCTCTTTGATGGCTTGGCTTGGCTTGGCTTTTTTGGTATGGCTTTTTTAGGGGCTAAGAGAAATGCAATGCATTTCAGTCAAGTTTGCTTTTAGTCTTCGTTGCGCTTTTAAGCTTATTTAAATTGCTGGCACTACTATACAGAGGAGGGGGAGGGGTAGGAGGGGGGAGTGGTAAAAAGTGAATGTTTTGGTGGGGGGGAAGGGGGCGGGGAATAGTGGCGTCTGTAAGTGCATTGTGGAAGTGGTTTCTGTGCTTAGTTTAATTGTACATCCACTCTGATGACTACGACGAGCACGAGCATCTCCTCTCTCCCTCTCTCCCTCTCTCTCTCTCTGCCTCTCTCTCTCTCTCTCCCTCTGTCTCTGTCTCTTTTCAATGAGTGCATCTCTGGGAGTTTTTCTCTGTTTCTTCCTGTGGAAAAGTCGAATTTCCAACAGGAAATGAGATAATTCGAGATCAGGAAAGTCCGAGAATGGGAAAGAGCGAAGGACAATCGTAGGGATGACTGATGAGAGAGGAAAAGCATTTCAAAGGTTCATGGGATTAGAGTTCTGTTGGAAAACATTTGATACCAGTATCATAATGAGCTCTTGCTTATTGCTGCTATCTCATGGATTGATAGATACATTTGTATATAGATAGAAGATACAGATACAGATGGGTATATGTATATGGATAGAAGATGATACAGATAGATAGATAAATAAATAAATAAAGGGATGGATAGATAGATATATTGATATGTGGATATTATTATTATCATTATTATTTAATGCTAAAAAATAGTTAAAACATTTGTATATAGATATAAGATACAGATACAGATGGGTATATCTATATTGATTGAAGGAAAGCCACGAATAAACATACATACGTTATATCTATAGATAGATGGATAGATAGATTGATAGATAGATAGATAGATAGATAGATAGATAGATAGATAGATGAATGAATAGATAGAAGGATATATTATTATTATTATTATTATTTAATGTTACTAAATAGTTAAAACTAAGTATTAACATGAGGATTTATGTAGATACAATATCAGAAAAGATATGAAATCAGTTTTGATAGATAAAAAAGCCAGCTTTATTATAGATCTTAAAAAGTATCAGATCTGTGGGAGAACTTGTCTTTATAATCATCCAGAAATGTTCGAAAAAATAACATTCGAAAATTCAATAAAAATAAATGAATAAATGAAATACTGAGGATAGATGGATGGAATGGATATATGTATAGCTCATAAAGAGATGGATCATGGATAGATACATCGTAGATAGATACATCATAGATAGATACAATATCCTGGATCCTGGTTCCTGGATACGCTGCAACTTCTTCTCAAGCGGCGTGGATGGGCAAGCGGCGTGCAAAATCATTTTAATTCCAAAAATGGGAATAAGTGGGGTTGGGGGGGTGGTGTTCTACTCCCCTGTCCCCCCAAAATGAACATTTGCATGCACCCTCCCTCCCTCCCTCCCTCCCATGCCAAAGAGAGGAGCACAAATTTCCATGATTATCACTTGTACGAGTAGATGGCGCCTCCTGGTTCCTGGTTCCTGGCTGGTTGCCTCCGCCCCGCCACGCCCCCTAATTCACATAATCTGAGAGGGGTACAAATGCGATTTAATCACGCGGTCACCCTTTTCCTGTGGGGGGCCTTTTTTTTTTGGCATGCGGAAAATGGGGGAACTGAATAGTAATTTGCCAGCCTCCTGCCTCCGGCCTCCTGCCTGCCGTTGAGAGAAAAGTGCAAGTCCTGTGTTGACTAATTGAAAAACTTGCACTCCAGCAGCAGACACGGGCAGTTCGAGGAGGCGAAGGAGTCGAGGGGGGCTCCGGGGGGGGGGGCTCTGCTTTCACTTGAGTTTGAGTTGAAATGGAAATGCGAATTGAAATTCATTTGCAGGAGGAAAGAAAGACTGCCAAAGGCAGGCAAAAGTCCAGGCAGGGAAAATCACACACACACACACACACACACACATACACACATACACAGCAAGTGGCAATTGCCTAAAACTCTCTCTCCTGCCTCTCTCTATCTCTCTCTTTGAATTGCGGGCTAGAATTTGCATAAATTGCAGCACCAGCAGCAGGACACAGGATGATGTCCTTGTTGTCCTTGGCCAAAAGTCGCCACCGAAAAGAGGCCAAAAGTGGGAGTGGGCAGGATGTCCAAGAGATGGTCGAGGCGAGCCCTCATTTATCTTTCAGGCCTTGCCCCTCCCCCTGCCCAAAAGGCTTCGAGGCTCAACAGGAGCCGACAGAATGGGAGGGGGGAGGGTTTTCTTTTTTTTTTGTGTTTTTTTTTTTTTGGCAGCCTGCCAGCTGTCCCCAAAACGTTTGTCCTTGACACGAGGCTGGGTCTCCCATTTGAATGCGTTGCACCAGAGTGTGGCAAGAGGCAGGAGTCGCTGTCGCTGCCGCCTGACGCTTTCTGGCCAATTTGCTGGTCAATTGTGGGACAATTTGTTCGGCATTTAGCCTGTGTAATTGCCCAGAGTAGCTCTCTCTCTCCCTCTCTCTCCCTCTCTCTCGCTTTCTTTTAGCTATAAGGACTTTAGTGGGCTGAAAAGAGGGGACGGTGACTCGCTCTTTTGTGTGAAAGGCCTGAGGAGCAGGGCCAGGGGGAGGGGCGGGAGCAGGGCCACAGCCAGTTCCAGTGATTGCAGGATTAACTTTCTTTAGCCGCGAGTGCGAGTGCGAGGGCGAGGGGGAGGGCGACTGCTGCCACTGACTCTTGCCGCTGGACATTTTCCCAGCTAACTTGGCCCTCTGCCGCTGGCCTCTTTTGTCTCTCCCTGGAAATGTTGCCGTTTCGATGCCGCTTTTCCTTTTGGAACTTTTTCCTTCGCTGCATTTCCATTTTGAAACATATTTTTCTATTTTGGTTTTTTTTTTGTGTATTGTTTTGCTGCTGGCGGTTTTAATTCTTTCTTCTATTTTCTTGACATTTGTTAGCGACTATTTTCATTAGGGGTTTCCTCTATTTTCCTTAGGTTTTCCTTCCATTTTCATTACGTCTTTATTTCATTTCATTTTTGCAGAATTTGTTTGGTTCATTTTTGTTGGGGATTTGCGGGGGGATTGGGGATTCGGGGGGGCGGGGGGTGCGGGATTGTTGGTTAGTTTTTGGAGTGAACTTTTGCCTTTGACTGCATTTAAAAATACAAAGTTTCTAGCGCGAATAATTCTTCTTTTGGAGCTTTTACGAGTATTTGCTGCCTTGCCCCATCTGCCCCATCGGCCCCTTGGCCTGGTGGGTGGGGTCAGAGGTTGGCAGCGCTGTAATCTTATTTGTGTGCCTGGCTTATCGCACGCCCTGTCCTGCCACGCCACGCCACGCCATGCCACGTCCTCTTTCTGGTACTGTTTCTGCTTTTGGCCCTCTCAAAAAAAGTGGCAACAAATGGCGAGTGGGTGGGGGCTGGGGGTGGGGGCGGAAGTGCGCTGCAAGTGCAACCAGCAAAAGTTTTTGAAGGCAACTTTGGAAATGGAGCACGAATGACGCTTTGGCCCATTTGTTGGTATTTATTTCAATAGTTCTCGAGATACACTAACAGTCCGCACTGTGTGGCTGTGTGGCAACCTAATCGCCCTGGCTATGGGATGGGGCTTGCCACACCGACAGGACAGATGGATGAAGGGTATGTGCCCCTTCGGTTTGCTTAAGGACAATCGAGTAGAGCCATTCCGGCTCCCTCTCCCTCGCCCACTCCCACTCCCTCCCTTCCATTACTGGCATTCAGCGATTCTTTCGACGGTGCAACAGCAAATGGGGCACACACCCCCACACCCACACACCCCTAAACACCTCTACACCTTTAGCACTTTCGCTCGTTCATTCGCTCGCTGTTGACGATGATGTTGGGGCGGCATGCGGCATGGGGCATGCGGCATGGGGCGCGCATAAGTTGCAGTTTGCGAGGCAAATACTTGAATTTATAGTTGCATTGAAGTTTTTGCTAATTCGAAAGATAAAGATGAAAGTGGGATGCAAGATAAAGACGCTTTCCACGTAGGTGTGGAAAGATAAAGATAAATGGCAAATGGCAGATAGCAGGGGGGTGCAGGGGGGTGCAGGGGAGTGCAGAATGTGGCAGCATCTACTGTATGCGTCTGTCTGTCTGCCTGCGTGCCACAATACCTGCCACAATGCCTGCCACCTGCTGTGTGAGAAAGTACTTGGGTGGCGGCGCCGTCACACGTTGATTGCCTGGCAAATGGCAAATGGGAAACCCCACTCCCCACTCCCCACTCCTGTTTGTTCCCCCCTCAAATTCTCTCTCTCTCTGCAGGACACGAACAAGTTTTTGCATTTCAGTGGCAAGTTATGGAATTTCCCTGCCCCTCCAGAGGGTGGGGTTGAAATTGTATTTGAAACTGTTTTCCACTTTTTCCCAGAAAGAGTTTTCAATGGGCTTGGAGTGTGGGCTCCGAATGAGAGGGAAACTGTGAATGGGATTGAGTTTCCGCCCGCGGTGGCTCAGGCATTTAATTACCCCAATTTCCCATCATAATCTCTGGCAGCTCTTCTTCGGGGGGGTGGCTCGGGGAGATGATTGTTTGAAAAAGAGTTTATCATCGGCTGATGGATGCACAGCACATTCCATCCTATCCCATCTGCCCTCTATGAGCACCTCCTCTGCCCCACCCAACCACCCAACCACACACTGTTGTGTCACTTGAATCGAATGAGTTTTCAATTGAACATTGCTCATACGCAATGCTGAACCGCTCTCCCATCTTGATGACATTGTTGTTTCAATTTTCTTGTTCAGATGCGGGCCACCGCATCTCTCACGCACAGTCAGAGGCACAGTCCCTGGCACCCACCCACCACCCACCCACCGCCGCCCCCCTTTGCCTGGCATATAATTTTGTTGCCAAGTTGTCATTCTGTAACATTGTCAATGCTGGCTACCCCGCCAGCCCCGCCCCACCAGTACGCCGCATATCTCTTCCCCACTCCCCCACACTCCCTGGTCCTTTGTGATTGCTGATACCCTGGCAGTCAAAGAGTAGACAGGATGTATTTGTCAGCATCCAAGCCAATAGGGAGGGAGATGGGGATAAGGATAGGGATAGGGGAGAGCATGAAGTAGTTTTGGGATTCCAAATGAGAGTAAAACTCTTTGTAGATCCCTCATATATAGCTATTGGGAGTTACCCTTTTGGCAGACTTGCAGTTAATATTATTTTCTGCCCAAATACCGAAATTGATTATAAACCGATTAATGGAATTAATTATTCTGGAATCCAAAATTTTATAGATAGGATAAGAAGTTGCTTAATTATTTATTTATAGAATTTTAGCCCAAGATTATAGCCAGAGCCACGAGTATTTTGCAGACTTGCAGAAATACCGAACCCAAATACCAAATACCGAAAAGCATGCGAAAATATAAGGAATAGTTCTGATCTTCGGCTTCCTGTAGAATCCACAGCTCTTTAGCTTTGGGACTAG
Source organism: Drosophila helvetica (assembly GCA_963969585.1). Classification (NCBI taxonomy): domain Eukaryota; kingdom Metazoa; phylum Arthropoda; class Insecta; order Diptera; family Drosophilidae; genus Drosophila; species Drosophila helvetica. Next base: position 70,836,616 of record OZ018401.1, on the reverse strand, counting down.
TATTTGGCAGGATGGTGAATAAGCCAAGTGTCTACCCAACTGCCAAAATTCATCACAATCCCATCAATCCTAATTGCTGGCCTGCGGGGTATCTGCATAGTCGGGCAGGATATTCCGGCCATCGTCCTGGATGCGTCGCCAGTTTTTCTCGTTGCATTCTTCGGTGCGCACGCAGTAAATATTGTTTTCCTGCCTGATTGTTGTTTCTCGATTCCCGATTCCCGATTTTCGATTGGGATTTTCCACTGAGAATGCTGCTGCCGCTGCTGGTGGCATGCTGCATGCTGCATGCTGAATCGTACTCGTACGTGTCTGCCATGATAAAATTGTATTTTCAATTTTCATTGTTTTCGCTCGCTCTCCCCTCTCCCCACCCCCCCTCTCTTCCCCACTCTCTCTCTGGCATTTGCTGCATTCAAATTTCCATGCGTGGCATGTGATTACGAGACCCCGTTGAAAACTGTAAAATTGTGGCAATTTTAAGCAGATAAGCCAAAAGATACATATGTAGCGGATGCCCCGCCCCCGCCCCGCCCCCGCTCCCGCTCCAGCAAGTGCATTATCATCGTCATGTTTCACCTTGACTTGGTTCCACGCTCAAAACCAGGCCAAAACTTTCGCCACACACGAGCAGACAGCAGACAGGCAAAGACTCTCGGCCCGACTCGACTGATAGACCATCCGGATCATCCGGGTCCCCCCGAATTGAAGCCCAGCGAAAGAGCTATTAATAAACCGAAAGCTAAAGCCCTGAACCCGGCCCTGCCCCGGTCCTGCCCCGCCTCACGAATGACTAAACATAAATTCTGTTAAATTTATCACAAAACACAATGAAGGAAGGACACTGTCGTGGACGTAGGATACATGACGTCATTATGTGGGGCCAGGGCCACCAAGCGAAAACTCACTCAAAGAGAAACACAGCGAGCGAGCGAGAGGGGGAGAGAGGGAGAGAAAATGAGTGTGTGTTCAAAAGAGAGTGAGCTACTCTTGAGTGAGTTTTTCAGAGACAGAGACAAAGAGAGAGAGAGAGAGAGAGAGAGAGAGTGACTCTGGCACCTTTTCTTTTTTCCCTGTTTTTTTTTGTTGTGGGGCAAGGCTTTGGCATTGTGGTTTCCTTATGGCTGTTGTTATTTAAATTAATTAAAAATGTATGACGAAACAATAAGCAGACTGACCTTGTTTGTTGTTGTCCCCACACACACACACACACACACACACACAGGCACACCCCTAACCCCGAACCCCTTAGACAAAGCCACAAGGCCCTGCCACAGCTGGGCAAATATTACCCTACTATTATGTGCATATATGTGGGCCGCTTTATGGCATTTCCATATGTCCTGGACTTTGATGGTTGGGGAAGGGAAAAAAAGGGAAGAAGATCCCAATGCCAAGTGCCAAATGGTGCAGCAGACTTTCGCTTTGGCAGGGTATCTGCTGGTGCCAAAGACTTTGTGTTTGTGGCCATGTTTCTGCCATAAACACTCCCGATTTGTCTGTGTCCATGTTCCCCAATCTAAAGGGTATCTTAAATGTGAACCATTGTGCTCTTTGGTCTTTGTTTCGTGTGCATTTCCTTGAATTGAATCAAATTCGTTTTGCTTGTGCTCCAATAAGTAGGCAACGAAAAACGTAAAGCGTTGGAGTGCACTTTTCCCACCCCCCCGCGCTGTTTGTGAAAAAAGCCGAACAAAAGCGAAACACCCCCCTCCCCTGCCCTGCTCTGCCCTCCCCTCTCGCTGAATGCTGCATAATTGCATTTGTCTTTCAACACACACTTTTTCCCCGAAAACACTTTTCCGCGGCATATTTTCCGCGTCTGGTGGTGCTGGCGGTTTTCTATTTAAATATCGTTAAAGTTGATGCCCATTCGAAGCGGCTTTCTGGCTGGCTGTTGTTGTTGTTGTTGTTGTTTGTAGTTGCTGCTTTGTCGCTTTGTTGCCCCCCTCCCTCTCTCTCGCTCCCGCTCCCGCTTTTTCTCATAATTATTTTCCTTTTTTTTCTGCGCTGTTTTACCAAACGAAACTTTGTCATCGCTGACTGTTTTCGCACGTAACCCGCTGCGTATGCGTTATATTTTGTTATGCATGCAACTGCGGGCGGGCCCCCCGATGCCACAGGCATCCCCCAGGACGAGGGCCGCAGAAGGTGTGTGAGTGTGTGTGGGTGTGTGTGGGTGTGTGGTATGTGGCCTGGGGGCAGAGAGTAGGAATAGGTTTGCCCCACATTTTCCTAGCAATTAAAAAACGCGACCGTGTTATTTTTATTTTAATTATAAAACTATAACTTTATGCTAATTGTTTTTGCTTTTTTTTGCTGTTGTCCACCGAGAGAACGGGGAACGAGAAACGAGGAACGAGAGAGAGGGAGTGATAACGTCTAAGTGGTGGTGACCTCTGCCTGCCATCTCCTCTCCATAAGCCGCTTAGGGGGCTTTCTCTCTCTCGCTCTCGCTCCGTCCCACATAAGTTTTCCCAATTTGCCCAATTCGGTGTTTGCCTGAATGGCATTTTCAATGGGTTTTCCCGCTCAATATTGGGTTTTTGGCTGGTTTGTTGCTCTTTCGAGTGGTTTCGAGTGAAAATCCATTGCCAAATCGCTGGCTAATTATTTGATTGGATTTCATGGGCGATCCCCATCGAGCGGATTGTCGACGGGGATTATAGAAATATACCAATTGATTTTCAATGAAACGCCGCTCCGGCGGATGTTTAGGATGCTCCACAGTTCCCCACAAAAAACCGCAAAAAAACACAGAAAACTGAAAAAAGGAGAGAGAGCTAATTATTACGCCGTAGTCCCTGGCGGTACGGACCGGTGAAGCCCGTCCTGAAAATGAATGCCAATTGTAATTGCAATTATATAAATGGGCGATGCTGCTGCTGCTGCTGCTGCTGGGAAAACTCATTTAAATGCATGGCACAGGCACACCTGATGGGAGGGGGGGATGGTGGGAGGTGTGACACTCCCCACTGCTGTTTGCTGCTCTGCCTTCACGTGTGCCTGCCTGCCTGCCACTTGGCTCTCATTATCAACAACATAATCAACCACTTGCAACACAACCAAGTCGCTATCCTTTTGGATACACTATTCGCAGGGAAAGTACCATGATTTCCAGTCAAAGTTTGCAGAGCTGAGGAAAATTGTCTGCCCAAACTGAACACAATCTGTGGATACGACCCTTTGTGGGTCTGTTTGGGTCTGGGATGTTTCTGCAATGATATTTACCCGCATAAAGTTCTCTCTTTTATGTGGGATTCAGCCAAAAGCCATGGCAGATTAGAGTCACATATTTTCCCCATGAATGATCCTTCCTTAAGGGTATCCTTGGCTTGCTATCTCAGCAAGTGCACCCCTGTCTCTGCGTGTTTGTGTGAGAGTATTCCAATGATTAGCCATGTTGTCGCTGGTTCTCTGCTCTGCTCTGCTCTCCTCTCGCTTCTGTCGCTGGCGATTGTTGGCAGTAATTAACAAACACTTTGCTCTGCTACAGAGACACACACAGATGCCAGAGAGATGCCAGAGGTAGAGAGAGAGAGATAGAGAGAGAGAGAGAGGCACAGGCAGGTATCCCTGTACACTGTACACTGTTTACTGTGCACTGTATATCCTTGCACCTTCCACGTGACGTCACGCACAAGTGAGAGTGACAAAACACTTAAACGTTAAATGCACCCAAAAGCTAACTCTGACAACTGTCTGCCACTGCCTGCTATCCCTCTCTCTCCCCTCTTTCTCTCTCTCTCTCGCTGGTGGTGTCCTGTGTCCTGTTCCACTGCCTTCTGATATCCTCGCTCTGTCACTGGGGCTCTACGTGTGCTCCTGCCTGGGCCGTGCGATGCTCAGCTTTCGTTGCTGTTCCGTGCATTCCGATGTCATTGCGTGTGCAACACGGCGTATGCGCCATAACTTTTCTACCCTGCTCTCTTCACACACTCATTCATTGGAGATCTGCCAGCCTGCCCCATGCCCCGTGCCCCGTGCCCCCTCCTACTCCTGGTACGTGCTCGTGTAAGCGTGCATGTTTAATTTGGCATCGCACACTCCTCTGCCGCTCCGCCTCTCTGCCGCTCTGCCGCTCCGCCTCTCTGCCGCTCGGCTGCCCTGCTGCTGCTGTGCGGCTCTGTCTGCATTTTACCTGCTCACAGATTTTATTACACCTGCGATTAAGTCACGGCGACGATACGTAAGCGACAACAGATGTGGCCCTGCAGATTGGAGCGTGCAACGTGCAACGTGCAACGTACGCACAGTTACTCGCAGTTTGATCTCTCGCAACTGCGATTCGATAGAGCGAGGATAAGCCTTGAGGAGATTTATAAAAGACAAGGGAATGTTTGCTCCCTGGTGGCTTTCCCTGGGAGATTTCATGGCCAGATCGCGGGTAGGGCCACCATCTGGTGGAGGGATATCCCCGAAAGAAGGTTCTATTTGTAGGTATTTTGGGGTCCATGCTTCATGGTCTCCCCTCCAGTGTGGATCTGTCAGATCTCTCCCATTCAAGTGGGACATTTGCTGGGGGATTTGTCGGCAAAGATGGTTTCAAATGAATGCCGAAACTCGGCCGCAAATTGAAACCGAAAACCGAACTCGAATTGGAAATCATTATGCGCACTCCCACACCCACACCCATTCCCTCAGCCCTTCCCCTGTTGGAGAGTGTAAATTAAAACTGCATTACATTTTAATTGCACTTTGCACTTGCAACTCTTGTCGATGCGACGCCTTCTTTCCGCTGCTGCTGCTGCTGCTGCTGCTGCTGCCACTTAATTACTGTTATTAAATATGCACTTTAATTTTATTTACACGCACATTTCGCATTCAAGTTGATAAATCTTTAAGCGTATGAATATTTACTACATTTACTCTACATATATGTTTATACTTTAATTCGTATTATTATTATTATTACTATTAATATTATTTCGTATTTATTTGGTATATTAAATATTTCCATATATTCCATTTCGATACCATTTCATGTAATTCTCCTCATTTCTTTCATTCTCTCTCTCTCTCTCTCTCGCTGTTGTCACCTGTCTTATTTCCATATATTTATTTCAATTTTTGCCTGTTTTTCTTTCCATTTATTTATTGTAACATTTGCATTGTTATTGTTATTGTTATGCCGTAATCGTCCTGCCTGTGCCTGTGCCTGTGTCCTGTCCTGCGTAGCATTTTGGAAAGCAAAATCAGGTTGGTCCTTAGATCTGTCTCCGTACCGTATCTCTCTCTACCCCATCCCACCCCACCCCACCAAAGAAAACTTATGCTAAAACCATTTCCATTTGCTCTTCTTTTTCCTGCTTTTCCTCGTTGGGGGCCACAGACAACAATCGCTGCTGTCCGACGAGCAGGCAAAGGAAGTCGAACAAATACTCAACGCTGCTGCCCCCAGTGTGGGCGTGGCCGTTGCTGCCGTTGTTGCCACAGCAACATCGCCGACCAGCATCAAGAATCTCATCGAGGAACCATTGCAATCAGTAGCCAACGGGGAACAGCAACAGCCACAGCAACAGGATATACAAATTGCAGCAGTCCCTGCGATTGTTGAGGAGGAGGAGGAGGAGGAGCCGCCCTACGAAGAGGAGGAGCAGCAACAGAAGCAGCAGCAGCCCCGCTACCAGCAGCAGCAGGAGGAGGAGGAGGAGGAGCCCTACGAGGTATACGACGCCGATGCCAATGGCGACGGGGAGGGGGAGGAGGACTCTGATGACGTTGAAGCCGTGGACATTGTCGGCTATGGACAGGCCTCTGCTGCACTGAATGCCACCTTCATCAAGGCGGACAGCACAGAGACAGAGACCACAACCACCACACCGTCGACGGCCACCACAGCCACCACCGCCACCTCCGCCACTGCCAACACACGGCACGACAACGACGACGAGCCCGAGTGGCTGAGGGATGTGCTCGAGGCGCCCAAGCGGAGTCTAGAGAATCTATTAATCACCTCCGTGGGAACAGCAGCTGCAGCAGCAGCAGCAGCAGCAGTCGGTCGTGGCGAGAGGGAGACGGCTGATCTGGAGAACGGCTACAGACATTCCGATCTGAATCACACCTATGTGACGTCGGGCGGAGGAGGAGAGTCCCTGCACGAGTCGATTGTGTCGGTGGAGTCGACCCAGTCGGACGCGACGCTCAACCAGACGACCACCATCGACGACAGCATCATCTCGAGCAAGCACAACTCGACGTACTCGCTGGACCAAGCCGAACCTGCCACAAACTCGACCGTTCTGAGCACCGGCATAACAGAGCTCGACGACAGTCAGTACTACATACCGGAGTACCCTCCCGTGCGGAGCAAGGAGGTGCTCGTCGAAGCGGGAGTCCACTATTTCGAGGATGGCAACTTCTGGATGGAAGTTCCCGGTAAGCCAAGCCCCACGCCAGCTAAACTTTCATCCCTCCCTCCTATCAATCATTTGCTCACAATCACAATCACATTTCGCATTTTGCAGGTCTCCTAGACTTTGACGACGACGATTGCTCCTATCCGCCCATTACTGTGCGCAAGAATCCGAAAGTACGCTTCAGCTCCGGGCCCATCCATGTGTACTCCACGTTCTCGGTGAACGACTACGACCGCAGGAATGAAGATGTTGATCCTGTGGCCGCTTCGGCGGAGTATGAGCTGGAGAAGCGCGTGGAGAAGATGCACGTCTTCCCCGTGGAACTGATGAAAGGTCCCGAGGGTCTGGGTCTCAGCATAATTGGCATGGGCGTTGGCGCCGATGCGGGTCTTGAGAAATTGGGCATCTTTGTGAAAACTATAACCGACAACGGAGCGGCAGCCAGAGACGGGCGCATTCAGGTGAGTTTGTGGTCCCTCCAGGGAGGATTTTGGGGATGATAGCTATAGCTCCATAACTAACTGATCTCTCTCCTTGGGCTGTTCGCAGGTCAACGATCAGATCATCGAGGTGGACGGCAAGAGTCTGGTGGGCGTGACACAGGCATATGCGGCCTCTGTTCTACGGAATACTTCCGGTCTAGTCAAATTCCAAATTGGACGCGAACGCGATCCGGAAAACTCTGAGGTGGCACAGCTCATACGACTGAGTCTGCAGGCCGATCGCGAGAAGGAGGAGCGCCTGAAGCGGTAATTAGAGCTTGGATTGCCCCTCCCTCCCCCCGTACGATTACTCAATGTCCCTAGCTCTCTGTTTTACAGCCAGCAAGAGGAGTACCTGCGGCGCACACTCGACTACTCCGAGGACTCCACGCAGCCCGTTTCGGCCAATTCCAGTGTGTGCGAGGGGCCCTCGAGTCCCGTTCAAGTGGAGCATCCCATGGAGGTGGAGGCCACGCACTCGCAGGAGGTAGAGTCGCTCAAGCGGCTGCTACAGGAGGTGAGCCACACGAATGAGACAGAGAGAGGGCGACCCGACGCGGCTCTCTCTCTCTCTCTCTGTCTCTGTCTCTCTCTCTATTGCGGAAGAGAAGCCTTTGCTAAACTTGTGTTCTCTTTTTTCTCTCCTCCTTTTGCTGAATTTCAAAATTTTTGTGTGGGATATTGAAATGCAGCACAAAGCGGTAATTGGATTCGATACAAAATATCATTGATAGCAAAATTTTAGATACAAACAACAAAATTGTAGAGCACATATTTCCAATATATTTTGTACTTGTACTTTTTGTTCTGTATTGCTTAAGTTTTCCTATGTCTGAGTGGAGATTATAGAGCACATATATCGACAGATAGTCCAGATAGTCCATCTCATGGAATATCCTTCCCTCCACGAAGAGGAGGAGCACTCATTCTCTTCGTTGGAGCAAGCATCGTATCTGTGTTCTGTAATCTTTAGTTTTAATTTGAAAATTGGGGTGCTATTATTATTATTATTATTATTGTTGTTATTATTGTAATTCCTATGTTTTCGATTTCTTATGATTTTTAGAGCGAAATGGGTTGCCTGGTAAAAGAAGAGATTATCCAGAATCTTAAACGAAAGGTTGGTTTTTGGTTTTTGGTTTTTGGTTTCGTTCACCCTTTTGAGTTCCCTTAACCATCTCTCCATCTCTCCATCTGTCATCCATTTGCACAATTACGGCGCTCCGTTGAGTGAAACATTCCACTAATATGCCGATCATTCCTTCCCGCAGCTCGTGAAGCTCGAGACGACGGGCAACGAGAACGAGCTGCTGAGCGAGCGGCTGCGCCAGAGCGAGCGGGAGCTGGGCAACATCCGCAAGGAGGCCGCCAACCTGCAGAACATGCTGCAGCAGTCGCAGGGCCAGTACATGGCCCTCGACAAGAAGTACAACAAGGCGAAGCGGCTGGTGCGCGAGTACCAGCAGCGGGAGCTGGACACGTGCCATCGCGAGGAGTTCTACCAGCAGCTGATGCGCGAGAACGACAACGAGTACAATGCTCTGGTGAAGAAGCTCAAGGACCGGGTGATCAACCTGGAGCACGAGCTGCAGGAGACGCAGCGCAAGGCGGGATTCCCCGTCGGCCTGCCCTACGACAGTGCCACACTGAAGCTCACTCCCCAAATGATGCGCAAGGCACCGCCCAAGCCGCTCTTCCACAAGCTCGAAACGGAGCTCTCGGACACGGAGATCTCCGATCTCTCGCCGGATGGGGATGGCGTGAAGACGGCCACCGTGGAGCGCAAGGTCCCTGTCAAGGATGAGCTGGACGCGGCCGTGCCGCAGCACGAGCTGCTCGACAACTCTGTGAACAAGACGAAGATCGATCTGGGTGAGTCCTGATCCATGATTCTCCATTATCCCTTCACCTCCAATTTGTTTTTTGTGCCTTGAGGCTGCACCTTGGGCTGAATTCAAGCATCTGTCATTACTCAATTTTATTCACACCTCTTTATCACAGTATCTTTTGCTCTCTTTTGTGCTGCTCTCTCATTGTCTCATTGTGTGCTAATTGTGGTTCTCTTTCCCATTCTCCATTTATCTCTCTTTCTTTTTATTCCTCTTTTTGGTTGCTCTACATACTCGTTCGCTTACACACACACTCTCTCTCTCTCTCTCTCGCTCTCGCTCTCTCTCGTTTCGATCTGTATGTGTGCCGTCTCGTTATCGTTACCGATCTCTCGTTCTCGTTATCGTTATCGTTACCGTTACCGTACTCGTTGTCGTTATCGTTCTCGTTCCTGTTTTGCTTATGTGTTTTCTCTTCCGTTTTGTGTCGTTCATTCGCTCGCTCGTTGTAATTTTGTCTGACTGCCACGCCTACACGCTGCGCCCTCATTTATGCCAAAAACAAAAACAACAAAAAACAAAATCAAATCCAAAAACAAAAACAAAATCAAATGCAAAATCACAAATGCAAAAATTCGCACTACGAAATCGAAAATCGGTATCTAAACAAAAGCCTCCCGTGGTGGTCTAGCGAATCGCCAGCTGCCATCAGCGAATGGAGCGAACGGCAACGGGAACGGCAACAGCAACAGCGGCAGTGGCAGCGGCAGCGGCACCGCTGATCTCGGCCAGCTCTCGAACGGGAACCTGATGAAGCGCAGCCGCAGCAACAGCCGCAGCTCCGACTGCACCCTGGACGACACCGACGACGACGAGGTGGAGGACGAAGAGGAGGCCGAGGGCTCGGCCCTGAATCTGGCTGGAGCCATCACATCGTCCTCCCACGACACCACCATCACCAGTCTCTCCAACGGCAACTCCCATCTGCTGGCCAATGTCAACAATCTGCTGCAGCATCATCCCCCGGCCATGGCCGCGGTGACGACGACAGCGGTCGGCTCGTCCAACGGCCATTTGGGCACCACCACAGCCATACTCCTCAACTCGACCTCGTCCTCGTCCAGCTCCTCGAACCAATCGACTACGCGCGAGGCGCAGATCAATCAGCTGTACGCGCAAGTGCACAAGGATCCCAGCAAGCAGCAGCAGCAGCAGCAACAGCAGCAGCAGGCGATCGTCACCAGTGTCCCAGTCTCGGGCAGCATTCCCAGCATCTTCAAGAATGCCCTGGGCTCGCCGGCGGACAATGGCGGGGGCCTGGGCCTGGGCCTGGGACTCAATGACTTCCATCGCGGCAGCATGACGACCTTCGGCACGGGGCCGGCTAGCAGCAGCAGCAATCGTGATCTCAACAGCTCGTACGACTCGATACTGGGCTCCAACGACAAGCTCGCGGAGAACGAGCCGGCGGAGAACTGGATGTACCCGAGTCGGAGGCGGGTGGCGCCCAATGGAGGGGGCAAAGTGCCGCTCCCGGGGGCAAGCTTCACCGATCAGCTCAATCAGGCGTTGACCGACCGCGAGAGGTGGGTTTCAGACACACAAACAACACAAAGACAAACAAACAAACAAACAAACAACACACAAAATGTTGCACACAAAACTGTTATACTCGTGTGCTCGATTGCATTGCAGGCGGCTCGGCGATGGATCCTCGCGACACTCCAGCGACGATTACACGGAGATCAACAAGAGCCAGAGCGCATCGTTGGCGGCCATCAACTGCAAGACGCTGATCAACGAGATCCGCCAGGCGGTGAACGAAGCACAGCCCAAAGGTATAACCCAAACCATAACCAAACAGAGTAATCATCTGTAATCTGTAATCTGTAACTCTGAATCTAGTACTTTAGCTAGACTCTAGACTCTAGCCTCTAGACTCCGTAGACTCTCCAGAACTAACCCCCAGTAGAAATCAATCCAATCAATCCCAAGAAGCGACAAGCGTACTCTCCGTATCTCATGCCAATCATCTCATTTCATACACAGATCTGTTGTACATATTGTTAACTGTTTCTCGAAGCAAACTACTAATCGAAAGTTGTATTCTGTTGTGAACCCTACTATATGATACTGTTATCCGAAGGTTATGAACCTGTTATACTTTAACCCGCCTCCCCACCCACCAGCACCAGCATTGCCTCGATCCCTACCTTCCCCGCCCCCACCCCTACCCATACATATACTATGTACTCACTAAATATCTCTAATCTCTGCGCTCTCTCTCTCTCTCTCTATATATATCTGTATCTGTATCTGTGTATCTTTTGAATGTTCGTGTGCCTAACCATTCGCATTCGCATTCATTTGCTCTGCGAAGCATCCACTAGAAAATATAACAATTGCGCGGTGCTACGATATACTAACCCAGACTTTTCTCTATCTTTCTTTGTCTAACCCCGCCTCCACTGTAAACTCCATTTAAAGTTAAACAAGTTGTTCCACAATCACTCTCCCCACCCGGCACAGTGCCCTGGCAACAGCAGCACCACCAACAGCAGCAGCAGCAGCAGCAGCTGCAACAGCAACAGCAACAGTCACTGCAGCACCTGCCACAGTCGGCGCATGCCACTGGACCGCCCTCGCCCACCAGCATGTCTTCGGGCTGCTCCTCGCCGGGATACTCCCCCAGCCGCACCCTGGATCTGTCCGGCTCCAGTTCCAGTTTCTCCGATCGCAAGGTGGCAGCCGCTGGCTACAACTACAAGGGTGGACCGGTTCACGAATGGACCAAAGATCAGGTAAGACTCGGACTCTGGCCCAGAGAAAAGCCTATGCTTTGCAGGAGCTAATTCTTGGTATCCTCTTGCAGGTGGGGCACTGGCTGATGGGCATCGAGCTGGAGCGGTATATACCCGTCTTTAAGGAGCACAATGTAGAGGGCGGGGCACTGCTCACCCTCGACTCGAAGGACTTCAAGACGCTGGGCGTGTGCGGCGATGACAAGCACAGGCTCAAGAAGCGCTTGAAGGATCTGAAGGCGAACATCGAGAAGGAGCGCAAGGACATGGAGCGGGAGCGTCGCGAGCGCGAGAAGGCCATACGCAAGGCCGAGAAGAAGCTGGCCAAAAAGAAGTAGTAGTTGAATTCTCTAGTTGTATAAGCATCAAACAAGTAGCCAAAAACCAAAAGCATACGCAGTATATATGTAGTCTATGCATACACACAACACAACAACACAACCACACCCACAAAATACACGTATATATGATACGATATCCAACAGTTATATATACCTACAAATATACGGATACGATAATATATAATTTTTTTTTTTACAACACACATACATACACATCTATTATACATACGTACTACATTTTAAACCTATCGAAACCTAATGGAATTTAGTCGTAATTTATTCTAAAAGAAAAGGACATGCAAAGGAAAGCAGCCTGGAGCGGAGTGTAGTGTCAGGAGCAATAGGAGAGTAGCAGAACAGGCAAGCAACCCATTTCCCAAGGGTCCAACCACCAACCACCAGAAACACGCACTCGAACATCCTTCAGACGAGTTCCAAGAAATCACAACCAAAAGAAGAAGCTGAGAAGTAACACTAACTACGAAATGGCGTTGGACTGACTGATTTTTATGATTAATTTAAATACGAAAATACGAAGAGAAACAAAAAACAAAAGGAATTCGTTTTTTAAAAGCCAACCAAAAACCAAAAAAGAACCATTTTTGAATTGAATGCAAACGAAATGCAAACAAGAGATAGGAATTCGCTGAACAGACTTGAAACGAAACGTGGCCTAGCAGCCAGCTTCAAATAAAAGTACATACGATATATGATTAATAATAATTATAGCTCTGATTAAATATACATACATACATACACATAATAATACTATTGTAATATCGTTTAAGTAACAGTGTGTCTAAATTTTAGTTCTGTTTTTTCATCTAACATATTCTTTGAAAATATTCGACTCTAGACTCTAGAGATATAGGCATACCTTCTATGTGTATGTGAATAATATGTGTCCAGACATCTATGGATCTATGTACTTGTATGTGTGTGCAACTATCTATATATCTGTATATCCACTCCCTACAATTAATGCTAAAGTATTTTACTGTATGCTATGCCTGAAAGTCATTTAAGTACTTAAGTAGTGAAGAAGCTATCAAAAATGTGTATGTTTTGCCGTACAGGAAGTGGCCAGGCCAAACACTGAACGACCGACTCATCTTCAGGTATAACAGCAACCAAACTGTTATACCGAAAGAGGGTCGAGAGTCTGGAGTCTACTTTCTGTGCAGTTCAAGCAGCCAAATCAATGCAAAATGTCCACCCCAAATGTTTGTTAAGCAGCCAAAAACAAAAAAAAACATAAACAGAAACAAAAAGAAAGGAAGACAGCAGTTTCAAACAAGAGCGATATCTATTCGTTAGCCTAGTAGTACCTATGTTTTGTGTGAGTGTGTGACTGTACCAATTTTTTTTCTGTTTGTTTTTTTTTTTTTTATTTGTAATTCTTATAAATATTTATAGAGCTTGTAGTATTTGTATTTTGTATTTAACTTTCTGTGTAATTGTGTTATGTACGTAGTTTTATTTACCTTTTAATTTCGAAATGTTGCAATAAATCTAGATACATACATATGGAGGTCAACCGATCGCCTGCATTTCCCTCGACTTCCACTCCCTCTGGGGTTTGCCCCAGCCCCTTTCGATGGCCGCCCCACAACCATTACAACTTTGATTTTATCGAGGAGAAACCAAAATTTAGCAACTAGTCCTTGTTTTTGATTACACAATTAGCATATATAATACTTATCGACATACGTATATAGTACGAATACTCTCTTTCAATATCTCTCTCTCTCTCTCTCTCTCTCTCTCTATCAATCTGTCTCTCTATTTGACTTTAAGACCCCGGCCGGGGCCAGGCGGGCGCCGCCTCCGCGGAGGTGCCGTGCCCCCTGGAAGCCCACGGCCGGCAGCGCATATTCACCGCATGTGCATTCACTCGTCTCGTCGCAAGTCCTTAATATAGCTTTTGAAAAGCTCGCCTCTAAACAGTGCCACCAAAGTAAAACCTAAAGAAAAATCAACCGTTATTAACTTACAACAAAATAATAATACGAAAAGAATCCCAAATAAAGAATTATGAAATGAACTCGAATTCAAATCGAAGGCGCGGCACGTCGTGCTGTCAGCCACTTCCGCTAATTGCGGGGAAAGGAACGGGACGGAACCGAACGAAACGGAACGGAACGGAACCCTTAAGCTATACGAAAACCAGTTCCCCGGGGGCGCACGCGTGCCACGCCGCAAAACGTATTAAAAACAATATATAAATAAGTATATTGTTGTAACGTATTTTTTTGAGAATGTTTTTCAGTTAAAGTTTATTTTTGGGTAATTGTTTGTAAGAGTTTTTTACACCACAAAACAAAACCAAATATATAATAATCAAACCAGTTGAGAATTCGTAAAGTTTAAACAATTAAAATGATAAAAAAGAGTAATTTTTAGCTGATGCCCCGAAATTCTCAAAGAGTAGGGGCAGACAGTCGCATATAACACAAACGAAATGTAAAAACACCTACGGAACACATTCGTGCCTTTTTCATTGCGAAAAACCGTCCCAAAACCAGAATTGCCGAACAGAGGACCCTTGCCAAAGGAAAAGAAAGGAAAAGAAAAACATCCAGATAAATGGATGGGGTGGGGTGCTGTGCCCGAAGACCCTGCCACCACTCCGGGCCTCGGCCCCGTCGTCCTGTTGTCCTGTTGTCCTGTTGTCCTTTGTCACGAATACGTTGAAACATTTAAATGCCCCGCAAATGCCTTATTCAAGAAAATTATATTACCCATTAGATATTCAACATTTATTCAGTTTTGCTTGTAGATTTCGAAACATTTCTAAATATCTATTATACATTTATTTGTCTCTTCATTTGGTAAACATTTTTGCAAGCAAAGTTGTTCGGGTTGTGTGGCCTCGATCTATAGGGTGGGGGGGTCTCATCCATCGGGGGAGTCTTTCAATGCTGTTCCTACATCCTTCAGCCTATTTCACAAGAATTTGTTTTTCCAAATAAAATGTCATTGCTTTATCCTTGGTTTGTTCTCTTCCTGATTCCTGAGTTTCTTTTGGTTTCTTACTCCTGAGTTATACATATGTAGATATATAGTTTGTGTGCCTGAGACTATAGTATGTGCTGCCATAATATTAAATCCGATCATACATATGTGTTATCAGAAATCAGCCAACCGTTCTAATGCATCTAATTATATTCCCAATTATTGTAAATGTCCATTTCGAAACAGCTTTCCACTAAACATCATTGCAATTACCGCAAATACGAAAATATTATTCAAGAAAAAATTGCAATTAGAGCGAGAGTGAGGCGAATCGAATCGAATCGAAATGGAATGGAATTCGCAAAGGAAAATCATTACAAATCAAGGAATACGGAATATAATAATAAATCACAAAAACAATGCTAATAAATATACTCCAAAATAAATCTAAATATGACGTGAAATACATATGGTTGTTTACTCTATCTTTAATCTGTTATCTCCCTGCGTTGCACGTCCACAGGCACGCGGAGCGGTCGCTTTCAAATGGGTTGTTGGTTGGTTGTTGGTTGTTGGTTGTTTGTGCAACGTTGTTGATCTGATCAATGATGCCGCAAGCCAGAGAAATATTCCCACTTGGTGTTTGCTGTGCTGTGTGCGCAGGTCAATATCTTTGAGATTTCCTGTTTTCCTATAGCTGCAGCGAAAGATGCCACCAACAGCCAAAGCCAAAGCCACAGATACATCTACAGCTGCAGCCACAGCTACAGCCACAGCGAAATGAGCTACCTCTTGGACTCTTCCAGAGAAACATGAATGGAACATATTTTCATTGGAGTTTTGGTTTTCCTTATCATCATGGAATTTTCCACATCTCATTCGTGGCCTGCATCTGCATCGTTTTGTGCAGAGGTCAATGCTTAAGTGTTTCCCAAAGTGTGTGTTGTTTTTCAGAGCGAGAGAGAGAGAGAGAGAGAAATGCATGTAAATGGTAGAGTATTTAAGGCTCGACTCTCAGTTGTTTTGTTCATTTTCAAAATAATCTTTAAAGTGATTAAATTGTACACATTTGACGTAAGCAAAAATTCAGCGAAAATTGAATATATGTATGTCTATTTTCAATAACAAGACTTGGCAACCGAAGGGCTGTTTGGGAACAACTGGATTGCTTTCGAAGGGCTAACAAGTTGGAGATTGGGTTTTGTTTGTTTGGCTAGCCAGGGCCTTATGCAAGCGTCTGCTGGTATGTCCAGTCCAGTCAAAATACGACCGCTATATTGCATTTTCAATCTGATAATGGCTGCATTCCGCGCGCGATTTCTACACTCGTAGAGTAATTGCCCATAAAGTTGTTTACTGAATCAGGAGCCGTCTCTGTCGGTCGGTGTAAGGCAATGCCTGGGGTCACTGGCACTGTGGCTTAGATCAGATCACAACAATACGCGCACCGTACCCCACACGAAGCGATAAGACAATAATGCTTCTTTCTTATCACTGGATGCTGGAGAAGCCATCAATGGGGAGCGAAATCGATCTGGTTCTGGTTCTGGTTCTGTCACCCCACCTACCATTTGTGAAGGAAAGCGTACAGCAGTCGTCGAATAGTCGGCGAAAATCACTATTGAGGTGCCTCCAGGGCTATAGTTTCCTGCGATTGATTTCTTATCTGTGCGATGGGATAATGATGGGATGGGATGATTGCGTTTGCTGCTCCCGTTGCTGGGTGATTCAAATTGCATTCTGTATTACAGCATGCTTGTCTGGGGGTGGTCGATGTCGGTGTCTGGCAGCAGCCCTAGAAACTGATGATCTAGGAAAACTTTCCGTCTGGCTGATTGATAAGCATTGCGAAAGGTTAAGCAAGCAAATAAAAATGTATAGGGCTCTCGGCCAGTGGCATGTTTCGAATATTATGTTTAAAAATAACCTAATCATGATTATTATTATGTTTGAAGATCAAAAGTTCCAAGTGAATTGTGACTGGAGCTGGAGCTGGGGCTGATGATGGGTCTTGGCTTTTGGCTTGATTTCTCTTTCCATGATTAACAGAACATTCTTTCGATGCCAAGTTCGTGTTGGGTGTGTGAATTCCCTCTTTGTTAGTCGGAGAATTGCGTTCACTTCCGATTGGGTCGTAAATGGCTCGGCCATTGATTGCAGAAACCCATGGCGATATCGATGAGTCCATGGAAACAGCTCAGCTCGCATTCTTATCGTCTGTGTGGCTGTTGCGGAACCATCGGTAAACAAACCCCTAATCAAACATGAAACACTTAAAGTGTTATTCTTTCTCGGCGTCGCTCGCCCTGCCCGTACTTTGATGAAATATTTAAATTCGCTCAATTCAATTTAGTTAAAAGCAAAGCAACAATTCCGGCAATACAATACAATAGTATATATAAATTAAATGCTGAACAATCAAGCAGCACCAGCACCAGCACCAGAAGCAGAAGCAGAAGCAGCTCCAGCTCCAGCGATCCCAACTGATTCTTTTCTATAGAGGATGTACGCGTACAGGCAGAGACGTTGGCAGCGACGCTGGCAGCGACAGCAGACGCCAGTCGCCTCGCTTCGGTTCGGTTCGGCTTCGGCTTCGTCTTCGGCTTCGTGGCCCGCCTCGTTTATAAGGTCTCCTCCAGTCGGCTGAACCGTTCATTCAAGAAATATCGCTCGAGCAGTCAACAACAGCCGATAACCGATTCGGGCCGCGAAAATAGCACCCATTTTACTTTCAGCTTGTGGATCGTAACGAGAGCATAAAAAAGATTCCAGTTCCTGATATTTTTTAAATTCGTTTGGAATTTTGCATTTTTTTTTTTTGGGAGAAAACCGAAAACACCCGCAGTCCGATTTGAAATTAATTTGCAAGGCGAAATATTTACATAACCAGTAACCAGTAACCAGTAGAAGCAGCAACCAGTAGAAGCAGCAACCGGAGCAGCAGCAGCGCGGACAGAAGGTCAACAGGCGGGCAGACTTATATAATTGCAGCAGACACAAAAGCCTTCACAGCCACACAATGACGGGGTACAATTCCAAAGGCGATGTGGCCACCAGCAATGGCAATCATCGGAACGGCCACAGCAACGGCAGCGGCAGCAACGGCACCGGCAGCGGCAACGGCGACAGGCCAGCCGACGACTTGGCGCAGGAGAACCAAACGTAAGTACTGGCGGACGGCATTCCTCTGGAGTGGAGTCCCGAGCGGCGAGAGATGGTTCGTGAGCCATCACTCACGCCACCAACTCGTTAAGTTCAATCAACTATAATTGAAAGTTCCAATAATTGTCGGCACATTGCGTAGCTGGCTGAAGCTTCAGCTTAATGCTTTCTGGGGCCACCAGGCAGACCAGGCCAGGCCAGAGCACTTGCTTCTCCCGCTCCCGCGTTTTGCACCTGTCCTCTGCACCTTCCCTGTGCCTTGAACCAGTCTGTGACCTGCTTTTACGGGCCGAATCGATATGCCTTTGGATGTGCCTTTTTCAGCTAGTCGGAGTAGGCCCTGCCATTCATTTCTCCTTGTTCTGTGTCCGTACTGTTCGGAAATATCAGTTGCCCCAAGCACACGTTTCGGCACACACAACTACAAAAAATTCGACAAAATTCTCCCCAAAATTCGTTGGGCTCTAGTTCTCTCTTCTGGCCTTTGGCTCAATACCCACAATACTTACCCACAAGCAGAATGTGCTCGCGCGACTGTTGCGGAGGACCAGGGGGCTCCCAGAAAGGCGGCAATACGTGCACGGACAAGAAGAAGGGCCAAAGTGATGCCGATAAGGTGATACCCACGCCGCAGAGCCTGCTGTAAGTTTGCAACCAAATCTGCACCCCCCCAGCCCACCCTCCACAGCCAAGCTGGGGTCGCTCAAGGCGCTTTCTATCGGGAAAGTCGAGAAAGTAGACTGTGACATATACTTACTTCATTCAGTTGTAGTTCAGATCCAAAATTACATTTCGGTCAAGCCCAAGCTCTGCTGCTCTCACTCGTAAAATGTGTTCTAACGACTGCTGTTCGAATCCGAAGGGGAAGGCCGGGGATAAGACCAATTCCCTCTTGCCCAAAACAATCATTCCCGTTGTAGTCACGCCGGAGAGTCAGCTGTAAGTCCGATCTCTATACCGTCGAATGTTGTTTAAGTTTAGCAGATCATATTCAAATGCCACATAGGAAGGCACTGACAATGTCACTGACACTGTCCCTGTCCCTGTCCCTGTCCGTTCCTGTCCTGTCCTTGATCTTGCCGCTGATATCAAGACCAGATCGCGCTGTTGCTTTTTTTCGTTTTTCGTTTTTCGTTTTCGAGTATAAATTAAGACATTCCAGTATTCCAGTAGCTCGGCCCCTGGTGGGGGCTTATCAGCGTGATTGGCTGGTCATGGGCAAGTCATTAAGACCTCATTCGAAACATCTTCAATCTGCATACGATTAGGCTCCGGCGACGACGATGACCAAGGCGGTGTGGTCTTGTCTATCGACCATTCCAGACCGTTCCCGTTCCCGTTGCCGTTGCCGTTCCAACAACACGATCAGGTGCCACTTGTTGATAAACGATCGCGATTGCCGGCTGCTTATGCAAGCTTTTTGGCCCAGTTAACAATTGAATCAGCTCTCGCTGATTGGCTGTTAAAAGCGGGTGTGTTCCCTGAACTTGACATAGGCCTGCGCCTGCCTGCCTGCCACAATCTGCTGCTAGTTCCAAGGCAACAGATACCAGCAAATTGGCAAATTGTTCGATAAAGAGGAGGACTGGTCCCCAGCTCCAGGGCACAGGCCCACAGACCCCCAGAGCCCCGAACATGTTTGTTGATTAATTTTTGAAACTTGTTTCGAAACACTCGGATGAATATGGATGAAGCGGCGAAAAGTTTTCGAAACTAGCCTGGCGGCGAGTCGCGTGTTCTGTTCAAATTTCCATAAGAGTCGATTTTATTAACGAGTATCTGGATTATACTCGTCTCATACCATTTCCCAACGTTTAATTAGTGTTCAAGTTATGCAAACTTCTGTGCGGTGCGGTGCGGGGCGGGCCGGTGCGGGGCGGTGCGTTGCCTGTTTTTGTCATTTTAATGACGCACTTAATGCCAACATTTGATGGCTTGTTTTTGTTTTTGTTTTCCCCCCTGTAATACAATATTGATAATGGCATCAGCATCCGCGGCTTATCAGTGGGAGAACCCATGATGTACGATGACAACACGTGGGGTGGGGAGGGGTTACGGGTTCAGCTTTGGCAGGAAGGAAACCTCTTAGCCGGAATGAATCCCTCCATCTGATCCCAAGTTTAGCTCAAGTTCGGACGCGCTTAACCTCGAGAAAGCCAACTTAATTATTGCAGCAATCAAATTTAATTGTGGGCTGGAGCTCACCCGATAATTACTCAACAAATTCTCGGCAATTAAGATAAATATTCGTCACAATCTTATAATTTCTTAGGAAAAACACCTGAAGGAATATTGATAAGCTTCACTTGGTCGGGGGGGAGGGCTTTTTTGCTCTTATCTTACCAATCTGTTGACATTCGTTTTCAGCTCCATAAATGTACACATAAGCATTGTATTATTAAACTTTTGGCATCCCAACGAAACAATTAAATTCATCGTTCTCTTTTCAAAATTGCAGCAATAATGGAAAGATCCAATGCTCCCTCACGCCCGAAGAGCTGAGGGCTTTGCGGGTGCTCAACGAAGACACGTTTGTAGTCCAAATTCTCTACTCTACCTAAGATACTCATTGTGCCGTCTCTGGTTCCACATTTCGAGTCTTTGTTGTGTTCTCGCATCATCAAACTGATTGAATGTCAATGTGAATGTCAATGTCCCGCATAATTAATATCTGTTCCGATAATAGTTCGATTCATCTGTACTCTGGGCGAGAAAGATACCCCACATACCCCACTCTATCTTTCCCCAGTCCATTGTCTGTTGTCGAAGTGAGCAGAGGAGCTGCCTCTCTCCACCATGTACTCATTCATTTCTCTCTCTCTCTCTCTCTCTCTCTCTCTAATCATTCAAATATCCTCATTACTTATTAAAACTGCATTCATTAGCCCCATTCACTAATCATTCACCCACGATTCGTCTCGTGACAGGTATCCATATGAGGTTATCCAGGAAATCGCCGACTTCATTGTGAAGGGCGCTGGCATGCGGCCCAAGATCGGCATCATTTGCGGGTCGGGACTCGGCTCGCTGGCCGACATCATTCAGGACCCCAAGATCTTCGAGTACGAGAAGATCCCCAACTTCCCGGTGTCGACGGTGGAGGGTCATGCCGGCAAGCTGGTCGTCGGCCACCTGGAGGGCGCCGTCGTGATGGCCATGCAGGGACGGTTCCACTTCTACGAGGGCTATCCCCTGGCCAAGTGCTCCATGCCGGTGCGCGTGATGAAGCTGTGCGGAGTGGAGTATCTGTTCGCCACCAATGCGGCTGGCGGCATCAACCCCAAGTATGCGGTGGGCGACATCATGCTGATGCACGATCACGTCAACATGCTGGGCTTCGCCGGCAATTCGCCGCTGCAGGGACCCAACGATCCTCGCTTCGGGCCACGCTTCCCAGCCCTTGTCAACTCTTACAACAAGGACCTCATCAACAAGGCCATCGAGATCGGCAAGTCCATGGGAATCGAGTCGAACATGCATGTGGGCGTGTACTCCTGCCTGGGCGGACCCACCTACGAGACCATTGCCGAGCTGAAGGCCCTCCGCATGATGGGCGTCGACGCTGTGGGCATGTCCACGGTGCACGAGGTCATCACTGCCCGTCACTGCGACATGAAGGTGTTCGCCTTCAGCCTGATCACCAACAAGTGCGCCACCGAGTACAGCGACAAGAAGGACGAGGAGGCCACCCACGAAGAGGTCATGTCCGTCGCCAAGAACAGGCAAAAGGCGTGCTGTGAGCTCGTCGCCCGACTGGTCCGCGACATTAGCGCTCAATCTTAGGCATCGAACCAGGCCTGCGGATCGCGTTGGATTCTAAATTGATCAATAGTTAATTCCATAGAACTTGCATTTAAGACGCAGACACTTCGCGGATTGTCCCCAAATTTACAGTATAAGCATAGACAATAGTTTAAGCTAAATTATAAACAAGTACATAGATCTAAAGCAAACTCCACCCTCTTTTGTTCTACATCGGGGATCAGTGTGTCGACGGGCACGCCAAAGCGGTGATTAGTATCTGTTCGTTTCAGTAAACCCAGAATCTGGGATATGCCTCGTTTCTCCCTTCATCATGAACATTGCGAATCAATTGGACATTTTCCAAAATCAAATATATTCCAGTCCAGATCATTTCCAGATCATAAGAAGGTGTGGCCAAGTCCCGATCTGCCCACAAAAAGGGCGCAGAAAGGCAAAAAAGAGCTTCAGAAAAGAAATGCAAACTTAAATTTCAAAATAAACTAAATAGAAGCATACTTTTGGGCTGAGCGGGCACTTTCCATTAATATCAGGCATATTCGTTCCTGGCGCTATATCTCGGCCAAATAAGGCCAGATCGGCAAAGGACCAACACTCCCAAGACCGTGAGGATCCAGACTATCGATCGGCATCAAAATATCGACTACGAAAAACGACTACAATGCAACTCATGAGAAGTGCATGGAAAGGCCCTGTTAAAATGCTGTTAATTGAATGTTAAGTGTTTGGCAAATTGGATGGATGTCCTATTTGCTGATGCTATCCGGTTGGCAGGACTCTCCTGGTCACGAAAAGGTATGCCACACCCGGATCGGCCCGAGATATTGAATCAGCCGTCAAATGGCCGAAAACGAGGAAATTGAAAATCTGGGCACCAGGCGAACAGAAATCAGCAGAAGGGCAACTCAACAATTTTTTTTAGATGTAGTTAGAAACTGTATAATAAAATACTCAGCGACCTTCTGCTGACTTCTGTTCGCCTGGTATCGCAGATCTGAAATTCTCATTTTCTCAATTTAGCGGTCGCAAGTGGAAATTTGTTGTTGTACTACAACAACAACAACAATTTTTTGTGCAACAAATCTACAACAACAACAGTGCATATATTGTTTTGCTGTTTTCTCCGTTATTTGTAGGACGATGAGGTCGTGCCATAGCTTCCTGTGATCGGAAGAAAATCCTGGATTTTATAGAGTCCTTATCAAGGACCAAGGATCAAGGATATTGTTTCCAGCCATATATATAAAATTTTCTCCGTTATTTGTGGGCCAATCTGGGCGTGCCATCGCTTATTGTATTCAGAAAAATATCCTTGATCCTCGGACAAGGACTCTGCCATCCCCAGCCCTATAGAGTACGTTTTCTCGGCTATTTGTGGGCCATTCTAGGTGTGCTACGGATTCTTGTGTTTGAAACAATTTCCCAGTTTTGATAGTCCTTATGAAGGACCAGCCCAGTCATATATATCTTGTTCCCTCAGCTATTTGTGGGCATATCCTAATGGACGTCCTTACAAAGGTGCAAAGATAAAGCCGTTTCTTGTGCCCCAACGAACAAATCGATAAAACAATAAAGGAACAACAAAATCTAAAATATTAAAATGGTATTTAATAAAAAAAAATAATAATTAAATGTAGGCAATCGTCTTTAACATAATAAAAACACAAATACATAGGCCGTAGATATTAAATTAGGAGAATAAAGCTAGCATTAAAATGATTTCGAAATTGAAGCAATGGAGCAATGGAGCAACGAGAGCTCGTTGTTCGCTGCCTTTTTGCTTCTTTTTGGTGTTTTGCGGAGATTGAACAAATGCAATTTCGTTAAATCGTTCAAACAATAATACAGTAAAATAAAATAATGGTAGAAAATCAACTTAATATTATGTACAGGTAAAGTCGATTGACTCCGAACGGTTGGTGGTCGAATGAAGCGATTTAGAGTTTATTGCCTGGCATCGTGCACCTGCATAATAATCTTGCGGTGTCGCCTGCTTGCATATATGCATACAAAAGGTTATATATCGTACGAATACATATCGAATATAGAGTGTGTGTGTGTGTGTAAAGTATAGAGAGTACATAGGGATATGCGCACGTGTGTATATGATACTTGTATAGATATATGTATGTATATACTATGGTATATAGTAAGTTATGTCTGTGCCCGTTGCAAAAGCATCGCCGCATACAAAAGTGTGCTTAGAAAAGTGTGTGTGTGTGGGTGTGTGGTTTGTGATTGTGTTCAAGTCTATATGGTTGCATTGTGCCTCTCTCCTAGAACAGGCCCCGCTCCTTCTTCAGCTTGGTCTGCTTCCAGATGGGCAGCTGCTCGAACTCCGCCCGGCTGCAGCCCAGGGCCACCTGGAAGTCCTCGGCATTCAAGTAGACCTCCAGTCGCGTGGGCTCCACTCCCTCGGGCAGTGGTCGCCCCTTGAGCACCTCCAAGGGATACTCCGTCTGTGTCATTTGTGCCAGCATTGTGCTGATCTCGACGATATCATCCGAGCGGCCATCCTAAGGGATCAGAGCACAGATATGAGTTAAGCATATTTTTATGAAGAACTTTCCAGCCGACTCACCTCTACGTTGATTTCCCTGACATCGGCACGCTCGTTCCATTCCGGAAAGAGGGCTCTGAAGGCCAGCGGTTCCAGGCCGGCCCACACCACCTGACCCTTGACGCCATTGAAGGCTTCCTTCACGTTCTCGCCGTGCTTGGCACGCCAATAGTCGACGGCCGTCTCGAGGGCAGCGCGTCTCTCTGAGATCCAGCGATTAACACCAGCCCGATTGTCATTGGTGGGGCTGCTCCGCTCATCCGTGTTTACTGCAACGAGGATACAAAATTAATTAATACCTTCATCAGAGTGCTACAACGATCGAGAACCTACTCTTCACATCCTCAAGGGGCCACCAGCCCATCCAGAGCCAGAGCGCGTCGCCATCGTCCAACAGGAAGATGGTCGGCTGACGGGCGTTGTAGAGTTGGGCCTGGCTGAAAGGATACGGACTGTGCATGTCCTGGCAACGCAACGGATCGCTCAGCTCCACTGCTTTGAACACTCCCTGGGTGCTGGAGAAGTTGAAGACCCTCAGCTGGTAGTCGTAGGACTTGGTGGCCTCCAGTAGGCAGCCATAGTCCGCGCGCTGCTCTCCCAATCCCAAGGCCTTCTTGCACTCCTCGCTCTCGGCTCCCTCCTCCAGCTCAGCGAGGGTGGCCGCACTCTCGCAGCTGAAGAGATCCTTGGGCATCTGCTTGATTACCTCCTGGGCAGCCCCCAGAGCGACACTGCGCGAGTGCGGGGCGCTCTTCGAGCCATGCCAGACGAGTACGAGTCCCTGGCTGCCGTGGATCATGAGCATGGAGCTGCGGGATCGCAGCTGTCGCGCCTGGCAGTCCACCTCCTTCAGAAGCGTCTCCTCGGAGACATTGCCCTGCAGCTGGTAGAGTCGCCACTGGGTGCGCTTCTCCAGGCACTGCTCCTTGCGACCGCGGTGCTGCCATAGCTGGCGGAACAGACGAACGAAGGCCGTGCCCTCGTCTCCCTGGGCCACCAGCAGCTGGGCGCCCTTCTCCTTGTCCAGCTCGACAGTCAGGAGAGCGGCGGCACCCTTCTCATTGGCACTCGAGTCCTGTCCCTGCCATGTGAAGTAGACGCAACGATCGCGGCCTACGGTGCTCCTGTTGGAGACCTTTCCGCTCAGCTCTCGCACGGTGACCGAGATCTGGTAGATCCAGCGGACAATGTAGCTCTCCGCGGAGTAGAAGTGGCCGTAATCCGCGCCAGCATTGGCCGCATCGAAGTTGAACTCGTGTATCTGCCACTTGTCGGTGGACTTGGTGATGACGTCGAAGTGCCGCATCGTGTCGTTGTCGTAGTAGAAGTTGCCACGGCCGAGGTTCGACTGCTCCAGCACCAGATTGGGCTCCTGGTAGGGCTCGCCCTTGTGCAGGGCCGCTCCGTTGAGGGCGCGCACCACATGGACGCCGTTCGCCAGGTAGTCCTTCTCCAGGTCCTCCCGCTCCAGCTCCGGCCAGTCGCTGAACTTCTCCTTGAACAGCGCCGTCTCCATGTTCTGGGTGATCTTCCCGAGCACGCACCAGTCGGGTCGTTCGGCGCACCGCTTGGCGTACGTGGTGCTCTCGCGGCGGCCCACAATCGAGACGTAGTTGAGGGGATTCAGGTAGCACTGGGCGTAGTCCGCCGAGTCCTTGGCCACAAAGTGCTCCTGAGCGAGTCGCATGGCCGCCCTCTTGGCATCCGACGCGGCATTCTTGCCGTTCCACACGTACAGCTCGCTGCCAAAGTCAAAGACGAGCACCTTGCGGGTGTCCAGCATGTCCACCTTCGGAATGCAGCCCCAGTACTTGTCCAGAGGGACGAGGGCATCGTCCTGGAACTCGTAGATCTTGTTCGTCTCGATCAGACTGCTCTCGAACACATCGTCCTCGTCCGCATGGCCGCATTCGGGAATCTCGTACTGCTCCTGCTCCGGCTTGCCGAGCAGCGTCCAGAACTGGCGCCACTGGCGCTCGTTCATGTACTTGCCATCGGTGAGGATCACCTCCTGGCTGGCCGTGCAGCCCAGGTCCTTGTTCTCCACGATGGCGGCGCAGATCTTCTTGCTGCGCGAGATCTCAATGACGTTCGCGAAGGAGCCCACATAGCGGTACAGCTGGGAGCCCGAGACTAGAATGAAGCAATCGCCGCGATTCAGCGAGGTGTGAACGGGCGCCACCAGACGGGTCTGGACATGGGTGCGTCCCTTCACATGCAGCAGCATCACCGGCTTGTGGGGCAGCCACATCTGCTGCAGTGGCAGCGAGGACGAGCGCAGGGCCACCGCCTTGAAGTCCTCTATGGAGGCCAGTCCAGCTATGGCTTCGGCAGCCAGGTTCCCGTGCTGTCCAACTGTGGATAGGCAGAGGAAGGGATTAGCGGGGAACTCCTGGGATTGTGGTTGTGATTGTGGCCACTCACATGACTCCATCTTGAGGCGTCGCAGCTCCCGCTCAGCCACTCCCGTGCGCAGTTCCGTGTACTCCGAGGAGATGTCGTTGCGTGAGGCCAGACTCTTGAGGGGATTGCGGGTAGCACGACGGCCCTTGGGTCCCTGCACGTGTCGTTTGCTCACCAAACTGAGGGGAATCGAAATCGAAATTTAGATGCTGAATGCCAATGGGGGGTGGGGGGGGATGCTCCTTCGAAGCGGTAACTTACCGCTCTGTGGGCTTTATGGCATCGAAGGCACTGATCTCCACCTCTGCGGCGCTCTCCCTCTGCTGTGCGGCTGTGGGCTGCGGGGCGAAGAAGTTCTCGAAGGTCTCCTTGTCGTCCAGCCGTGGCACCTGGATCCTCGATCCCACATTCGTGGGCGCCGCGGCGCTCTTGTTGTTGGCCAGCTCCTTGTTCTGCTTGGCATTCTGCGGGGAGCTGCGGTCCCCGTCCGAGTCGGAGCTGCTGCTGTTCGAGCGGCTCAAGGTGGAGGCCGTCTCCTCCTCGGGATTGACGCTGAGGCTGCGCAGCGTGGCGGTGGCGGTGGCGCCGGCGGCACTGCCGGGCACCATCATGGAGGGGCTCTTGGCCAGGCCCAGCTGCGGCTGATTGGCACTGCGCACCTCCAGCATGGGGCACTTCTTGGCCGCATCGCTGGTCGAGCGCTCGAACTGCAGCTCCACGGGGGACTGGGCCTTCTTCTGCAGTCGTCCGGCGACTGTGAACTTCTTGGCATCGGTTTGCTCTGCCGAAGGATGAAAGGGCTAGACGGAGAGGACACTTGGACAGGGATTCATTCGGACTCACCAATGCGCTGCTTCCAGTTCTCCGCGTTGGACTTGAGCTTGCCCAGCCGATCGGAGACCTTGCCGCCCTCGAGGCTGGTGGGGATCAGGGGCGAGGGTGGCAGCGGCTTGTCCGACAGCGAGTGGGCCAGAGAGAGCGATTCCTGCAAGAGAGATTTATTCGTGATTACATTCACCTTCGAAACCCACGCTCTAAGCGCCCGAAAAATCCAATTTCGTATTCCGAATTCGGGCTGCGAGTGTGCGCATTTATAAAGAAATTAACCAACAGAAATATGTATAATGGGCCCCACAAATATGGCCAACAGTCGCGTCGCAGGCGGCCTTATCGGGGCAACCGGGTTATCCCACTTACCCCACACTTAGGGCTGACTCACCGAGTCCCCCAATCATCGCTGGCTTCTGTTTTCGAAAAGAGAGGAAAACACTCTTACCAGCTTAACTTTTTCCATTTCCAGCCAGCTTTTCCGCGTTTGCTAATCAGTCCAGCAGCTGGATCGGTATGGGGATCGGTATGGGGATGGCGATGGGAGGCACACACCTCAGAGCAAACCTCAAACGCTTTGGCGTTAAGTACGCTCCATTAGGGAGCAGAGCAGAGCCCGTAATGACAAAGCAAACTGGCGACGGACAGATCAATCGAATGGATGCGCAAATGTATCTGTATCTGTAAATGTATCTGGAGGGGGCTTGCACCCAACACAATGCCAATTTGGCGACTGGTAAACGCTTGCCATTTGCCGTTTGGCTAATTGCGCACCTGGCTCCAGCTCCAGGCCCCGAGCAGAGAGACATAGAGAGGAGAGAGGAGAGAGCTAGTGTACTCGTATGTACGTGAGAGAGGAGAGCGTACGATTAGATAAGGGGCCGGACCCCTCCCAGCTTTGGCTTTGTTTGGTTTGCATTCGTTTTGCAACGAGTACTATAATGCCATATAGTAGCTGTCAATACGGAAGAAAACTAAATGGAAATCGCCAGTGTTTGAGCATTATGTACATATGTACATACATATGCTATGTATCTGTGTCTGTGTCTTTGGGTGAAGTTCAGGCACTTCTTATCGCGCTTAAAGGCAGTAAATAACATACGTTACGTTTTATCAACAATTATGCAATATTTAGGAATGTTTTGTGTTTATCCAACTTTGACCCCTTTCTTGTATCGCCTACGCCACTGGCTACCCCCCACCCCACCCCACCCCTTAATGCAATTGAATTATCAAATAATTGTGCACTACATTTAATAATTATTATCTATGGCGAAGAGACAACCTTGGACAACCTCTTGGCTCTTTCCTCCAGTGGAATTCTCTTGAATTTCAACATGTGTCATGCCATCAATCTCTCTCTCTCTCTCTCTTTCTCTCGCTTACTCTTAGCCACAAACCCCCATGAATCAATCATGAATCATCCAATATAAAACGAGGGGGAACGTTATGAGCCGCGTCTGCGCCGCGGCTCTACTTTATACCCGGTACTCAGTCAGTATATATGTATGTGAGCTTGTTGTAATTTATTACATGTTCGCAAAAGGAAAATATTAAATTTTAGCCAAAAAAAAACAATTTAAGTCGAACCTTTTCGGAGATTTTGATCTATTAGATGTTTCCATATTGGTTAACATAAATTTTGTACATCTGCCATTTCTACATGTTTTTATCTACTTCCTACATATACATACACGGCTGTGTGCGAGAGAGAGAGGGAATCAGTCTGCGCTTGGGAGGCCACTGAAATTTCATTTGTTCCTTCTGACTATATTTATGATCCGATCTGATCCAAATTCAATACTCTGATAGATATAGTAATTTTCTATGATTCTGCGTTTTTGGTTTTCCCGTATCTTCAAAATTGTAGATTTTCATCTTTTGTGGGGGCGGAAGGGGGCGTGGCCAAATTTTAAAAAAAACTCGTCTCGGTTTGATATCACAGGAGCTTGGATAGAAAGTTTGGTGGTTCTAGCTCTTATAGTCTCTGAGAACTAGGCGTCAAAAAATTCGATCAGGCATAGCGCCTACCCCTGTGTGTGAGAGAGAGCGAGAGGGAACGATGCATTTCGAAATTGTTTTCTTCATTGTGGCTATATTTATGAGTCGATCTGATCCAGATTCAACACTCTGATAGATATTGTCATTCTCTACGATTCTGCGTTTTTAGTTTTCTCGTATCTTTAAAATTGTGCATGCCACAGATTTTCGTCCTTGGAGTGGGCGGAAGGGGGCGGGGCGAAATTTTGAAATACACTTGTAACAGTGCGATAGGACAGGAGTCTGGATACAAAATAGTGTTCCTCTAGCTTTTATGGTCTTTGAGCTATAGGCGCTAATGAAGACGGACAGACGGACAGACGGACGGACGGACAGACGGACAGACGGACAGACGGACGGACAGACAGACATAGCTATATCGACTCGGCTATTGATGCTGATCAAGAATATATATACTTTATGGGGTCGGAAACGCTTCCTTCTGGGTGTTACACACATTAATTTTTTGCACAAATCTAATATACCCCTTTACTCTTCGAGTACCGGG
Organism: Drosophila helvetica; assembly: GCA_963969585.1. NCBI lineage: Eukaryota > Metazoa > Arthropoda > Insecta > Diptera > Drosophilidae > Drosophila > Drosophila helvetica. The sequence goes on along the minus strand of OZ018401.1, from coordinate 70,806,586 downwards.
TATAATGATAAAAACACAAACACGAAATATGGGTAAAAGCAGGCAGCAGCCAAGGGGCTAATGAACAGGGAAAACAAAGAGCGAAGCGACGCCAATTCGATGGAATGGGAACCCAATCCGAGTGCTGGTTCTGGTTCTTCCAAAACGGTAAGAGATTCTTCTGTGGAGGAGCGCCCCAAAAGAGGAACCTACCTTAACCAACCCAACAAAAAAGAGAAGAAAAATACCAACGAAAACACCTCATCCAAAAGGTATCGAAAATATCATCAAATAAATGCCAATCTATTATATTTTATTGACTGTCGTTTTTCGCTGTGTTTGTCATTTGCGTATTTGCGTGACATTTGAATATTTTTTGTTGGTTTCTTGCGAAGGAAATAGTATCTTTTGAAACTACTGAAAATGTTAAAATTAGCATATGAATGGGTACGATATATACTCATTGGTTGTTTGGCAATACCCCAGAAACCATACCATATCGAATACGAATCAATTAGGCCAAGTCAAGGTGGCTTCTGGTCAAGTTCAAGTGTAGCCCCAAATGTAAACTGGAAATATATGTACATATTTATGTATGTATGTATGTATATGCAGGGCAGTTCTTTCCATTTCCATTCTGATTGGGGAGTGGCTTGCCCCACAGACAGAGTCTGGATTGATAAGCCCTGCCGCCGCTGTCAGTTGTGGTTTTCCATTGTCGTTGTTTCTGTGCCATGCCACAGATGATTGCAACAAGTGTTGCAATGTTCCACCCAGTTCAACGGCCTCCACTCTGCTTAAATGCCCCACACCTTTCACCGTAGGGTATGGGGTATCTCAGCCTCCCTCTCCGTCTCCGTCCCTCTTTGTTATTTATCTGCGCTCCGTTGCCTTTGGTTTGCCATCAAATCAATCAAAAAAGCCACAGCAAAGGAATTACCTCGCATCAGCAATCATTATTTTATTTTCTCTGTCTCCCGGCAGCTCCCAGCATCGCCCAGCATCTCGCAGCCGATTTATAATTAATGGAACGTTCATCCAGCATTTTGATTTGCGTCAATTTATTTGACAAATTGTGTGCTTAGATTAGACGACTGAGTCCCCTCCCCCCTCTCGAAGACACTCGAAGACACGCTTCGATGATGCCATGCGATGGCATGCCAGCCACCTCCTGATGCCTCCTGATGATGGTACACGCAGAGAAATACACTGGGAGACAAATTGTCGAGCAGCTGTGGCTAAACACTCGCACATAGTAATCATTTTCGCGGGAACTGCTGCTGCTGCTGCTGCTGCTGCTGCAGCTGTTTCGAATCGCTTGTTTCTTTATTTGTTTACATATATATTTTTAATAAAAACAGATTCAGATATACAAATTCAAATACATATATAAATGTAATTATTGCTTCGCTGTGTATTTCTCTTGCATTTGATACAGTTCGTTTTGTTTAGGATACACACATTTAATCGTACGAATAATACTACAAATTCATTTCATATTCATTTCCATACATATTTAATACATATTTAATCTGCTACATATGCACACATAGAATATATATGTATATATATGCATATATCGTATGAGATGCATGTTCTACCCCAGAGACAAAATGAGACAAAAATTAACTGACAATTAACCGGCGGTTAAATAAGTACAGGGAGGGAATCGACTGTTTCGACTTTGATTTGCTTAAGTTTTCATCGATTAAACAAACAAAATGCATATGGAAGGGGGACGGAGGACGGAGGAAGGAGGGGGATATATGTATAAACTATAGGAAACTGTTATAGGAAGGCGTGGCAAGGCAACCCTCCCCACCCCTCCCTGCCTCCCCACCGCATTCGTGAGTCATTCGGAACAAAGGCAGCGATGCTATGCGATCGGGGGTACGATTAGGACGGGGTTAAAGTCTTCCGGGTGACCCGATTCCGATTCCGATACTGACTCATGGGCCATGAGGCTTGGGCATGGGGCATGGGGCATGGGGCGAGGAGATGGCACTAAAAACTGATCATTCGTCCAATCTTTGATACTGGAAGATCCACTGGAAGAGCCTTCCGCCTCATCTCATCTCATCTGGTGTCGTTCACGTAGGTGGCCTCTTCCACGCAGGAGGCCTGCTCCTCGTTCAGCAGATCCGTGATGGAGTAGGCGGACAATGGCCGCGAGAATCTGCGCTCCGAGAGGATGTCGTCAATGCTGGTGACGGGCGACAGGCTGTTGCAGTCCGCGTAGAAGGCGTGCGGCTCCTCGGCGCTCCTGGCAATCACCTGGAAGATGTCCTCCATGCTGGACTTGAGGCACAGCGACGGCGGCTGCCGCAGCAGCACCGGGGACGCGGGCTCCGGCGAACTGCTCAGCGGAGAGGCGGTCGAGGGCGTGGCCGAGGTGCCGCGGGTGCGTCGCACCACGGGCACGGCCATCGGCTCCCAGTCGCTGTGAGAGGGGGAGGCCTTCTTGGAGGGCTCCTCCTCCAGCTCCTGCCACAGCTGCATCGCCTGCTCGATGTGCTGCAGCTGCGCCGAGAGCTGGGTGGCGATGCTCGTCTTGCGGGAGGCGCAGGGCGTGGAGTCGTGCGAGTCGTCGCTTGCCCCAAACATCCGGATCTCGGGCAGGACCGGCGAGACCCTGCTCACCTGCCGCGTGGCGCCCGTCTCGAACATCCGTGCGATTTTGGTGACATTGCTCCGCTTCACCGGCACCGGCACGGGGGGCTGCTCCTTCGCCGCTGCGGGGCCGCTCGGGGTCTGCCGCTTGGGGTAGACGCGCGTGACGGGCTTCCGCGCCTTCTGCTTCTGCTTCGCCTCCTGGGCCTGGACGTGGCAGCACAGCTCGGGGCCGTAGCAGCGGTGATACCTGTGCCGGTTCGCCTCGTAGTCCGCGTCCGCGAAGCGCTTCATCCGCACCAGGGACTTGGGCAGCAGAGTGAGGAACACGTAGGTGACCAGCAGGTAGGGCAGGCATCCCGCCCACTCCCAGACGGTCTCCAGGTAGGCCAGGTATTCCGTCCACGTAGTCGTGGCCATCGTAGCCATCGTATCCATCGTATCCATCGTAGCCATCGTAGCCATCGGATGTTGTTATCACAAATTAGTATCGCTTTCGACTTGGTTTTATTGGTTCAATTTTTCGCTTATTTCGTGCTTCTGATATCGTTCTTTGATGGTTCAGTTTTTGTTTTTGTTTTCGATTCGATAAGCGGCAAAGGTAATAGTTTATGACTATCCACTCTACACAGGGATCGGTTGGAATATATATTTGTTATAGATCTTTGAAAATAAAAGGAAAACTGTGCAAAATGTGTTAAATTTTGCATGGTTTTCCCCGCGGAGCTAAGTATCCTGGCTCTCCCACTCCCCCACTCACACACACACACACACACGCACACACCTTACGTCAAGTGCTGTCCGCTGCACTTTGCCATTCGATTTGCATTATCACGCGTATTTATGTGTATTTATGTTTTGGATTGTCGCGTATTTTTATCCCCCCGTCTGACATCCGATACGGTGCGTAGTCCCCCCCTTCCCTCCCCGACTGCTCATATATTTTGCAACTCTTGGTGGCGGCGTGTTATTTTTTTGTACATATTTTCGCAAGTGGACGCGTTTTTGTATTCCGTTGCGCCTTCGCGGTCGTTCGTTCTCTTTGGATCCCCGTTATGCACTATCCGGCGACGCTGCGGCCCCAACCCAACCCAACTGCTCTGCTCCGCTCCGCTCTACTCCGCTCCCAAAAACCTTACGAAAGCAACGGGCGTCGCGCGTCTGCTTTGCGCCTCTCTCATTCTCCCTCTCTCATTTGGCTGTTCTCTGTGTGTTGGCATTGCTAAGCTCGCGCTCTCTCTCTCTCTCGTTTTTCGTTCTCTCTGTGCCTTATGATGCTGTGCTTCGGCTCAGCCTATCGGCCTCTCGCTCTAGCCCTTGGCCGCCTGTCTGGGCTGCACTTGCGCAGAATTCTCTTCTTGTTTTCTTCGCTGTTCCGTTCGGCCGTTCCTTGGGTGCCTTGGGTCAAGTTGTGGCTGCTGATAAGGAGTTGCGGGTGGTGCAAGAGGGGCTGCAGATGCGGGCGTGAGAGAGAGGGAGAGGAAGAGGGAGAAAGAGGATGTGCAACTTTCATTTCAACGAAGTTCTTTGGTGATCGCCAGAGGAAGGCAAAGGAATGGAAAGATTGATGGAAATTACTTTGAAAAACGTTCCCCAAATCGTTTAAGTTGTGGCAATAGTCAGATGGAAATTACCCAACTAAATCTTCAAGGAGAAGGAAAAGGTGGTGGGTGGTGGGTGGTGGGTGGTAGGTGTTCTAGAAAGCGAGTACATTTCCCCCATATATTTCTAAATATTTGCATGGCTTTCCACATTTTACACAATTTCTCATCATCGTTTATTTGCGGGGTTTATCAGCTGTGTTGGCTCCACCGACAGACAGACGACAGACGACTACGACTGCTACTGCGAGTGCGAGTGAGACAGCGACTGAGACTGTGACTGCGACTGCGACATATGCAAACAGCTCACGTATGTAAATAAACCAAATATAGAACACGAGAAACAGCAACAATCATAGCAATTACAACAATAGCAAGAGCAATAGCAATAGCAACAAATGACTGGCTGCCCCCCCCCCCCCCTCACCATCCCCCTTCCCCTTTTTGTGATTTATGGGAATGCGGAATGGGGAATCGCTAATTGTTGACTTTGCCGCCACCGTGGAAATTTGTGTCATCTTTCTGTAAGATTTTCCATCGAATGTCTTTGTAAGATTTTCCATCTAATATACATTTGTGGCGTATCTATAAGTTTTCCATCTAAATCTCGTATTTTTTTGGGGCTAAACAGATGCCTTTCAAAGCCCTTTTAGGCCCAAGTAAAATGAAAATGAGTTATTTTTGAACTATTTTTGATTTGCGTGGGTCTCTCGGACTCGGTTCTGGTTGTGGTTGTGGTTCTGGTTCTGCTCGTGGTTCTGTTTTGACGATTTGTAATGGCCATTGGCCAAGCGGATTGCGGTCACATTTGATGATTATTATTTTATTTCGTATTTTGTATTTTGTTTTTGGCAATCGTACTTTTGAGAAAGCTGCTTTTTGCTTTCTTGGAGGTGCTGCTATAATCGAGAAACGGGTGGGTGGATCGTGGATCGGTGGATAGGTGTAGCGGTGGCTCGGTGGCTCGGTGTAGCGGTGGATCTGCGGTGTGTGCGAATGTTGGACAAGTGGAATAGCCAGCCTTGTAACACATTTTGTATTCAAAAATATATATTTTCGGATTTGTCATATTTCGTAATGGATTTTGCACACTTTTTTTTGTTTTTTGCACTACGAAGCGAATGCTAAAAAAACTATGAATAAATATTGCCATTCGCTTCCTGCTGCTGTTGCTGCTGCTGCTGCTGCATTTGACAGTTGATGTTTATGCAATTCAGGAAATTCAATTCACATTACTTTTTATGCAACTGAACCGAACTGAGAGGCAGGCCAGGCCAGGCCCAGACCAGACCAGGCCCAGGCCGGGCAACTGAGAGATCGGATCGGCAGAAAGAGCGGGTTTTCGAGGCGGCTAGCGGCGGCCGGGCCGGGCCGGGACTCTATTTTTAGTTTTGCCGCTTATCAATTTTAATGTCAATTGCTTCAACGGCAGGCAGCAGGCAGCAGCAGAGTGTTATACTCGTAAATGCATAGAGCACTAACAATAACAATAAATAAACAAAAAAAAAAAAAGATCAAGTGGATAGGAAAGTAACGCGAACGCCGAACCGATCGGCACGAAACCGAGACTTGGAATGGATCGGAATGGATCGTAAGTTACAGTACGAGAGACGCGCAAAAGCTTGCTCGAAGCCGGCCCAGGGAGAGCGAGCCTCACGAGAGAGCCACGAGAGGCAGAGAGGGAGATCGGGAGAGAGAGAGAGAGAGAGGTAGACCGATCCGATGACGAAGTGGAGGCTGCGACTGCTGCTCTTCCGAGTGCCAGGAGGAGGAGGAGGCGGCAGGGTAGAAAAGGCCTTTTTGAAATTAAACTAAGCGTAATAAACAAGATCATTGTGTGGACGGGGATAGGGACAGGACAGAGGAGAACAAAGGAAGCAGAGAGAGAGGAGGAACTGCAGAGAGAGAGAGAGAGAGCTGCAAGTGAGAAAAGGGAAGTTTGGGAGGCCACAAACATACATATTATACATATATCTGTGGCCAGGCAGGCAGGCAGGCCCCAGAAATTCCTCAGATGAATCACAGCATCCGAATGCAGGCAGGCCTAATGCGAATTTAATTAAATCCAAACTAAAAATAAATCTATGCCCAGAGGTTCATGGTCATGACCAAGAGGAAAGCAGAGAGGAGAGCGGAGAGCGGAGAGCCGAGAGCAACACAATGAGGTAATTGTCTAAAAATTCAATAAGCCAGAAAGAAGTACAAGTGCTGACAGGCAGCCAGGCTGACAAAAAAAAAGAAGATACAAAGATACTCCGTACAAGAAAAAGCGAAATGAAAGAGGTTTCTACTAGACGACGACTTGGCCACCTTATCGGAGGGGCAGCAAAAGGAAAATAAATGAATCACATCGCACAGAAGGCAATAAAAATAATCAGCAATAAGCAGGCGGCAGGCACCAGGCACCAGCCACCAGCCGCATACTTGCAGCTTGTAGATACAAGCAGCACAAAGATACAGATACAGATACACGAGAAGGAAACCGAGAAGGGCAAGGAGATGGGCTGGAGTGGGGTGCGGTGGGGTGGGGGTATATATGGCAGCGATATGGCAGCAGTTGATTTTAGAAGTTTATGGAACAACTTGGGGCTACTGTTGTTGTCACTGGGCTGCCGACTGCCGCCAGCCGCCTGCCGGGGCATGTGGCATGGACTAATGAACAAGTACAGCAGCAGCAGCAGCAGCAGCAGCAGTCAGGCTGGGCAGCAGCAACAATAAGAATAATGAAGTAACCAGAGGACAGGCAGAGCAAAAAGCCAAACAAAAAATTGCAAGTATATCAAATTTACAAAACAATTTACAACAGACTGGGGCATGAGGCAGGGCGGCAGCTGGAAGCTTGTTGGGTTGGGTTGGATTGGGTTGGGGCCCCAGAAGATGAGCACGTTCAAGATCAAGACAGAGATCAAATGCTGGACCTAGAGCCAGCCAGAGAGAACTCTGCTCGTGGCTCCAGTAACAGCAGCAGCAGCAGCAGCAGCAACAACAACAGCAACAACAACAACATCTGCTAGTTAGAAACAGAGCCCCAGCCCCAGCCCCATCCCCAGTCCCATCCCCAGCCCATAGCCAGAGCCAAGCCGAAAGACAACCTTCATGGCAGGCTCCTGCTCTTTGCTCAGTTTTGTAATTGTTGCAGCAACGAGTACGCCCTCCTCTGTCTGTGGTGCTGTGGCCACGCAGCCCACAAGTTGCCACAAGGCAGGTCTGTGAGGGAAAATTATGGCAAAATGGAAGTTGGCAGCAGCACAGGACACAGAAGGAAGCGGAGGAGCAGCAGGGAGTGGGCAGCAGGCTCCACGAAGAGGAGTCCCGTGTCTATATTTAACTGGGATGCTACGACTCCTCCTTGGATCGCTCTCTCTCTCTCTGTCTCTCTCTGTCTGCCCTTCATTATTATGCGCATTTTCATGCTGCAGCCGATCGTGGCTTGATAAACTGTGCTAAATTATAAGAGACCTCTTTTTGCGCAGATGACACACACACACACACACACACACACACACCGACACATCTGGGGACAGCCCGACTAATTGCTCATACGCCACCGTGATTCTGCTTTTTGGGATCTCTGCCAAACAGCGCATGAAAATCGCAGACTTTTCCGACCATCAGAGCAGAGCAGAGCAGAGGGCCAACGATGCGCCAAAGAGGAATACGGAATACAGAAGCAGAAGCAGAAGCAGAAAGTCATCTTAATTATTAATAAATTGTATTCTAATGGACGTCAAGATGATGTGCCGAAGCGGCAGCGCCGAAAATGAGGGTAGAACAGTGGGAAATGGCAGATGGGAAATGGAAAATGTGCCTTCTGCCCATGGTCTGTCGTTTGACGTACCGTTGACCTTGTCCCACTGTACGGCTCCGCTTGAGGGGCGCGCTTGAAGAGCGTGTGCGCCGCCCTCCGAAAACGTAACGAACCAGCAACAAAAGCGGGGAGGCAAGACTCCACTCCGATCCGATCCACTCCACGCCAAGTGGCATGTAATTCGCTGGCAACAACACTTCAAAACTCATTTGCCCCCGCCAGAGAGTGTTTCGGATTGGTGTGTGGGTCAGAAGATCGCTTTGACATGATTTCCTCACAGCATTTCTTTCCCTTTCTCCGCCAGTTGCAGCCCACAGCTGCCACCCCGGGAGGAGGTCGATGATGAGTGAGCAGGAGTGAGGCAGGAGGCGAGGGGGGAAGGGGCTTTCCAATGTAATTAAATGTGATTACTTTGTGCAATTCGGGGCGGTGGGGACAGAGCAGGCAGAAGGCCCGCATAATTATGGACCAGAAGTAACCGTTTAATCAGGCACAAAGCAAGAGAGAGAAGGGGGGAACATAGATAGAGAGAGAGAGAAAGAGAGAGAGGGGGAGGGACAAGTTCACTAAACTTCATTTATGGCCCAAAGCTAGCGGCGGCTAATTGACAGTCCAAGCGGCGGCTACATGATTCGCCAGGCCAGGCGATGCAAGTGCCGCTCTGAAATGCGGCCCTGCCCATAGACATATGGACAGGTGATACTTATTTGGGACACATGGCATGGCATGGCTTGGCTTGGCTTGGCAGTGAAATTTAACGGCGGAACAACTAGGCTTACGCCGGCAGTGACATCACACAGCTGCACGTTTCATTCGTTTTCATTCGAACGAAAGTAATATTTCATGAACATTTCCAGTTACTGAATCGAAAAGACGGTAGCCTTTGGCTTCCGGCGCTTGCCCTCCCCCCTCCCACCATATATTCGATCCACAAACGCCACAAACGACGCTTGCGGCGGATGTTTATGGAACTGTTTGGCAACCAAGCCACCGCCACCTGGCGTCGTTTTGCTGCGGCACACAAATAAGTGACGCCATGTGGCGGCAATAAATGGAACCCGACTATCTCGATTCGTGGCATACTTTTGGGTGCACATTTAAAAATCTAGTACAAAAAGTAGGCGCGATATTCAAATGGTCAGACATTTCTGTTGCCAAGACTTCGTTGTCGTTGTTGTTGTTGCCGCTCACCTCCCCTCCCCTTGCCTATCTCCTCCAGGGTTTTCAGCAGGATTTCAGGATTTGGATCAACAACGGATGACTCTTTGGACTTTTGGGCAGCGTAATCAAGGGGCAAGAATCTGTAATCAAGTCTCCACCACTCCAGAAGCATTTCCGACCAATGCTCTGTCCGTCCCAATGAGTGCCTAGATCTCAGGCACTATGAGAGCTACAGCCACCCAATTTTGTATCCAATTTCTTTGATATCGAACTGCTGCAGAGATATTTCAAAGTCTCGCTGCCACAAAGGACGAACTTCTGTGGCATGCGCAATTTTAAAGAGCCCCGAAACGAATCATAGAGAATGCCCATATCTAGCAGCGGGACACCATAGATGTTGTTGTTTGGATTCATTCCCCCCTGGAGGTGGCTCATGGACTGACAATGAACTACGAGAACTGAGTGAATCGTCTCGGATTGTTTACGAAAAGTACTATCAACGCAGTGCGAAATCAAGAACGTACGCAGAACGCACCTTATCTTTGAAATCATAAATCTTTTCGTGAGTCAGGCTGCACCCGCACCTCCACCCGCACCCGCACTCGTATAACCCCCCTTTCACCCGCTTCGCTCTCGCAATATCACTTGCACTTTTCGCATTATTATGTCATTGCCGTCAGCTTCAACGCTCCGCTCTGTTGGCATGCCACAAGCAACGAACGAGAGGGGCATGAGCGGAACGGAGGAGGAAAATACGAGTCGAGTCGAGTCGAGTCAAATGTGCAGCAAATCGTTAATAAACAAAACGATTAGCAATAAGGAAACACTTTTCACGCAATTGAAATGGGGATCCAGATCGTGAGATCGGCAGATCGGGAGATCGGCAGATCGGATCCGTTGCGGTCCACAGAGGCACGCATGCCCATGCCCATGCGCATGCGCAGCGGCAGCGGCAGCTTAACCCAGAGAAAAAACCCGAATGATGGAAAATGGAAATGGAAATGAACTCACGTTTACAAAGTTTTCGCGGCGTATATCATCGACTTCGTCGCGCTTCGAGATGCGCTTCCTCCAGTCATCCTCGCCGCTCTTCTGCAGCGCCGCCAGACGCTCCGCAATGGAGGTGGTCTTGGAGATGGTGCGCTGATCGGGACCCATGACCTGGATGAAGGAAGGGAACGAGACAAGGGAAAGATCAGGACGGAATGATTCAGTGAAATGAAAGCTATGGCAAGGGTGGCCAGGGTGGCAAGGGTAGAGTGTAGAGTGTAGTGGGGTCTCACCTGGGTCGATGAGCGACGCACGCCTTGGAGAAACTGGGGCAAGGCGGTGGGGTGGGTCGATGGGTCTTCTGTTTGCTCCTCCTCTGCTGCTGTCTGCTGCTTATCTGGCGCTGATTGCAGCGGCGATTGCACTGGTGATTCCTTCGCTGATGATGTGCTGGGCTGCTGGCTCTCCTCGTCCTCCTTTGCTACATGACGCAACTTGACGAAACCGCTGCCAATTGGGGGCAACTGGGGGCCAACGATGCCGCCGCCGATGCTGGGTGGTAGAGGTGCTGCTGGTGCTGGTGCTTGGGCTGTAGCTGTGGCTGTGGCTGTGGCTGTTGCTGATATGCCCGAGTGACTTTTACTTTTCGCAATGAGTTGATTGCTGCAAGAGATGGAGACAAACGGAGATGGAGGGTCAGAGATGATGAACCGTTAGAGGAGGAGTGTGCCGCATAGACAGGAGTGTGGCAATTAAGAGGCGCGTATCGGCAAGCATGCTGCCACAGATTGCACTGCATGGAAAACGTGCGTTTTCCTCAATGGGTTCTCCCATTCCCATTCCGATTCCCCTTCCTCCCCCATTGGTAGTGAATTCGTGACATGGCAGTTTCCAAGCCACTAATGAGAAGGTGGAGAAAGAGAGAGGGGATCTGCTGCCTTATTGGATCCGTGGAGGCATCCCCCTGCCCCTGCCCCCTCCAGTAGAATGCACATCCGATCGACAGACAGCAGCCATTTATTTCTGCTGAGATTTAAGTTTTTGCGCCAAAGTCAAAGCCAAAAGAAAACTTTCTCCTTTAATAGGGGGACCCCTACCCCTGCCCATACCCCTACCCATACTAGGAGCATCCATTGGATGGCCACATTTATTAACGGGCAACGCTGGGCCAGGCAACAGCACAGTTTTTCCTATAGATGGTAATGGAATTTCCCTGGCCGAACGGCGACTGCTGTGCTGGATGGGTCTCATTTTCATTGCCAGCCCCACAGGCTGGAAGATTGAGGATTGGTTCCAGATAATCCTCTGCTCCTCCATTTGAAATATGTCTGGTTATGGCTGGAGTATGTGGCATTCCTGGAACCATTCCATGCCGTTCTCTCGGTAAATCAATCATTTCAAACGATCGGTGGCAGATCTTTAATCTATTCCATATTCCTTCAGCACTTCCATTCATCATCAGAGACGCTTCTTTGTCTTGCCACAGATTCAATCTATCTGCGGCTGATGCGGCTGCTGCTGCCCCTTTTGTAAGCGGCACCGTTATGAGATTTTTCACAAAAGTCGCGCCAAATGAATCTCGCATTAGTCACCAGCCAGCAGACATGCATCGGTATATTCTGGATTCTGGATGTTGTATCTTTCCCCCACCCGCCTTGCCGCCCCACCGCCTCACCGCCCCACAAGCATCGTTATCTCACAGCGTGAGTCAAGAAGTTTCTGGTGGGGTTGGGGGGGGGACAGAAATGGGCCTGGCTTTGGCATTAATACGAGAATATGGTACGAGAATGCGAATACGAATGCGAATACGAATATGAGTATATGTTACGGCTTGTCTGAGCGTTTTATTTTTTTTTGAGCGACGGCCAACATTTAAGAACCGCTAAGAAACAAGTTTCACTGTTTTCGATGTTTGGCAATGTAAAAAAAAAAAAAACGAAGCGCACTTACACTTTGACAAGCACTGCGAGCACGTGGGTGTTTGACAGGAACTGGCCCGAGTGGGGCGGTTTGGCAGCCACCGAAAATGGTTTGCATTCAGTTGGTTTGACAATCACTGCGCCCGTGGTTTGGCAAGCACTGGCCGAGAAGGGAAAAGCACCGGACTGCACGCGACGACCAAAGAAAGACGAATGAGCGCAGGTTTTTTTTGTTTTTCTTGCTGCTGCTGCTGCTGCTCGATGCCGTTGCCGGTGCTGCAGGCCCAAAGCATAGGTCCACGCCACAGTGCAGATCCGAAACAGAAACTGAAACTGAATCTGAGTCCGAATCCAAATCCGATTTCAGACGAAGCTTAGCGCAGCGGCAGCGGCAGAGGCACCTGGCAGCGGCAGAGGCAGCAGAAGAGGCAGCGGCTTCGTTTGCATTTTCGCTGGTGTTGGTTTTCCTTGTTTTCCATAGTTTTTGGCAGGTATGTAAAACAAACGAGGCGAGACCCGCTGACAGCTAAATTGCCCATTAATTGGGGAAAATTTTGACAGAAAGACAGAGCCGAAGAGCAGCGGACCCGCGGACCCGCGAACCCGCGGACAGCAGGCAGCAGCGAGCAAAATGGTCAAAAAAGCAGACGGATGGCCAGGTGTTTAGGCCAGAGACAACAGCTACCTGGAAATCGCATCATGTCACACCTTTTGCGTTTTTGATCTTGTTTCGAAAGGAAAACTCCAAGGAAAATCATACCTGCATACGCGAGGCTAAAGTTCAAAGTGGAAACCAAAGAAATCAAAGTAAAAGCTTGCCTAATGGAATAATGGGATAGTGGACAAATGTCAGACAAAGTGGGGACTGGACTGCGCCCGGACTGGGGCTGTGTCTGGGGATTATCCATGGCCCAGAGATAGATACGATACGATACGATACGAGCACGGGACTCCCCCACAGAAGTCCATAGGTCAAAGGGCAGACACGCGAATTGCTGCTGCTTCTGCTGGGCTTGTGCTTGGGCCACGTCTTTGGCTTTTTGTTTGATTTGATAGTTTTAATGCAGTAATTGCCCTTTTGGAAACCGTTTAGCAAGCAATTAGTTTGAGTGCTGCCACCGTTCCGAGGTGTGGCAGCCATGCCCTGGGTGTGCACGGAGGAGCACACCCATCTCCATGTCCCAGAATGGCCCCCAACAGAATGGTTTCCTCGGAGCGTAATACCCATGGACAGCCAGTATCTCGCACATGTTTTGTAATTGAATCTTTCTCCGATGCGATGCCGTAATTAACATTTCTATTGGCCAAAACAAAAAGTGAATGCGAAACGGAGACTGAGAGTGATCACGCGATCACCTCTGAGTGTGTGTGTGTGTGTGTGTGTGTGTAAGTGAGTGTGTGTAAGTGAGTGTGTGTGTGTGTGCGGCGCAATGCGGTAGAGCGGCAGAGCGGCAGGCGAGCCGCTTAATGATATAACAAAATGAATTGTTTTATAAACTATTTGGCGCGGCATAAATGATTGCACGCCATCGTGGCTGGGCCGTGGATGGGTCTCAGTCTCAGAGTCTCCGAGTCTCCGAGGAGATGAGAGATGGCTTTATGAGCACCTGGCACGGCATCCATCTGCCAGCCTAATGGAGTTGTAGCACCCGTAAATCCAACAGATGCAGTTGAGGTGTTGAAAATGTATGCAAAATGCCAAATACGAATGCTTCTGGGAGGGTGGCATTGCTCTCCCCCTCCCTCCCTCTCTCTCTCTCTCTCTCTCTCTCTCTGTGTCAAGTACTTGGTGGAAATAATAATGATAAATCAAGGTCCGAGCGGTGTTCGAGTCGAGGAAGGTTAAAGCCGCAACTCAAGCGAAATATTTTTACATAAATACAAATACAAATACACATACATATTCATACTAAATGCACACATCTCACAGCCAATAAGCATATTCCATTTAGGCATATACGATATACGATATACGAGTCTGCCCCTACAGAAGCGTCCGAGCTGACGGGCAAACCGCAAACAAAAGTCGAGCGGATCGGATCGGATCGGATCGCATGGCAGTAGCAGGCACTGGGAGACTCTCAGGTGAATCTCGGGGAAACAGGAATACCAGCGGCAGAGAGGAGCCAATGTGACGCGTCACAATAATGCCCCAAGCAAGCAATAAGTCGAGTTATGCAACCCTCCCCTCCATTATGCCCCGCAGACAAGAGATTTGCTTTGGCCAGACAAACCGCTCAAGTGCCTGCAATTTTCGGCTAAAAAGAAAGAGACAGAGAGAGGGAGAGAGAGATAGAGAGAGAGAGACAGAGAAATGTTTCAAGTGACAATTACTCACAGAGGTGCCAAACAATTTAATGAGTGAGCAATGAAAGAGTCTAATGAAGATTTCAAATAATGGAGCACACGAGACAGAAAGAGACAGAGATACAAGAGATGCCAGGGATGGCAGTGGAGATGCCGCAGATCGTAGATCGCAGATCGCAGATCCCAGATCGCAGATCGCAGTGGAGATTCAAGTTTGGGGGCCAACGGGCAACTCTATGAAGATCGCGCTCCAACTCTCTTGACTTTCCCACGCCGCACTTCCACCAGGGGGTGGGAGGGGGGGGCTCGGTAATGATGCAAAATTACAACGTCAACATGGGCTTACAACTTGGCTGGGATTCACTCTGGTTTTGAATCGTTTTACACGGTATTCAAAGAGTGTGAAGGGTATATCTGCATTTGGATTCGTGGTGGGGTCTCTATCAAAATAAATACCACAAATACTGGAAATTAATAGTCAAAAGCTCATAAAAGAGAACACTCGCTGTGCTCTGTTAACAAGCGCATAAAAATACTAAAAATACTAAATTTAGTACTAAAAATACTAAATTTAATGTCAAAATACTGAATTTAATACCAAAAATAATAAATGTTTTACTGTAAAAATACTACATTTAATACCAAAAAATACCAGAAATACTTTTCTTCATGAAAAATTCTCCTTTTTACGTGCTTGCTCTGAGAATCGCATGGAACTGCATAAAATTCAGCTGAGCAAAGGATGTTCAAATGAAGTTGATGCCTTTCCGCAATCCCAGATCATTCAGATCAGAAATATATCGACAACAAACGGCCTTAAACTATTTTAAGGGATAATATATTTGTCGTTTCAGTCCACTCTAGAGGCTGCCTTTGCTTTTTTTTTGCTGTGGCCCCTCGAGATTTCATTAGTCACTGACCTTCTCCCATTGTCCCCCAGCCAGCAAGAGGTTTTTGGTTGAAATACATTTAAGTTTTGTTCGGCTCTTGGCGAATGTTGCCTCTGGGCCAAGAGTCGTGGTGTTTCCACCTCAAGTTCAAGGTTCAAGGTGTCGGCGTCTGTTAATAGATCTCTGAAATGTTCATATTTAGCCACAACCACCACATCCTCGACATCCACGACTCGTACATACATACAAACAAACATTCAAACATAATATTGCGAGTACTGTTCGCACTTTGTCCCCTCAACATTCATTCCATTCATTCAGTCAGTCAGTCAGCTGATTTTGTGTTATTTTACGGGCAGGCGCAGTGCTCCAGACACGTGCTGTCTGCAACCCCATGGTTGAAGTGGCCTCCACCGCCCACCCTCCCACCTACTCCACTCCTCTCCTCTCCTCTCCCCCATTCGGTGCATACCAGACATGTTTTTCTTAACATTTTCGCCGGTTGTCGGTTGCCGGGACAACCCGAAAAAGCGGAATGGAAATACGCGTCAAAACAAAACTCTCTTCTTTGTTCCGTTGTTCCGATGCGGAGGAGCAGGAGGAGGAGGCAGGAGATTCACTGTCGATGAGGGGAAGAGGTCAGATATGGGATGAGGGCTGAGTGGCACATGGCAGATGGTTTCGGCAAAAGTTGACTGACTCCCCGGCTAGACGACAGACTCGTACCGCACTCGAGAGGGAGAGACAGAGAGACAGAGAGAGAGAGAGTGCGGAGAGTGCGGTGACTGCAGCGGAAGCAGGAAACATGCGTATTTTTTCGGCAAAACAAACAAAGGAAACCAAGAAACAAACCCATCCCCCCCCCCCCCCCCAGCACCATGCAGCTCCCAATCTCAGAGTCGATGGCTCGATGGGGATCTGCTGCTTGGCTCAGCCTTGGCTGCACACGGAGGAGAAAGGGGAAAGCTCTCTCTTGAATGGGGTTGCATTTCGGCTACTACGTGCCTGTCACTGGATTTCCGCCAGTTGCTGGGCGTTCTGGGGCGTGGTGCTTATTGATTGATATCCGGGGCGTGGGAGGGGGAGGGGGGGACTCTGTTAGCGGTACTGGAACTGGAGCTGGTGGCTGGGCTTATCCATTTCGGGGGTCCCGCATAATTACCTGCAGCTCGAAATAAATACCATAAAATTCGACCATAAGATTCTTTCCCTGGGAACAACGTGACTCAACGTTTTCTCTGTCTCCCTCCTCCTCAGCTTTCCTTCTTATAGATATGATGACGCTCCCGTTTACCGTTTTACGTTTTCTGTTTTCCGTTTTCCGTTCTGTTGAGCGTCATAGAAGTCGCGTCTCTTCTGTCTGTCTGTCTGTCTGTCCGTGGATTGGTTTTTTTTGACATTTTGATAACTTGTTTCGTTCGGTTGGTTCTCTTGGGCGGGTTCTTAGCCTGGTTTGTTGTCTTAGCCAGAAACAAAGCAGAGCAGAGCAGGGCCCCGCCGTAACAATGGAAAGCATGTGCGGATGTCATTCGAGTGCGCCCTAATTGACCGCCAAAGTGAATGTACTTCTTGTCTGCCTCAGGAGGGGGGGGGGGCGGAACTTTGCTTCAACTCCAATGAACTCTGCCGTGAAGTTCAACGAGGTAACAGGCAGAACTACTGCTGCCACCGCCGCCGCCACTCCGGCAATCGCTGTATCGCAAGTCCATTCAACTGCCGCCTACCGACTGCCGCCTGCCCCATGTCGTGTCGCCTCGAGTCGCTCCGGTTGTCACAGCTGTTTATTCTGCTGGAGCTTCTGCTGCTGCTGCTGCTTCTGCTGAGGCAGGAGAATCTGGAGAGTCAAGTGGCAGATGCGTTGCTACTGCAACAGCGGCACTCCATGTCATCGCGGTTGCTGCCGCTTGGATTCCAGGGTTAGTCTGGTGCATAAATTAGCCTGTTAATTGGGCTTAAACGGCTGATGCCCTTGGTCAATAGTTTCTAGAAAAATCCCCTCCAGAATTTATGCGCAAAACAACAAACTCGAAACTGTGTTGCACATCAATTATATCTATGATATGCACACAAATACAGCTATAAATACGACTATAACTATAAAGATGTGCGACGAGTACTGGCTAGAGTACCCGATATACAGCGGGTATATAAACGGGAACTGGCAACTGGGACCTAGAAGGAAGCGGAAACACAGAACCATAGATAATGCTCATCTCTGGATCAGATGCCGCTTCTGGATCAGATCGGATTATCAATATAGCCAAAAGTAACAAATGAAACTGCACTCCCTCCCTCTCTTTCACCCACACACACGCTCTACCTCGTGCAGTGGGCGCCCTCTGGCGGAGGGCTGAGTATCGGGCATAAATGTAGAGTCGCGGCCCTAGCCGCGCTCGCTTTTTATACAAAAAGGGTGAACTTTGCAGTCATCCAACAAACAAAAACGAGTTCTCCGGGGAGTCGGGGATAAAACACTATATGCATGTCCGATCTGTGATTCTACTAAAATACTCGTATGTTTATTTCGAGAAGAATCCAAAGCGGCGCTCGACTGGCCAGCTATCTTATAATCGAACACCAGCGGACGGGAGGAGGCAGTTGGTCGCGAAACTCAACGGCAAACACAACACAAAACGCAAGCGGCTAAGGCTCAGGCTCAGGCACTGGCTCTGATCTCTGATCTCAATCTGGATCTATATATAGCTCTGATTCACGGAATATCTGATTTTCGTTATGCTGCTGCTGCTGACCCTCGCCCTAGGATTTCTGGCATCGCTCCTCACCTGGGACTATGGGCGCAAGCGGCATCGTGTGGCAACCTTCGCGAGGTCCAAGATCTCTGGACCTCCGGCGCTGCCTTTAGTGGGAAGCCCTGAGGCCCTGAGCCTGGGGGCAGAGAGTAAGTACAGAGGAGAGAACTCCTCCGTATCCTTGGGGTGAACCAATGAGAAAGAACAATTCGCTTGTAGCCCTCGTCGATTGGGCGGATAATAGCTTTCGTTTGTATGGCAAAACATTTCGCATGTGGATCCTGGGCGATTCGCAGGTCTACACCAAGGACGTGAAGTACTTTGAGGCCGTTCTGAGCAGCACCACGAACCTGGAGAAGGGGCTGCTCTACATGTACATCCGTCAATACCTCGGCGATGGCCTGCTCCTAAGTGTGGGCAAGAAGTGGCACGCGCGGCGCAAGGTCTTCACGAGCGTCTTCCACTTTAATATCCTCGAACATTACGTGGATATCATGGACAGGCAGAGTGCTGTGATGGTGGAGAAGCTCCGGGAGGTGGCCGATGGCGAGACGGTGGTGGAAATAGAGCGAATTGTCTCACTGGCATCCCTAGATGTGGTAACAGGTTCGTAGAGAACTGATCTACCCATTCCTTGGAGATTAATCGTTGGTTGTATCCTTGCTGTATCATTTAGAGGCCGCCATGGGGGTGCAAGTGAATGCCCAATGCGATCCCAAGTTCCCCTACGTTCAGGCACTCCAGAGGTACGCTCCACAGGTCCCCCCACCCACCATTTTGGATGTATCCTCATTAAAAGTATTCCCTGTTCCCGCTGCGTAGTGTCATGTATGTCCAGACCGATCGCATGTTCTCCGTGTCGCGGCGCTACGAGTGGCTCTTTTTTCTCCTTTGTCCCATGCTGTACAGGAAGCTGCAGAAGGACATCCGCATCATGCACGACTTCACCGAAGGGATCATACGCGACCGACGCGCAGCAGTGGAGCAGGCAAAGGCCGATGGCAGCTACAGGCCGCTAAGTAAGTGCCAGATCACTATCGAATCACTATCGAATCCCAATTGAATCACTGAGTCACTATCGAAACACTATCGAATCACTATCGAATCACTATCACTTTCGAATCAATATCAAAACGTCAATAATCCATGACTCTCGACTCTTCCGCACAGGACTGGGTGATCCAGTGGTGGGTCTCAAAGCCCAAATGGCTCTGCTGGACGTCCTCCTGCAGGCCACCATCGAGGGTCAGCCTTTGAGCGATGCCGAAATACGCGAGGAGGTGGACACCTTTATCTTCGGGGGCAATGATACCACCAGCTGTACCGTAGCCTTTGCTCTGTACGAAATTGCGAGGCATCCGGAAGAGCAGGAGAAGATCTGCCAGGAACTTAAAGAAGTTCTGGGCACGGATCCATCGACGCCCGTCACCCAATCGAAGCTACACGAACTCAAGTATCTCGAATGCGTTATCAAGGAGGCAATGCGACTGTATCCAGCCGTGCCGGCCATCGGCAGACACATCCCGAACGATATACAGATCGGCGGCAAGACGATACCCGCCAACACGAGCATCTATATGATCCTCTATTGGGCACAGCGTGATGCGGCGTTCTTCCCCGACCCAATGGCTTTCAAGCCGGAGAGATTTATGAAAACGGACTCCGAGGATCGGACTCATGAGCCGTTTGCGTATTTGCCGTTCAGTGCGGGCCCCAAGAACTGCATTGGCCAGAAGTTTGCGATGCTCGAGATGAAGGCTCTGATCAGCAAGGTTCTGCGATACTACGAACTGCTCCCCAGGGGACCGGATATCAAGCTCATGATGAACTTTATCCTCCACTCGTCCTGTGGCATCAATTTGGGCTTGAAGCCCCGAATAAGCCCGTAGGCACTACAAGGGATAGGAGGGGGGTTTAGGTGCAGGTTTTCTGAGTTTTGTGATTATATCAAGTATAACTTTTAACACCATTTAAGTTATTGTTTAATGGTCTTTAGTGACGGTAATAAAAACCTATTTACATATAGTACATCCAGTATACACAAGGTGGCTTAGTCATCCCCATACCCATCCCCATCCACCCAAAATGTTTTATTACATCCCCCGCCACTCGAGGGCGGGGGCGCAATGCGACTCATTTCCCCGGAGGCGACGCCTCAGCAAAAAGATTCAACCAATATTTGTAGAGATATTATAAAATTAGACCCTCAAACAAACGGAATATATATGGGAGCAGTCCCGCTATCTGCGACTGTGGATGGGGTGGGTGGGTGGGATTACCCTGGGATAATATTTAATGGCTACCTAGAGCCCCCCATTCACACCGTTCGACGACGATGACGGGGGAGGTCCACTGCAGGGAGGATGCAACTGCATTTGGGGTGAGGGTAAGGGTGAGGTGGAAATTCTGCCATAGGAAAAGAGTACATTTCTCTACTGTTAGATGGCAGATCTTCTGCTTAGATCTTCACTGCTTATTCACTGCTTCATTCCCATGTTTATCTACGGTTTATCTTTCGAGGGAGTCCAAAAGATAATGCGGCAAAGGAAGGCGATTATTGCAAAGCAAAACAGATTGCAGATAAGCCATTAGCACATCGCCAAAAGGAAATCAGGGGGACGGGGGGCCTGGGGGCCTGGGGGCACGGGGGGCCTTATCATCGCCTGTCATCCGGTGGCCCGATCGCCGGACTGGGCTGGCCATATCGCGTCGCATATAAAAAGAGCTAATGCGCCAAAACTAGATCAGTAGAGCGCTATTCTCCTCCTGCTACCGGTGAAAATATGTCTGCTGTTGCCGGTTTCGTCTGCCCCCCGCTCCCCCGGATGCTGCTGCTGGTGCTGCTGCTCTGCGGAGCTGCTCTGCTGCTGGCTCCTGCTGCGGAGGCCATCAGCCGGCCACTGCCGCCGTATGTGGGTCTGCCCACGCAGGATGGGCTCACGCATCTGTTCCTCAACTCGCGGGTGACGCGGCGCGATCCCATGGCCTCGGTGGCCTGCTTCGGCGGCTACATCGGCGAGTCCAATCAGATCGCAGAGACCTACAGCGGGAACTACAGCACCTGTGCCAAGGAGGCGCAGAACTCGCGCAAGGGCATCGACACCGACTTCATACCCACTCGCAGGACCATCGAGCGGTCGGCGGGACGAGTGTGCGAGGATCTGAGGAAGTGCAACAGCATCAATGGCACCCTCGACTCCTTCAACTGTCATGCCACTGTGGTGAGTGCTCGCAGGCGGGCATCCTCTTAAACTGCCCCTCTAACCGGAACGTCCTTTCGCTCCTTAGGGCTCCAACAACACCGTCGCCACGTACAGCATCTCGGGCAACGCCTCAGAGTCCGCCAGTCTGCTGCAGGAGCGCTATCGTGTCGTTGAGCTCTCCCACGAGCAGTGCATCCACAAGGCCGAGCGGCGCTACGTGGAGGCCACGGCCACCAACTACAACTATCTGCAGGCCTGTCTGGACGGCCGCGTGAAGCCCAAGCCCATGCCCGTGCCCGTGCCCACCACCAGCTCCTCCTCGACGAGCACCTCGACGACCACCACCACGACCACAACGACTACGGAGGCACCCACCACGGAGCCACCCACCGAGGGGCCGCCCTTCAATGTGGAGGATCAGTTTAAGCAGCTTTTAAACTTGTTAAACTAATGTTACGCTCGGGTCTGAAAAGGATTCGTCGTCATTAAAGCCGCATCAAAGCCAGAGAGAGAGAGAGAGGGGGAGAGAGAACAGGTTGCACACAAAAAGAAAGGACAATCCTTGGGCAAACATTCGAAACAGGATACGCGTATTTGCAACCCTTTTTGCGGGCAAACGAATTAACCCCCAGAGCTACCCCAAAAAAAAAAAACGGTGCAGGAGGGTTGCAGTTGCAGCAGTTTCGAGTTTCGCCAAAGGCCAAACTGAGAGTATTAGCCATTTCGCATTTCCCATTTTCCATTTCGGTCAGCGCCAAGAGGCAGTTAATCTTTGTTAACCCACAGTTTAAACGGCTCTCGCTGTCTGTGGCCACTCGAAGACTTCGTGATTGATGGATTGGATTGGGATTGGATCTGCATCTGCATCTGCAGAAGAAAGGTCTTTGGGGCACTCTTCCGCTTTCAGCACCTTCAGCACACGCGGAAGTACTTTTGATTAATGTTCATGGAAATGGTGTGGAGTGGAGGGCAGGGGAGTGCCATGGGAGGCCACCATATAAGCCATAATTCTGCAGAGATCGCAGAGATCTGCAGCAGAAATAATCCAGCATTTATGGGCAATGGAAAATCGAAGTGGAACCAGAAGAACCATTGAAGCTATGCCGCTGCCGCACTCTCTGAGGTGCCGCAGACTTCTCTTCTGGCCTGGCAAACACGTTTCGGCTTTTATGGATTGTGTGCTCTACCATTTAAGGCGGGTTCTGCTTCTAGCCATGTCTTTCTCTGTAGGGCCTGAAAGACCAAGACCAAGACAAAGACCCGAGACCCGACACCCGAGACCATACATGGAAAACACCTGTTTGTGGCTTTGCAGCAAGTGCCTCATTTATCACAGCAATTGGCGCTGGCATTCAACATGCAGCGTGAGGGGGGGGTGAGGCGATGGGGCATGGGTATGCCACTTATTTGTAATTCTTGGAATGCTCTATTGCAGCCAATCTCGACTCGAATGCGTTTTATTGGTGGAAGGCAAAAATGCTGTTAAAATGCCAAGAGAGGGAGTGGCCACCGGCCTTCTTGATTTCTAATTTGTTTGGATTTTTCTGTTGCTGCCTCGCCTGCCTGCGAAAACTAATTAAAATGCAACTTGTGGCAAGGTGTTTACGATGTGGGCCCTCTTCTTCTTCTTCTTCTTCTTACTGTTTAATTGTTAGAGAAATCCCCATGTGGAATGTGGAATGTGGCAGAGTGCAGAGGGAGTGGCATGTGGCAGAGAGTTCCTACAGAGATAATATATAAAAAGAGGAAGAACGTTGTGAGCCGCGGCCTTTGCCGCTACTTTATACCCGCTACTCAGTCAGTACATATGTGAGCTTTCGTTTTCTGTTATTTTGTACTAAATCGCTGTTGGCCAAAGGAACAAATTGTATTTTTGCCAAACAAATATTTCAAAGCATTCGGTCGAATCCTTTGGGATATATTCAGCTATGCTCCGGTTATCGCAAATCGCAAAAAGTTGCGAATTGACTGACATATCGCGAAGGGTGCGCTCTGGTTTTCGCTAATCGTAATGAGCTTGCGATTTCAAACAAGAATTGCACATAGCACATAAATACAAATTGTATATGAGCGGGAAAAATATATGAACACATTTGCTAATATTTCAGGTTTATATTTAAACATTGAAAATTTATTTTAGTATATCTTGATGTATTCAATTAACTAATTTCTAAAGACACCTCAAATTTTGCCCCAACTTGCGAATTCCGTTCGACAGATAATATATCGATATCAATAGTTGGCATGGGTTACATATTACATTACATGGGTTACATTCGAGTTGTCCATGCCCAAAATGAATTGAATGAATTCGAATACGATGCCGATAGAGTACGAATGAGCGAGAGTGAAGACGTATAACTCATACGAACTTTACACATCGAACTTACATAGCCAGGATTAGCTATAAAGTGCGTAGGCGAAAATCGGATAATTCGAATGTCTGACGCCTATCCGTCTTATTCGTTTCGCTTTGCGCACTCATTTATTCCAACTCATAGTACTGAATGCTAACAGCTAACAGCCCAAAGGAACTTGTATCCGTCTTAATATATTCGTTATTCAACGCAATTCAATTCGAATGCATTCTATTGGACTTTTTTTGAATGGAATCATGCAGATCTCTATTACAGATATCGTTTGTTCTTTCATTTATATGGTTTCATGTAAGGCGATTTCCAAACCAAGGCATATTTCAACAAAATATTTCGATTTCCAAAAGAAAAACCGATTTTTTCATGAAGTGAAATATCGCAAAAAACTTTGGCAATGAAACACTATCGATAGCAAAAAGTTGCGAAAATCGGAGCGTGCTGATTTCAATTCGTACGAATTTTTCTGAATTCTTCCTCACATATGCATTACTGCTGGTGCGAGAGAGAGAGAGAGAGAGAGAGAGAGAGAGGGAATGAGAAAGCGCTTCATTTGTTCCTTCTGGCCATCATAATGATCCGACCTCATTCAGATTCCGCAATCTGGTAGATACGGGTATTTTCCATGGTTCGGGTATTTTCCACTTTTGGCACAAATCGAATATACCCCTATACTTTTCGAGTACCGGGTATAAAAAGGCGAACTTTGAAACTGTCAAACAAAAAAGCAAAACAACAAACAGAAGCAACAAAACAACAAACGCTAATCGTTACAATGTTTTTCGCTGGCAAGAACGAGTTCTCCGGGGGTCAGGTATAATCACTATATGTATGTCCGATCGGAGAGAGAGAGAGAGAGAGAGAGAGAGACACTCTGATTCTACTCCAATACTCGCATGTTTATTTAGTGAAAAATCTAAAGCGGCGCTTGACTGGCCAAGCGGTCGATCAGAGGTCTGTTATAATCAAACACCAGCGGACGGGAGGAGGCAGTTTCTCGCGACACTCGACGGCAAACGCAACACAAAACGCAAGCGGCTTAGGCACTGTATCTGATTATCTGTATCTGATTCACAGATTAACAGATTGTTTTTATGCTGCTGCTGCTGACCGTCGCCTTCGGAGCCCTGGCATTGCTCCTCACCTGGGACTATGGGCGCAAGCGGCATCGAGTGGCAACCTTCGCGAGGTCCAAGATCTCTGGACCCCTGGCGCTGCCCATAGCGGGAAGCCCTGTGGCCCTGAGCCTGGGGGCAGAGAGTAAGTACAGAGGAGAGAAATCCTCCGTATCCTTGGGTAAAACGAACAGGAAATAACAATTCTTTTGTAGCCATCATCGATTGGGTGGGCGAATGCTTTCGCTTGCATGGCAAAACATTTCGCATGTGGATCCTGGGCGAATCGCAGATCTACACCAAGGATCTGAAGTACTTCGAGACCATTCTGGGCAACACCACGAATCTGGAGAAGGGGCAGCTCTACCAGTACCTGCGTCCCTTCATCAGCGACGGCCTGCTCCTAAGTGTGGGCAAGAAGTGGCACGCGCGGCGCAAGGTCTTCACGAGCGCCTTCCACTTTAATATCCTCGAACATTACGTGGATATCATGGACAGGCAGAGTGCTGTGATGGTGGAGAAGCTCCGGGAGGTGGCCGATGGCGAGACGGTGGTGGAAATACACGAGCTCGTCTCACTGGCAGCCCTGGATGTGATAACAGGTTGGTAGAACACTGATTTACCCGTTCTTTGGAGATTAATCCTTGCCGTATCATTTAGAGGCCGCCATGGGGGTGGAAGTGAATGCCCAAGGCGATTCCAAGTTCCCCTACGTTCAGGCACTCAAGAGGTACGATCCCCACCATTATGGATGTTTCCTCATTAAAAGTCTTCTCTGTTATCGCTGCGTAGTGTCGTGTATGTCCAGACCGATCGCATGTTCTCCGTGTCGCGGCGCTACGAGTGGCTCTTTCCATTCACCTGCCCCATGCTGTACAGGAAGCTGCAGAAGGATATCCGCATCATGCACGACTTCACCGACAGGATCATACGCGAGCGACGCGCAGCAGTGGAGCAAGCAAAGGCCGATGGCAGCTACAGGCCGCTAAGTAAGTGCCAGATCACTATCGAATCACTATCGAATCCCAATTGAATCACTGAGTCACTATCGAAACACTATCGAATCACTATCGAATCACTATCGAATCACTATCACTTTCGAATCAATATCAAAACGTCAATAATCCATGACTCTCGACTCTTCCGCACAGGACTGGGTGATCCAGTGGTGGGTCTCAAAGCCCAAATGGCTCTGCTGGACATCCTCCTGCAGGCCACCATCGATGGTCAGCCTTTGAGCGATGCCGAAATACGCGAGGAGGTGGACACCTTCATGTTCGAGGGCGATGATACCACCAGCAGTAGCGTCTCCTTTGCCCTCTACGCCATTGCGAGGCATCCCGAAGTGCAGGAGAGGATCTTCCAGGAACTTGAAGAAGTTCTGGGCACGGATCCATCTACGCCCGTCACCCAATCGAAGCTCCAGGAGCTGAAGTATCTCGACTGCGTGATCAAGGAGACAATGCGACTGTATCCAGCCGTGCCGGCCATCGGCAGACACATCCCGAACGATATACAGATCGGCGGCAAGACGATACCCGCCAACACGAGCATCTATATGATCCTCTATTGGGCGCATCGTGAAGCGGAGCACTTCCCCGATCCACTGGCCTTCAGGCCGGAGAGATTTCTGAATGCGGACTCCGAGGATCGGACTCATGAGCCGTTTGCGTATTTGCCGTTCAGTGCGGGCCCCAAGAACTGCATTGGCCAGAAGTTTGCGATGCTCGAGATGAAGGCTCTGATCAGCAAGGTTCTGCGATACTACGAACTGCTCCCC
Organism: Drosophila helvetica; assembly: GCA_963969585.1. Taxonomy (NCBI): domain Eukaryota; kingdom Metazoa; phylum Arthropoda; class Insecta; order Diptera; family Drosophilidae; genus Drosophila; species Drosophila helvetica. Next base: position 70,780,101 of record OZ018401.1, on the reverse strand, counting down.
AGGGGACCGGATATCAAGGTCATGATGAACTTTATCCTCCGTTCGTCCTGTGGCATCAATTTGGGCTTGAAGCCCCGAATAAACCCATAGGAACTACAAGGGATGCTCTACGGATAGGAGGGGGTTTAGGTGCTGGTTTTCTTTGATTGTATTTTGTGATGATATCAAGTATAACCATTTAAGTTATTGCTTAATGATCTTTAGTGACGGTAATAAAAACCTATTTACTTATGGTACATCCATCAATCCATCCGGGGGCGCAATGCAACCCATTTTCCCGGATGCGGCGCCTCAGCGAAAAGATTCAACCAATATTTACAGAGATATTATAAAACGAGGCGGTACGTTGTGAGCCGCGGCATTTGCCGCGGCTCTACCTTGCAAAAAATGGATGTATTGTCGAAAAAATAACATTTTGAAAAAATTAAATCAAACCCTTTCGGAGACTTTTATATTTTAGATGTTATCTGTTTTCATTTTTGTTTACATATGTTTCTTACATCTGTCTTCTTTATGTGTTTACATCTACTTCCTTACATATACACATACTGCTGGTGCGAGAGAGAGAGAGAATGAGTAAGCGCTTGGAAGGTGTTGTGTAGCCACTGAAATTTCATTTGTTCCTTCTGGCTATCATAATGGTCCGACCTAATTCAGTTTCTGCAATCTGGTAGATACTGGTATTTTCCATGGTTCTGCGTTTACAGTGTGCGTAACATTGTGATATCCCAGAAGTCTGGATACCAAATTCGGTTGCTCTAGCTTTTATAGTCTCTGAGATATAGGCACTCATGAAGAGGGACGGACGGACGGACAGACAGACATGGCTATATCGACTCGGCTATCGATGCTTCTGATTGATTATTCTACACTTATACTCTCTCTTTCGGGCTTTTCATTACAATTTCCCCATTAAAATACTTAATTGATTTGGCCAAAAGTCAGGGATAAGACATTACTCATTTGTCAACGGAAGGGGGGGAGGAGCATACTGCTCTATGCATCGTTAGATCTGGTAATACCTTGGCTCTGGCACGTACATCTGACCCATAGGGAGAACTCCTCCGCCTTCCCCTCTCTCGACACCACGATTTACCCGCTTCATTGAGCTTCGGCTTTGGCTGTGCCACCGCGAGACTGTCGTCTCTGCCTCTGATTCTGGATCTAATACCCATCCATGCGTGGCATGGCATGGCATGAGGCATGGGGCATGGCGAAAACAAAAAAAAAACACTGAAATCTGAGGCTTGTCAACAGATGATCGTCAGGCAGGCAGGCAGGCGGGCACCTCCTCCGCGAAATATTATGCATAGCCAAACGAGTTTTCCTTCTCCTCGTGAACTTTTCATTTTCATTTGGAGGAGACGACAGACAGCAAATTGGCGAAATGTGTTAATAAAACGTGAGAGAGTGTCGGGAGAGCAGAGACCGAGAGACCAAGAGAGAGCGAGAGAGCGGGAAAGAGTGTAGAAAAATGGACAATAAAGATTTGCAAATAGTTTGCGCATAAATTAAATGGGAAAACCAAAAAGGAGGCCATGCCTCTGCCTATGGCTGTGGCCAAAAGGAGGAGGAGGAGGAGGAGGCGGCTCTACCTCTACGCTGACAGTGTGGCCAGAGGATTGGGGGGTAGGCAGAGCAGAAGCGGTCTGACAGTGTGGCCAATTAAGGCAAAAGTTGCAAGTGCGATGTGGCGTTGAATGTCGCCCGAAAACAGAAACAAAGAAAAAAAAAAAGAAGAAAAAAATGTGGCCAACAATTTAAAGATTTCCATATTGAGTGATCGAATTGGCTGGGTACCCTGTCACATAAACAGGGAATATATGGAAATATATTTGCAAATTTCAATCAGTTGTTTTCCTTCCTATATATTCTATCATATTCCACGCATCGAACAGGGTATCCTAGCAGGGCATTGCTCAATTTCTAGCCTTCAGTTTTTACACAAGAATGCCATTTAGCCTTCATTTTCCACATCTATTATTTAATTGCAGAAAATGTTTTTAAGGTTAGACTTGCCATCCAGAAATATCTGTCTTCAGTTTATACTTTTACTTTTATTTGTGCAATAGTTTACAGGGTATCTACACAGTATATTCCATGGAAAGAGGACCAAAGAAATTGTTTAATAGAAATATAATTCGTTCTCTCTTTATTTCATGCTCCATCCTCCCTTTCAACAGTTCGTATATTCTCTCACATTGTCCCTTCCCTATTTACAGGGTATTTGACCAAACTGTACGTAAAACTAGTTTGTCTGCAGCTTAAAAAAAAACAAAACTTCACAAAAAAAAAAAAAAAACTCACCAAAAGCAAAAACAAAAAAAAAAAAAAGCACAGAAAAGGAAATCGTCGCTGGTCCGTCGGTTGGTTGGTTCGTCGGTTCGTCGGTTCGTCGTCGATCGGTGTTGTTGTTGTTGTTGTTGTTGTTGTTGTTGTCGTTGCCTGCCTTTTAAGGCTTTTTGGCGTTGCGTGTGTGTTGCGCATGCGCCCCCTTGTTGTCCCCCTTGTTGCCCCTCTTGTTGTTGTGTGTGCTATCAATTTCAGTGTCTGTCTGTCTGTATGTCTGTCTTTGTGTGTGTCTGTGTGTGTATCTGTGTATTCAGGTCATTCGCATTTTCACATTTTAAGGCGGTTTTTCGGTTTTTTGCATGTTGATTTTTCTTAAGATCTTTGCCATCGAAGGAGGACGCCAGCGGCAGAGGCAGCGCCTGCGCCTGCGCCGTGGTGTGCCGTGTGTCTGCCTGCACTTGCTGCCTTTTTCTGGAAACTTTTACACCGATGGAGGAGCCGGTTGGTTGCTTGTCTGCCCCAAGCCCCCCAGTCTCTCTCTCTCTCCCTGTGGCTGTCGTCTTGGCCATGTTTGACGGCAGGAGCCGGAGCCTGCCCCCCTTTTCGCCCCACCCCGCCTGTTGGCCTGGTCTGTTAATGGGTAAAATGGCATGTTGCTCGCCCGCTCGCCCGCTCGCTGCTTTGATGAAGCGATTTTTGCTTTGTTTGTTACTTAATTGCGCCAAAGTCATTAATAATCGATTAACAATTTGTGACAGAGGCAGGCCGAGGCCATGAGCTGGCCAAGAGGATGGAGGGGCGAGCACCACTTCGAAAGAGTGACACAGGAAGTGGTTGTGGCAGTGGCAGCAGTGGCAGTGGAGAACTTCCTTCCTGTGGGTGCACCTCTGCTGGAATTTGGGTTGCACAATGGCACGATGGCCCGATGGCCCGATTGGAAGCCGGACATTCCTCAGACGTCTATCGCCCATCACAGATCATCCCATTCTGTGGCCAAATGTCACGTGTCTAGCGCTCAGCTTCGCACTTGCAGCACCTGCAAGTTGCAACACAGTGCAACAGGTGTCTAATTGATTGACTGACAGACGACAGTTGGAGTGGCAAAGATGGGATGATTGCTGGGAGGGGGATGGATACTGGATGCTCCCTGGCATGGGCCCCATGGCCCAAACAATGCCATTCCATATATCAAAAGACAAACATTTTATTGTCTGTCACTGGGGAAATCGATAGCTGGAGGAAAAGACGGAAAATGAAGGAAAATGTCAGCGGGCATGGCATGCCCTGAATATATCAAGGAAGCTCCGCAGACAAGACAAAGGAAATTGAATAACCACAGACACCGCACGGGAAAGGAAACGGAGACGGAGATGGGAGGGCTGGGAGCTGGAGCTGGAGCTGCAAGATGGGAGGAGGCACTGCAAGATGAGGCTGCATGATGGAGCTGGGAAGGGAGGCACACCGAAGATGCATAAGACTGCACCGAAGACTGGAAAACTGAAATAATAAATGCCCAATGATGATATCTATGACGCGGGGCAGACAGACAGACAGACAGAGGGACAGTCGACAGACAGACAAAGGAAGCCAAAGAGCCAGCAGGCAGGCAGGCAGGCCGGGCAGCACGGCACAAAGAGCTGCACAGTACACAGCTGGAGGGAGGGAGGGAGTGGGGGAGCAAGGCAGGACTGCTCTCTCTCTATCTCCACTTTGCATGAGGCACTGAGGCATGTGGAGGCATGTGGAGGCATGGGGCAGTTGCAGCTGCAGATTTATGAGCGCTTGTCAGACAACAACAAAAGTAGCAAATACAAGGATGCAGCGGCAGCAGCAGCAGCAGCCACCAGTCAGAGAACTTTGTCCGAAATGAGTTCATTGTACGGATGGGGGATAGCCACAGACAGAAGACAGGAGAAAGGAGGCAGGAGAAGCGACTGTCCACCTCTTCATCCTCTTTTAGAGGAGGAGTCTGTGCCTCAGCCTCTGTGCCTCTCCTGCAGCAGTCTGTGGCGCACAGCTAATGAGTTGTCAACTCTGATGCCGCATGCCACATGCCACATGCCAGATGGGCAGCAGCATTACCTCGTGGTATTTGCAGCCAGACAAAAGTGCAAATACTCCACAAGTGCAGCCTCAGTCGCGAGGATTTGCATTATCCTCTGGGGGTGGGGGGCGCCAAGTGTCAAAGTCAATGTCGCGAGAGAGGACTAAGAGGAGACTCTGAAGGGGAGGAGCACGGACTCCGCCTCCGACTAAGAGGAGAATGGACTCGCGACTAAGTCCGGGCGTCAGACTAGTGACAGTCACTGTTTAAGTGCAGCTCGTTACAGCTTTACGCTGATCCTAGAGCCTCCTCTGTCCCCCTCCTTTGGCGAGAGAGATGAGTCAAGCAGCGACTCACGTTTCGCTTCTGGCCATAAAAAATGGCTGATAAATTTATGGCTATTACTGTTTCAGTTTCAGGCATTAAAAGGAAGCGGCCAATGGCCAAAAATATGACTCACCATCAAAAAGTATATATATCTGTGTATGTATAGATGTCTGTACGATATGTAGATGGAAAGTAGAGGCAACTCCACGGGAAAACAATGCTTTGTAGACTGTAATTTAGGAGATAATATGACAACTAACCAAAAACTATATTTGTTTCCATTTAACGCCACATTCCGAACAGCTCCTGTGACATAGAACTCTCATGCGTCTGTCTGCCACCTCCCAGCCCCAACCCCAACCCCAACCCCAGCCCCATTCCCTCCCATCTAATTTCTCCAGAGAACTCTTTCATAACCCTCTACCATGAGTCATTGGAAGCCCAACTGTTCTGGCAATTATTTCTCATTAAAAACTAATTAAATGCGAGATATCGACTAAGCCAATTTTGAAAAATTTCATCACTTCCTGCAAGTGTTTTTTGTTGTTGTATTTTCTCGGTTTCGCTTTTTCCAATTTTATTCCAATTGCGAAAAGATCTTGAGACTGTTGAGGAGCTTTCAAATTCGTAGCTCGGTTTCAAATGGGCCATAAATTAGCCCGTTGATTGCGTTATGGCCAGAAGCGGAGAAGCCCGAAAGAGCCGACCGCCCAGAGATGAGGCTTAATGAGCGTCGATTGGTGTGTGGTTTCTGGTGTGTGTGGGAGAGAGATTTCTTTCATAATACCGAGAGCTCCATCAAAGGGCTTATCTCTCGGCTGTAGGCCCAATTAAATAATGTACGAATGAGAGTAAGAGCTGTGGTGGTATATGGCCAGCGGGTGTCTATGCAGACGGTTCCCCCCGCCAAATCACACTTTGAGGAAATTGAGACTCACAGAAAACGAAACCCAGAAACTGAAAACAGCTGTGCAAACCCGTAACCAAAAAGGTAGAAGAAAAACACCAAAAGAAAGACGGAGGGAGAAGTCAATGTACTGCAGAGAGACAGAGCGGAGACAGAGCGGAGACAGAGATAGAGCACAGCCCAGAGATTGTGTAATATCTGAAATATCTTGGAAAAAAAAACAGGAGAATAATATAAGCCCCGTAAATGGTGCGAGCGGGAAAATAACTTCATTTATGGGATGGGATGGGATGGGTTGGGTTGGGATGCATCCACAGATGCAGAAGATTTCCCAATAAAATCATATTTATAGCCAAGAACAAGAAAACATAATTAATGTGTGGATCCCAGTGCCTTTGGAAATACATATGTATGTACATATGCGAGTTTTAATGGGTTGTGTAATCTGGGAAATGCATTCGGAATAGATTCATCCTACGAATGGCTGGAGAGGGGGTGGGAGGGGGGTTGGTATCACGAAGTGCAGCAGCATCAAATAACATGCCTTTAAATGGAAATGTTTGAGTAGCTTGGTGGAGGGGGCGACGGGGCCCGGCACCAGAGTGTGCGGGGGTGGAGTAGATCAGCCGCAAAGCTTTCCGTTTGATAATGCATCATTCGATCACGAAGCAGCAGCAGCGGCAGCAGCGACTGGGGTTGGGATGGGGGTGGGGGGGTCTCGACTCTGGGCGGCATATTTCAATTAATGGCAGCAACCAGTCCCGAACCGAACCCCTCAGAAATCCAAATCCAAATCGAAACGGAAACCCAACTCTCTATGGGCTATAACCGGGCGTTGCGGGCCGGGGCGGTGCGGGGCGAGGTCTCTCTACCAAATCCCCGTTCCCCTTACAGCCGTTCCGATTCCACAGAACTTTGTTTTAGTTTTTCTTTGTTTCTCCTCCTCCTCCTCTTACTCGATTGTTTTTTGTGTTTGCTGTGGCTCATTAGCATTGAGGGACTCACGTTTTCCCTATCATATCTATCTCTATCTCTTTCTGTGTCTGTATCCCTCTCCCTTTTTCTTTCGACAGAGAGTGAATGCACATTTGGTCAACACTTTTCCTGTGCAGTGGAAATTAAGCCCCGAGAGAGAGTGCCACTCCGAGAGTATCCTAAGTATCATAAAAATCAAAAAGCGATAAGCAGGCCACTTCGACCCGACCCGATCCGATCGTTCCGTCCGTCTGTCTTTCTACTATTTATGGACAATCATATCTGGGATTTTGTTTTTGTTTACCATTCCAAATCGGGAAATCAGCAGAGAAGAGTAAAGAGTACTTCTACTTCTTCCACGTTATCTGCTCAAACTTCAGGCAATATTTTAGAGCTAAGAATATATTTTTTATAGACCCCAAATTGATCTGTAAATAGAGAGAATTTCTAGTTGGTTTCTAGTTGGAGTGGCCTTATCGGCTACAATCGAGGGTCTTAAGGATTTCGAGTACCTTAGCTCACAATCGACTAAAGCAAACAGAGTTTTATCGAGACTCCAATTATACTGATCCATTACTGGAGTTCCAAGCCAGTAAAGCAATAATTTCCATTGAAAGAAATGCAACATGAAGATCGTCGAGAGGGGGAGTACCATTTGGCAGGCTGATTAGCTCGTTTCCATTTAATTGGCTCCCCCATCAGCTCGTTAATCAAATTTCCAACTAATTTTATTTGCCACTGCCATGGGAAATTAGCCGAAAGCCAATAGACACGAAATAAAACAGAAGAAACGAATAAAAGAGAGCCACAAATTATGCAAATTCATTGAAAACGAAAGGCATTCTCCGCAAAATGTTGGATTGGATTGGCTCTGCTTTTGTTTATTCATTAACTTTTATGGATTGTGGATTTTGGCGAGATATCTCGCGACTGGTGCCAGTTCCAGTTCCAGGGCTATTATGCAATCTGGCGGCCCCACAAACGATTGATAGCATTGATAATACGCAAATTATTGTACAAAATTGCAAACCAATTGCTGGAGGGGGCTTGAAGTTTCGAATTTATTTCGAATTGTTGTCTGAGATTTGATTGATTTGCTTTTCTTTTTGATTCGATTTTGTTGAAAACTTATGCAGATGCTGGCCTAAATCCGTGGATTCGAATGCTGGGACCTTGAACTCGGAAAGACAATCCCACTTTTAAAATTTAAATACTTCATAATTAAAATCAGCAAAAAACAAACAAAAGCCTGCTTGAAATTGCTCTTCAAGCCACTCGGACTCGAAAATAAAAGTTAGAGCCAAAGAGAGACGGACTATAGGCGACCCTGCAAGTGCAAGTGACCAGCAACACCAACAAAAAAACTAGATGCTGAGGTCGCACCTTGGCGTACCCTTCTCGATATATATACCTAGTATATGGGATCAAAGATTCTGCCTTCTCTTCCCAAAATCATTGTACTGTCTCTCTCCAAAGGGTATTAAAATTGTACCAAAAACTACAACCCAGAGAGGGAGCACAAATAAGAGAGAGGCAAGGGAGAATCGGCAAAATCTTTGAATGGAAGCGAAACAGCAATTTACAGTTTTTTTTCGGCTCATTCTGCTTGCTTTTTGCTTTTTGTTGCTGCTCTTTGCTCTTTGCAATGCAGCAGAGCAGGTAAGCGTGAGAGCTAGAGGGAGACAGACTGAGGCAGATGAAACTGCTTTGAGAACTTCTTCTTCCCTGCCCTCGCCCTCCCTTCACAGCACACCTTTACCTTACCTTTCCGTGGAGTGGACAATGGTCATAAATATGTATAATCTGTACGAAACGAACCTTTTATGGCTGCAATATTGCAAGCTGCGCTGCTTCTGACTCTGCTTCTCCAAGACTCCGACTCCCCGCCGATCCCACCGCTGTGTTCTGTGTGTTCTGTATTTGCACTTGCACTTTCAATTGGCGGCAATTGTTCGAATAATTGGAAGCGAAGGCTGTGGGCTGTGCGACTGCAGCTGCAGCTTCAGGCAATGGCGAAGTTATCTACTCAATTTGCAATTGCAATAATGCATTCACAATCCGCCTTCGAGTATTTTTGCGACCGGCACAAAAAGCGCGCAAGATTACAGCGTAAACAAAACACACACACACACACATGCACAAAAAATTCGAAACGAAAATTCGAAAGCGTCCGCAACACGCGCGCGCCCGCCGTAAATTTTTTTTGTTTTGATTTTTGTTGTTGTTGATTTAGATATGGGCGATATTTTGTATTTTCGATACGATAGTACCGGTGCAACTACACGGTAATTACACATTTGCTACATATCAGCATCATATTGACGGAGTTAGGACATTTGTATACCCTATTTCTGAATTCAAGTTAAAATACTGTTTTCCAAGCTGTTTTGAATCCTAGATAATGATGACTTTACTCGTATTGACATGTTTTGGACCCATTCATGCATTTAATTAGATTCCCGTATATATATATCTCGATCCCGATACATATTTTTGTCCATTATAAGCTGCAAAATTTCGTAGAGATAGCTCACAAACTTGGAGATTATTTTTGCATACCTACAATACACAAAAAACGTTCATAAAATCGTTTATTGCATTTGTTGGACAAACATTTTATCAATTCCCTTATACCCTTCCGTAGAAGGACCTACCATGAGGACCTGTCCTGGAGAAACATCGCTGTCATCGATATTTGTACGATGTTTTTAAAAAACAGGCATACGGTTGTATGCACCGAATGCCCTGCGCGCCTCTCGAATGTCATTAAAACCACAGCACAAGGTACTTCTTAAACAACCGCAGCACGTAGGTGAGAGTGGAACGTGAGATTCGAATGTCACGTCATTTGAACACTTGTTGCTTTTTGACCGGTGGTATGTACATTTGGATACCCTTTCTTCTTTATTTAATATAAAAATTATATTTTCCAAGCTGCTTTAAAACGTTATTGATAATGTCTTTTCACAGATCAGCATTTTTTATATGTTCGTTCATTTGATTTTTTTCCTGTATATATATCGCGACCCCGATCTCGATATAGTACTTTTATGGTTAGCTCTCTGTAAGAACTGCAATATTTCATTGAGATATTTTCTGCATTAATGGGAGCGATGACAAACATTTCCTTAACTCTATCATAACTTTTTCCAAGGGGTATGCAAAATGTTGCTCATTCCGTGCCCATGTTGTGCGACATTGTCGCTCATTTCGCGGCACATGTTGCTGGCCCATACAAATTAATGTTGTTCTGACGGCATGTACATAATTTGTTCAAAAACATTGCTCTGAGAGCCCAAAAGAAGCCTGCGCCAGACCAGGGGCATCTCCAAAAAACACGGCAGGCGAACAAAGCCAAAAATGCTTTATTCCAAGAATTTACGTATAAGTGCATTGGGAAACCTCCTGCAGGGGTAAAGGCTCCCTAAAAGGGACTATTCTCTACCAACCGACACTACCAGCAGCAGTTTTGTTGTCCATTTCTCGTGCATTCAAATCCACCCGCTGGGAAATATCTACCCGTGAAAGGAAGTTTATAAAATTTCCCTCTGGGCAATTGTTGGGCAAGTGAAGAAAAAGGACAGGCCTGTCCTCACGGTATATCGTCAAAAAATGACGGCTAGGTGAGGTTCGTACGAGCTTTGAAATTTCCCCTTCCCGTTTTTACATGTTGAGCATACCTTTTCATGGCCCAGCGGTTCGATGGTTCGATTAAACGAAGGAGAGGCTCGATCGGCTCTCTAATCGACTCAATTACGCTCTTTCGCTAATTTTTGGGTGTAAAGTATGAGCTCATACTCATGGATGGAGCATGCAACAAAACATCAATATTTTTTAAACGGTAATTGGCGGTAATTTTGAAAATAACGATATTTAAATCCTCTATATAACTATCGATACGCACACATCGATATAAAATACGGGAAGGAAGTTATCGATACAATAATGAAAATATCGATGCAGGAATGAAAATGTTGCTCATTCCGTGTCCATGTTGCGGGACATGTTGCCTCAGCAAAAGTCCTACCGTCAGACTCACAAATATACTAACATATTCGTCGATTTTGATGTTCCGTCTAATAGTACTAGCTAATCGGGACCCCACCCACTGACCACATAATTTTATCTGATAAGCTTATCAATTTTTCACAAGAATGGCTCCATTTAAAGGCCACTTTGTATTGAATTCTTAATAAAATTAGCTTTAAATCTGAACTGCAATCTTGCCGTTTCCGTGTTTCATAAATTGCCATCGTTCCCGCAACATGTTGTAGTACGACAACCCACCACCACAGCTGTACATGGCGCCACTGAGAACGACTCGGGTTACATGCAAGTGTAATGTAAAATGTGTAGTTCTTAAAACCACACACCCCAACGATAGTGGCGCCACTGAGCAAGGGAATACGAAAATGGAACGTGGACACCGTTGGAATTTGAATTCAAATTTGAATGAAAAATGTGCACATGCTTTTAGTATTATGTTATTAAATTAGTTAATTAGTTTAGTTAGGGGCCAAGCGAAACTACAATTAAATAGGATTTCTCTCGACTTTATTTATTATTCGTTTCGTTTATTTGTATTTTTGTTGGTTGTTTTGTGGTTTTTTTTTCTGTGCTCTTTGTTTTTTGGCATCTCGTAAAAATATATGGTGTGGCATATACATATAATATTCGGTTTTGAACAAATTTTCAATAAAATATATGGTATATTCTTGTAATATATGTATGTATGTATAGGTAGTATATTAGTGTTTTGCTCAAAAAACGGCTGTAAGCAATGCAGATTTGAACTTAATCTCTAATCGATAGACACATCCATACATACATATATGCATGTATATACATATGTAGTTATTTTATACAAAGTGTTTCTGTTGAACAAAATTGTTGTTGTAAAAAGGTTTCGGTCGCAGCATTTTCGGTTGCTTTAGCTGTTCTGGTAGAAGTAGTTTCTGTTGCAGTTGCAGTTGCTGTTGCTGTTGCAGTTGCAGTTGCTGTTTCTGTTGTTGCGGCAGCTGCCTAAGTGGCCAATAATAGCTCCTGGCTATCGGCTTCACTTTGACTAGGAAACTGCTTTCATTTTCAATTTTATTTTCGATTTGCATGGAAATATTTGTGGCGGAAAATTCTGTTTAATCAAAAGCCAAAAGTTTCGCACAAAACAAACACAAAAGTGTGTGTGTGTGTAGGTCTGTGTGTGTGAGTGGGGAAATGCCAGAACATTTACGAAAATGAACGCCGACTCGAACTAATTTTTAAATGTAAAAGTTTTATCCGTTCTTTTGTTTTGTTGCTTGTTCTTGCTGCTTTATTCGCATTATTAATTAGGTAATTGTAAATGTTTTTAGTTTCTCTATTGGAACCAGTCTTGAGAAGCACACACATTTGATGCATGTATGAGACGCTGTCTTGTTATGTGTATACAAATATATTCATATATAAACCATGATCCATGATCCACAAAAACGGGTCAACGGGTTCAATCCCACTTACAAATCTCTTGGGCTTCTTGCGGGGGAGGGGGGGCTTATTTTCGGGAGGCGGTTGCGTTTAGTAGTTGGTTAATGCACGAACACACAGCGCACAGCACGTGGGAATTGTGGCGGATGACGATGGCGATGATGGACATGGACTCACCCATCTGGCGGCTGTGGCTGCTGCTGCTGCTGTTGCTGCTGCTGCTGCTGGCGACGGCGCCGTGCCACAGCACTGTTCTTGATAATCGCCTCGATTTCGCGACCCCCAGAACTCTCGCCCTCCGATGCCGAGGCACAGTTGCCGGCAGCCGCCGCATCCTCGCTGGCCGAGGCCGAGGCGGCCCGAGGCTGTCCCAGCGTGGCGAGATTCCTGACCAGATGCACGGCATCATCGTGCTTGGGGGCGGTGCTGCTGGCGGCATTCTCCTTGGACACATTCCGCAGTATCTGGGCCAGGTTCCTCTGCGGATTGTCCACCTCATCGGCACGCGTGGCATCGGCTGTGGTCGCCGACTTGCGCAGATTCGAGACGGTGGCATGGGTGGAGCGTTTGAGGCGGTTCTTCAGCTCTGCATTGAGATCCACGGGCATGAGGCCACGACCCATGGGCCCGGCAGGCAGGGGCTTGCTCTTGAGGATGCCCTTCAGTGGTTCGGAGGGTTTGCCTGCGAAACGAAAGGAGGATCGCAATTAGTTTCCGATTCGATCTGGGAACATGTTGGCAAAGGATGTGTGTGTGCCCATTGAAACAAGGATAATTGTAGCAAATCATTCCATTTAACAGGCAGAAAGGCAGGCAAAACGCACATAAACGTATGTATGTATATAAACCGGATATTATTCATGCACATGCCACAGGCGTACTTACTCCGTCCGGATCTAGTATATGCTATCTCTGTCGGTGTCGTTATTCTTTAGCACAATTCATGGATTTATTCTCTTGGTTTAACAACTTCAATCAATTAAATATTACATACAATAATAATCATAATAATAATAAATGTAATACATAACCATATAATAGAATAGAATAGAGTAGAATATAATATAATGCCGTTTAAGGTACAATTCGCTTTTAAATTTAAATTTTATATATTTAAAAAAAAAAAAAATTGTTTGGATATGCACGAAGGCCGTTGGCATCGATCGATAATAATATTTAATCGATAACTGGCAGATGGTGGAAATTTATGACGTTTGTGGGCCTGCTGCAAGTAAAACCGTACTGTCTGCGGATTAAATACATTTTCCTATCGTTAACATTTTATTTGCTTCTTTTTATTGATAATATTTGTATGTTTCGTTTTCGTTTCACATTTTTGTTTTAGTTTTAGTTTCGTTTTTCGTTTATCAGAGGGTTGTTGTTGTTTTTGGGTTTCTTAGATTTAAAACAAATTTCTACAGAGCAAAACGGTTTGTGGTGCGGAGAGGGGGGAGGGGGACCTAGCGCATCTATCACACTGAGGCGCTACAATCCACACACGCACACACACACACGCGCAGAGAGAGAGAGAGAATAGAGAGCGAAAAAATGTGTGAAAATGTGGAATTTAGATCGGGTATCGGGAAAAATTGGGAGAATTTTGAATACTTGGCCAAAATGTAACAATTTTTCAGTCCAATATCTCGACGCAAAGACGCTTAAAGTCCTTGCCGGCGTCGCTCAGCTCTTGGGCCGTGACCTCAATGTCATCGATGGAGGAGATGGTGGCCTTGCCACGATTGCTGGGCGAATGGGCTCTCTTCGGACTGGGCATGGCCGTGGGACTGATGGAGCCGCTCGTGCCAGTGTCCAAGGATATGGGACGCGTGCGCTTCAGCATCTCGCGACGCTTCTGTGTGAGGGACTTGGCCTCCGCTCCCGGCTGACGGACATGCTCGTTGGTGGCCTCCGCCTTGGTCACGATCCGCGGTGGCATCGACTGCGTCTTGAACACAGTCGTGGTGGACGCGTAGGTCTCCTGGACGCCAAAGTACTTGGCATAGCGCCCATCCACGCTGGGGCTGCGCATCGGAGCACCCGTCGAGGCGCCGGTGATCTCTGTGGTGTGTCGCCGATTGACGGCCTGTGCTGGCAACTGCTTCTGCTTCTCCTGAGCCTGAGTCTGAGCCTGGCCCTGGCCCTGGACCAGACGCGTGATCTTCTTGCGCATGTCCACGATCTTCTGGAGGGTCATGTCCTCGGCCGGCTGCTGCTGCGTCTGCTGCTGCTGATTGGAGGCGCAGTTCTCTTTCCCCGAATCCGAGCCGCTGTCGCCGCCTGCTCCATTGGCATGCTTGTAGTCGAACTTCAATGGCTTCACTGCAGCCATCATCGTGGGCGTGGAGTTCAGCTGCTGCTGCTGCTGCTGCTGCTGCTCGAAGAAGGGCGACTTGATCTTCCCGATGGCACGGACGGTCACTGGGATCTGCACTGCCTCCACGATGCGCAGCTGCTCCGCTGCCGCATAGCTGTTCCGGTTGACGCTGACGTTTCCGTGCGTATTGTTGTTGTTGCGATCGCCGCCACGGAATGTGTCTGGCAGGATCAGTTTGCCCACTGTGCGCATGCGTACAGCCCTCAAGGGTGTCGGTATGTTGGAGGCGGCGGTGGTGTCGGTGTCGGTGCCGGTGCCGGTGCCGGTGGTGCACGGCTCTGTGGCCGAGCGGGTCAGCACGTGGAAGCCATTGTGCAGCTGCTGCGACGACGAGGACGGCGGCTGCCCTGGCTCTGGTTCTGGCTCTGGCTCCATGATGATCTCCAGCGTTAGACTAGATGGCTGCTGGTGCTGCTGGTCCTGGTCGTACGGGATGGGCGAGCAGTCCATGCGCGTGGGCGTCAGGCTGCAGCTGCTGTTGCTGTTGCAGTTGCTGTTGCGCGGCGTCGTGCGATCGATGGGCGGACTGCGCGAGTAGCTGCTGGTGCGACTGCGGTATCGGCCGCCGCCGCTGGCGCTGCCGGCACTGCCATCGCACAGGCTGCTGAAGAAGGCCAGACGCTCGGCCAGCGACAATGATGAAGGCTCTGCGATCGAAGATACATATAGGGATTGGTTTTTGTTTGTTTTTTTGTGGGGGATTAGATAATAGTTTTGCCGACTCTTACGCATCTCATTTGCTCGTCAAGTCTTTGATCTTTAATATAGGATATATCTATTGCAGTTGTTGTTGTTGCTGGCTGCCGACTGCCGACTGCCGCTTCGTGGTTGCGCCTCAGCTTGTGGCGACTTACAAAAGTCAAAGACGAAGTGCGCATTGGGTTTTTATCCAACTTTGGGGCAAGCGGCGGCGCCCACTCAAGTCTGGACACAAAATGTTGCTGCTGCTGCTGCTGTTGTTGTTGTTGCCGATAACATGTATTTTTCCTCTCTTTTTTTATACGGATATCAGACATAAGTATTTGCTGCTGCCGCTGGTCGTATCTTTATCAACCACTAAACTAAAGACCCGACAATCACAAAAGATTGCTGCCCCCCCATAGAAAGTTTCCTCTGTCTGTGGCATTTATGTGGCAGTTTCTATAAATTACTTTGCTCTTTTGTCCACTGTCCAGCCACCTCCATGGCGGTGCCCATAGCTGTTCCTACACATACTCGTGTCTTCGCTCTCTGATAGTTTTCATTTTCATTTGCAAACTTTCGATATTTGTTCTTCAATTGATATGAACTTTCTTTGTGGAATGTGTGCGAGAGCGAGAGCGAGTGCGAGTGTGTGTGCCACAGGCCCGTTGAGGGAAATTATGTGGAACATTCGTTTAGAATGAAAACCGAATCGACGGAGTCGGAGACGGAGATTGGAGGCTGGCGAGTGCCTCAGAGCTCTCTTGGGACCGCGATATTCGTGGGGAATGCGTCAGAGTTCCTTCAACAGAAACCACAAGAGCCAGAACATTATATGGAAAAACCTGATAGTAATTACAGAGGAATTCAAATTCCCACAAAAGATAATAAAATAATGGATGTTAAAACGAACTAAAAAAAAGAATCATCAATCATTCTTTTTTTTCTAATTATTTTTTGAATATTTCAAAAACTCTTATATCAAAGCAATTTCCATTTAATTGGTGCTCTAATTATATTACAAAATAGATCTCGCTAAGAGCTCTTGAAGTACACCGAATTCCCTTTAATTTCTGCTCCAATTCGATGGCAAAACAAATGAAATATTGCCACAAATATTATAAAAAACATCCAATTTTGTTGTGTACTTTTCCCTATGCTAATGATTAGCATTATCGTACGCCCAGACAAGGTCAACGTTGTTCCCACCTTATCAATACAATTTTACGACACGAGACAAAGAAGGAGAGTTGGTCCGCCCACTCCCCCTCCCCCCATCGTCATCAGAGGCGCCCCCAATCTACAGTCGTAAAGTCCCACCCAACCGATGGCTGGACGGGGAACAAAAGGAGGCAGCAACACACATTCCACAAGTGTGTCAGTGTAACACGAGAAGGAGGAAGGAGGAAGGAAGACTTCCACCTTGCCTGCCAAGCTCCACTTCGAAAACTCCGAAAACTCCGAAAAGGAGGAGTCCACAAAAATGTTGTAAGTAAATGCCAAACAAATTATGAACGCTTAATTAAGTTCACTAAAGACCACGAACCGAACCGAACCGGACCGCAAACGCAAACGCATCGGGAAAATATACATGTATGTATGTGGAAATGTGGCTAAGAAAAACGCGAATCATAAATTATATAAAAGAAAAAAAAATTAAATTCAATTCAAACACTTGTTAATAATTTTCTCATGCGGCAACAACAACAATAAAAAAAAGACGGCCAGAGCAGCAGCAACAATTATAACAAGAAGTTAATTCATTTGTTAAAAAAAAAAACAAAAAAAAAACTCACCAAAAACGGGCAGAAAATAATGAAAATGTAAATATAAATGAAAATGAAAACGAAAATGGAAGGAAAATGCAATGGAAAATTGTATGTATGATGGATGCACATGCATGGAAGAAAACCATGGAAAATTGGTTTTTGCGATTCTCTTTTCGACTGCAGGTTTTTCTTGCAGTTTGTTTTTCCTTTTTTCCTTTCCTTTCCTTTTTTTTTTTTTTTTTTTTGTACGGCAATTGCGCAATTTTCGCAATTTTTGCGGTTCGCTCAAATTTGTTTCCAGTTAATCATTAAAATTAGTCTCGCGGGCGCGCCAATCAAATTATAGCATATATGTATGTGTGTATATAAAAAACAAGACAACATTAAGCAACAACAACAACAAGAACAATAAACATATATATGTGTATATGTATATGTATGCATTTATAAATGATTTTTCATTCCAAAAAAACATTAGCTTTTTCGTGCAATCCAAAAAATAAGATAAGATCTCGAGGCAAACAAATGATGGGTAGAAAATGGGTTGCACAAATGGAAAAGAGGATCTGCAGGATCTGAAGGATCCTCTTTCCCATGGGAGTAATCCCATTGCAATGGAACTTACCAAACTCCCCGTCCAATGTACTATTATTTGGCGTCATTGGATCATCATTTGGCGCTATGGCCACGGGCGATGACTGCCGCAGATGAACTCCTGAAATATATAAACCGTTAACTAATATATCTTTCCCTCGGATGGGGTCTGCAAGGATTTGCAGTTTTATCTTGAAATTTATTTCCATTGTATATTTTATATTTTGTTCCGAATATTTGTATTCGAATAATGATTCTGACTGGGCGACTGCTGTGTAATGAGTGACATAACACTCAATGACTGCTTTTAGCCCCCTTTCTACGATTATGGGGGGGCTACTGCTAATCTCGAGTGTGACCCCACCCCCTGGCTGGGCCTGGGCCTGGGTCTGGGCCTGGTCACAGCAAATGTGTTGCACAATCAGCCACGCGAGCTCCAATTAGCCGCTGGATTGCCAGAAAGGTGAGTGTAGAGTGTGTGGAGTGGAGTGTGGAGTGGCGAGTGGTGTGTGGCAAGGCAAGTGACACACATTTTACAGCTTATTAACTTGGCCAACAACCATGAGAGGCTTGCCAACAAAACGGAACAACAAAAACACAAACAAACAAATGGCAACACAAATAAAGCAAATAAAGGTGTCATAGACCGATAGAGCATAGAGCTGGACATTTGCGGGGTGCTCTCCTCAAGAAAGGGATACCCTAGGGATTGGAGTTCTGTAGGGTACCCCAGCCAGAGCTATTCTGTCTTTGCCATGGCCATAACTATGGATAGATGGGACTATCAGAGGCACTATAGATAAATATATGGACAATCTGTGGCTATTGGGACGTCTACAAGGCAGAAACGCCATAGCGACCGAGGGGCGCTGCTGCATGACGCGCGTACATGCAGGATATACGTATAATATACATAATAGAGATTGCTGATAAAGATTACTCGAACCAAAAAGATATGGCAGGAATTGGGATACAGATATTATAAGAAAATTCAGGAATATAGCAAAGATATAGTAGTAGGAACCCAAGCTGAGGACTAGGCCTTTCCCCATAAGAAAACTGCCTCTGCCAAGTGATTGTTGAGTCCAGACGACTCCACTCCACCCTTTTCCACTCTACTGTAAGCCCGTCATTCTGGCTTCTGGCTTCTGGCTGCTGGCTGCTGGCTTCTGTGCTGGTCTTGGCCTTCTTGCTATGGTTCGTTGGCATTGCCTCATGGGCCGGGCCGCAACAGAGTTCGCATAGTGGCCTGCTTGGCACTGCCCCGGCCTAGCGGTCTCCCCATTTGTTTTATTGCTTCATGCTAATTTCTGGCAACCCACTTGATGATGATGCCCCCCCTTGGTACTCTAATCTACGTGGAGTACTCACCCGTTGCACGTGGCGTCGACTGCTCTCCTGCTGGTGATGGTGATGCTGCTGCTGCTGCTGCTTCCGTGCGACGGTTGCGCGACTGTTCCTGCTGCAACTGCTGGAACATATTGGCCCTGGCCCGCACACTGTTGCTGCGTGCCAAGCCACTGGCTGGCGTTGTGGCAGATGCAGATGCAGAGGCTGAGGCTGAGACGGAGGCGGATACATCGTCGCTCAGCGACTGTATGGCCGAGTCCTCCTCCAGTCCGGACATCTCGAAGATGTGCTCGCTGTCCGTGCCCGCGGAGAGGGTCAGCTGTTCGCTGAGATTGACGCTGTCGTTGATTGAGTGCTGGCGTGCCAGCAGCAGCGATGACGAGGACGACGAGGCACCGCCCTGTGCGGCCAGGTGCACGACGCGTGGCGACTGCAGGGGCTGCGTGGAGCTGCGGGCCAGGCGGAAGGAGGCTCCTGCCCCCGAATTTGTCGACGAGGAGAGCAGCAGTGGTGCTGGCACGTGGCTCAGGGGCTGTCCAGTTATCGGGGAAATCAGCGGCTGAGCGTGCAGCTGCTGCTGCAGGGCTGTGTGGCTCAGGCGAATGTCCAGCGGTTTGGTGGGCTTGAAGGCCGACGAGCCCGACGACGAGATGTCAAAGGACGTGGCGCTGGCTTTGAAGCTGCAAAAGAGTGGAATCGTTGCTGTACTCTCTTGACAAGGCATTTACATAACAAATGGCATAGATATTGTGTGAATCCGAATCCGAATCCGTCTCCGTCCGCGAACAATGCCCGCGAACAGCATTTTGGCCATAATTATGGGCAATTTTGGTCAAGTTAATTATGGCCATACTCGTAGAATGGTGGAACGGAGCAACGGAGCAACGGAGGATGGTTGATGGTTGATGGTTGATGGTGAAACCTCTCAGACCCCGGAGCGAATCTCTTCCCATCAACCAAACCAAAGTGAAGGTAAAAGTTGATGCGCTCAGCGATGGCCCAAAGAATTAGCCAGGGAAAAGCCAACAGTGAAAGGTAATTGAATTGATGATAAACAAACAAGCAAAAGTACCTAAAACCGCTAAAGAAATCCAAAAATTTCACAACATTATCTCTGGTTTCTCGCCACATTCCAAAAAGAAAAAGAAAAACAAAAAAAAAATACATATATTCTGCATTTTTCCTACCGCATTCTCTTCTATATTTAGTCGTTTCACCTACAACTTGTTCAGGTTTTCCTTATGCCAGCATTTGCTTGCATTTTCCAGGCAATGCGAATGAAGGAAGGAGGAAAAACTATAAATAAACAACTAAAATAAATAGAAAAACTAAGCTAATTGGATTTTCAGACGAAAAGGGAGAGAGCAGAGCGAAACCAACCAGAAAGAGCGAACAAAAGAGAGAACTCAAGAGAAAACGAAAACGACAAAGAGAAAGAGCCAAAAACGGAGAGTAAGGGAATTTGAATTTTAAAATAATATTTATGGCCCATGATTAGGGCCAACAGTTGCAGATATTCTGCCACAAAAAACAAAAAACAAAATAAATTAAAAAAAAAAAAAAAATTTGATGATTGTCCGAATGATCTAATCACGAAAATGAGCTAAAAAATATATATCTTTTAGCCGCAAATACATGTATGTATGTATATGTGAATGTATATAATATGTTGCACAAGTTATTATATTTTATGATGGCATTGTCATTGTTGCCATTTTGTGATTTAAACAAACATTTTCGCCCACTTAGCAGCTGCTTTTCCACATTTCGGCAATTGAAAATGGAATTTCGTGCCATGGTCTGACTTGCACATTTCCATGGAATTTATTTATAGCACATTACGAAAGAGATGCTCGGAAAATCTGCCATTTGCTTATGAAATTAATTTCCCATTCTCATGCCACTCCATAATTTATTCAGTCATTTCCATGCTAAGTATTTCCACTGATTTTCCCCAAACCTTTTTCCAGTTTACAAGACACGCGGTAAATGTCGCGGGGAATGTCACTCGAATGAGTTCTGACCGTCGACCGGCAACTGGCAAAGACATTTTGATGGTACAAGAACGTGGTTTTTCTTTGAACAGATATACAAACACATATACGAATACACATACATATATACGAACTATTTGATTCTACCTTGTGCTGGCTTCTTGCTTCCACTCGTACCTTCCACCTTCCACCTGATAAGGAAACCCACCGGACCGGACCAAACCGTACCGAACCGTACCGAACCGAGCCGAACAGAACCGTGCAGCGATTTGGCTTTATCAGTTATGAATAGTAGTTTCGATTTCTTGTCCACCTATTCACCTATTCCACTATCTACTCTCTATTTCTCATGAGAACTTTGATTGCTGTCTATACTCTCTTTTTTGTTGATAGATTTGATCACTATTTATCGCACGATTTTGTGGAGAACTTTAATCACTGTGGAATTTAGGCTCCCTTTTTTCCTGCACCTCGCTTGGAGCACTATTTATACTCCTTTTTCCAAGGGATTCAATCGGCTGTAATCCTTTCTTTTCTCGGCTTACGATCACTATTAATTCTGGTACTTTTGAAGGGATTATTGGAGCTTTATTTATTCTCCTTTTTCTAGTGATTGGATCACTATTTATCTACAATCACAATCTTCTCCCTGTTTCAATCACAGGTTTTTACTCTTCACTCTCTCACTCTCTCTCACTCGCTCTCACTCTCTCTTTATCCATTCGAAAAAAAAATATAATTTTTATTTTAGCGCTGGGTTCGACGGCGGCGTACGTGAAAATTGAAAAAGCGATCGCGAGCGACTGAGCGAAAAAATTGTAAAAACAAATGGGAGACGCCGCCAACGCCGCTGCCGCCGCTGACGATCGCAGCAGCGGAAGAGCAGAGCAGAACAGAGCAGAGCAGGGCAGAGCGGAGCGGAGCGGACCGGCGGATCCGGCCAGCGGCTGAGTGGTGCGGCGATTGGTTGGGTGGTGCTGCACAGTGGTGCAGAGTGGCGGCGCTGTCGACATCGCTGCCAGCAAATTTAAATTATTTTCAGCTTTTGTTTTTCTGTTGCTTTTTCGTTGGGTTTTCCTCGTCTCCTTTTTATTGCTGCGCTTCATATTTATTTTGGTCTGGTATTTTCCTTCCTTTTCTTTGGTGGATTTTCTCTGGTTTTTCTTTTGCGGTGGCTCTTTGCCCAAGAAAAAAGAGAGGAGAAGCCGCCGCTTCGAGCGGAGAACATTTGTTGCTCTTTTTCGAATTTCTCGAATTATTTTTAGGAACATTTTAAACACTTTGTGAATGGGCCACCGACTGACGTTGAAAAAGTGCGACATGGAAAAAGTTATTTACGGAAAAATATGGTACGATTTTTGGCAGACATATATATCTATATATATATAGATAGCTGATGTCAAAGGGTGCTGCCATTGGGGTTAATGATCGTCTAAGAAATAGTGACTATTGGAGAGAATTGGGACTGTATTTACTAGGATGGTATTTACGCTCACGTAGCCGTTGACTCTTGGAACCTTGATGGGTTATCTGTCCAAAGGCACTTCTGGAAAATCCTACCCAAACCCTTATGGAAAATATGGTGCAGATTTACAGGCCTTTCAATTATCTATCAAAAAACACTTCTGATGATCCCCGATACTTGAATTGTTGCTATAAATGCTATTGGGAAATGTACCCATGCATTCTTATGGAAAATATGGAACAAATTAGTCCCTAGCACTCACTTCAACATCTTGAAGTTATCTGCGAGTGTCGAGGGGCTTTCAGATACTCCAATGATATAACAATCCTCACTTGGTCTGGGCAAAGAAAAACCCGACACCATCTATAACCTTTCGAGCCGAATCATTTCTTAGCTAATGTTTGAGCCACCATAAAATAAATTCCAGATAGATTCCACATAGTGATTGGGCTCGGGGCTAAAGTCTCCCACGCTGACTAAGTTTTGTCGGTTGTTCGGTTATCTTATCAAAAGATTGCGATTGATACAGATACAGATACGGATACGGATACATGACATTGAATTGGACATGCCATAGCTGCTGCTACTGAGAGTATATCGATTTAATCGGACCACGAATGTTTGCTCGCTCTCTGGCAAACCAAACCACAAAAAATACAAAATAAATGTCCAAATGCCGGCAATTATTGACTGAGTTTTCGGTTGATTTTTGACTGGTTTTTCGGTTGATTTTTGACTGGCTTTTTCGGTTGATTTTGCACACTTTTCGCCATTAAATTTTTGACATATATTTTTGCCTTTCGTTCATAGTTTCGATTTTGTTGTTTTTTGGTTGAGAGGTAGAGGGCTTTTTCATTTTCCATTTACCGTTTTCTGATATACGCCTCAAACATTTTTTCACTCTGACGTCGCTGCAGCAACAACATGGAAGCACAAGCAGCAAGGACGTTTGTCCTTTATGCTATCGTTTGGGGCGGCGAATCCTCTTCAATCTAGGTGATTGGTGATTGGGTGATTGCTGCTCGTACTCGTACTCGTGTGGATGGACGGTTATGACGGCTATGACGCACACCCCCCAACTGAAGAGAACGGAACGGAATGGAATGGAACGTAACAGGTCAGACCCCGCAGATCCCCGAGTATCTTCTGAACGCGTTCGAGCGCTGCAACCAACTGAAATGCAGGCAACGTTTGTGTTGGGTTGTGCTACGTTGTGGGTGGGCGGGAGGTGGGGGGGTGGGTTGTGTTCTATGGGGCATATGGCGGTATGGCTATATGGGCAGCATAAATTACACGCCACAAAGCCGCGAATGTGTGCGAAAAGATATTGACAATACCGTTCGCTGAATGCAAATGTGACAGGCGGCGGCGGCGGCGGCGGCGGAGAGTGTGAAAAACAAAAGCACTGCGAAAGGTAAGGGATGGGGGGTAGGGGTAGGGGGGGTAGGGTTTGCCAAAAGAACTTATTGTTCTGTTCTTGTCTGTAGGAAAGGGAGTGCCGTGCCAGGCGGAACAAAAGCCCCGAAAAAACAACAACAGAACAACAACAACTCCATGGAGCAGCAGTGCACATAAAATACTGACATAAAAACACAGTTAAAATGAGAACTTTGTAGAGTTGAGGGGGGGGGGGAAAGGGCGGGCTATCTATTCTAGTATCTATTTTGTTTTTTTCCCGATTCTGAAATGCTTTTAGTGGCTCAGAACTGGGTTTACGACGCTTGACATTGGCCAGAGCCAAACCTTTGGCGAAATTCGCCGAAATGAACAGACGGACAGTCGGAGGTGAGAATTTGTTGGCTGACAGCTGGACTAATAGGCGGGGACTGATAGGCAGGAAGAGGCACTAAAGGGAGGCGACTGATAGGCAGGAAGAGGCACTAAAAGGTGGCGACTGATAGGCAGGAAGAGGCACTAAAAAGTTTATGGAATAGCTAGAAAGGAACTAAGTTTAAGCGACTGATGGCTGTTCCCTCAATTTGAGATCTTAAGCTGAGAGATCGGTAGATCATTCATGGAAATTTCAACCGAGGGGCACTGCTGCATAACGCTCCGAATATGTACATGTACATGTAATCGAAGTGCAGGATCCATCAACCATATGGATCTGCCAATGGCAATCTTCAAATCTTCAAGGAACCCATAGAACAGAGAGGCCTGAGAATAACTCCAAAAATGATCACCTTTCCATCTGCGATGATCTTTATGAATCGAATACTACATATAATAAAGGAATGATCATCGAGGGTGGAAATGTATTCCCAATACGATATTCTATCAATGGAAAGGGAGGAACCTTCTTTGATCACCCCTCTGCATATTTTCCCTCTGGTATTCTCCCTCTCTCTTTGCCCCTTTGCTAACGCCCTCTCGTGCCCCTGCCCCCACCTCGTAAGCCAATCGACCTTCTCTAATCACCAAACCATTACTAACCTTTATTTTGCTTTTTATTTCTATTTGTATTTGTATTTTTTGTTGTTGCGGGCACTCGCGTGTTCTTGTTGGCCTCAATTGTTGCACAGATAGAAGGGGGGGGAGAGAGAGAGGGGGGGCATGTACCTGCACAGGTAATTAGGCAAGCAATAAGCTGCTTAAGTGACAAAAAATAGGTAAGAGGTAATAAAAAATGGAAAGAAACTAACAGAAAAGGCAAAGAAAAGTGAATTTGCGGTAAATGAATATATGATGGCAAAAAACGAATTGAGGTCAGGCCCTGGAGGGATTTTCGGGGGGAAAACAGCAACCGAATTTGTGGCAATTTGTGGGAAATTTCCCTGAAAATATATGGCAAAATATATCAGCATCCAAGGGGTCAGCGATGTGTGGCCACAAAAATACAATTAAGCAGAAAGAAAAAAATGTATGTATATAATTATAAGAGAGCAATGACTGGGGAGGAAGTATCTGTGTGACCCTGAATCGGGGGCAATAACTTTACGCATTTCCATGTGTTTTCCATGGGGGAAAGGCGAGCGAGCGAGAGAGAGGGATAAATATTTATAGGCTGAAGCTTGGGTCGAGTGCCAGCCAAAGCCAACAAATGTCGCACATTCGGACCAAAAATAGCCATGATTCCATGCCACTGCCACTGCTGCTGCGCTGCTGCTGGAATTCGTTGGGCCATCGAAGCGTGAAGCGTCGACATCGTGTGACAGTTTGACAGCCTGCCAGCCACACGATGCGTATACGCAATGTGGGATTACAGATACGGAGAGAAAGAGAGAGAGAGGGAGAAATATTCTATCTATGGGACTTACAAGCTCTTCTCCTCGCTCGTAATCGGCTGCGTCTTGTAGCGCTCTCTCTGCAGATCCCTGCGCAGGACACTGGGCTTCAGCAGCCGCGGGACAGGGCGTCCCTCCTCGGCCTCCGGCGCCTGCTGCAGCGGCGACTCCCAGCTGCTGTTGATGCCACCCGCCAGGCGGGAGGTCGGTGTCGCGAGCATCTCCATGCGCTTAATCCTCTCCGCCACGGACAGACTCGACGGATTGGCCGCGAAATCGACGGGAGTGCTGCTGGGCGTGGCAGCTGCCGCCTGCGATGTGGAGATGGCGTCGAGGGCCGCAGCCAAGTCCATGACGGGCGGTGCATCCTGACGCTCCAGCGAACGGGTGCGACGCTTCAGGAGGCTCGGAGAGTCCTGGTCGTGGGCGGAGCCCAGGGAGCGCCGCTTGGAGGGGGAATCCGTTTTCAGTATGGGATGAATGGGCGAATCGGTGCCTGTGCCTCCGCCCCCGCCTCCGCCTCCTCCATCCAATCCGCTCAGATCGAACTCCTCGCGACTGCTCTTGCGAGAGGACTTTAGGATCGGGCGAATCGCCTCGTGCTCGTCGGCCTCCCCGAACGACTTCTTCTTCAGTATGGGCTTCGGGGGACGCACTGCCTCCTCGCTGGAGGTGCTCTCCTGCTTCAGAATGGGTCGGATCTCATGGCCGTCCGGCTCCCCTGCTGCATCCTCCAGCCCGAAGAAGCCGTCGTGATGGGCCGCCAGTTCAGCGGCTGCCAGTGTCACGGCCTGGGAGATGGACACATGCTTGTGGCAGCCGCCATCCGAGGGCGTCGACAGCGAGTCCTTCTTCTTCAGGATGCTGTGCGGCTGGCTCTCGGTCGCCGAGGGGCAGCCGTCGCTCTTGCTGCTGTCGTAGCTGCTCTGCTTGAGGATCCCATGGCTCTGGGCGGGACTCAGGCCCGTGCCCGCCTCCTCGAGCGAGTTTCGCCTGGCGGACTTGATCAGTATGCTCCGCTCATCCGGGGAATGGGAGCGCGAATAGTAACGCGACTCGTCCAGGCTGGAGCGCTTCTTCAGGATCCCCTGGCGCTTGCTGCGGGCGGTCCCCGCCAGCGGTGGATCCATCACACTCGAGGAGAACGTCACTGGGGAGGCGTTGCTCGAGGCACTCGAATTGCAGTCCCCAAAGGTCTGCTCCTTTTTCTTCAGTATGGAAACAATCTGATTGGGTGCCGGGGGCGAGCTCTGTGCTCCAGTTCCTGCTCCTGCTCCTCCTCCAGTGGCTCCTGCCTCATCCATGCTCTTGCGTCGCAGAATTGCTGCTGCAGACATTTTCTGGCTTGCCATCTCCTCTGGCTCCTGCTGCGACTGCTGTGGCTGTGGCTGCGGCTGTTGCCCCTCCTCCGACTGATCGACAATCTTCTTGATCTCCGCCAGATCCGCGCGGGTGCGCTCATTGAATTTCTGCGACACACTCTTCGCGGGCGGCTGCAGGGCATGCAGGGGCCGTGGCATGGGCAGCACAGCCGTCATCGTGCGCACAGCCACCTCGGGATGGCGCTGTCCCGGGTAGGTGCTGGCCGGCGGACGCACTGGCTCCGATTTCGAGGCACTAGTCGACTCGCTGCAGGAGCTCTTCACCGGCGAATGGGCCTCATCCTCTCCCGACACCAAGGGACGTGCCATTCCCAGCTCTCGACGTCGTCGGCGGCGGTTCGAGGCATCTGCCTCGTCTGCAAGAGAAGATCAAAGAGAAGATTAGTGGCGGTTTCTGCGGGAATCGCAGGGGTTCACATTTCACAGGACACTTGGGCGGACACGTGCATGACAGTGGGCGGAACAGCCTTGGTGGACGGTGGCGGGGCAACAGCAGCATTTGGTGGCGGATTTTAACATATTTTACACAGGTTTTTCGTATGGAAATGGAGGCTGAAGTGGAGGCTGAGGCGGCGGAAAAGCTCTCCTTGCGGAGTACAAAATGATGGAAATGGAATTGTTGCAGCGAGTAACCGCAGTGTGCTGGATGCCACATGACGCTCGGAGATCGACTGACGGCACCGAAGTGCACTGGCAACTGGAAACCCTCTGGGCAGTTCCATTCGATGCATTCAAGCTTGAAGGCAAAAGAAAAACACCCAAATTTGGATGCCCCGCTCCTCCGCAATGATGCTGTTGCTTCCATTCCCCGTGGCTGCCGCCTCTGTGGCTGCATCCATCCGTCTGCGGGGTGGGTGTGCCACTCCACTTACCGCCATCCTTGGTGGCTTCCTCTGTCAGCGAGCGGTTCAAATTCGATTTACGTTTCGCCGATTTGTCGCGATCTCCCAGACGACGAGGGGAACTCTCCGGCTGAAAGAGGGGGGCGGAGAGGAATGATTAGTTTTGTGGCATGCCACATGTATGCATGTGATCTGCTCTCACCGTTCGCTTGTGCTTCTGCACGGGACTCAGCTGCAAGTTGGCCAGATGCAGAAGATCGCGTGCCCCATTTTGCGTGTCCGTTTGCTCGGTGCTCAACGTGCTGCTGCGCGGCCGCATCTTGAGGGTGCAATCGGACGAGGCCGTAAAGTGGAGTTCGCTGAGGTTCTGCTTCATGGAGAGGCCGCTGCCGACGGCCACCAGGTTCTGTTTTCGCTGTGCGGGCGGCGTGTCCGCCGGCTGGGACGAGGACCGCGGCTTGGACGGTCCAGCTGCTGCTGCTGCTGCTGCTGGCTCCGAGCTGAAGCCACTGATGACCGGGGATTTCGGCGAAATCTCGGAGCTGCTCAGACGACGACTGGGCGAGGGACCACCTGTGCTCCTTGGCGAACAGGGAGAGCTATAGCGCTGGCGCTGGCGCTGGTGCTCCTCCTCCTTTTTCTTGTCTGCGTGTGGCCAGAGGGGGGAGATTTTCGTGCGGGAGGGAAGACAATTGGAAATGTGATGAAAAGGCTCTGCGGCTTGCATTCATTTTACACACACACACACACACACACACACACTGAACAACAAAGTACGAGGGATAGCAGCAGGATGTTAGATACATTTTTGAAGAAGGAAAAGCCCTTGAACCAATCTGATATCAGGTGTGTGGCATAGAGAGTGATGGGGGGGATGGGGAGGACACTCACCGAGCGCTGCGGCACGCAGGCGACTGGCTTTGGTTTGACGCACCGCTGGCGAGGATTGGGGCGATGTGGATGTGGACGAAGAGCAGCAGCTGCCTCCGGCCGCCTCCAGGCCCAAGCTCAAAGGGGAAATGGGTGGGGGATTCTTGCGACGTTTTACGGAAGAGCTCGTGGCAGAGGCGGAGGCGGAGGCAACAGTTGCGGCAGCTCCTCCTGTTGCTGCTGCTGCGGCTGCTGCTGCTTTCAGCACTATTAACGGCGCTTTGTTGGCATTAGCTAGGGGCGGCATGGGCGTGGTGGTGTTGTTGCCTCGTTTCTGTGGCAGTTGCAGATTAGTGTTGTTGTTGCTGTTGCTGTTGCAGTTGCAGTTGTTGTTGTGTATGTAAGCGCAATTAATGCCGCATTTGGTGGGAGCTTTTCCCCTGCTGTTGCGGCTGCTGCTGCTGCTGCTGCTTGTTGCTGCTGTTGCTGCTGCTGCTGCTGCTGTTGCATGTTGCATGTGTTAGGGGGTAAATGCGTGGAGACATTAAAGCATGTGGGATTTCTGTTGTAATATGCAGATATTGTTGCTGTTGCTGTTGTTGTTGCTGTTGTTGTGTTGCATAATGCTTGATATCCAATAAGATTGATCGACGACAAGAAATTACAGGGGAAAAACCGAAAGAAAAGCTAGCCGCCTGAAGATCGCTTCTATGCAGTCATATAACCCTTTGAAAGGGTATTAAAAATTGCCCATCTTCAAGTTTCCAGCAACAAAACCTTTGATTTCGGCTGGAAAATCTTAAAGGCAGGAAAACACACTTCGAAATCCATATTTTCTCCTATTCGATTTAAGTCAAATCAAATCTTTAGCTTCGGAAAAACCCAACATTAAACCCGCATCGAAAGGGTCGGAAATGAATCGTTGACTGACGAGTGAAAAAGTGGGAAAAGGTGAGGGAAAATACTTGCGAAAGTTTTGTGTGACAAAAGAAAAGCATTAAAGCCAAAAGAAATCTATCATTTCTGGTCGATAGATTGAGGCCTGAAGGCTGGAGAGCCAGAGAGCTGGAGAGCTGGAGAGCTGGAGAGAGATGTTCACATGTTCATTAGCAATCCATTTAACGATGATATATGTCTGAGTGGAACTCTGGCCATAATCACAAATAAAGAAATACAAATGATCATCAAATGAGGCAGAAATAACCAGGGATCGTAAGAGTTGTAATTTCTATAATGAAAATCATGAAATCAAAATTAATTTTTGATTTTTTATTATAAAAATTATTTTTATTTGTGATTTTTATAATAAACAATTAATTAATTAATAAGATTTATTTTTGATTTGTATTTTAAAAATCACAAAATGATTATAATTATAATTTCTATAATAAAAATCATGAAATCAAAATTAATTTTTGATTTTTTATTATAAAAATTAGACAAAAGTTTTATTTTTGATTTTTATTTATAAAATCACAAAATTATGTTTATTTCTGATTTTTATAATAAAAAAAATTAATTAAATCATTAATAAGTTTTATTTTTGATTTTTATTTTAAAAATCACAAAATGATTTTTATTTGTGATTTTAATAATGAAAAATTAATTAATTAAGACGTTTTATTATTGATTTTTATTTACAAAATCACAAAATGATTTATATTTTAGATTTTTATTTAAAAAATCACAAAATAATTTTTATTTCTGATTTGATTTTCTTTAAACTCAACTCTTATATGTGATGCCTGGAAAAAACTATTCGAAATAACGCCAAAAACATTGTTCTGAGATTGAATTTCATTCGGCAAAAAGTAAACAAGAATCCCATGGGAATGTCGCAGTCTCAGGCCCCAGAGGGCAATAAAAATATGTATTTTCCATGGAATTTTGCAGATCTCCAAGAGAATCCCAAGAATCCTACACTCATGTGAAAGCAAACTCATTTGAACCTCACCCGCCGCCCCATTATCGTATCGTATCGTATCGTTGTGTTTGTGTGTGTTGTTTTTGCTGTGGCTTATGTAATCCGACGAACGAAAACGCTTTCGTAATCTCCAAAGACCGAAAGACAGAAGGACAGAAAGACAGAAGAGAGGGCGCTGCGAAATTTAAGCGAATCATCTTTTACCAGGCAGCAGCAGCAGCGCAGGCCAGCAAATAATGATCATCCCGTCCTCCGTTCATTGCCTTCCGACTGTCAGTCAGTCCCCATCTGTCTGTCATCCATTCCGTCCGTCCGTCTGTCCTCTGTCCATCTGTCTTTCTGTCTGCCTGCCTGTCAAAGATCAGTGAACGCTCTCTAAACTTTCCAGGGCACTCGGCGAGAGAGCATTCGCCTCTTAGATCCGCCATCCGGGAGGGCTGACCGCCCCACCACGAACGAAAATCAAATTAATTCCATGAACAGAAATTGCCAAATTGGTAAATATTGAAATCAATACCGCAAGACACTAACAAAGGAAATAAAGAAAACAAAAGGCCTGGAAAACAACAATCGGCCGGGAAAAACAAAAACAGATCTCAAAGAGATCGATCGTCGATCGTCGATCTGTGTTTATTTATGGGACAGATCTCCCGGCTCGTCTCGTCCCGTCTCGTTCTGTGTGTGTGGCATTCAAATTGGGGAAAAAAGAGATTAAACCCCTACCCCGTACCCCGTACTCCACCCTTCAGTCGATCTCCGCAACTCCCTCTTAACCCTTCCAGAGGCAGTATCCGTGGAAGAACATTCATTCGTAGAAGAACGAATGCATTCAGAAAGGAATATGCGCTGGTAATTATTGTAATTTGATTTGAATGCTCAAGCATTTCGAAGATCTTTACCACATCATCCATGGATCCTACTGTGGATATAGATAAATGCTCCGGGGCAGGGGGGTCGGTCTATTCCATTCAGCTTTCTGCAGCCCTTTCGGTGAATCTATGTCACTGATCTTTGACAGTTTCTGGCTAGATCAATTCCCACAATCTTTCGGGCAGCTCTTTTTCGGATGGAAAGACTTTCCCAAGCAATCCAACACCCGTTACGAGGCAGAGCGAGAGATGTTCCGGGTCTGGGGTCCGTCAAAAATATCTATGAAACCTCTTTTTTTTTTGGTTTTTGGTTTTTGTGATAATAAACCTGATTTCAAACGAATCCAACGATCGATGAATGAATGAATGAATGAAATCCCGAATTGATAAGCAATAAAAAATAAAAAAATAACAAAAAATTGGGCACACACCGCTCGTTGGATCCGATGGGATTCGTTGTTTGGGTTTGGGTTTGGGTTTTGGGTTGCTTTTTTTTGTAGATATTCGTGTAGATCTATTAGCAATTTTATGGCATCTTTCATTTGCCTAAAAGTTGCGTGAAGTCTCTGCTTGGGCTTGGGCTTGGAGGTTCGGGGATCTCAATCTTATTTAATGACAAACAATTTTATTCATTTATACACTCACACACATACTGGAAAAAAGGAGCAGAAAAACTCTTGAGAAATCCAAAGTCATAATAGATATCGTTAAAAAATTGTGCAAATTTTATATAATTTTTGTGTTTGGAATTTTGAGACGTTTTTCTGACAGTCGAAAGCGATTTGGAAATTGATTTGAGTCCCAATTGCAATTGGATTTACGAGTAAATGCTCGAAGGTCTCTTCGAGCGATAGATACACAGATACAGATACAGATACAGATACAGAAACAGATACGGATTCAGATACAAATTAACATTTTGTGTCTAGAAAACGTTTTCGACTCGACTCGACTCGACGCTTGATTGGCAAGCCGACAAAAATCTAATTTCGTTTAAATTGCTTTTAAGTGTAGCGCAAAATAACACACAAAAAAACAACTAAAAAAACTAAAAAAAACTAAAAAAAAACTAAAAGTAAAAACGAGACAAAGTCTCGGGTCTCTCGGGCCTCTTCTTGATGATGGAAGTTTTTCGGTATTTTCGCTTAACTCATTTTCTGTGCAGAAATGAATGCGGTTCAGGGCTGCCGCTGCCGCTGACGCTGCTGCTGGGGCATGGGGCATGGGGCGGGCTAATTACCAAACACATTTTAGTGGGAAAGTTTTGGCGGCCAGGCCACAGCGAGAATTCATTAATGATATTGTAATTGGCTTCCAAATCGTTTGGCCAGAAGGGTAGAAGGCGAAAGTCCGAGACCGGGAGAAATTAGCAAGGAAATAGGCAGCAGGATATGTCGATGCTTGAGAGGATCCCTTTCCTGGCAGATCTTGCACGAGTTCGGGGATGGCAGGGAATGGAGGTGGAAGACCATTCCCGAAGGGCCTACTCGTAGGCTGCAGATCCCTCAATGATCTAATGGAAGGAATAGAAAAATACACATCTGAAATACTGAAAGGGATAATTGCACAAGATGATATTTAATGCCCCTTGTCGGGTACCGAAAGAAAAGGAACACAATGAAGATCAGTGATCTGCCATGAGAATAATCATTAAATGATCTATTGAAAGGGTTAGGGAATTGCATAGATCGATGGAGGATCTACTGGAAGTAGGGGGTAGCTGGGGTAGCAATTGAAGAAGGAATCCTCAAAAAAAGGTACCGAAGAGATCTTCAAATGGGCAGACGAAAGAAGAGATCGCTGTATGATGAATTGGAGATCGCTAAGCGAGCAGCAGAAGGGGCTCTCGATGGGACTCTGAATGAAGCCATAGAAGGGGGGCGATCCTTCACAAAGCGATCCCCAAAGCTCTCAAATACGTAGAAAGATGAATGGCAGGGGGGGGTCGGGGGTGGGGGGTGTAGCTCTTCTTCTGAATGAACCCAAAAGATGAATGAATAAAGCACTAGAAGCGGCAAGAGAGCAGCGTAGTCTACGGGTAGGAGGGGGGGAGATGTATCTCAGGCCTCGAGTGTTAGGCAGAAGCATCGTCGGCATCGCAGGAGAAGGCGCAGATGAGTAAGCAGCAAGGACGCACGCTCACAATGAACGCAAGGACATCAAGGACAAGGGAAACTTGAAACGTTAAACAGGCAACACGAAACACAAACAACACAAACAGAGAGATAGATATAGAGAGAGAGAGAGAGGGGGAGAGACAGACAGACAGAGACATATCCGTTGCATGCCACTGAAGGAGTTGTCGACTCACCTGAGTGGCCGGCAGATGCGACTGCGGCTGGGGCTGCGGCTGCGGCGGCGCTGATGGACGTCTCGGTTGGAGGTGGAGGCTGGGACTCCGCCTTAGGAACTTCAACGGGGGCAAGCGGCGGCTGCTGAGGCTGCTGAGGCTGATCAGGAGGCTGGAGAGGATGCTGAGGCGCCTTCAGGGCTGGTCCGTGGGTCATCACAGTTGTGGCTGCCGTTTCGTAAGCAGAACTATTGCCATTCGCCGAGGACTGGGGATCTGTTGTGGAGAGGGCTCCGATCGAGGCTTTGTTCCGTCTCCTGGTGGGCGAGGGCGAACTGTAGGAGGAGTCGCTGTGGTAGCCAGCGGCAGCAGTGGCGGATGGTCCGATGGCGCCCGCGGAGGCGGAGGATACCAGCGGCAGCGGCAGCGGCGGCGGTGGCGATGAGTGATGGCCGCCAATGGATCGCTGGCGACTGTGGGAGCGTGTGGTGCGCGTTATGAATCTGCAGATGGGCGAGGGAGGGCGAGAGGGCGAGAGAGGCACATTAGTTCGTTCAGTGGCAAGAAACAAGAAGCGTTTGTATCCATTTCAGTTAATCAGCAAAGTACAAGCAAAACAACAACAAAAAACAAAATCAGTTACACGGAAGAGAGCGGCACACACGCGCGGCTGGCGGTAAATATTCTGTATCTTTTCTGTATCGTTCGCGCGAGATACTTTCGGTGGATCCGCTAGATGCGGCACACAGCAGACACGCTCAACAACTGCCGAGGGGCACTCCAGCAAAGACAGTGGAAACCCAACGCAGACACACACACACACACACACACACACACGCACACACACAGATGCAGATACAGATACAGATATAAAGATAGGCGACTTTGAGCGCTGCTTGGCTCGTTGGTTGTTGTTTTTCTGTTTGTTTTGGGTATCTTTGAGATACAAAGAGCCCAAACGGAAAGGTAAAGGTAAATTCCAGCAACAAAGTCACTCGCCAGCGACTCGCAGAAATCACTCAAAAACAGAAAAACCAAAAAAACCAAAAACACAGAAAAACGAAAAACGAAACGAGAGAAATATATCTCGAAATTCGCACATCTGTTGGGTTGGTTGGTGGCACCGTGGCGGCACCAGGTAGTCGCCGTCGCATCTGCGAGAGCACTGCGGAGTATCTCTGTATCTGACAGATACTCTGCCTGTTGTATCTTTCTCAAAGAACAAAGCGTAACAAGTTTTTTATTGTTATAGATTGCACGCATGCGCAAAAGGCAGGCGGCGGCTCGCTCTACACCGCACGCAAAAGATGTATCTTTGCTTTGCGAATGAGTTTGCAGTTGAAAGATACATTTCGGAAGAATATATATATCTTTGGTTGGTTGATTTGTCAGCTAAAAGATACTTTTTAGACATTTTCCTTATATATATCTTTTTTTTTTGCTGACTTTTTAGCTAAAAGATACTTTTGAGACATTTTCCTTATCCCTATTCCCTACTCGGGAGAAATCTATATCTTTGGTTGGTTGATTTTCCACTTAAAAGATACTTTCGAGACATTTTCTTTATTTATATCTTTTATGGTTGATTTTCCAGTCAAAAGATACTTTTGAGACATTATCCTTATATATATCTTTTTTTTGCTGATTTTTCAGTTAAAAGATACTTTTGAGACATTTTCCTTATCCCTATCCCCTACTCGGGAGAAATCTATATCTTTGTTTGGTTGATTTTCCACTTAAAAGATACTTTCGAGACATTTTCTTTATTTATATCTTTTATGGTTGATTTTTCAGTCAAAAGATACTTTTGTGAATGACCAAAATATTCAAATCCCCAGAACTAGGGAATTGTATCTTTTTCTGCTTGTGTTTTTCAATCAAAAGATACATTTTCAAGCCATGTAGCTCAAAGATACTTTACGATTGGTATCTGCAATCTATATCCTCTTCTATGTTGAAATTTCCTTTCCGATAAGCCCTACGTTTTCTCCCAGTGTAGGCCAAATGTATCTCAAAGATACATTGGCCATGTAAAAGATATCCATGCAGCAGAGCAGACTCTGGGCCGCCGCTCTGTTCGCTTCCTCATCTGGCATCGCATCTGACGCTGCATTTTGCTCAGCGCGAGAGAGTGAAATATTTTGCAGCATTTCCATCCGTCCGTCCGTCCCTCCGTCTGTCTGTCCGTCCGTCTGTCCTGCTGTCTGTCCCTCTGTCTGTCCTGCGCGGCGACATTCAATCAAGCGCAATGCACGACGACACACTATGCCATCTGTCCGTCCGTCCGTCCATCCATCTTTCCGTACGTTTATCTGTCGCTTGTCCGTACGTATGAACGTTCATCTGTCCATTCGTTCTGCTGTCCGTTTGTCAGTTTGTCAGGTAGACAGCAGGCGGCAGCGGCAGCAGCAGCAACATTTAAATGTCGCGACGCATCAATGTCACTTTTTGCTTTGTGTACTTTATGATGGCACGAGACGTAGCCAGAGACAGAGACAGAGCCAGAGACAGAGACAGGGCGACAGACACACAGATACAATATCTTTTTGGCATGCATGTGCCCTTGTAGAGGTAGGGCATGATTATGGCCAAAGTAAATATAAGGAAATGCCTCCCGAAGGAGTGACAGATCCCGAAGGAAGTGGGTCAAGGGATTAACCCAAACCAAGAGGAAAAAAAACCACAAAAAAGGAGGCTGTCTGGGCCTTATTTCTGGGCCAACAGAATCGTTGGCTAACTCCAGCCGTCTGGCAACTTGTCGTCAAGCTAATTGGCCTGCATGTAAGCCAGATCTGAGATTGGCTTTCGGGCTAGAGCATTTCGTGGCAGCTTCTTTGGTCGCCAAGGGGTATGCCCCCAGTCTTTAGTTCTGTGTCTTAATCATTCCGAGATTGAGATTCTCTTTCCTCTGCCACATGGAAATTTCCATAAATTTATATAAATTGAGAGGAACTGCGCCAACAACTGCAGCCGCCGGCTGGATGATCACCGATCGCCGAGAACTTTCCAACCCGTTGTCGCAAGGAAAAACTTGCACACACAAAAAGGAAAAGTGATGATGCGACATGAGAGTCGCGATCGCCGTGCAACCAGTTTTGTAGATACTTTTTTATGGGTGGTTTTTTTTTTTTTTGGGTTTTGGGTGTCTGCGGGGCACACAGCTGTTGCTGAAAGAAAGCGAAATCAGGACTAGAAACTAGAAAGAGAGAGAGGGAGAGGGAGAGGGAGAGAGACAATCTGGGCCAGGAGGCAGCCAGACAGACAGACGGGACCCATCGACTGGCTGGCTGCCTCGTAAAATAAATGGCCATTGAGGTGGCAGCACTCGGCACAGCAGGTGATCATCGGATGACGGTGTTGACACCACACCACCATCGTGCAACCATCGTGGAAGCATCGGTGCATCACTGGTGCATCGTTCGATAAATTCCAAACCTTAATTTGTGGCATATTCAAATTTGTATCTTTCGGTGTTCGATGCACAGAATTCTACAATGAATGCAGTTTTCTTTTTACTGCTGCTGCGGCTGGCGCTTCTCTCTGCTTTCTGCTCTCTGCTCTCCGTTTCTTCTACTTTTCATTTCTTTTATGTATTTTTGTCGCTTTTATGAAGCATTTTTGTAGCGAAAGCCTGACAGTATCCATTGGGTTGGGGTTGGGTGTGTGGTGGGGGGTGGGGGGTAGGGGGGTTGGAAAAACTTGTCGCTTCTCTGTCTCTGGTCTGTGGATCGATGGTCTCCCGTTTCGGTTTTCAGTTTTCGGTTTTCGGTTTTCATTTTCGGCTGTTTAACAGGTGCTTTCTACGACTTGCAGCTGGAGTTGGAGTTGGGGGGTCGCTTGGGTTCGTCTCTGCGGTCTGGGGGTCTGGGGGTCACAGCAGAGACACAACTTTTGATATATCACATTATAATTGATGGAACAGTCGACTGGCTGGCTGGCTGGCTGGCTGGCTGGCCGTCTGCCGCTGCGAATTGCATTTCCACGCATTGATGCGATTGTTTTGTCGCAGAGAGACAGGGAAGATGTCACCCCGGGGTCGAGTCTCTGTCCGATACGATCCCCAGCAATCCCATCGGATACCATACCATCCCGAAAACAATGGACCAGCGACGACGACGTAACACACCAGCATTAAAGCCAGAGACAGAGCCAGAGCCAGAGCCAAAGGCAGAGCCAAAGACTGGAAAAAGGTGGAACAATACATGGATTTTGTTTGTTAACAAGCTCTCCCCGTTCGAACCGTTCGATTTGTTTAGGGGCCTGGCTTAAAGAGAGACGCTGCCGTCGATTGTATAACCGCCGAAGCCTTTGCGAAGCCACTGAAGATATCAATATGGAAACTTACAAGAAAAAGGTGGCCAACAAATGAATGCAATTTGTTTTTGATTGTAAGCCAAGGATTATGTAGGGCCCAAAGCAGCGTCAACAGAGAGCGATTATTAGCCAGATTATTATTCGAGCAAGGGAAACAGATGGAGAGAGTGAGAGTGGGAGTGGGAGGGGGAGCGGGAGAAGTTCCTGAATGAACAACGAATATAATCCCAATCATTGATACTAAAGGCAATCGAATTAGCAATGAGAGAACGAGGTGGTGCGCTCTTTTCAAGTCACCCCCAACAGCTAAGACACTCTGAGAGAGAGAGAGAGAGAGAGAGAGAGGGGGAGAGAGAGTCCCGTTGGAACATTTTCTGCTATATTATTTCCATTCTAGCTTTAAAACTCAACCGATCCCAATGATTTTTGTAAATCTAAGGGATAAAATCATACGGTAATATTTCTTAAAAATTTGGCATCATATAAGAGCGCAACAGAGCGTGGAAAACCACAAAGGTTTCAAGGGAAATGCAAAGGAATCAGCAGAAATAAACTATTTCAAACGTTTTCCCCTACACATTTTCCCCATTCTTGTTATAATAATTATCCAATCTCTATGATTTCTCGGAGATCTCGAAGATGGAATCATTGTTTATAATTTCGCGTTGAAAGTTTTCTGGGATCTTAAAAAATTGGCTACGCGTACCGCCTACAAAAACTAATAGAAAAAACTTACACACACAATGCGAGAGATACATTTAGGGATTGGGATGGGATACACTATGGATACACTCTGCGGATAGAGAGCTGCTGGGCTGCTGGGAGAGGGGGAGGGGCTGCTTACCTTCGTGCATTGGTGGCCTGGTGCTGATGCTGAGGAGACGACGGATGCTGATGCTTGGGGGTCACTGGCGGTTCTACTGATGGCAATGAGTCATGATGGATGTTCGACTGGTGATCGTGCTCTGAATGGAGTGGAGGTTGGAGCTCGCGATGGTGGCCATTGGCTGTCGCTGTCCCAGTGGCTGTGCCTGTGGCTATGGCTGCAGCACCGTTCAGCAGCTGAATCTTGTCGCTGGCCGACGTCAGCTCCTTCTGCCAGCGTGCGAGGGTGTCAAAGACCTCGCCCTGATCGAACTGCTGCTCCTCGGACGTGTCGCCATCCTCATGTCCGTCGCCCTGATTGATCAGGCGACGCTTGAAGTCCTTCACGGCCAGCTCCGAGACATCCGGTGGGGCCACGAACAGTCCTTCGGTGTTGTAGGGACTGCCCGCATTGTAGTTCCTGACATCCGCCGACGGGGGTGGTGCTGTCGCCTTGGCCGAGGGCTCCAGGCTCTTGGCCGTACGATTATGCTGATGTGGTGGCACCGCGCATCGTGCGGGCTGCGACTGTGACTGTGGCAGCCCCTCGACCGCTTGGGGCGGCAGCGATGAGGCCTTGGCGGCGGCGGCCTTGGCGGCAGCGGCAGCGGCGGCGGTGGCTTTGGCGTCGACTGTCAGATTCGTGAGCTTGTGACTAGAGTGCAGGGCATGGAAGGCGTCCATGCTGCTGCTGCTCTCCGGCTGCTTGCCGCCGATCCGCCTGGGCATCAGACTAGTGCCCGTGCCAGTGCCAGGGCCAGGGGGGGCCTGGCCGCCCGGCGGCAGGTCCTTCTGCATGGCTGCTGGGGGAGTGTGGACACGATGGTGCAAAGGCCAAAAGGTCGCCAGCTTGTCGGTTGATGTTTGCAGCTCCTTTGGGTTCTTTAGTTGCTCCTCCTTCTTCTTCTCCCTCTCCCTTTCCTTCTCCCTTTCCTTCTCCTTCTCCTTGGGGTTGCTGCTGCTGCTGTGCCCGCTGCTGCTGCTGCTGGTGGTGCTGTCGCCTTCGTCCTGATTCTTCTCCTTGCATATTATGTCGTAGAGGGCGCTGATGGGACGGGATTCGCTGCGCACGCGCACCGCCCGCTTCGAGCGCTGATGGAAGCGCTGCTTGTGGCGACTGTTGCGGCCTCCACTTGTGGCATTCACTACGGCTGGAGCGGGACCGGGAGCAGGACTACCAGGACTACCGGGACTGCCGGGACTAGCTGTCTCTACGGGAGGATTGCTACGACTATTTCTATTGGTGGTGCGACTGGTGGTGGGACTGATGATGGATGGGGACTGGCTCAAGGTCTGGGGGGGGTGGCTGCTCGTTTCTTCACCTTTTGTAGGGCTCACAGATCCTGCAGAGTATTTGAAGTAGCGACTGCCCTCGCTGCCCGGCCGCTGGCGGCGTCTTGTGGCGTCTTGTGTCGATGCAGCGTCGCCACGAAAAAACGTGGCACGTGTTGCCGTTCCTGTTGCTGTTGCTGTTGCACTCTTGGGAAAGGATCTGCGCTGCTCCACCAGCTGTGTGTTGCAGCTGGGCGTGGCATAAACACTCTGATAATTCTCATTCAACGCACCCACATCCGTGGCCTGTGGCGTGTGGATCTTCAGCTGCAGATCCGTATAATATGCGGGCGTCGTGTGGTGGTGAAAGTGCGGATGCTGTCCCCGATATCCGCCCGATTTGGAGGCGCCACTGGAGTCCTCGGAGGTTCTTCCTTTGGTCGCAGCAGAAGGCGAACTCGACGACTTCTCTGGTGGCTTGTGGCAGCTAGTTTTGGCAGTGGCTGAGGCTGTGGATAAGTCACTTGAGGCCGCAACGGTTTCTGCAAAATGAAACGAAAGGAAAAACTGTGAGTAAATGAAAATTAATGCAAGACCTCCCCCCCCGCACACACACACACACCCATGTACACCCATGTGCACATGGGAGCGTTTTTCATTGCTTTTCTAATTCACTTTTTGCTGCATGCAAAAAAAAGAAGGCAAAATCTTGGCAGCAATTAAATCTTGCACCTGTGCACCCGTTTCGTACACCTATCCGTTCTGTCCCCACCCACAGTCTCCCGCCCCACCCGACGACATCCCACCCACTCAATGATGTCAAGGTGAGGTGAGGGTTGCCCGCTTTTTATAGCCCTCCTACGAGTAAAAGCGACGACGAAGCGAAGCATCTGCTGTGGCACTGAGTGCTTGACTTTTCCCTTGGTTTTTCCTTTTTTTTCCCTCTTTTTTTTGGGGGGTAATGCAAATGCAAATCTCATTTGACAGTGGCACCAAGGCAGCAGCACAGCGATTAGTTATTCTCTGTGGGGAGAGGGCTGAGACCCCTCCCCCTAGCCCCTTGAGAAACCAAATTAATCATACGAGTACGAGTCCCAAGAGAAGATTTTCCCAGCATTTTCCACTGCATTTCCTTGAAATTTTCCTTCCTCCCTCAGAGAGATACCCTTTCCAAGGAGTAGGGAAGCAGAATGTATATCCATTTATGATACGTTATATCCTGATCTCTGATATATATTTTATGAATCAGAATCACTTCGATATAACCATATGGATGATATATATATTATTAAAGTTTTTGGCTTCAAACTTTCTTCAGATACTTATGCCATAGAGAACAATATTCTCATAAAGAATTGCTTTAATTTTGGAATTCATTTGAATGATTTCATGACAGTCCCAATCGGAACATGATCACTTCTATAAGAGCCATACATAGATCTGTCATAGGATCGTTAGATCTTCGATAGATCTCCACGTGCCTCAAAGATATTCTCATACGGATAGCTCTACCCTTTCTTCGTGTCGTTGAATGTTCTTTTTTGGTTACAAGTTCTCTAAGTAATTCCGAAATATAATCATAAACAATTTTTGTTTTTGACAGGCTGCTGCGCAAAAATTTCATATGCCAAAAGACGAAATGGAATTTCATGAAAATGCGGGAATATCTATATTTTATCTTGTTGTTGTTGTAGTTGGTGTTGTTGTTGTGTTGTTGTTGTTGTTGTGTTGTTGTTGTTGTTGTGTTGTTGCTGGCCAAATGTTTAACAAATGTGCAAAATCTCAATGAATTTATTGTATCTAATTTATGATGACAGACGGCGGTAAAGAAAAAATAAATCTGTAAATGCAATTAACAGATAAATAAGAGAAGCGAAAGAGAGATAGAGGCAGAAAGGAGAGAGGGAAAAAGATCTCAAGAGATCTGTAACGTTCTCTCTCTCCATCTCTCTCTCCATCTCTTTCTCAATATCTGGAATACACATCCAATATTTGTCCAGCAATTACGAATGACCAGTGAAATATCAAATATTTAGACAGTTAGCACATCATCGAGAACGGCAAATAGAAGTCCCAGTTTCCCAGTTTCCCAGTTCCATATCTTATCATATAGCATTCGGGTAGTACATATATATATATGTATCTTATGGATTGAAGAGCAAACACAAACAAAGCAAAAGTCAATTTGTAGATCGGCAAAAAGTTATAGAAATGTAATGCAATTAACGAGGGCCGCTGGAAACGTATGTTAATGGCATTTTCGGAGAGTTTCGGAGCAGGAAATAAAAAAAAAAATTTAGTTTTTAGAATAAGCAATTTTTAAGCAATTATTTACAAGAAAAAAACAACCAAAAATATAAAAA
Source organism: Drosophila helvetica (assembly GCA_963969585.1). Lineage (NCBI taxonomy): Eukaryota > Metazoa > Arthropoda > Insecta > Diptera > Drosophilidae > Drosophila > Drosophila helvetica. Next base: position 70,737,652 of record OZ018401.1, on the reverse strand, counting down.
ACAAATAAGTTTTTGCTTAAATATAAATAAAGATAAATACAAATATATTGCAGTGATTTTTTTTTATTTATTTTAAAATATTTAAAAAAAAAACTAAAAATTTGATCCATTGTTGTTTTGTTTTTTAAAGATTTTCTTGGTCTCAGTGCTAAATGTATATCCTAACTGGGTAAATTGAAGAAAACCTTAAGACATTAAAGGCTTAGTGGTAAAAAAAACTCCCCACATTAAAGAAAACCTTGCAACATCTTGGAAAAAGTGCAGGGAAAACATGTTTTATTCAATTAGGGAAGCAAAAAGCGAACCAAAGCGCGGAGCAATCGAGTACTCAAAACACAGGCTGTGGGGGCTGCGGGGGCTGTGGGGGCTGTGGGGGCGAGCGAGTATTTGTCATTGTTTTAATTTTATAAACAGCCAACACGCACACGGAGGCACCAGCCCTCCCCCTACGCCCCTCCCCCCCACCAACTAATTCCAATCATCAGTTAAAGGGCTTGTCGCTGTGTCTGCCTGCGGGGTCATACCATCATCAGCCCACGCGCTCTCGAAAGAGCAGACAGACAGACAGACAGACAGACAGACTTTGAAGCAATTAAAAAATAAAAAAAAGAGCAAGAGCAAGCGCCAGAGGAGCCCCTTAACATATTTGTTCTTTGGGGTTTTTCGTGCTGCTTTTGCTTTCGGGGAGTTCTCTTAATTGATTCAATGGGTTGTGCTGTTGCTTTCGGTTCTCTAATGGTTCTCTAATGACTCGATATTGTAAATGGTTGTTCAATGAAATTGCTTGAGATTTCGTTTGCTAACATTCACCGCAAATGTCCATCGGAGAATCGAGAGAATCGAAGATACGATGCGGTGAATAATTGGCCAAAATTCAATAGAAATTTGGCAGAGAACCGAACAGCCCAGAACAGTACGAATTTTCCTTGTGGGAGTGAAAACGTGCTGGCTTCTGCCATGAGGCATAAATGGTATAAATAATTCATTCAATCAGAAACGAAAAATGTCCCACAAAGATGCAGATAAATTCGAAATTCGAAATGCGAAATGCGAATTCTAGATGAAACAGTTTGTGAATCGATTTGGGAAATTGTTACGGGGAAAACTGCACAAATTGGTGGGGGCAAGAACTCCAAACAAAATGAATTTTCGCACAAACAAACACACTTTTCATCCGGAAAAAACACACATGAAAATAATTGAAAACAAATACAGGTTCTTTTGTTTTTCTCTTCTGCTGGGGATGGGGGAAGGAGGCGCAGGGCCTGGAAAAATTGATTTCATGATGAAAACTCTTTACTATGCGGAAATTTTGGGAAAACTCACGAAAAAAAGACCAGACAGGCAGAAAATGCATTTTGTGTTACATTTTTGAATGGCTATATTTTGTTCGTGAGCTGAAATGAATTGGAAAACAATCTGGCCGGGCAGCAGCGTGGGATCCGTATCTGCATCTGTGCACATAGTATCTGCATGTGTGTGTATCTACGTATCTACGTATCTGAATTAGATGGCAGGAATCCAAACTAAATAAACCACCGAAAATGCTGGCAATTTGCCTTGCGACAAAATAAAAACCGATTTGTACAGAGATTTTTGTTGCCAAAAGATTTGCATTTCTTTGCTGGCAATGGGGTGGGGTGGGGGGGTGGAGCTCTAACTACATAATTATCGAGTGTAAGAGGGGGCCAGTGGGGGCGGGGTGGGGGCATGGAGTTGTAACTAAAGTGCAGCAATAACAATTGCAACTGCAACACTGCCACACAGCAACTACGGCATTTTTGCGGCTTCGTTTCGTTAGCCGCCGTTGAAGCCGCTTCTGTTTCAGCCCCAGACCAGGCCAGACCAGGCCAGGCCAGGCCAGACCAGAGCCGGCTGATTGATCGATTGGCTCTTGGTCTCTGGCTCTGGCTGTGGCTCTGACTCTGGCCACAGCCAGAGCAGTCCTCACAGGTTGCATAATTAATAAGACACACACAAGAGAGAGAGAGAGAGAGACGCCTCGCCTCGCCCCGTCTCGTCCCCATCCCCCACCCCACCCCACCCACAAGGTAAGGCTTAAACTTGCTGCCTGAAATTTCATATTGTTAAGGCGAAAACACGAGACGCGACGCGAAACGAGGAAAAGCCAATGAGCGGTGGCAGCAACAACAGAAAAACAAGGAAGGCAACCAAAGACGGGCTTTTCGTTGGGGCTTGAGCTCTGGAGGCTACCCTTTCTTTATACGATATATAAGATATAGTTCTTCGATTTTAAGGGTAGTAGAGACTAAATTGATTCAGGTTCGGATTCGGATTGTTTCGATTATCTTCCAGAGGCATTTTTCATTTCCACACATTCGATTTCAGTACTTTTTGGATACTATTTTTAAATTCTGTAATGGGCTTTTCTTACATCGGTTTTTCCTTATTTTTCGATGGCAGTTGCCAAGTTTTTTTTACGATTTTCTAGGACTTTTTGCCACCTTTATGTAGAACGAAACTTAAGATCGTAAACCCAAATGAGTTGCTTTGCAAATTCTGAGATATATTTAAACATTTTTAGCCCTGAAAAGTCTGTCAAAGCAGAAAATGCTTCTAGGATTACCATGGTACTGTCTCTGTAGGAAAATACCATCTCAAGGGGAGAAAAAGCAATCCGATCCGATCCGAACCGATCCGAACCGATCCTCTCCATAACCCGAAGGATGCAGCTAATCTTCGCTCTTCTCTGCCTGCCCATTGCCTGGCATTATACCCTCCACCTTCAACCTCTTCAAGGGTATACTCGCACTCGCATAAAAACCAAACTGGCAAAACTTAAATCAATATTGAAGGAAAAACACAAACTGCATTTTGCAGAAGTGCCAGCCGTTTCGTTGTTTACAGCTTGCAACAGCCACAGCCACAGAAGTGGCAGGAGGGAGGAAGGGAGCCCCAGCAGCAGCAGAAGTGGAGGAGCAGGGGGTGATTGTGGGGCAGGCAGGCAGGCAGCAATGTTGCAACGCTGTTCTGTAAGTATTATTTTTAAATGCAAGGGCACGCGGCCTACGCTGCCACGTCTCATGGCAGCCGCGAAACGGTCTGATCTGATCTGATCTGTTTTTTTTTTTTGGCAGGGGAGGGGTAGGAGGGGTGGGCAGGGAGCAACAATTACTTAAATTTTTATTATTTGGGGAGCAAGTTGAGTTCACTCAAGTATTTCTCCGTCTCGCAAGCAATAAACACGCATTTAATTATCATCTGGGAGCGGAAAAACCTCTTATGGACGACATCCATCCATAAAATGGCAAACTTTTCAGCCAGAGAGCGAGCGAGCGAGCGAGCGAGAGAGAGGGAAATTCTTGTGCAATTTCCACAAACAGAAGCATCAAAAATTGTGTAATTTCGGGAAATGAAACGAAACCTGGCTGGGTGCCTGTTGATGATGGTTGATGGATGTGTGTGTGTGTGTGTGGTTGTCGGTCTGTGTGTGTTTGTGGGCGGAACAGCCTGCGGTGTGATTGCTGCAGCAGCAGAGAACTTGAGGAAATTGGGTCAAGTGGAGTTCATCCGATGCCTGATGCCTGATGCCTCTCTCCAGTGCTGTGTGGGCTCTGTGCTAAGCGAAGGAAATGCTGGAAATGCTGGAAATGCGCTCAAAAACTCAAGCAGGAGGATTACCAACTGAGAGGATTATAATCGCTCTTCTGATGCAATAAAATCTTATGACTCGTTCAACTTTATGCAGCTTTCATCTAAGCATTCATTTCTAAATGGCTTTCTAGATGTTGTGGTGTGTGTGTGTGGGTGTGGGTGTGTTTTTCAGAAATCTGTTCTAAATTTAATTTTAATTATGGTATCCTTAAGGAAATCCCACAGGATGCGCATGGGAAAAATCTTGGAATAGTTGAAAGAGTCACTCCTCTTTTTCCCATTAAATTAGCTCAGTTTTTCGCCCAAATAATGCTTTGAGTATCGCTGAGGCAGCCAAAGAACACCCGGGTCAAAGGTCATTTCCATCTACCAAACTGAAACTTTATTTTAACCACCAATTTCTCAACTAGATTTAGTGGCCCATCCACCCATAAATCATTCAAGGCACAAATCAGTCGTAAGTCTTCATTTAATACCCAACCAAAAAGAAAAAGAATGAAAAGAGATTAAATTATTTTATTGATTGTCATCAGCATTAATCCCCTGCCCCCCCCCCCCCTTCTTTGCATACACAAATGTGACCTTTGATTTGAGGGCACAACTTTATAAGCAGGTTCCCGGCCGTCCCGTCCGTCCAGTCCGTTCGATTCGATTCGATTCGTGGCTCATTTGTCCGTCCCTCCATTTAGCACTTAAGCCCTTAACAATGGGAATAAAATGCGGAGACAATACATCAAAAAAGATTTCGGTGCCTTAGAGCCAGTGCCAGAGATTAGAAGAAATACATTTGTATCTTCTTGTATCCCCCCAAAAAAAAACAATCAAATGTAAATAAAAGAACCTACAGCTGAAAGACCAAAGAAGAGGCATGCCGCATGCCCCAATGCTGCGACTAAAAGGCCCAGATAGAGATAAAGATACAACGCAAAAGGCATAGATACAGATACGCAGTTTATAGAATGATTCTTGAGGAAAAAGAACAGAAAACAAAGAAAGTTATTAAACAATAATCGAGTTACAGTAACAGTAAAAGCCACAAATCGAAATGCCACAGACAGCGACGACACCATCTAAAAATAAACCCACAATTGTTTAAATGTGCAAATTGTATCTTTTGCCTGGCACCAACGACCCAAAAGCAGATTGCAGATTGCAGATAGTAGCCCTAGATTAAGGTAGCTTCCAGTGCATATTGGGGCTATCAAATATGCTTCATTATTTCTTTCTTTTTTATTTGTACAAATGGGACTATGGGACACAAGATACCACAAAACAGAGATACAGATACAGATACACCAATAGCAATAGCTGGAGATACAGATACTCGCTGGCGCTATCTATCGTTTGGCTTGTACACTCATGTTCCGGCCATGTTGCTGGCTTTTATGATATGGATACGATATGGAATACTAACTGCGATATCGGGGCATATCCATGTTGCTGCTGCTTCTGCTGCCTTGCAGTTGCAGCTGCTGCAACTGTTGCAACTGCTGCGGCTGCTGCGGCTGCTGCGGCTGATGGTATCGCTGGTGGTAGCCGCCACCGATGGTGCCATGGCCATTGCTATGGCCATCTAGATTCAGGACACCTTCCCGTATCAGGCACTCCTTGATGGCCAGCATTTCAGATATATATTTTCTTTTTTTCTTTTCTTTTTTGTTTAGTTGTTTTTTTCTCTTTAGTTTCAGTGCGAATTTTCTTATTTGCTTGTAAGTTTTCTTATTTCTTCGTGAAAAGTAAGACACAGTCCACCACACGCGTCAAGTGGATTTTTAGCTGCAACCAAAAAACCCCAGAGAGACGACTCTGCGGGGCGGGAGACAGGAGGCGGGAGGCAGGCGGCAGGAGGAGGCTGTCAGGCACTTCTTGGGGGCCTGCACTTGAGGCTTGAAATAGAAAAGCGCTTTTCACGCGACACACAAACACCACACCGCACCACACCACACACTGCACCGCACACCGCACGACACACTCGACGACGTGTCGTCTGCTGCTGCTTCAGTTTTTCACTCGTTCAAAAAACAAAAACAAAAAAAATACTATATCTTTTATTTTATTTTATTTTTTATTTCTTGTGTGTAATTTTGCGTCGTTCCGTTGCTGCCGCCGCCTGGTGTGCCGTTGCTTTTGTCGTTCCGTCTCGGCGTTAAACGTTTTTGCGACTGAGCGAGCGGCCCAAGCGCCTAGACGAGATACGAAATGTATCTAGAACTCAGGCCATGCCAGCGGACGCGGACGCGGACTGCTGCTGCTGCTTGTACGTACGGGTGTATCTGTATCTGTAGCTGTGTATCTGTGTGTGTGTGTGTGTGTGTGCGACGCAGGGGCTACTCATTCTTTTATCTTGTGGGCTGCGAAGCAAAAGAATTAAAACAAAAACCGAGACAGAGCAGGGTATATGACGGGGGAAGGTGGGGCTGAAATGGCTGAAACGGCTTACACAGTAAGCTCTCTCTCTCTCTCTTTCTTTCTCTAGAGATTGAAAACATTCGAATGAGCGAAATATGGCATGTGAATCCATGTGAATATACTACGAGTACATTTGCGTGAATATTTGTGAATTATCGCAAAATATTGGGCATGTGAATAAATATGAGTAAGTGTGAATAAGTGTGAATAAATGTGAATAAATGTGAATAAGTGTGAATACATGTGAATAAGTGTGAATAAATGTGAATAAGTGTGAATACATGTGAATAAGTGTGAATAAATGTGAATAAGTGTGAATAAATGTGAATAAGTGTGAATATATCAGTACTCGATTCTTCCAGCCCCAATATAGCCCCAGCCCTCACCCTTCCATTCAACATACCCTGCCCTAGCGGTTGTTGTTTCTTCGAGTGTCTGTGTGCGCTCTCTCGCCGAGTCTTCGTATCTATGTGAAGCATGTATCTGCATCTGCATCTGCATCTGTGTGTGTGTGTGTGTGTGTGTGTGTGAAGAAGAAGCTGAAAACCAAAACAAAATAGCCAAAACAAAGCGGGAAAACGTGCTGCTGCTGCTGCAACGGTACCGCATGCCACAAGGCGTGAAAAACTAAGAAGACTCTAAGGAGAGACTCCAAAGAGAAAGAGAGAGGGGGGGGGGGGGGGGATGGCTAAAGGAAGATACTTTTCTCTCAGCTGTTGGTGGCAAAAGCATGTGCTGAGTGGCAGGCAGCACAGGCAGCAATCAGCAGCAGCAGCAGCCGCCACAGCAGCAGATCGATGGATGGATGTGTCTGTTGCAGTTGCAGTTGCAGTATTATGTATTGTGTATTGTGTGTGGCACAGTGACATTAAGTGGAAGGTAGAACCAATCGAAGGTAACTGAATATCTGAAAGATAGATATTGAATGGAGGCTCTGCATAAAGCGGATGGAAAAATGAATGGAAAAGCGTATCCCATAAGGAATTTTCATTGAAATTTCATTTGAAAGATGAAATATCTCACTGGAAAATATCTGCCTATCCATCTATCTATTCCACTGTTCTTGGTGGCGTACTCCTCTGCAGCAGCAGCAGCAGCATTGCACCGTGAAGCAACGACAACGCCTGCAGATGGTGGGGCATGTCACCAAGCCAGCAGCTGTGGCAGCAGTGGCAGCAGTGGCAGCAGCAGCAAAAGCAATCCCATTCAATCCGAATCCCCAATCCAATTGGATCATGCAGGCAGCAGCAGCAGGCTGGGGCAGGGGCAGGGGCATCATGGGGGTACAAATAGGCAGCAACTACGATACGAAACACAAAGCTCATTAAACGGCAGGCAGAAGGCAGGCAGAAGGCAGGCGGGGGGAGGCAGAAGCAGAGGTGCATCCCCAGAACCAGAGCGGGAGAGCAAGAGAGAGAGAGACAGCTACTAGAACAGAATTGTGGCAGCAGTGGCATTATCTGGTTTATGAGGTTGGGCAACGGTAAATGATGCCACCAGGTGGGGCAGGGGGACACACACACACGCACACACCACTCACACACACACGCACACTAATGAGTGCGTGCCATAATTGGCGGACAGCTACTCTTCGGACTTCTGCTGCTGTGGAGGATGTGCCCGGGGGGTGGGGGCAGCAACCTGTTTGCCATCCATCGAAATGGCACCAACACAAAAAGATACATTCACCGCATCCATCCCAAAAGATACATCCCTATTTAGAGCCCCCAAAACACAAAACACACACACAAAAAATTAAAGGAAAATTGCGTGGCTAAAAGCCCGAAACAAAACATAAAAGCATCGAATTTCCACCAGCTACGAGCCGCATTTTCCAGCATGTAGGATGTGTGGGATGTGAGGGGGGGGGGGGGGGGGGATTGCTGTTTGCTTTAGTATATGTCATATGTCAAATGTCAAGCGCTTGTGGGGCTTGAACTTTGACCTGCCTTTGACTGGCATTTGCATGTACGAGAGCGAGGGGTTGCTTTTCTTATGGACGATTTACCCTCCCTCCCCTCCCCTCCCCTCCCCACCCTCCCACATTATTCATTCAATTTTGATGGCAATGTCAAGGGAAAAACTACTGAAACGCCGGCCATCGAGGCGTATGCGCAATCTTGTAGTACATCAGGCATCCGCTCCTCTCCTCCCCTCCACTCCCCTCCTCTGCTTTCTGTTCTCTGCCTGCTTCCCTTAGAGCCACCCCAAGGGCTCCCTTGTCCCTTGTCCATTCCCATTGAATATTCCATCTCTCGGATACATCTGCCATCCATTGGAAAGTATCTTCTAATCTAATTGAGTTCTCATTTCTAGCAGCTCGCAGCTCGCAGCTCCCCAGCAAAGAAAACACTTGCTTCCGCTCCGCCGTGTGAATGGAATGGAACAAAAGAGAGAGAGAGAGAGAGGGAGAGAGAGAGAGAGCGGGCCGGTGGCCGGGCGACAAATTGAAAGCAGAATCAACGACAGGCAGACATCGTCTAGGCGTCTCCTGGCTCTGTCTCTGTGTCCGTGTTGCATCTTGATTTATTAGCTAAAATTATTGTGTTCTTTTTTGTTGTATCGCACTTTGTGCCCCGTGCCACAACAGCAACAGAAACAGCAACAACAACAGCTCGTTAGATCGTTCTCTCTCTCTCTCTCTCGCTCTCTCTTGTTGTATCGCTGATTGCGATTCAGGTTCTTGGACGCCCGCTCATTTCCGTAATGAGTGTTGTTGCACTCTCCTCCCCCCCCCCCCCCCCCCCTGCTCTGCTGCTGCTGCTGCTCCTGCTCTGTTGTTCCCATTATTACACCCCCTACAAATTGTATACGTACAACAATATACACATTTATTGAACTCGCGACAAGGCACACCTCCCCCACTCCACCTGCACCTCCACCACCACCACCAGAGAGTGAGAGAGAGAGGGGGGGTTAGGAGGTGGCAGAGTCATGGCCAAATGCGGCAACTTGTTTCGTTTTGTTGTCTCTCGTTATCTGTCGCTTGCTGTTGGTTGAACATTTATGATGCAAAAAAAAAACACATCGAGCTAGCGAGAGAAAGAGAGAGAGAGAGAGAAAGAGTTGTGGAAGGATTACGACTAAAAGATACCTCTTGAAATTACCCCAAAATGTAGTCGGTCGGAGAGAATATATTTTTTTGGGATTGCTGAAAATCAATAATATGTATTTATTTATTAATTATTTATTTATTTATTAATTATTTATTTAATTGTATTTATTTATTAATTTTATTTATTTTTTTATTCATTATCTATTTGTTTTTTATATTAATATGTATTTATTTATTATTTATTTATTTTATTTATTTATTAATTATTTATTTTATTTATTAATTTATGAATTATTTATTTAATTTTATTTATCGATTCTGTATTTAATATTTCAATGATATTCAGGCTTTATGTGATATTATTCTAAGATATAACCATCTAAAAGCAGGATCCTTACGATATGCTCAAACTGTTTTTTTTTGGCGGAATATTGCAATTTTTTTTCTGTCGAAATGTCTATCATATCTTCTATAGTCAATTTCAAAGCACAGCAATATATCTACAAGAATTCCACGAGCTTTTCTCTCAGTATTCTCATATAAATATAAAGGTAGTCCAAAGGAATATATCCTGCATTTCAGTCGATAGAAGATACCCCAGAGCTACCCTGTAGAGCATTAAAAGTGGAATATTCCACATGGAAAATGTTGTTGTTGAAACGCTTTTCCCAGGCTGGCTTTGTCCAGTATTTGCCAGTAAATTAATTAATTAATAATTCCATAGATTATATGCCACACTGGAACTTCCTCTAATTTTTGTTGTATTTTTTGTTTAATTTTTTGTTGTGTTCTGTCCCATGTCCCATGCCTCATGCCTCATCTGTCATTCTCTTGTGATGCGATGCGACAGCTGATGTTTCATTGCTGCCTGATTTAATGCCAATACGAGTAATTGTGTTTATTAATATGCAGGATACGTGCCATACGTGGCGTATGATTGATGTCCCTGGGAAACCTTTTGGCGAGGCGAAAGGCGAAGGCCGTGCCATTGAATAATGCATCGGACAGGAGGGTAGGAGTCGTCCGCTCTATAATTCAGTTATGGCCAGCCACAAAAAGAAGCTTCAGCTTCGTTCTCTCAATGGAATATCAAAATCAAGTCACATTTTTGCGGCTCTCTATCTAGCCCTCAGTTGCCAGTTCTCAGCTCTGCCAAATCCCCCAGTGAATAAACCATAAAAGTGCTGGCCATTTCCTCTATCCACAAAAGTTTGACAGTCACACAGAAGGAGAATGAGAAGGAGGAGGAGCAGGAGGAGGAGCAGGAGGAGGAGCAGGAGGAGGATGGTGCATGGTGGATGGTGGTGCCACGCATTATTTAGCAATGAAAGTGGATTAAATGCAACCTACTTTTACCACCAGTTGCAACAGCAGAACCAGCCGCCACTTGAAGCGGGAGGAGGAGGAGGAGGACAGGCCTGGCCAGCGGGTGGCACCATCGAAAAGCGATAAAAGAGAGGTGGCAGCAGCAGAGCAGAGGTGGAAGAACCTGTAGTATAACCGTGTCAATCTATTAGTTACGCCCCATTTTAACCAGTTTACGAAAAGCAGCCAAGAGCCGAGAGCCGAGAGGGATATAGCAGGATGCACCACCAAGCAGGCGACATTTAAGCGAGTGGGAGGAGAAAGTGGAAAAGTAGTGGCGAAAATTGGAATGGAACCATCAGCAAGGTCGCGGTGGCATTACAATATTTCTGCATTTAGCCTGAGGTTGCAACAGCAGCAAAAGCAGCAGCAACAGAAAGACAGATGGGATGGCCAGAGGCAGCACTTGGCCATGGCTTCCATCCATCAAATGACGGCAGTTGTCGGGAAATCATTGGATGCTCCATCATCCTCCAGAAGCTGTCATGCTCTATGCATTGTTCGCACTTTGGCAACGCTGCAATTAGCGTGTTGACAATTACCGAGAAATGAAATGAGCAATGGGATTAGACGGACGAAATGCGAGGCGATTGCGGAGAGGGAGGGGAAAGAGATTCTAGAGGAAAGAGCGCCGGAGGAGGTGCAGGAAGACACTAAGAAAACACTAGAAAATGCAGGAAGGCAAATGCCATGAAAAGCAGACAGCAGCAGCAGCAGAAAGAAAGAAAAATCAAGAGACACAAACGCATGCCACGAGAGACAACTGGAAAAGTAAATTAGAGACAGAGGCAGAGAGACAGAGACGGAGACACAGAAGCCACTAGAGAACTGAAGCCACTGGAGCAGTCAGTGGTGGAGGCGCCCCAAAGCCGCACAGAGCCAGCCGTCACTTGAGTAAAGAAATAACTCGATCAACAATAATGTTGAAGCATAATTTAATTGCCCAGAGAGCGCCATTTAATCACAATTAAATTATATTTAATTTGTGGCGCATGGCAAGGCATGGCACACAGGAAGAAACAGATGGAGAGGCAGAGAGAGAGACAGAGAGAGAGAGAAGTACAGAGGAAAGCAGACAGCGAAAATGTAGTAGAAACTTTCTAGAGCAACAGGCGGGTCGTGGCGGTTCGGGGCGTGCAACAGGATATCGCTGGAAAACTCTGCCTCAAGAAATTGTTGTAGAACTAATTGCAGGAACCTCACAAAAATGAAGTGCAAATTCTATATACTGTTGCCTTTCTTTCCATTATAATTTTTCCCCTAGGAAACCCAAAAACCCTCTGACCAAGACTCTTGGCCAAACTCTTGGCTGGGAATTTGAACTGCATTTTGGGAACACAAAATGGAGACCACTCTTGGATTTACCTAGAAATTTCCTTTTGAATTGCTAATTATCTGCTAATTTAACTCTAATCGCAGACCAACTTTTACCTTGAATTCATCTATAGATGCTTCGCAGAATTAGCCTTAAATTTCATTCCCATGGCAGTTGCTTCCTTCCACAGAAAGGCTCTACTGTACTCGCACTCGCACTCGTACTGGGAATCGTTTCACAGATAACAAAGAAAAAAAAGAAAAACACTTTTACTGATAACTTCATTGTCGTCGTCGTCGTCGTCGTCGTCCACTGCTCCATTGCTCCACTGATGAGATGAGATGAGATGCGATGCGATGCGATAATGCTGATGATGCGGATGCTGTTCTGTGGATGACGTTGATGAGGCCATCGGTTGACGCCAGCAGCAGCGCAGCGGCAGCAGCAGCGGTCGTTCGCTGGTATTTAATCGTAAAAAAAAACAACAGCAACAAAAATGAAGAAAAGGCAAAGTTTTCAACGTTTCTGTTCAATGAATAAACAATTTTTTATACACATATTTTCCGTGTAATTTCTGTGGTGGGCGCCGCCGGAAATCAATTGTCGGATTTCAATATTTAATTTGTTTGGCCAGTCGCGCGGGATTAAGCCATTTTGTAGGCGTTGGTAAATGGATTTTAACGTATCATATATTTTGCGGAATAAGCAATAAATCATTATCATATAGGAAATGATCGGGGAAATACTCGCAAGGATGACCAAAATAGGTAAAAGTAACAATTATTGATTGAAGAAAGATCTGCATGTATTTTAGAGATTTGAAACAGAACCATAATTGGAGTGAGAGAGACAGAGAGAGAGGTGGAAGGTTGAAGGTTGCATTTGGAGGTTCTTCTGGGGCAAGAGTATCAGTATTTTGTTGCTATCGGTACTATCTTTTCCTGATTCTTCTAACAAGAGTTATTTTCCATTTGAATATTATCTGATTATATTCCATGATTTTAATATTATTATATTATATTATTTTATATTTGAATTTGCATTTTAAGTGTAATTAATTTAATGATTCTTCCAAGGTTCTTCTCAAGGCTTCACACAGAGCCCTGAACCTCCTCCAATGAAAGGATTCTACTCCAAGTTCCCAGGTAACCCTCTAAAAAATGGATACAAAAAATGATTCAGATGCAAACAACTAATGATGTCATTTTTGGACGGGGAGGGGGGAGTGGGGAGGTCTTTATTTATCCAAGAAATTGCCATCAGGTGGAAAAACACTTCCAGTGCTTATCTAACGAAGGTTTTTCAAGCGTTGTTTTTTTGTTGTCGCCTCACTTTTCTTTTGTTCCCCTTTTTTTTTTTTTGCAACGTAAGTATTAGGGTCAAGTTTACCTTCACACATTGCCATTTGCTATATTCCACGATTATATATATACATATATGTATGTATGTATATGCCAATAGTCTGACATTTATTTGTGATTTTTCTTTCTTATTTTTGTGCTTTTCTTGCGTTTTGTTGCTGCTTTTCAATTGAAATTTCAGGCGTCAATGCACGTTGCACAAATTACGTGGCGGTGGGTGAGGGGTGAGGGGCGAGTGGCGTGGGGGGTGGCCCTTGAGTGCAGGTGAAGCCTGCTTTATGATGACTCGACATTGAAGCCATAGGAGGGGCGGCATCATTAGGGATCCAAAAGGGGGCAGGGGGGGAGGGGAGGGAATTAAATGCTGAAACAAACAACACACAAAATCTGTTGGCAATTGCAGCTGAAACGCAAAATTAATGGCCTTGCCGGAATGGAGAGTGACTCTGACTCTCTGACTCTCTGTCTCTGTCTCTCTGTCTCTGTGATTCATGAATGATGCCATTTTCATTTGCAGGCAGTCCGCCTATGGGGAAAAAGGGCGAAATGCCGATGGAAATTCAAATTTAATTGAAAATCAAGTTGAATTGTTCGAGAATTGCAGTTAAATGTCAGTTAAATCACATGATAATTGACTTGCTGACATCACATCGTTCGCACTCTCTCCCCTCTCCGGGGGAAAGGCTTTCTTCGTGCAATGCAACAGTTTTCCCACGCGATGCGTAACCCAATCCATTATTTCCTCAATTAGGAAAACACTTTTCTGTCGCATGCCACAGCCACAGCCACAGCCCCCCCTCTACCCGATGCATAATTGATTGATCAATAATCGAAAATTTATATGCAAATTGTTCCAATTACGAGAAGCGTTAAAAAAAAAACACGCACAAACACAAACAAATCTCTGAAATCAAATCGGTTATGCAACGGACCGCAGACCTCTCCCTACCACCCCCCAGCCACCGCCCAACCCCCAGACAACCAAGACAAACGACAAACAAAGACAGAGACGGAGACGGAGACAGAGACGAAGACGGGAGACAAGAGCCAGTGGGAAAACAAAAGAGCGAGAGATGGAGAAGATGGCGGGACGTAGCGAAAAACGAGGCGACGAAGTGAACCACAAATCAATTGAGGAAAATCTCCCAACGAGCATAATAAAATATTGCCCTAACTTTCGAACCAAAATTAAATTAAATCTAATTTCAATTTCATTTTTAGCTAAAATCACTTAAAATAAAGTCTCAATTTTGGGCTAATAAAATTAGTTTATATAAAGAAAACTCTTTAATTTGTATTATTATGGATTCTGTTTTGTTGTCGCTTTTAAAAATACTAAGAAATAAAGATTTTCATTTAGGAACTATCCCAAAACAATATAATTATTGCTGAGAGTCTAAATCATAGAATATTCGAGTCATATTAGCGGTCCAAAACTGAACAGAAATATAAGACTATCGCCCACAGAAATGTATTTGTTAATAACACAAAACCCCTTAAACAATAAAAACAAAAACCCATTAAACAAATAAACGTATCCCTAAAGTATACAGAAAATATCGCTCACAAATGCCGACTAAAACTGCGAATATATCAATGACAAATATGATCCGAAAAGCTACCCAAGCATCGGTCCAATATGAGACAAATAAACGGATCCCAAAGTCAACATTGAATCGGTAAGATGTCGGGCACCGAAAGTAATTAGAAACCTCAAGCGGAAATGGGGGGAAAAAAAACAAATAATAAAATCTAGAAGGGGGTTCCGATCTGTACAAATATATGTTGTATATATCCACCAGCTGGGAAAGGGTGCTTTGGTTGGTTGGTGTTGCTGCCATCGCTTGCTTGCTGCAGGAGGGGGTGGGGATGGTGGGAGGAGGGGACTGGTGTCTGCCCGTCGACAGTGATATGCAAATATTCAAATGCAAGCAACGTTCATTTCATTACGAATATGCTTGAATAATTGTGAGTGGAAATTTGAATGGAATGGAATGGAATGGAAAATGCATAATGATATTCGTTGATGGAAGATGATGGAAGATACATATGAAGATGTCTGTGGATATGTCTGTGGATATGTCTGTGGATATGGAATGCAGAGAAACATAAAAAAGAGATTGTTTATAAATTAATTAACAAGCCCTCTGACATAATGATCAAACTGAAAGCAAGAGTTCCCGATACGCCATACGAATCGACAGATACTCTTCCAAATGGTTGGTTTTTTTTTCTCTGTTTTCTTCTGGAAATATTGTCAGCTATTTTCATGATAAATCACAAGAATTAGCCAAGAGAAAACATCAGCAAGTAAGAGAAAGCTTTTGAGTGCTAATCAGAAAAATAGAGAGCTTAATTGTGGCCATCATTTTCCTCCTCTTTAGCGGCATTTATGCTGGAAAAAACTAGCTTCAATCGAAGGAAAATTTAGGCAAATAGGTGTGCCACTTCCACCCCAAAGAAAAAGAAAAAGAAAAAGAAAGAGAGGGAGGGGGAGGGGGGAGAGCAAACGGAAATGGCGGCGCCTCCATTTGTGCACTTTTTCCTTTGCTTTGCATTCTGCTGTTATTGATGTTAGATGGGTTTTCCTCGGCTTTTCCTTGTTATTTGTGTGGCGACAGTTTGGACTCTGAAAATGGGAGTAGAGCTACCTGCTGCTGGTGGCGAGGATATCGTCATTATCATCATCATTGCACCTTCTGTGTACATCGGGGGGCGTTCCATTTCTGATGTGTCCAATGTCGCGTCTATTAAGTTGAAAGTTTGCCAACTGTGCCACAAAAAAAGAACACCGAAGGGTGGCCAAGAACGGGGGGACAGGGCAGCACAGCGAATGCAATATGAAAGTTATGCTTGCAATGCACTTAAAAGGGTGGCGGGGAAAACCACCATCCTACCACCCTACCAACCTCCATCCCTCCACTGCCCCGTGGTGGTGTAGCGACGGAAGTCACTGTGCCAAATAGTTTTGGTGCTAGGAAGAAGCGCAGTAGCCATGGAATTCAATTACTGCTAAGTGCCCGGAGAGCCCAAGAGCCCCCCCAAGAGTTCTCGCTCTGGGCCAACGAAAGGGATAAAATATCGGAGGATAGGATTATGTTGGGTGGTGAAATGTTGG
Source organism: Drosophila helvetica (assembly GCA_963969585.1). Lineage (NCBI taxonomy): Eukaryota > Metazoa > Arthropoda > Insecta > Diptera > Drosophilidae > Drosophila > Drosophila helvetica. Next base: position 70,721,414 of record OZ018401.1, on the reverse strand, counting down.
ATAATGCCATCCCAATGGCTATAGATTACAGACTCCCGCAATCCCATTAAATGCTGATTCACACTTAATTTTTGAGCCAGCATTCGATCCATTTTGATGGAACTTCATCGTGCAATCATCATTCCATCAATTTGTAATCCCATTGCCATTCATTCAGCTATTCAGCCATTCAGCTGTTCAGCCATTCAGCTGTCAAGCCCCAAAGCTCATTAACAACCCTTGGCCATCCCACCAGCCCTGCCATCCCCTCTCCGGTTCGTCTCTCTGGCAATCACTGTCAAAAATATTGTATCTATGGAGGCCACTGCCACAAAGAGCCGCCCAAAGCAAGCCAAGCGGGAAAGTATCTATGTTTTTGGTATCTATCGAATGACAACAAAAGCCATGGATGAGTGCGCCCCCCTGTCCGCCCCCTGCCCCCTGCCCCACCGTTGGTAAACTGTCAACGAAATGTGCTTCGGGTTTGGAGTTCCATCACCTGCCTGACAGCACCCGGGATGGATCCCGTCTGCTGCTCTGCTCCATCAATCCTCAATAGGCCTTAAGTGCTTATGGCACATTTATCTGTGGCATGCTCCTCCTTCATGCAACATTTCGCACAACAGGAGACACAGAGGCGACTGAGGAGAGGCAGAGAGATCCCCACCATTGACGCAGGCAGCCCCTGCCTGACATTTGTTACAATCATCAGCCAGCGGCGGCCCAGCCCCTTCTCGTCGGGAAATAAAGGAAAAAGGAAAAGGAAGGAAGGAAGGAAGCCTCCAGCGGAAGGAAGAGGCACTCCACTCACACACTCGACGCGACAGTAGCGGCCTCCCCGTCCCGTCCCCATCATTTTTCCCCAATGACGTTGAAAAGTCGCGAGTTTTGTTGGAAAATTCTATTTACGGATTTGTATCGATCGAATTTAAAGGGGATAAAGCCTCCTCTCATCTTTAATGCCGCTTCGAAAATTAATCAATGAATGTGAAATTACAATCAGCGGCTCCTCCGTTAACTGCCAGTCAATCTGTGTCCCCTCCTTAGATCCTGTGGGTGGTGGTGGGGGGGAGGGGCATTACTCATGCGTAACGTTGTCATACACAAATTTCCCTGCTATGATTCATTCTGCCCCCAACTTTTCGACACGAGGCAAATGCTCAACTTTTACTTGAGGAAAATGCCACAATTAAGTGGGGAAAATAGGAAAGAAAAGCCAGAGCGAGCGAGACAGAGATTTATTAAGCGCAAGCACAAAGAAAGTCATAAAAATGAATAAATTTTTGTTTGTCATAAAATCCAACAGAAGTCGAGGGATGGCAGCGGTGGGTGGGGGGAAGGCTGGTGGGTTGGGGGATGGTGGCAAGGCTACGACGTCGTCATGGCAATGGGATACAGATTATGCCGCTGTGGGGGGCGGGAGAGGGAGGGACAGTGGCAGTGGCAGTGGCAGTGGGAGTTGCCTTGAAGGTTCTTCTTGCGGTTCTTATTCTGGTGGGAGATGGAGATTATATGCAGAAGAACTCTACTCTACTCTGCTCGACTCTACTCTACGCTGGAAAGTCAAGAGCGACAGTTGACCTTTTGTGTCTGCATTTGTTCCATGAAACTTTCAGTTGTGGCCATGGCTTAAAAGGTCAGATACATGCATATATGTACATAGATATATGTATGTATGTGAATATGTATGCATGTTGGCTATACTTTCTAGGGGGAAAGCTCTTACAGGAAGATTTTCTAATTACAGGCATTAAATAAAAAGGGAAATTAAATGTATTTCGGTTAATTATGGCTGTGTATTGGCTGTGGGGAATAATTAAGCAGAGCAGCACTGCGTTTCATCAAAGCGGCCACAAACACACACACAGAGATACAGATACAATTGATAGAAAAATATACCAACAGATACAACAACTACACACAGTTGCAGATACAGATACAGATACGATAGAAAAAGAGTTAGTAAAAATGTAATGGCATTTTGCTGATGGCTGCACAAAACTGTGCGGCGTCTGGCCGGCTCTCTGCCTCTCTGCCCCTCTGCCGCTGCGAGTGGCAGATGTTGGACAATTAACGCGCTTGGGTGCCACACAAAAGTCACCCGGCAACAGCATCAGCATCAGCCAACCACAAAAAAGGCAACAACAGCCAAATACCAATTGTTGTAATGGAGCGCATAAATTCTAATGAAACTCCCCCCACCCACCCACCACATAATGAGCTCTGAAGGGGCATTTTTGGGGGCAAAATTGTTGTGGAAAATTTGATTTGCAATTCAGGCAAATGGAAACTCATGTACTCGTATGTAGCCATGAAAATTGCATGGCAACCTTTTTTGCTATGTGGATGGAAAATGTGAATGAATGCAATTTGAAGAGATAAATATTTTGATTAAATAATATGGGAAAAACGTATGTTTTTCCACCAACTGGAATCAACAATGTTGAGAAAGAAAAAACTAGTTCTGACACAAAGATTTTCCAATCCAGAGGCGTGGCGTGGCGTGGCGAGCCCCCCATGTAAAAGTGGTTTAGAAACCAAAACATTTTCTAATCAGAAGAAGCCATGGAAATCGATGGAAAACTTTCGAAAATTAAATTGCAATCGGCCACGACTAAATGCAGTTGAAAGTTCGAAAGTTGGCATTGCCATGACGACCCCAAAAACAACAACAACAACAACAGCAGCAGCAGCAGCAGCAGCAGCAATAGCAACAATAGAAACAGCTGAAACAGCAACAAAAGCCGACGTCTAAACAACAATAAACTAACCAACAAAAGGGCGGAGCCTAACAAAACGCACGGCTCAATGCTTCAACAACAGTAATGAGAACAACACCAACAAAAGTACCACACAAGAACGAAGCAGCAACAGAATGAACCAGAGAGGAAGAGCAAAGCTCTACTCGAAATCATTGTACCCTTCTCCCAAAAGGGTACAGCGAGAATCCACAGAACAACAACAAAAAAATAGAAGCTTTCAAAGCAAAGCACCTGCTGCTTTCCTCTCACTGGCACTCTCTCTCTCTCACTCTCTCTCTCTGTTTATCTCTCTTGTACCGTCTGCTGTGCGTGGAATGCTTGAAACGGTAGACCTCTGTCGGAGCATTGAATTCAATTAAATTAAAACAAATTCGTGCAATAAAACTGCACATAAAGCGCACATGAAGAATGTGTCCATTTATATTTAAAGTAGCTTCTGGCGTCTAAAAATAGCAGCAACTTGTGATAAGCCGACGCCGACAGACCAGACCGGCTATAAATATAACTGCGAAACACAAGGCAGACGGACAGACAGACAGACAGACAGACCCGACCCAAAGAGAGTCAAACAGATAAACAGAATGAGGGAGAGAGAGTAAGATCGAGTGTGTGATGCTGTGATGTGACAAACAGAGCAGGTCAGAGGCTTAGTTCTCTTGCTTTTGCTCCCTATCTCCATCTCTCTCTCCCTTTGTCGGTCAAGTGTGCCCGAATTAGAGCTTTCAATTTACCGTTCCTGTAGCTGCAGCTTACCATAGAATAGGATAGCATAGCCCATAGGAGTGAGTGAGTGAGTGAGTGGGAGGGAGAGGGCTTTACAGTTGGACTTCGTCCGTCTGATCTTCTCTCTATTAGCTTTTCACACAGAAATTAACACTTGCACACACAAAGACCAGACCGTCTTGTCTCTGATTAACAGTATGATAATTGTCACCAACTTTTTTGCACCGACTTGCACGGAATACTCACAAAATGCTGGCAGCAATGCTGGCTCCACTCCAATGGTTTTCTCCGTTTCGATATCCAATTCTTTGTTGAATTCTGCGGCTAAATCGAGCATGACAATAAACGAAATAATCGCAGTCGGAGATTGGAAACGCATTGCTAAACTTGTTTTCCAAAAAAAAAAAAAAAACATTAAAAAAACACACACCAAACAATCAAGAGAAACATACTGGCACTGCAGACGAAACAAACAATCGCCGGGGGGCGGGGCGGGACGGTTCGGCCACTATAGTCGGAGCGGTACGGAGCGGTACGGAACGGAACCAAACAGAACAGAACAGAACTCCACTATGCAATGGGGAACACAACAAGAACACACACTCTGCAATGCAATCGAAAAGCTTGAACCGACGCGAGCAGCCCCAAACAAAAGACTGACTCGAGCCAGAGTTGGAGGAAGTTGGCAAGCGCCAAAAGTGGCGGCCCGGCGGCCCGACGAGCGTCACAGAGACACGACGACAACGATCGGAGCTGATCGTGCGCACCGATAGCTCCAGCGGGTTTCTGTATGTGTGCTTGTGTGTGTGTGTGTGGGTGTTGGCAATGCAGCAAACAGAACAGCAGCAAGCCAGCAACAACAGTTACGACAATTGCTGAAAAGGGAAAGGGCGCAAAAGTTTGTCAATGCTGCAGAAGAGTACGAGAGAGGGATAGAGTCGAAACGTGCAAGAGTACCAGAGAGCGAGAGAGCGAGAGAGATGTGGAGTGGAGATAAGGGAACAACTCAATGCCAAATGTTGCTGCTGATACCTACGGTACTCGCGGAGTTCAAGGGTATATGCATGTGCTATATGTGTTTCATTCGGATGTAACATACATACATATGTACATATGTATGTACATTTGAATGATTGCCAAGACTAAAAGTGGAGTTTTACTTTCTTTTCCAGGTAATTAAAGGGGGTATCCTTACGGTCGTAATGTTCTCCATAGCATTTGTACTTGTTTCTTTGCCTGTGGCTCCTTTGTTCATTTGCACTAATTAACCCATTAATGGTGCATGTTCCAGATACGTATCTTTCGAGTGATCAAAAAAGATTGCAAAATACAGCAAAAAAAAAACAAAAACAAAAACCTGGTGGAAAGGTGTTACGAGTGCTCGGTGCACACCTATCCATCAAATATGTGGGTATCGCCGCCCCCTTAACATTAATTTGCTATAATTTCGCCTATCGGCGCACACACAGACCTTAATGACTGAATACGAATCGACTGCGAATCGAATCGGATCGGATCGAATCGGATCGAAGAAATCAAGAAGAATCTAGAGTCGGAATGATGGTCAATTCCAATAAGGAAAGTCCAGCAATGCAATGCCACAATGCAGGTGCCGTTAGAAACCAATGCGAATGCACAAGCACAAGAATTGCGCTCAACTCCCATCTCAATCAACATCATGATGATGCTGATGATGAAAAGCTTGCGCGGAAATGCCATAGAAAATTGCTTAATGAACCGTTTCGCATCTGCTCCAAATGGCAATGGCAATGCCAATGCCAATGCCAATGTGGCTACAACTTCTCTTCTCCCAACAAACCAGCGAGCGAGCGAACGGACAACCAGTCCAATAGATCAGTCCAAGCCCAGTTTCGAGTGCAGGTTCAATGCCATTAGCCATTGAATGGCAACAGCTACTGGAAAACTACATCCCCCTCTCTCTGTCTCTCTCTCTCTGGGGATTCACCATAAAAGCGGTTAAATATGTATAAACACAAACACTACACATTTTCAGAAATATTTATTGCGTAGGAATACGCCAGGAGATACCAACAGGAGATACATATACAGATATATGTATATGTATATGTATATGTATGTATAGAAAAACTGCACACAGAATTCTCTCTCTTATTTCCTTTCGTACTATTTTTATGCTATTTTATTTATTTTTGCGCAGGCGGCTCCGCTCTGCTGTTGTACTTTAAATTGCATCGAAGATTTCCAATACAGGATACAGAGGACGGCGAATGGGAGTCGTCGCCTCAATGACCGTCGATGGGGGGGGCGCAGTTTAATGGACGGAGAGGAAAAAGTTTAAGATGAGATTGCATTCAAATTGGATGCAGATGACCAAGGTAAAAAAAATAGAGAAACGGATGGAGAAATCATTTGAAATACGAGTAGTACTTCAATCAAGTATTTTTCAGAGATAATGATGGATGCCCAGGGAAAAGCAGTGCGAAATATGAACGAGAAGAAGGTTGAGAATGGGAAATTGAAGGAAAATATATGGATTTTATTGAATTGGTTTGTGGGAGACTTTGCTTAAATTTACAATAAATATTAAACGAGCTTTTCCACATGCCTCTGGAAATCTTCAAATATTCTATGAAAATGATAACAATAAATATTCTTTTCTTTTATGGCCGTATACTCCTGGCCGTATACTCTTCAATCTAGAAGCTTTTCCCCATCCCCATCAAGAACCCGCACCTTTCGCCTCGCCTTAAAATGCAACTGAATTTTATGGCTCGCTAGGAGTCCGAACCCCCCCTCCGACGATCGCCGGACAGCCCCCCTCCCCACTGGTTTGGCTGGCAAATATTTCTCTTTAAATTTTCCTTCATTCGATATTTTTCAGCGCGCCATAAACATTTATACGACTTGGCAATGCCAATGGATTTTCAATGAACGTGTTTGTTGTCCGCTCATAAAAAACGGAAATCGTACCCGTACCCGTACTCGTACCCGTACACGTAGCTAAAGACTTACCCGAGAGCAAAGAAAACAATACGCAGAAAAGTTGGAAAATTGGCAGACAATTGGCCGGGAGTTTTCAAGACTCGTGACTCGTGACTCACCTGTAAAGAAAATGAATGAAAATTTAAGTTATTTTTCCATGGCACAAATCATAAATCATTGCATGTTAATGGGCGACTCCACGCAACAAATATGAATAAAGATACAGATACAGATACATTTTCGTGTTGCAACAAATGATGAAGTCACGTAGAGGCGCTTGTGCGGCACGTGCCTCAAAACAGCAAAAATACAACAAATCGAGAGACAAAGCATAATTAACTAATTAATTTGCCAGACAGTCAAGGGGGGCAGCAGCAGCAGCAGCAGCAGTGGCAGTGGCAGCAACAAGCTTTAACTAAAAAAACTTTTGCAAACATTTTCTCAAAGTCGAGACGATAAGGAGGAGCATTCAAGGGGCAGCTAGTGAGTGGAGGCGGAGGGGCAGGGTGAGCGGGGGCACTAGTTAGTGGGAGAGCTAAAAACTGTGACTATATGTGTGGATGGATGGGCGGGTGGTCGCGAGGGCGTGTGCCTTTGTGTGCAACTCAAGCTTCTTTCACAGTTTCCCTTGTATCTACACTTTTACAGGGTATCAGAGCTTTGAACATATAAATAAAATATATAGATCCCTAGTACACAAAATCTGTAGGACTCATAGAGGGACGCATTCCGCTCCCAATCGATTTTTTCGTTAATTTAAGTTAACCCTTTTCGATCGCCTTTTCGCCATTAATCGCTGTCCTACCAGAACTATATTTCTGTAAGCTTAGATCTAAAAGGAAAAGCTATATAATCGAAATCGCTTAACATCAAAAATATAGGTAAAATCTGTCGTTAGACAATCGTATGTATACGATCTTGGATATAATCCTTAAAAATCTGGAGTCTAAGTGAATTTAAGTCTAAGGAAAGTCATCAAAAAATCAAGAAACTAATTCCATATCTTCCATAGCCACAATCGATCTTTGAGTGTATCTAATGCTTCGTTGAATATTTTTTTTTTGGCTTTGCTTTGCTCAAAGTTTATTTATTTTTTTATTTTTTATTTGCCAACATTTCAATCGCTATTTGCCAGCGTTTTAGCTCTTTGTTTGTTTCTTATTGTTTATGAGTTTTTGCGCTTGCTGACTTTTTATGACTTCCCTTTAACCCACAGCACACCCCACCCCGCTCCCCCTTGCCTACGCAACTGGCTGGGCCCCTTTCCCTTCTCCCTTCAGCGCTTTGGGGGCTTTTAATTAAGGAACGTTTTTTATTGCCCCAAAAAGTCACGTGACATCGTCGGGGACGCTCGCCATAAAATCAGTGCCCAGAGGAGGGATTGGATGGATGGATGGATGGATGGATGGACGGATGGATTGGATGGCTGGAGCGAGGACTTGGATTACTGCTGGCGCCTCTGATGAATGTGCGTCGTCCGTCTGGATGCTAAACGGAAGGCTATATCATATTTCACTCTTCGGATGAGCGATCGAAGCGAGGCGGCACACACATAATGAGAGGGGCGGGGGGAGAGCCCCCCATGCCTTAGTCACTTTGAAATGCTGCGATTATTTTCACAAAAATATTTATAAGAAGAAAGCGAAATGAGGTCACGGCAATCAATCTTTTCTGTACCTTAAAATTACATGCATAAATTTATGATTGAGCAATACTTATACTGCATACGTAAAAACGTTCCCAAAAAGGAGTAAATCTCTTAAGATATATTTTGTAGGAAACTTTTCCAGGAAGCGCTGCGAAAATATGATTCCAAAACCCATTCTTAAAGCTGTTTTCTGTCCTCAACTCTAAAACTCAAGAACTTTTTGGTTTCTCCTTGCTCGAAAATGCAAAAGTTGTAACTTAATTTCAGGCAAATGACTCTGCCACTTAACCCTGTCGCACCCGCACCCGCAGGCCACAGTCCCCCCTCCGTCCCCGCATCACGGGTATTATATGATCACATCAATCGGTCTTAAGTTAATAACACTTCCTTAAGTCTTCCTCTCAGGCTAAAAAATGCAAATTAGTCGAGAGTTTTGGGCCAACTTTCGAGTGTCGAAAACGGAAAAGTTTGCTAAGAATAAACTAGAAGAGTTATGCAGATTTTGATACCCTTTTTGGGGGGGTGGATATAACCACATGAGGAGGGGGAGGGGAGGGGCACCAGTTGATGCAAAGGACACAATTGTGCGTGAGCTTACCTCCAGGACGAGACTTGATTCCCTTTTCGGCAGTTGCCCTAATGCAACTTTTCTCTTGATTTTTCAGATTTAATATTTAATAAATATATTGTTCAACTTGTGCGGGCCGCTGGCGTGTTTTACGAAATGTTTTGCTTTGGAATAGAAATCGAAACAAATGTGGTATTTTTTAGGAATATTTTTTATTTTCTGAATGATGTATAAAAAGCCTGCTATGCGAAGCCAAACTGAATCGGAATACTATATGGAACATTTCTATTGGAAATAAATATTTCAGACTACTTTAGTTTGACAGAAGCTGTCTCGCTCTCCCTCTCTCTCTGTCTCTCTCCAGCAATTTCTGGGCCTAATGATCGATCCACAGCGAATTGGTGGAAACCGCTGAAACAATCCGCGGATGCAATTTACGGGCCGCATGAAATGTTGAAATGCTTTAACTGTTGTTTCGTGGATACGTGCACAAATAACCGTTATAATGTGGGCTAAAAAGAGACCAAGAAGAGGCAGCAGGGGCGAAGGGAGGGCGAAGGGAGGTGGCAGATAGGTATTGTGGTGCCCTGCGCCTCCTCGTGGCTCGGATGATGCCTCATCTGCTGCTCTGCCTCGCTGCGATGATGCCACACAATTATGTTGAATCACTCACGTATCTGAAGGATACACGAGAGAGGAGTATCTGTAAATGTTGCACCACACCAGACGGAGGGCCTTTATTTGTATCTTTGCGTGAGGGCTTTGTGGGTGTCGCAGAAACAAAGGATGAGAGGAGAGAGAAAGCATAAGGGAGAAAGAGGGGTCCCAGGGGGGGAAGGGAGGTAGAAAGCGAAGCAAGGAGAAGTGGAGACACCGAAATGCGATTTAAAAAGAGGTTGAATGAAAGCGAACGGAAATGCCATGCCACACAAATTATATGGGTCTTAGCCCTTAACGGATTACCCTCCCCCCTCCTCCTGCCCTCCTGTCCTCCTGTCCCTTTCCGGGGCACATTCAAACGAAAAAAATATGCTTAAAGTTCTCCAAAATTTCCCCCATAGAAACCTTTTCCCACTCATGCAATTTCCCCTCCAAGTCTTGCTCGAAGCAAAACATTTCCTTTGTCATGGGGGGAAAACTGCTTAGCCCTTAGCCCCCTTCTTCTGCTCCTTCAACAGAGCTCATCCGAGCGAGCGAGAGGGAGAGAGAGAGAGAGAGAGCTGGAAGCACTTTGAGGGGAATGTACATAGAAAAAGCAGGGAAAAGTCCTTAGCCATACAATGACTCGGTGGAAAACTAGTGAAAATTCCTGCGCTCCATGTACATAAATGCTGCATCAAGATGCTGATGGCATCCATGTCTGAGCGAGTTGCTGCACTCCGAAAACAAAAACAAAAACAAAAAACAAAAAAAGGCAGCAGAAGCCGAATGAACTTGAGCCACCAAAATGCGTGGCAGCCGCTGCCGCCGGGGGAGGGGAGGAGGCAAGGAGAAAAGTCAAGCGGGTTCAACGCACTAACAAAGGCAGGAGAGGCAGGGGGCAGGGGCAGGCAGCAGCAACAATGAAAATTGGCAAACAAATGTCAGACAGACAGAAAAGAACAGGACAAAGGCGGTGCCCAAAGGGAGGCAATGCGAAATGATGGCAAGACGGGGGATTTCCACAGGGTACAGGGGGCGGGGGGGGGGAGGGTGGGGTGTTAGGGCGCTTGTGTGAGAGGCGTGGTCATGGTCATATAAGCGACATGAATTACGCATTAAGTGAAATGAATTGCACAAAATTATCCTCAAATGCGTATGATATTATCGCCTAAGGGTTACGAAGCTTTGGATACCCCTTAAAAGTCAATATCCAATATAACGACTATAGAGAACCGGTAGATCGGATGGGAGATTTTTTTTTTTGGAGGGAAAGTCGTTGTCGTTGTGAAAATAATTAAAGGAATTCTCTTAAGAAAAATAAAATCTATGTTATTAATTTGTGGAAAAATGTGTGTGGAGGGGGCTATTTCCGCCACGAGTGCACCAAATTTTGCAAATAATAGCCAGAGTATGTTTCCTGTAAATAGGTTCTTCAAAAGTGAAAAATTATTCCAAAAAATCTCAAATTTTGGCAAAAAATCTGTTTTTGAACGCCTATTTCATTTCATTTCAGTTCATTGCTAGTTTGTAATAAAATTATAGCTTTGATATCCTCAGAAAATCGATCATTTCTAAGGCATAATGTATAGGGTCGATACTTTGTGAAAATTCGTAATTTTTTCCCTGAATTTAATCGGAAAAACGGCACGTTAAATTGGGTTTTCCAGCGATCGATTGATTCTCGTCTGCATGATAGTTACTTTATGATCTTTGCGGTTCCAATTTATATATAATAGATATCCCATATATCTATACCTTCAAATGAGAGAACAATTTCCGTACGGATTCCCAGAGATATAGACATTCAGCTGTGAATGCCAATCAGGATATATCTGCATATTCGCTCACCCTTTCTGCATTGCCTAAGATACCCTCTCCGCAGAAGGGCATAGCAAAGGGACCAATGAAAGCAACACTGTGGCCGCAAGACGGGTAGAGGGTAGTCCAAGGCGAGGCAGATGCTGCCCAAGTGAGGCAAGTGAGGATGGGTTGGTAGGAAGGGGGGGAAGGACAGTTAGAGGGGCGTTAGGAGGCGCTTCTAACCAGAGGCTGTCAACACACAAAACACAAACCAGATATTGGGCTGTACCCATCCCCATCCCCATCTCCCATCCCAAACATCTCCTGCCGAAAACCCATAAGAACTTCAAAAAGTTTTCCGCTTAACTGTTGCTGACCAAAAACAAAAAAGAAGTAAATATATTTTCCAGAGGCCCCTGAAGCGTGGACACGTGCATTAAACCACCATCCCCCCACCACCACCATGCTCTCCTCTCGGGGAAAACCCCTCTGGAACCAAACAAAAAAACACTCAAAAGAAAACGCACCTTGTTTTGCACATTGGGTTCTTCCGATTCGTTTCGCTTTTCATATATTCATATTCATATTAATATTCGTATTTTCGTTCGCTTAGGGTTTCCTTTGTTTTTCCGTGCTGTGCTGTTTGCTTTAATATCTTTTTTCTTTACTAATAACTTTTTGTTTTTGTTGAGGTTTTTTTTATTGCTGGGGCTTTTCCGTTATGCGTAAATTTTACGTAAATTTCAGAGTTGAAGGATACGACACGGACACGTACTGCCGCCACACGACTTCCGATTCGTTGGAGAACTCAGCGCACACTGAAATGTGCGATGGAGCCTTGGGGTTCGGGCCAGCACAGCCAGAGCCAGTTGAGACCAGTAGACCGGGCCAGAACAGGCTTAGGCCATGGCAGGGGCAGAGGCAGAGACAGGTTTCGTGTGTGTGTTTTTCGCCACCACTTGGCAGTAACAAAAGCGACTACAACGGCACTCAAAAGTCCTGAGCACTGAAGAAACAGCTGATGTTTTAGCCGGTTCTTACAAACGGCGAATTGGCCCAGCGGCCAAGAGAGTAAAAGAGAGTAAAAGAGCGTAAAAGAGCGTAAAAGAGCGTAAAAGTAGATAAAAGAGAGACAGCGAGAAGACAGCAATGCCATGCACTGCCAGAAACAATCGAATATCCTATTTTAATCCTTATTCGAATATTTTTTAGGATTTTTTTCAAAAGTATTTTCCACAAACAGTCAGTATATATTTTGGGGATATTTTTTAAGTTTTTTTTTCATTTATTTTCTTTTTTTTTTTAGATATTTTGTAACTTTTTTTTTTTTGATATTTTGAAGATAATTTTTGGGATTATTTTCCATGGTTTTCTTTTAAAAAAATTCCAATTTTGTAGGAATATATAATATAATATATTTTTAAATGGTGTTTTCTGTGTTTTGAGGATATTTTTCCTTGAGATTGAATTTGGGGATATTTATAAGCTTCAATACAGGTACAATTTTTGAAAATATTTCTAGAAAATGTTCGAAACCCTTTTCGCACCTGGCAATGCCATAACTCTTTCTTTGTCTATTTTTCTCTCTTCTTGAATGATTTTTTAGAGTTTAAAGTTGTTACAATTTTTTACGATTTTACCAACGCCAAAAACTTTTTATAAATATTTTGGAAAATTCCCAAGTTTTTATATCTGCCTGGCAATGCCATGCATTCCTCTCTCTCGCGCTCTCTCTCTCTCTCTCTCTCTCTCTTAAAAATCGCTTTAATTCGCCTTTTCTGCTCTCCACAAAAAGAGCCTGTCCTCTCCCAGAAACATTAATTTGTTTGTATCTGCGCAGTAGAAAGGACCTTCTCTGGTCCCTCCCACGCCCACTCCCTCCCACCTCCCCTGCTTCATGCAGTCAATAAAAGAACTGCTGCAAAATTGAACAAGTTGCCGCCTGAAGCCCCCGAATAATAGCAGCCTCCTCCACCCAAGGCCCCCCCTCTGGAGCCCTATTTGCTTTAAAATTATGTTTGTCAGAGCTCTCCACTGTGCAATTTGTGTGGCCTGTCCTGTCCCTCCATTTGATTATTGCAACTCGCACGGATGAGTGGAGTGCATTGTGCAATGGACAAGGTGCAAGGTACAAGGAACATGCCATGCATGCAGGGAGGTCGGTGGGTCGGTCGGTGGGTCGGTCTCGGGAAAGTGCAACCACAACAGGCTGCGCGACAAAGCAAACGCAGGCCCAGCCGACACTTGACCCACCCACCGACCCACCGACCCCCCTCTCAATCGGGATGCCACAAAATGTTCGCACACATCTGCTCTGCGTAACTTCGGCTCCAAAAAAAAGGGTGGTAGGCGGTGTGGGGGGTGGCTCACCACCCTTTTGTGATAGTAATTATCCATCGAATGAGCGCGTAACGAAGTTAGCGGGTGGAGGGAGGATCTGGGACATAATACGGCCCTCCTCTAGGGCCACGAAGTGAAGTGGAGTCAAGTGCTGGAGGGGGGGGAGGCAGTCGTACTCCCGGCTCGAAGGAGGGCCCAGAAGCAGAAGGGTTAAAGTGGTTCCTCACTTTCCTGGGAGGTTCCCTCTCCCCGTTTTGTCCTGCCACAGTTGAGGCGGGGGGGTGGGGGGTGGTGATGGGGCTCCTAGAACATTTAATGGGGTTAAGTGAGTTATGATTATTTCAGGAGATATAGGGGAGGGCCTGGAACATGCAGCAAAAAGTTGCTGCCACACATGTGGTTTCGTTTGGTTTATTTATGGCACAGACGCCCAGCCCTAGCCCCGCCCCAGCCCTAGCCCTAGCCCCAGCCCCAACCCCAGCCCTAGCCTCTCCCAGTCTCAGTCTCCGACTCTGACTCTGACTGTGTTCCCCACACATTTTGAGGTCCTTGGTGTGCCTTCGTGCCTTCGCAGACAGAAAACAAATTAAAGCCGGGTGACATTTTTATTGCTAGTTAGCCTTCAAGAGAGTGGTGTGTGTGTGTGTGTGTGTGTGTGTGTGTGTGTGAGGTCCCTCCGAGAGCAATGCTCTCCGACTTCCGAAGGTAAATGAACTCTTCTTTGTGTGCGGCAGGAAATTTCCTCAGCCTTAAACGGATTTCCCATTAAAGAGTCACTTCCGTTTGGGCCAATTTTCAATTAGATTGCGCCATTCCACAGAGCTTGACGGACTTATGACCGTCTTGGCCAAAGTCCCAGCGAAGCATCGAAGATTTCACAGGAAAAACTCATTGGGAAAAGCGAGTCAAAAGAAGAGAAAACTTGGCGGCAAATGAAATCTGAAAGGATGAGGGAATGTGGAGGTTCAATCCTGAAAGAAAGATACGCAAGGAGGAGGGATCCCAAAGAGGGAATGAAAACAGAATTCTAGCTTGGATTTTCGTCCCCTCAAAAATCGTACAAATTTCCCCGTCGGAAAACGTACGCCTCATTAGGCAGGAAAGTCGCAACATAATTATAGGGAAAAAATTCGTACAAAAAAGAGCAAAAAGTATACTACAATAAGCCTGTTTCTCCCTCTCTCCCTCTCTCTCTCTCTCTCTCTCTCTCTCGAAGAGGCTCCTTAATCAGGGCAAGCGACCTGCAGTTGAATGTCCTTTTTATGCCACAACATGAACGCAGGACGGACTCGAAGAAAACTTTGAGCAGGCACCATTATGAGGCCAAGACTTTCCCTTTCCCTTTCGCTTTTTTCCTTTTGTTTTTTTGCTTTTTGCTTTTTTGTTGTTGCCATAAGACGTCTTTTGGCTTTAAGCTCTTTTCTTTTTGCACCTTTTTCGTCACTTTTCCTTGGCAAGAAACGAATGAATGAATGAATGAACGAATGAATGAACGAATGTTCTTTATCTGTCGCTTTGGTTGGGTTTCGTATTCGGGCGGGCAGACAACCTGTAAACAGAATCCCATTCGAGGGTCAACACGCGGGCACATCCATCCATCCAACCAACCATCCATCCATCCATCAATATGGTTCTGTATTTGTTCTGATGGAGCTCTCAATTTGCCGAACTTTTCCAACAAGTTTTTCCCTACAGCAAATAAATAAACATTTTTCCATGTCTAGACGTGGCTTTTGTTGGCTGAATGTGCTACGGGGCTTTGTTAGGTAAAAGTTTTTATAAATATCATAAATTATTGATGGATTTGGCTTTATTAATGGTAGAGGAGATGTGACAATTTCGTAGATCCCACAATTAGGCGTGGAAATTTTTGGAAAACTCATACTCGCAGACGATTATCAACAAAAATTGTTTGATTGAGGAATGAGAAAAATGTGGGCCTCGTGTGGAAAACAAATCAAAATTTGTTAACAATTATTTGCATTTTTGAAGAGTGCTTAAACCTCATTACTGGAAAATAGGTCTGAACATTTTTTCTTAAGTATGATAAAATCATAGAACAAATCTTTTTTGAGGGTTGGGTAACCGAACCTAAATTTAAGCACCAAACATCGATAAAAAATGTAATATTTCTGTTTTAAAAAATTTCAAATATAATAGTCGCGGTCACCAACACTTTAAGAGCTTTGACTATATATCCTTAAGATAGGCATAATAATGAGGACTATCAAAATGCTTTAAAAATACAACCTACATATCTAAAAATTTAAAAGTAAATAATAAAAACGGACAATTAAGCTTATTCTTCCACCTCCATCGAAGCTTTGCTGCTCCCGAAACATAGGTGGCGTCCATGCACCACAGGAAACTTTTGAAGCTTTAGCCAAGACACAAACCACAAGCCACCCACAAATGGCATATCAATTTCACACTGGCTCCCCCAGCCGGAGATCAGCAAAAGTCAAAGCGTTATTATTTAAAATTTCAATCACTTGTAATAATTATTTCAATAAATTGTTAAACATAAATAACACATAAATAATAGCATTCAATATTTTTGTATGGCTGGCGGCACAAAACTTTAGCAAACAACAACAATAAAACGTTTCTTGAGCTTTATTTTGATATTTTTATTACCGGGAAAAATGTTAGTCAAGGAAGGAGCGTTTTTTGTTAGCCTGAAAAAGGGGGGGGTTAGGCTACAAAGAAAAACAAATAATAATAATAAATAAAAACAAAACAACAGAAAAACACGAATAAAATCGTTGGAGTAAATATGGTTTTTGGTTTTTGTAACATTTTTATTAATAATAATATATTTGCATCATGGCTTCTGCGCATCCGTTTGCTTCTCTGGTTAAATCATATATTTATAAACATTAAAAATTATAGCGAAAAATGAATTCTACGTAAATGTTTCGTTGACGAAAAAAAAAAAAAATCTTAAACTATTAAATTTTGAGCTGAAAATATACAAAGAGATTTATAGAGAGAATAGATTCAATGATTAGTTATTATATCGCATTTCTTTTGCGTTTCAGATGCTTAAACACTTAAAAATGGGCGTGTACATAATGTGGTTATATTAATTAATTAATTAAGAGCATAATTAATGGTAAACATATAAAAAAAAATCATTGGCACAAGTTGCAGTCAAAATTAACAATTAATTAAGTAGGAAAACAAAGGAAATTGCTGTTAAAAAAATATATAGACATTATTTTTTGTCTTGCCACTGTTAAGGAGGAGCTGCTTGATGAATGGAAAAAGATACTTTGCACATTTTGCACAGTGGTTCGAAACGTAATCGATCGTACAACTTAGCTTAGAAATTGAGAATACTTTTGGTTCAACTAAAATTAAACATAATTCTTTAGGTATTTATAATAAATGGAAATTTCGTAAGTGCACTTTGTGAGGCATATAAAAATTAATACAGAAATTCAAAGATTATTTCCATAATTTCTCCGTGATTGCAACAACAACAAACAACAGTAACGTGTGGTGTGTGTCTGTGTGGTGTGTGTGTGTGTGTGGAAATGATCACATCTCTCAGGCAGCGAGAGCAATTGCAATAATGATAATCACACCAATTACAATGAGGCACAAAGTGAGCAAATCGTTGGGTGTAATCAGGCCCACGGTGCAGGCGACAAAAACGTGCTCAAGTGTTGTCAAACCGCCTCGTGCCGCGGCGCCACCAACTGCCGCATCTGCTGCATCTGCTGCTGGTGCCACACTGCGCACTTCGCCAAAGACAGAGAGCGCCTTGGCGCTGGTGGTTGGCTGCTCGTCCTCCCCTTCCTCCTGCTCCTCCAGCACCACTGCCGCCGGAAGTCCTTTGCGCGTCTCACTTACATCGCCACTGCTCTTGCCCTGCTTCTCCTGCGGCTTCCCCTGCGGCTCCTCCTCATTACGTGCTGAAGTATCGTTAATTGGTATATCATCATGGTCATCGTCATCATTGTCGTTGTCGTTGTCGATCGATTGGTTGGCTTCATCGGCCACTGGTGTCGTCTGGTGTTCTGCTACCAATTCTGCTCCCACTTTGGTTTCATAATTGAGTCTCACCTCGGAAATGCTTAGGTTGAGGGCAGGGGTCTCGTAAACGATGCTCTTGCGGCGTGGGAACGGCCCTGCAGAGTCGCATTCGTCCAGAGTCTCGTTAAATTCGGTTTCGTTGCTTTCTTCAGTTGGTTTCCAGCTAAATTCTCCCTCTTCCAGCTCGAATCTGCATTCGTTTTGTGAAGTTTCGTCAAGTTGGTACTCGTTAGGTTTATCCTCGCTCAGTTCTCTGTCGTCCATTGGTTCTTCGTCAGTATCCCGTTCGTCTAGTGGATTTTCTTGTATCTTTAAGGTCTCACTGGCCAGCTTATAGACCTCTTCGCTAAGACTAACAGTTTCGTCCAGTTTGGCCTCACTCTCCCCACTCCCCTCTGATTCCTCATTGTCCGTCAAGTCGCTTAAGCTAATTTCAATATCTTCCTCAAGACTATCGTCTGAGAGAGCTTCTTCGCCAGGTCTCAGCTCTGTTTCGCCCCTGAATTCTTCTACATTTTTGGAACCGCTTTCCGTATTTTCCAGCTCCTCTCTCAGGCTCTCCAGAAGCTCTTCTTCTGTGGGCAGAGGTGGAAAACCATCCTCCCTGGCATCCAGATGCGCAGCTCTCTCTGTTTTCTCCGTATCCGTTTGCTCCTCGTCATCGCTGGAGGATTCCTCTGAGGCACTGATGGACACCTCGGAAACATAGTGTTCCCGCACCTCGAAGCGGCTGTTGTAGGTTGTCTGCAGTTCCAGCGAGGCATTGGCATGGTGGTTGTGGTTGTGGTTCCCCCCCAGCGGATAGTCGGTGAGACTTACATTGCCCGAGTCGGGATTGGAGGAGACCTCTTCTTCCAGGGAACTCAACGAGTCAAAGTGGGTTTCCACTCCCGCTGGCGCCTCTGAGAGAGCGAGCATCTTGGCCGACTCCTCTTGCCTCTGAATATGGGCCTCCCCGTCCAGGACCAGGACCGGGGGCTCCTCTTCCTCCATCACAATGCGGATTTTGCTTGCGTAGATGCGGTTAAAGTTGGGCGATAGCTTCAGGGCGGTGTCCTCTTCCTGATCCGGATCCGGATCCTGTTCTGGTATCGTTTCTAGCTTATAACTACAAATACTACTACAACTGCTAGCACTATCGTTAGGGGAGGATGTGTTTGAGGCTGTGGGGCTAGTAGTAACATCACTTGCAACATTCAGAACTCGATTAGTAGCGAACGAGGAGGAGGAGGAGGAGGTAGTAGCTGTTGCTGGGGGCATAGCGGGAGCATTAGTAGTGGTGGAGGCGTAGGCGGAGGCGCAGGCGGAGGCGGATGCTGTGGAGGCTCTGGCGGCGGGCGATCCTTGGGCATCTCCTTTACCTGTGTGCTGCTGCTGCTGCTGCTGCTGTCGATGCTTCCTCTGCTTGGGCTGCTCTTCGATGCCGAAAATGGCGGCCAGCTCCTCGCTGGAGTTGTACTGCGACGGCGATGAGGAGGTGCCACGCACGGGCGTCAGCTGCAGCGGCTGCGGCGACACCGAGCACGAGGCGGTCGTCTCCGGATGTGCCTCCCGCGGGTTTGTGGTGCAACTGCTGATCGTATTCGTGTTACTGCTGGTGCTCATGGTGCTATTGGTGGTGTTATTCGCTGTGGTGGACTGCACGTCGTAGGACGTGGTGCTGAATGTCTTGATGGGATCGGTGCTGGGTGCATGGTAGTCGCTGCTCTGCGACTTGATATAGTCGCTCGAGGAGTACGGATTGAATGAGGTGATGCTCGAGGAGAGCAGGCGACTGGCGTTCGAGGGACTCGATGATTTGGCCAGGCAGTCGCTGCTGCTGCTGAAGGAGCTCGCTGTGGTGCTCACATTTGGTGGACAGCTGCTGCCTCCGCCACTGTGGCTGTGGCTGCCACTCGTGATGCTGGGGGCAGTGGTGCGTTGGTCGTCGGTGGTTGATCCAGATCCAGTGCCTGTGCCTGTTCCTGTGCCTGTGGCTCTGCTTCCCCCCTTCGCCTGACGCTCACACTCCTGCATTATTTTGTCAATCTCCTCGAGCGTCTCTGGAACGGTAGAAATGAGAGTGGCATCAGCCCCGGCAGCGTCAGCGATGGTAGCTGGATCAGCGTTTATATTACAGGCAGCCGGCAGATTATCGTAGTCCGGCTGGGCCTCGGCCAACTCGCTCAGCTGCCGCATGCAGCGGCGGGCGATGTGCTCCATCTTCTCCGATTGAATGGGATCCAGTTTCTTGATGAGTGCGGGCATCACCAGGTGCTCCCCCTGGGCGCCACCGGTGGGCTGTTTCACCTGCCGTGCCTCATGGACGATCACGGGCGGTTCGGTCGTCACAATGTCCTTCAGGATCTTCTCGCAGACGGCGTTGGCCGCCTCGGAGACCTCATCGATGGCGCGTATGAGTTTGCCCTCCTTGTGGAGTTTCCGTTGGGGCTGCATTTGGTACTCCTCCTCCCCTTGGCCCGCATCGGGCAGATTGTCGAGCAGCATTTGGCCGCATCTCTGGGCCGCCTTGGACACGGCATCGATCTCCTGGAGCTCATCCTCGAGCTTCTGCTGCTCGGCATTCAGCTTGGGCCTGGCGGCCGTAATCAGGGCCTCTCGGCGCAGTTCGTGGAGCTCCTGGCTCAGCTTGATGCTGCTCGCCTGGGCATCCTGCGCGATCTTGTTCAGGGCATCCTCCAGGAGCGGCTCGGGTGTCAGGCTCTTCCTGGGGGCTGCCACAGGCGGTGCCTTTGGCGGCTCTTCCCTGGTACTCAGACGCTCTGGCAGATGGGCAATGGCTCCGCCCTGACTGGGATGGCGGAAGGGTATGGCATGGGCCTTCTTCTGCACCGCCTCCATCTCCTCGTCCTGGGCCTTGAGCTTCCGCAGGAGATCCAGCGTGGCGGGTATGTCGTTGGGGGCCTCTGCCTGGAGATTCGACATGCTGCCCGCCCGCTCGATGCTCTTCGTGAGCTCCATGTAGCTCTGGAGATCCCCGCCCGAGGGTTTCGCCGCATCCCGATGGATCAGATTGTAGATGTTCGCTGATTGGGTCCGTGTGGCCCGCTGCTTCTTCTGCATCGGATAGTGGAAGCTCGCCTTGGGTCCTGGCGGATCCTTGCGCAGGGCCCGCACTGCCAGATCGTCCTTCACGATGTCCGGCGAGGTGCTCTTCTTCTTCTTGATCACCCGAACGGGCTCCACGTGCAGATAGTCCGACTGGGGGGCAGGCACAATGGGGCCCACGGGTATACCGAACGGCGGCTGCCTCTCGGACGAGCGGTGCTGCAGATTCGCCAGCTGCAGGTTCCTGTACGCCACATCGTCCCGCACCAGATCCGGCTCTCCTGTCGGCGAGTCCTCGTCGTCGTACTCATCCGCATGGGCCAGGGCGAACTTCTCAAAGTCGCTGGGCGTGGGCACCCGCATCTTGGGCGTGGCAGCTGGCTCCGGCCCCATTGGGACCATCTCTGCCTTGCTCTCCTGTGGCTCTGTGAGTCCCAGACTCTTGTAGATGGCCTCCAGCTCATTGATGGCCTCCTCCAGATTGGCGGGCTTCTTCCGCGGGAAGTACAGGGGCGCCGCCGCGGGCAGACTCTGCTTCCTCTCGGGATAGACCGGCGGCGGGGCCTGCTGATGTTGCTCTCGCTTCTCGGCCACATATTCCTCGTACTTGTTGGGCAGATCCTCGCCGGATCGGCGCTGGTAGTGGTGCGGCATGGAGTTGGTCTTTTGCACATCCCGATGCCTGATCTCCACATAGCTGGGCTTGATCTGCAGACTGCCACAGACCACACTGTCCTGATCCAGCGGGGGATTGTGGGCGGGTGCCGTGGGGGGCGCTGGGGCTCTCTTGGGCTTCAGCACCTCCGAGTACATGGGCACGGGATATCCGCCGCGCAGCTCACTCAATCGGGAGCTCGAGATGGAGCGGGGCTTCGCGGTGGGCTGCGGGGCAGCCGCTGCTGTGGGCAGACCGCTCTTCGAGGTCCTCAGCATGCCGCTGGAGGGCGGTGTCTCCTGCTTCTCCGCCTCCATCATGTGTATGGGCTTGCGAGAGCGCGGCGTGGCATCTGCCACATAGTGAAAGTCGATGCCATTCGGCAGGGATTGCTTGCCGGGATGCGCATTCCGCTCCGAGCGAGTGATGAAGCGCCGATGATGCTGCGGCTGCTGCTGCGGCTGCTGTTGGCTCGGCGGAGCACTGGCTATCGAGGAACTGGGCTGAGAGTTCAATGAGTGCACGGACTGATAGTGGGGCGCCGGCTGCCATATCCTGTCGTCGGAGACACACCTGCCGCTGTGGTCGAAGGCATAGGAGACGGGCCGCAGATCCCCCGAGCTGGAGCCGACGGCATGCACACGCCTCAGCGGATCCCTGGGCGGCGGCGGCGGCGGCAGGGGCTTGCTCAGCATCCTGCCATTCACATTCTGCAAGTGGATGTGGCTGTCGTAGCTGATGCTCCGCTTGCCCTCGTTCTGGATGGCATTCTGCAGGGGCCTCTGCTGGGGCTGCCACTGGACGTAGGCGGCATTCGGCTGGTAGATGGACAGCGGCAGCGGCTGCGTCTTGTAGCGCTGCGAGTTGGGCAGCGGCGGCACGCCCCCGTGGCTCTGCTCTCCGTCGCGCGAGAGGCGTTTGTAGTAGCGCTCGTTGCGTGCCGCACGGCTGCGGCGACTGTTCTGCGACTGCGACTGCTGCGAGGAGCCCTGCATCAGGGCCTGGCCCCCGCTGTGGATGCTCTCGTCGCTGCGGTACTTGGAGAAGGTGGAGGAGTTCAGTGAGATCAGCTCCTCCTCCGCACTGGAGTGATGTGCCCCCGGGGGCTTCCTTTGAGCGGAGCGGGATTTGCCCCCCATCGGGGGGTGGAAGGGCTGTTGGGGGTGCTGCTGTTGCAGGAGCCCCCGTCTGTCCAGGGAATTGCTCATCGATCGATGGTAATATCCGGCTCCCGGTTGATTCTGGTAGTACGGTTCCGGCTGTTGCTGTATCGTTTCCACTGGCAGGAAAAACTCATGATCTATCGACTGGGGACGGTGCGGGGGTGGTGGTGGCGGCGCCTGTTCCTCGTATCGGCTGCTGGCTCTCGAGGCCGAGGATTTCCCTGGCTTTCCCTTGGGCTTTCCGCTGCCTGTCGTCTGTCGTTGCGAGGGTACAAAGCCGGCCTTGCGATCCTCCTCACTGGACGATGGACTGCACTCTGCGGCATCCTTTTTCTTGCCTCGAAACAGCCGGCCGAAGGACCATTTCTGTTTGTGGGACAGCTGCTGGGAGGAGCCTCCTATACTCCCGCCCTGATTGGCCCTCAGTCGATCCATCTGCTGCTCCTCCTGCTGCTGCTGCTGCTGCTGCTGCTCCGCCTGCTCCTCTGCTGCTGCTGTCTGGTGAAAGTCCTCGTCGTAGTTCTGGTGGTAGTGGATGTCCGCCTTGGTGGATATCACTTTCGTGTCGCTGTGCCGTTCGTCCGTCAGCTGCAGCTCCTTGGGCAGCGGCAATTGGGGCCGCCAAGTGGTCTGAACAGTCTGCAAAAAGAACCAAACGGAAAAAGCAATCCCAAGATTAGTTTTGTTTTTGTTGCAAACTTTAAACGGAATCGTAGATAATTTATGTGTAAGCATTATGTTTTATTTGCACTCAAGGGGCGGGGCGGGGCGGTGCGGTGCGGGGAGGCAGGCGACTTTCATTGGAAACTTAAGATAAGATTGTGTCTCAAAGGCCTTTCGGGAGATAAGGCCCCGAACAAATAGTCCGCTAGACTTTAACGATCTTTTGTGGCCGAATGTATCTGAAAGATAGTTGTGTGTGTGTGTGTGTGTGTGTGTGTGTGTGTGTGCTTTTAACGACCTCACGTCGCCCCCCTTACACACATTTACATGACAACTCGAAATACTAGAAATAGATGATCTTAACTGAAGCTCTTGGGCCAACAGGGTCGTTGGCTTTAAAGTCTTTGGGGAGATGATCACTGCGAGACTTCCAAATGGAGTTCTTTCGCGGCATTGGTTCAATAATCATCTAAAAGCGGATCTAAACATTTGCCAATTGGCTATCTTTCAGAGTCTCTAAAGGTCTTCGTTCTGGAGATCTTCTGCAGTCTTTAAACGGTTTTCATCTGGGATTTTGCTAGTCTCCACGAGGAAAGACCCTTGGGGGTTCTATGTCTTTCCTGGTCTCTGAGGATCTTCTAACTGGTGATCTCTAGCTCGTAGATGACTTAGAGCCCACGAAGATTCAAGGCACAATTCTCTGAATCTTTTTACTGGGAATCTGCGAATCTTAGTCCAAAGATTCGTTCAGCCCTAGATAGATATTTCACTCTCTAACAATCTCCACTACCTTTGTGGATCCGCTTGTTGGGTAAAGTATTTTTTAAGGTATTTTCTTTGTGCTTTTTATGTCATGGAATTTGCATGCAGCTCCCACGCTGATTGGAATTGAGAGCGGAGCGGAAGAGGCTCATTGCGATGATCATAATTATCAACACAATTTAGGTACTTAGCAAGGTACGTGGAATGATGACTAAGGAATGGTCTTATCTACGAGTAATTGTTGGATGTTTAGGGTGTTCTCGGAACCCATTTGCTGGCTCTATTTTATGATCCATCAAAGCTCGATTGTGGCCCATTCAATGGTCAGCAAAAGCCTCTTTAATCTTATCTGCAATTCAGTTTTTTTTTTGCTAATTAATTTAATTAACTTTACAGCCCTCTCGCAGAGCAACCCACAATTCAATTTCAATTTCAATTTCCATTTCCATTTCATGCCACAAATTTTGTATCTTTTTTTGGTTGTTGCGGATATTAAACAAAAATAAACCAAATTGCGTGTGAAATGTCGAATTTGGGTCTGTGTCTGTTTCAGAGGGTGTGGGGGCAATATCATTATGATATTTTTGTTTATACAGAAAGGCGGGGGTGCGTGGGGCAAGTGTGGATCTCTGGATGCATCATTTCCGTTGCTGACGCCATTGAAAATATCACCAGAAGAGAGGACGGACTATGAAGAATATCGAACAGCGTTAAGGGCAACACTTGTCTCTGGCCTGGAGTGGAATATAAACAGAATACAGCTCTTGCTGTAGGGAGGGAGGGAGGTAGCCATGGGCATAAGAAGAGCCAATTGTTTGTTGTCGAACGATACTCGATATGGCTTGCATCTGCTGGGGCCGGACACTCGATATGGTTTACATCTGCGAAAGGGAGAGGTCTCCGCACTTTAATTTGTCATCGGAATAATGGATGACTATAATCCGCTCCATGTGGCAGTTATGCCCCATTGAAAGATCACTGACTGATGGAAGTTATGGCCAATTGGAAGATCGTTCCATCTGCCAGCTGTGGCACATTGAAATATTGCAAAACTCAAAAGATTACTCTTCCGAAAGATCTACAAAGAACATCACTTGAGCAGATACTCATCTATTGATGAAGATTCTATGGATCGCAGTATTTCCCCATGAAGATCTCCTCCTGCCCCTGTTGAGGGCTCTTCAAACTCTCATAAAACCGAAACACATTCTGGGAACTTGTTCGCTTTCAACGAAAACTTCCCATCAAACAGATGTCATCATGTCCAGGTCTTGCGGTCTTGTCAGCCCGTGATTTACGTATGGAAATGTACCCCTAAATACATTTTGAAACGTGATTCAGAATCTGCTTAGAGTCAAATTATAGTTTACATTTATGGACTATATTTATGTGAATTACATGAGAAACATTTCGCTATGGGAACATGGGGCAATGGGAATTTATGGGTCTCCTAAACAGCTGCGTAATGTCGGGCATTTTGCCAGTAAAAAAGTTTGAGGGAAAAAAATAAAACCTATATAGAGGCTGAAAATCACTCATACGCACGGACCGCAACCACGTCCAAAAATCTATGGCGTAAGCCGAACCAAAAAACAAAAAAAAAACAATAGAAACGTATATCAAACGTCTGCCGGGGGAAACTATCTATAAATAATCACACGCAACTCCAGGCTGCGCGAAAAAAAAAAAACAAATAGAGATCCACACAAAAGGCATTTGGATTCCCCAAAAACTCAAATGGCAGAAAAAAGAAAAAAAAAAACAGAAGGAGCGAAAACTTATAAATAAAAACGGGTCTGCGAAACAGTACGGGAATTATGTGTGCGATCCTATATGGCTATAACTCAAACACAATCCGTTCTGCGATCCGTTCCGATGCCGATTCCGATTCCGCTTTCGAACCGATTCAATCCGACACGAGCACGGGCTTTTTCTTGACTGAAAGTAAAGGAAAAACTGTGTGCGCACAGCACAGATCGGATCGATCCAATGCGATGCGATGCGCTGCGCTGCGATCCCCCCAAAAGCTCCACACAAGAAGCTCCCTCCCTCTGGGGCGTAAGAGAGCGGCCGAAAGAACTTAAGAGAGCGACAGGCACACGGTGGGGTGGGTCTAAGAGAGAGAGAGAACTTTACATGGGTGGGAAATAGAGGCAGCAGGGCGTGATATGATGTAGGGCGGAGGACTGTAGGATTCCCCAAGGCACAAATCTCAATTAAGTAAACAGAAAATTGAATTTAAATTGATTTTTTCTCTTGGGTTTTTGTTGGGATTTGAGATCATTAAAAGTGTATTACGAATGGGCGGGGGCCGAAGGTAAAGTCAATGAACTTTTAGGCGCTTTAATTAAGATTTCAAAATACTATATGTATCAATTAAATGGGAAAAACTCTTTGGGTGAAGGTGGTTTCATAGGGGAACGATTTTCAGATGACGGGCAAAAAAAATGACTAAAAAATTCGTTGCGTACAAATACCAGAAATACTACTATGTAAAATACTATATAGAAGAGAGCAGAAATTACTAGGATTTCCTTCAAGAAAATAATTAAAAATATAAATAAAAAAATAATAAATAAATAAAATAAAAAATAATAAAAAAAAATTATAAAAAAAAATAATAAATAAATAAAAACTTAAAAAAAACCGAAAAAAGTACCACAAAACAGTTTAAAAAATACTTTGCAAACTGCTGAAAATTAGCATAGAATACTGGAAATAAATACAAAAAAATTCTTAAGCAAATACAAAAAAATACTAAAGAAAATACCAGAAAATACTTGACTAAATACCAAAAAATACCAAAACTACTAGAAAGTCAGAAAACACTAGAAAAATTACTAGAAAAAAATACTTTTGAAAATACTTTGAAATACTTAAACATTAATGCTAGAAAAAAAAACCTGCAACAGCTTAGTTACCAGATAAATACAAGATACTAAAAGAAATTCAAGGAAAACATACTCCTCTCCCTTGCAGGAGAAATGTGTCACCTTTTATGCGGGACTGGGACTGGGACTCTGACTCGGACTGGGACTGGGACGAATACGAGTAAGAGTATGTGGGGATGTGTCTGTGTCTGTGTCTGTGTGTGTCTGCTGCTCGATTAACAACATCATTAATGTCAAGATTCATTTGGGTTGTGCCTCGAAAAGCAACTTCTGGGGTTATGAATGTTATAGCCGAAAATAGCACTGCGCCAGTGCTCTCTATAATGCTGATCGAAGATTGCTCTACTTTCGTCAAATAAATATGCCAGAATGAATCATTTCACCGACATTTACTAATGCAATTAACTTGAGGTGGAGAGGAAGAAAATACAAAAAAAAAAAAGGAAAATATTTAGACAGCTTGGAAAACAAAAAGCGAGGGAAAAGAACCATTCGAGTGCTATGCGGAAGATGTTTGTGCCACGAAGGCAAAAAAAAAAAAAGAAACTAAAGTGCAGGCCGCCCCGTAAGTGGGTGAATTCTAATTTTAGATGGACATTTTCTAGATACTATACATACATATATTTAGAGGTGATTCCGAATGAAACAGGCAGATACAGATATGCTGTATATGGGTCAGAGTTTCTCAGGAGTTTATACGAGGCTTTTCCTCACCTGAAAGCCCACCAGCTGCAACTGCAACTGCAACCTTGGCTGACTAAATTCTCGGGAAAAACATGTTTTCCCTCTGTATTTCGAATAAAAATTAATTTTAATTGGGTTTTGGCTTATTCAAGTTTTTTTTTTTGGCAGCTGCGCGAGCAATTGAAAAAGTTAATGAACTGTGACTCGATTTTGCAGAAAGAGAAACAAAATATATATCAAGAAATGTATTGGCAAGTTTAATGACTTTTGATTCTGTTAAATTTGCCAGCAAACTTCAAAGCGAAACATATAAAATACACAAAGATCGCAAAGATCTCTGATTTGTCTGCTAATTTATTTATAAATTGTGGCAGAGTTTTTGCCGCATGCCACATCCGCTTGCGAGAGTCCATCTCCAGCTCCATCGCCACAGACAACACTCCGAAAGAAGCTGAAATTCCAGCGAAATATCTGTGTCAGAGGCACAGATTATCGCACATATTATGCAAAAGAGGCTCGAATGAAGAAACATTTCTGACAGCAGCGGCAACAAGTGGTTTCGCTCGGTTCGGGGTCTGGTCGGGCTGCTGGTCGAGCTGCTGCTGGAGTGGTGGGTTCTTTCACTCCCGTTCTAATCTCCCGACAGCCACAAACGAATGTCTCTGTCTTCCCTCCACCGAAGCGTGCATAATCTTTACTAATTTCTCTTGTCAGTAGGAAGGGTCAATGACAGAGCTGCCCTCTCGTTTGCCCCATTCCCCGGAAAACTTTGGGAAAACCCAACCGCCCCCAAAGCGTTCTGTTCGTATCGTTTTTCATTATTATTTATGCACAGCACGTGTTGCATTGCTGTCTGGTCCGGTCTGGACGGTTGTGGGGGGTGTCTACTGTTGTGGCAGCTCTTTAAACTGCAGCTGAAACTTGTGGCAGCTCCCTTCTAGCTGCTGCTGCTGCTGCCCGTTGCAACTTGTGACGAGTGCGTGATACTGCTGCCGCTTGCTGTGCTGTGCTGTGCCGTTCCTATTGTTGTGGCGGTTGCTGTAATGCAATGCCTTGCGTGAGTGAACAGCACCAAAGACCAGAGCGGGTGGGGGGGGCAGGAGTCACATATATTCGAACCAGGAAGTAAATTCAGTTTTTCTCGCATAATTATGCATATTTTTTTGTTTTTTCTCGTTTACACATTAAAAGCCACCGAAAATTTGTATGTGAAAATTTGTTATGTTAATACGAGTTTCGGGAAAGGGTTGGAAAATGGAAAATAGCTGCTTACGGTGGAGTATTTGTTTCTATATTTTCGAAAATTAAAGTTTTTCCAATTCAAAATATTCCCCCCAATTTTCACTCAATTTAAAGCCGAAAGTGAGACCAAATGTTGGTTACTCCATCATTTTGGCAAGCACTTAAAGATTTTGTAAGTTTTCAGCCACTCTCCAGCAACGGAAAAGCAAATATAATAAACATTAACAAAACATTAACAGACCATGAAAACAGAAAACACCTCTTGAAAGCCCCGCCACCAGAGACCACCAGAGACCACCAGGGACCAACCAGAGACCAACCAGAGGCATAAAGAGCACTTGTGTAATTTCTTTATATATAAAATATAGAAATTCTGCGTGGCTACCCCCATATAGCATACATATTTTGCATTAGCCTGACCGAAAAACCGAACAACAACACAAAAAAAACGAGGGGGAACGTTATGAGCCCCGTCTGCGCCGCGGCTCTACTTTATACCCGGTACTCAGTCAGTATATATGTATGTGAGCTTGTTGTAATTTATTACATGTTCGCAAAAGGAAAATATTAAATTTTAGCCAAAAAAAAACAATTTAAGTCGAACCTTTTCGGAGATTTTGATCTATTAGATGTTTCCATATTGGTTAACATAAATTTTTTACATCTGCCATTTCTACATGTTTTTATCTACTTCCTACATATACATACACGGCTGTGTGCGAGAGAGAGAGGGAATCAGTCTGCGCTTGGGAGGCCACTGAAATTTCATTTGTTCCTTCTGACTATATTTATGATCCGATCTGATCCAAATTCAATACTCTGATAGATATAGTAATTTTCTATGATTCTGCGTTTTTGGTTTTCCCGTATCTTCAAAATTGTAGATTTTCATCTTTTGTGGGGGCGGAAGGGGGCGTGGCCAAATTTTAAAACAAACTCGTCTCGGTTTGATATCACAGGAGCTTGGATAGAAAGTTTGGTGGTTCTAGCTCTTATAGTCTCTGAGAACTAGGCGTCAAAAAATTCGATCAGGCATAGCGCCTACCCCTGTGTGTGAGAGAGAGCGAGAGGGAACGATGCATTTCGAAATTGTTTTCTTCATTGTGGCTATATTTATGAGTCGATCTGATCCAGATTCAACACTCTGATAGATATTGTCATTCTCTACGATTCTGCGTTTTTAGTTTTCTCGTATCTTTAAAATTGTGCATGCCACAGATTTTCGTCCTTGGAGTGGGCGGAAGGGGGCGGGGCGAAATTTTGAAATACACTTGTAACAGTGCGATAGGACAGGAGTCTGGATACAAAATAGTGTTCCTCTAGCTTTTATGGTCTTTGAGCTATAGGCGCTAATGAAGACGGACGGACGGACAGACGGACAGACGGACAGACGGACAGACGGACGGACAGACAGACATAGCTATATCGACTCGGCTATTGATGCTGATCAAGAATATATATACTTTATGGGGTCGGAAACGCTTCCTTCTGGGTGTTACACACATTAATTTTTTGCACAAATCTAATATACCCCTTTACTCTTCGAGTACCGGGTATAAAAAGAAGCCCCATCGCTTTCATTTTCAAATGCTGCTGCCGGCCAATGACCTTTTCTCGAGAAACACACACTTTTTGACCAAAAAGATCTTGGGCTCCGCTCCGCTCTGCTCTGCTCTACGCTGGGTGCCTCTGTGTGTGTGCCTCAGTTGGGTACGCGTGTATATTGGTTTACACTTTTCATGCGGTGCGGTGCGGTGTTTGTTATACTAAAACAACTTTCACTGGAAGTCATTAGTTTTCACCCAAAATCGAGACGCCAGAGGGCGATGCTGAGACGCTAAGAAATCAGCATTTGATACTCTCGCATGTAAATCGATTTTTAATTGCTCCGAAATGTGCGTTTCATAAGCCGCTCCACTCCACTCCACCCCACTCCACTCCATCCTCCTCCAGCAGCGCGATCCCTAACAAGCAGGTGGTAAATATATCCATTTGAATATATGAAAATTATTTGTCATATTATAAGAGCTTTTGTGTTCGGGGATTGACATGGAAAAGCAACTAATTTGTAGCATTTAGTTGGCTTTTGATAAAAGACAGATAACAGACAGAGAGAGGGAGAGGGAGAGGTAGAGATTTGCATAATTACGCGAAACTGTTGAAGGGATTTGCGTAAGCATTATGTTATTCGATATGGTGTCGTGGGATTTTTGGATTTCTTTTTTGTTTGAATGAAAAAAAAGAAGGTAAATGGAAACAGGTTAAATTCAATAAATGATGGCTCAATCGATTGGGGCTTAAGCGATAAAAAACGATTGAACGATAGCTGAATCTCAAAGGGGCCAAGCCACGAAGACTTTGGAAAACTCGGTTCGGTAAAAATTGAAATAATATCAGAAAAATACTAGAAAATAAACAGTAAATTACTAGAAATATACCCTAAAATACTATAAAATATACTAGAAAAGACAAATATATCTACCAGAAAATACAAGAATAAATATCAGAAAATACTATAATATATAAGGCAAAAAAATACTACACTTTATACCAGAAAATACAAAAAAGTATACCAGAAAATACTCGAATATTTACCAGAAAATAAAAGAATATATATCAGAAAATACAAGAATTTATATATCAGAAAATACTAGAACATACACCAGAAAATGAAGGAAAATATACCCTAAATATAGAAAAAATACTAGAAATACTAGATTAAATACTTTAAAACCAAAGAAAATATAGCTAAAAAATACTTGAAAAAATACTGTAAAAACTGTTGAGTGAATGTTGATTTAATACTCAACAATTCTCTTTGTTCGAAAAAAAAAACAATCTTAAATGAATTCCCTTTCTTGTTGGATTTTGTGGGGGATCGGATCGGTGATTTCCTCCTCCAATTAACACTTTTACGCCCAAGATTGAACTGAAAGTTCAGTTACAGTGAATTGAATTGATTTTCTGCCTCAATTTCGTTCTCCAATTAACACCCTGACATATTTTGTGTGTGCGTGTGTGTAAATTCCTCTGAAGCATCTGCCTCATCTCGCTGAAGAGATTTCCTTATAGTCAAAGTCTTTGAGAAATGTTGAGGCAAAGTTTATTTTACTTTGACGTCAAGTCGTATAACTTTTATGATCTGTGAGGCCCTGCAGAGACGAAGAAAACTCCATTAAAGATGAACACTGACTGGTGCGATCCCACCAATCCCTCATACAAAGCGATTTTTGTTACAGTTCCGACAGAGCGGAACATTTTACTGTAGGAGAATGCATTTTCTTTTTTTTTGCACGCTTTGAAGTCGTCTTAACTTGTTTGTGTACTGTTTGCTGTTTGTTTTGCCTTGTTGCTGAAGTCAGATTAACAAGCCATTAACACGTCGCAGTCGCCGTCTCAATCTCAATCTCAGTCGAAATAAAGACCTGAATACTCCCAGACCCGAGACCTTGACCCAGGCCCCCCACGCCTCAGAGGTACGCCACAACCATTCCGGGGAGGGGCAAAGACACATAACAAAAGAGTTATGGAGCGCCGCTTCCCAATGTCATTTGGGGCGGAATTAATTATGGATTTGTTTAAGGCAATTGCTTAAAAATTATACTACAATTCGTGAATTCTGTTGGAACACCAGAGAACGTGTGCATTTTCGAGCTCTGCCTCAGCTATTTCCGTAATATCTTCTCTACACGAAATGGTTTTTGCCATGGCCCAAAAAAAAAACAGCAACAGAAACGAGAAACGAGAAAAAGATTCACATCGTCAGATTGTTTATAATGAAGACGATTATATGTGTGTGTGTACCAAAAGAGTACACAAATTGAGCAGCAGCCAAATGTTGAGGATGCTGCAGTGTATTTTGGAGGTGGAGATTTTCGAGAGTGGCGAAAATCCATATCCCATATTTTTTAACGTAAATATTTCGCTAATACTGCCCGAAAACAGTGACTAGGAATTATAAGTGATTTCCGAGTGAGAATTTTATAGAAGATACAATAAATTAGACAATACTTGGAATTATTTGTTGGCCCAATTTACGCTTTTGGCCTGCTAAAGTCACCATTTAAAAAGATCTTCAATTTACTGGCAAAAGCAATGACCAATGACTTCCACTTTATTCCTGTTTCAATCAA
The DNA here is from genome assembly GCA_963969585.1 of Drosophila helvetica. NCBI lineage: Eukaryota > Metazoa > Arthropoda > Insecta > Diptera > Drosophilidae > Drosophila > Drosophila helvetica. The sequence continues at coordinate 70,688,706 of OZ018401.1, read as the reverse complement.
TTTTGTAGTTCCAAATTCTTCTCAAATCTCTCAAAATCTTTCTGTTCCCTCCTTCAGTACCATTCTCTATGCACAATAGTTCCTCCTACATCTTCGGATTTTTTCAATGTTTATTTTAAAAAATTCTTCTTTTTTTTTTGCAGCATATTTCCTATTCAATATTCTTTACTTTTGTGCAGACAGACCATTTTTCTTACTCTTTCAGACAGACAGACAATTTTCTGTAGTTTTTCAAACAGACACTGCAGAAAGTAAAGAACCAAATGAGTATGTGGCCAAAAGCCAGAGAGAATTAACTTTTGGCAGGCCGCAAAATGTGCCAAAAATTATAGAAAATATATAGGAATTATATATAAGATAATGCCGGTACAATATATATATATAGATATGTATACCTGAATGATTTGCATGTCTAATGAATGAATCACTTGCTGAGGTTTGGTTTTCGTTGGTGGGAACCTGAATTCTGTGTGATCTGAGGGCAAGGCCAAGTTTAAAGCGGACAGACAGAGAGAGAGAGAGAGAGAGAGAGAGGAAACCACAGATTGGCATGCTCTCTCGTATCACCATAAAACCATAAACCCATAAAAATTACAAGTAATTTCATGCAACAAAGACAGAGAGAGCCAGAGAGAGAGAGAGGGAGAGAGCGGGTCTTTTGTGGTCAACATCCTTGCGGAAGCAGGCATTTTACATATCCGCTGGACAAAGAAAAGCCACCGCTTCAAACCATAATTGAATGGAAAGAGATGATTACTGGGTTGTGCCATGTGGGTACTGGGTACTGGGTGCACTCTAGCAATCTTCACAGTCAATGGATGCCAAACAAACTGTGAACAGATCCACAGACCAGCAACAGCAACAGATACAGATACAAACAGAAACCGAAACAGATACAAACACAAATTGGATCGGACGACAGACAGGCTCTGACAGGTGGTCTAGATATTATGGCCCAAGGTGCTCGGTTCTCGGTTCTCGGTTCAAGCCTTCATTCTGGATTAGTTGCAATTATTGTGGCCTCTTGACATTCTTCTTTATGAAAGCAAAAAGCCAACAAACAGTCCAAACAGTCAACAGCTTTCCAGCAACACCCCGTACGCACTTATTGATTTTGTGGGTTCCCCCGCCCCCCGCCACCCCCCTTTTTTCTGACATCGATTTGTCATCAAAAGACACACAGATACATCTTCGAACTTGCCCTTAAAGGGCTTCCAATTAAATTCCTCCACAGACAGAGCAATAAACAAAGGGTTAAAGGGAACGAAAAGACAAAGCGAAAATAAAGTTCAACTAATTAAAAGACAGAGACAGAGACAGACGGACAGAGACAGACGGATAGATGTTTGATTTTGTTTGGGCTTTGTTTTTTCTGTAACCTTTTTTTCACTTAATTGTTATTGAACTTAATTGGATTTTGGAATTACTTGAAACAACAAACGAATCGGAGGTCTAGAGGTCTATAAACAGGCAACAGCCATCGACTAGGTTTGGTTAGGGAGGGAACTTTGAGGGAACAACAGTCATATGAAGGGGGCGACGAGGAATACGATCCACCCTCGTATGGGAGGTCCAAGAAATCGAAATAAAAACTCAAAGAAAACCCCAAGAAACTAAACAAATCAAAGTACACAAATTGTTTTCTTAATGTAATTGTAATGCACCGACTATTGCTATTGCTTCATTGCAGGTTGAGGCTAATTTTTCAGGTGTTTTTCTTTTTCTTTTGTAGCTCATTTTTCTATTGAAAGATCCGAAATGGTATCATAACAGAAAATGTTTACGAACAATTCGCGGTGAGGCAGCGAAAAATGCAATAAAACTGGCAGCAGCCGCTCGGCTCTGGTGTGGTCCGGTCTGTGTGTTTCCCTAGGAAAAGCCAGCCACAAGTACAGTGAAAATATGCTATAAAAGCAGATCCGAAATGCTATATATTCAGGGAAACAAAGAGGGAAGAAGGAAGGAGAATATTGGAATAACAAGACCAAGTTCGCTGCAAAAATAATTCAAAGTAAAAGCAGGCCTCAATTACACTGAAAATTTGCTATTAAGCATGGGTTGAATTTCTGGAAATTCAAAGAAAATGCAGCAAGACATCCGTCCCCGTCTATTCTTAGCGTGGAAAATATTGCAACTACAAAGAAACAGAAAAAACTGGCTATAAAGCAAGAAAAGGGTGGTCCTAATCGAAAGAAAATTAAAAGGCCAGCGAAAAACAGTAGTTAAGATGGAAAATTTCGGGCAGAACATGTCTTCCCTGACTTCATCTTTAGATATCAATCTTTAGATAGATTGCATCACACTCTAGAGTCTAGACCACACACACAAAGTTTTCATTTTCTTTTCCATTTTCCAGTATTTTTCCCACTTAAGCGCAAACGATTTACTCGTTTGTGCCATACGGAGGATCACGTAATAAATTTCATTATGACCACAAAATTCGAGTAAATAAAAACTATGTGAAAATGGCTGGAAAAGATTGGCCATACATCGAAAAACAGAACTGTGGGGCTTATCGTTTTGCAATTATTATTGGTAGTTTTTCCTGATAATTACCTTAAAGCTTGGCAGATGAAAACATATTTTCCCTTTTTTATCTATGGGAACAAAGAAAACAAATCAAAAATGCCAAACCATTTGAAATGCCATTCAAAATGGGAGACAGCGACAGGCACCCCACCCCCCCCCCCCACCCCCTCCAACGGCGTACATAAAATCTACAACAATTACACAATGCTTTATGGTACGAAAACCATACAAAAACGACCATTTCATCAATGTCAGAGGGACAGAGAGGCGGAGGGACAGAGAGGCAGAGAGATATTCCCTGTAGATTGAGGCGGCCCCTGCCCGCTCCCTGGCTCTACCTCTACCTCTACCAATCTCCTCCTCCTACCACTGACATGTGTCATGGCTCCATGGACATGGGGCATCAAAAAATCAGCATATGAAATGGTATTGTGATTTTTTCTTCGTTCCTCCAAACCTCAGACACGTGCGGCACAGGCACAGGCACAAGCCACAAGCCACAAGAGAGTGTACAGTACTCCGAATGTGCTTTGATCGAACTTAATTATGGCCATTAGCCTAACGTGTTTTTTTCTGACGTATGTTTTTCTTTCGTGGCACTCGAAGGTCATTCCATTGGGGAGTCGGAGACTTGGGGATTGGCAATGGGGAGGCCTTGTTCATGACTCTCTCGCGGGGCGAGCATTTGCATCGATTAAATTAAATGTAGATAAAATAGAAATAGGAATAGAAACACACTCCACTCCGTCGCTTATTGCTCGCCTCGCTCTGGCCTTACAAAAAAAAACAAAAACAAAAACAAGTTTTCCTCTAACGCTTCCATTTCCATTTAAACTTGGAAATGTTATACGCCTTAACCGGCTGATTGGTTCCGATTGGAAACCAAAACTCTTGGGGTTCCTCAACCCTCGGAAAGCGGAGGGGAAACTGTGTTTATGGGAATAACGCCTCCGATAAAACACCTAAACAGATCCGACACGACTCCTCGTTATGGCTGAGGGAGCCGCCTTTTGGCGGCATTGAACTTCAACCTCTTAAAATATTCAAATTGTAGATTAAAAAAAAGGAGAAAAACACATAAAGGTTTTGCCGCTCTAAACAATTCATGGGCCATGAAATGGGGGGCCCTCGTCAAAAGATGCATCATCTGTGAAATACATTTAATCAAAGGAAAGGCTACCCCAGGAAAATGCCTCTGGGAGTGGCCTTGCCCAAGGAGAACTGTTTACCCTGCCCTTACCTAAAGTTTCCCCAAAGAATAATGCCTATAGGAGTAGTTTTCCTCAAAGAGAATTTATTCCAAACGAAAATAAAGGAGAATTGAAAGAAACAAAGGAAAAACAGTAGGGAAAACAGGTAGGAATTGGGAACACAGGGACATCAAGTGGAGGAATGCCATCGGAAAGCAGACACTTTTTATTCTTTCTTTTCAAGGAATCACTACAGATTGCTCTTCTCTTTTCTCCTCCAGGGATTCCTTCAGGTAGTTCTTTACCCCTCAAAGGTGTGTCGTCCCACATCCCGATCGACCTGGCCTTTTGTGATCTGTTTCAAAAGGCTCAAAGGGTTTTCATGCAGTTTAATTGCGTGTTTCGTGCGTGTTTCGGGACTTAAAGGTAATTAAATTGATACATATTTCATGTCCCAGGAATGTCGAAAAGGAATGCGGAATAATAAGGAATTATATGGTCAACGCCTCAATAAACAATACACGAAAAAAAAACACTACACCTTAAATGAAGAGAGAGAGAGATAGCGAGATCCTATAACATAAATAAGGAGGAGCGGAATCGTACACCTCAAAGCAGAGCCAGAGGACTCGTACACTGGGCAAAAAGGGGAGTGTAGACTTGACTGTAAATAAAGGGCAAACGGAATCCTAAACCGTAAATAAAAGTGGAGACAGAGCCGAGCCGAGCCGAGCCTCAAAAGTAATCAAGCAAATTCCTTAAGGCTTAGGCGCTGGTCAGCAGCGAAGGATCAAATGGCAACGAACCCGAATTCCAAAATGATACCCAGACGACATCTGAGCATTTTCTGGAGGGAAAATCTAGAGCGAAATCCATATCAATATCAGCATACTCCTAGATCTCGTTTCAGTCTCGTTTATGGGACAGACATCAACGTTTCAGCGATAATCTTTCAGTTTTCAATAAAAAATAATACAGAAAATAATTCTGGAAAATATGTGGAATCTTTTTGGGAAGGAGAATCATCCGTTGTCGTCTGCCGTTGATGTATGACTCTCCACATTTTGTGGCATCGACAGGGGGGAACCTTATCGAAAGTGGTGGTGCCTGCCCGCCTGCCTGCCCCACAGATCATTTGTCAATGTGTCAACTGTTGCTATTGTTTCTGGTGTCTGCCCCCCACCCCCTCGTTCCTCGTTCCTCGTGTGGCATCTTCCACATCGTCTCGTCGCATATTTGAAATCTGAGCAATGAAAATTGAGTAATACCCTCACGACCCTCACGAGGGGCAGGGGCAGGGGCAGGGGTAGATTGGTTAGCCGAGATTAGCGGGCCGAGTGATGCGGCATTTTATAATGGAAAGAATAAGAATGATGGGGCATGTTAAGGGGATTGGCTTTTTGCCTTTGAAAACAACAGAGAGAGAGGCACGGAGAGGGGCAGGTTCATGCGATGGAAAGATACATACATACATACATACATACACACTGTGGAATGTATCTGCTGACAAGGCCGGTAGCCAAGGGGGAATGCAGATCAAGATTTGCTGTTAGACTGGATGGAAAACCAACGAGGAAAACCAAGATTTTAGAAGCTTCAATTAAGGCTTGGAGCTTTGAAATCTGCCGAAAATGCAAGTGGAAGCAATTTTGTGGGAAATCTTAATGGAAACAGATTTTCATTTGTGTACTCCGCATTTTAAGATATTTTTTAGGCATTAATCGGCCTTTTAGCAAACATCTTTCTTCTTCGAAAGTGATTGAAATTTGTATTTTCACTACTTTAAATATTATTTTCTTTGATTTAATTGCTTATGTATTTATGATTATTAAATATTAAATTGCTAAAGTATTTAAAATATTTTTTAAGATGGTTTCCAAGCTCTCCAGCATGATTTCTCACTTGAAACATTATTCTCTTCAAATTTAATAGATCTTTTCACCGTTTAATTTGTTATTTAAGTCACAGTTGGGCATTAAAGTGTCATTGAATAAATAACAACAATAATTGAGTAATGTCTCCTAAATCTAATGAAATTAAACCATTTTTGGCTAACGAATTTCTGTGCACTTGACACCTGAAGAGTGTCGTCACCTGTCGCAGCGAACAAGCGAAGAGAGAGAGAGAGAGGGAGAGAGAGAAACCTTTCACAATGTTGCCCCCTACCAGCACCTACCCCGCCATACCACCACACCAATTGGTTATACAATTTATCATTTAATAGTAAATGGCTGTACCGAAAAGGAGACTTAACATTGAACCATGGATAATTTCACACGATCCGCTGGAAAGAGACAGCAAAAGCCACACAGAAAAAGGGGGGCAGAAGAGAGCAAAGCAAAGAGCAGGAACGGTGGGAGATGGGAGATGGGACACCCACCTTTTTTCCCCAAAAGACTAATTGCAGGTGGGCCTCTGGAAACGAGTGTTGGCGGTGGCGTTGGCCAAAAGCAAAATTTCATACAATTTTCTGCTCTCGTTGTGGCTTTGGTTTATGCTCAAGTATTATTTTGACAACAGGCCCAAAAAAAAGATACTTTCAAAAATCATCATCCGAGAGAGCGTTTTGTGCAAATCATTTACCAAATGCGAAAATTGGGTTAATTGTAATACTCGCAGACATTGAGCAGCAGCACCAGCTAAAAGCGGGACTCTTTTCGGTGCCCGATGAATATTTGTGGCAAAGAGAGCGAGAGGGAGAGGGAGAGGGAAAGAGGGAGCGTAAACCGATATGCGAAGCCTTGAAAATGCATTTGGGTTTGCGGTTTTTAGGCCCGCGAGCCTGAATGAAAGTCATCCGCTGGCTGAATGGTTGAGTAGATCCGCAGAGAGAGGCTATAGAATGCCGATTAGAATACAGCAAAGAGCAGAGAGATACGCTCAGGTGGGTAAATGGGCAAATGGATCAGGTTCTAGGAGTTCGAAATTGATTAGAAGATCGGAAAAGTAAAGAAAGATAAGCAAAGAAAAGAAAAGAATTATGCAAAATTTATATTAGAAAGAATTTGGAATATTAGAAATTTATATATAGAATGGACAATGCAATAATAATAATAATAAAGGAAATACAAATTAAAAAAGATAAATAAAAATACTAAAAAAAATGCACTAAAAATGCTAGATGCCATGTTATAATAATACAAGAAATATAACTAAAAAGAGATAAATAAAAATACCAAAAAAAAATGCACTAAAAATGCTAGATGCCAGCTTTTTCTTGTGATAAAAAAAAATCATGAATCCATCCAAGAATCATCTCTAATCAAAGAATAACTTTGCTATCCGCAGCTTTCATCGAAGATTAAAAGATTCTCCAGCTGAAAAATTCAATTCTTTAAGCCACAAACAAAACCAGAATCAAACCCACTACGATCTTCACTTCATTAAGCTAACTTTTGTGTAGAGAATGGACCACCGTTAAATAGTTTCTTCTGTGCTGTGGCTGAGCTGTGCATTCTTTTCATTTTGGTATTTTCTGTAATTTACTTTGATTAAATGCATTGATCATTAGGCGTTCGTTTCGTTCGTTCGCTCATTCGTTCGTTGGTTCGTTCTACCCAAAACGAAAACTAGTTTCTAGAACGGACCCACAGACCCCAAAGATAGCGGCAGCTTCCTGCCGTCAAAGCCAAAACCCAAACCCAAGCCCAAACCGAAGCCAAAAACGAAAAATCGTTCGTTGAAGGTAAGCCACATTTTCAAACAAAACACACAATGAACTAGAGGAGACACCTGCTGCCGGTCCAAGTCCAAGCCGTTAGCTGCCGCAAAACACAATGGACCCCAGAGTCCAAGACTTAGTCTGTGCCTCAGCCGCAGCCGCAGCCTCTGCCTCTGCCTCAGCCTCTGCCTCAGCCTCTGGGTTGAATGAATGTCTGTTTGGCCGTGTGGTATGCAACCTGTAGATATGCCGCTTTATAATTGCATGAACCGCTCTTGGCTGCAGCGGCAGCGGCAGCCTGACCCACTTTATTCACCAAAAACCATACTCTTTGTATGTGGAAAAGCAAAGAGTTTTCCTGCACCCGCAGCACACAACAATCATTGACTTTGTTTGTGGAAATTAGTGGCCAGCCCGCATCAAAGAACAGCTTAAACTCTGTTGAACTTTAAAACACATTTTCCACAAAGCAAACGCTACTTTTCCATCAAAACTATACACAATTTGTAGTATTTTGTCACAGGAAATAGTTGGCCCCCATCCCTCCCCTAAATGGAAATTCTTTGGTACTAACTTCGATTTTAAATTTTTGTTCTAATATTCTGCAAAATTATGGAGGCATTGCGCAAACGGATCACGGGCTTTTTCTTCAAGGCCCATCCATCGAATCTTGAGGAGCCAGATTCCAAGGAAATGGTAGAATTCGTGGAGAAGCAACAGCGAGAGGAACAGGAGAAATCCTCGGGCCAAACAGGCGACGGGACCAGGGACCAGATCAGTTCTCAGTCCAATGGTGAAGCCGCAACAGATACCCTGCAAAACGGCGCTGCTCTCTGGCCATCCTTATGGTTGGGGCGAGGCTACCAAAGGCAGAACAATAGGAATACGGAACCGCTGGCTCTCTATATCCTAAGGGTGAGTGTGATCCATGGGAAAGTATCTTAAGAATCTTTCTTCCCCTCTTAGAAAGTTTCAAAGATTTCAACAAAACAGGGAAAATACCACATAATGATGGAAAATATTATAAAGTCCATACTAATATTTTTAGTATTTTTGATTAATTTATTTCCAGAACTCTATGTTATTTTCAACAAAACAGTGAAAATACCACAAAATGATGGAAAATTATTAATCATTAAAAAATACCATAAAATGTCAAATAATAGTATTTTCAGTATTTTTTTATTCATTTATTACTTTCGTGTACTTTCCAGAATTCGATGATATTTTTTCTGTTATTTTTCAAGTATTTTTTCTGGCATTACCCTCATTTCTTCGATTCGTAGCTTCCTCTAAGTCCTCAATGTCCAATCAAACATTTCCATTCCTTCTTTTTAAAGACCCATCAACAGGCGAAAATCACTCAGTTGATCGTCATAGCCACAGGTATCTGGATAGGATGGGCTTCACGGGACATCATTCCGGCAGCGGACGATGTCCACGATGTCGACAACAACAAGAAAACCAGGCTAGTGGAAAATCGGACTAGAAACTAGAAGCTGGAACTTAGAAGCTGTAAAGTAAGCCTTGCATTTGTTAGGTACTTTCCCGTCCGACTGATCATCAGATATTCTTGCCATTTCCATTTCCATTTCCAAAATTGTGGAACCAGTAACTAAAAATCATGGGACTTCTGAGTTTTTTTGGGAATTTGAAAAACTGGTCGGTGGAGAAAATCTGGCGGCCAGCGGCGCCCCCCGCACCTGAAGCCGTGGAGGCATCCGCCAATTTGGGCGAGGAAATAGGACAGCCGCTGAGTGACACGGCCCTCGAGAATGCCTACGAAACGGCTGGCCCCTTTGTGATGGCCTGTCTGGGCGCCTGGCCGGGCTATTGGATAGCCAGAGGATTCGACTATCCTAACCACAGGGCGCACATTCCACTACGCAGCTACATAAGCCAGGTAAGGCTGCGAGATAATTGGGATGTCCATTTTGATCTGAACTGTGGGCTTCTTCCTGCACTTTTCAGACCTATCATCAGGCCAAAGTAGTGCAATTGCTCATCATTCTGTTTGGTACCGCTGCTGTGATCAAAAACCAGGCCGCACGGCGTTAGAAGCAACATTTCAACACCCAGAAGGAACAACAGAAGCCCCAGAACCGTCTGCCCAATATCTGTCCTATCTACAGCGCAGAAGAGTCTCTCCTGTTGGCATGGCCCTTTTGAATCAGCCGAATCCCATACGAAAACCGAAAGAAAATAAATAAATTTTAAGTGCATTTAATCAATCACTTCCCTAAGAATCTTTTCAATTGCACTTTTCAACATTGGGTTGTCTATTGATTCGATCATCGAGCTTCTGATTGAATCCGAGTTCGATTCTTTGCTGAGTATTGAGGCTGGGTTCGTTTTTTGATTGATGACTGGGCTGTTGGCCGATTCTTTGCTGGTTGCCAGCTTCAATCCTTTGTTGGTCAATTTTGGGCTTAATGAGTTTCTGGCTAATCCTTTGCTAGGACTGGGAGTCTCGTCTAGGTTCAGGCCAGTGTTGAAGATGGGGTCTGCGGTCAATCGTTGATTGGTAATTAAGTTGGAGCGCAGTCCCCTGTTGGTAATTGCGTAAAAGTCACTCTTCATCTTCATATTTTCCATTGTCACAACAATCCCCGACTCGATTTTCATCATCCGCACTTCCTGCTTCAATGTCCTGATGATTTCCGCCAATTTCCTGGGCTGGACGCCATGGCGCATCAGCTCAACGCACACGCGCGCCGTTTCGGGAGACAGTCCAGAATTCACACAGTCCAGCATGCCGCACTGGACAACCCGAATTTGAGGGTCCTTTGCAGCATCCTTCTTGCAGCATTTCTCCTTCTCCTTCGGCATTGTTTTGTGACAAATTTCAAACACTTCAGAATCAATTCGAAAGAGTAAACTGTAGGCAGGGCCTACTTTCCTTTGAAATCTCTGAAACAGGTAGAGCCAAAGGATCCTGCACAGTTGCTTTATCAATTGCTCGAATAACAGAGGAGGAAACTGTGTAAAATGCTTCCAAATATTCTGTAAATTTCTCGGATTTTCTCTAAAAGAAAGCTAACAACTTTCTTTGAATCTCTAATTTATGATGGAAAGATCTAAATCTTCGAGATCTCGAAGCAGCACAGCTGGAAACACACAGCTTTGTTTTAATCGATAGGAAAACCCACCAAATCGATGGGTTATCATTGCCTTGCACTAGCTTCAGTGTAAGATGTGTAATCCTCCCGAATAGAATACCCACAGAAGCATCCACTTTAATATCGTCTTTCATTCGTTTCTCCAACTATCGTTCTACTCCGCTTTTGTGCCACTTTTCCTGCCCCTTTTGCTGGAAACTTGCTGGGGCTCCCCTCCCCTCCACTCAACCAAAAACCCTGCCACATAATCCCATTACCAGTTTCAATCATCTCGGAAGCAGCGTGGCTCCGTTTTCAAGTTCAAAGTTCAGTAATGAGCTGCCACCTGATGCTGATGCTGATCTGCTCCAGTAAGCCACTCATTCTGCAAGTATCTGTATCTGTGTGTCTGTGTGTCTGTGTATCTTTGTATCTGGAATGATTGTGTGCCCCGCGGCCAGCAAGTGGAAAGATAAATTAGCTACAAATTAAACACAATTATATACGCCACAGAGAGGCACGCTCCAATCTTTTCAGAGAAAGAAAGAAATGCTTCACACTCTCTTCCGAGAGAAGCAAAGACACTCTCCTCGGAGAGGGAGAAACGAGAATCTCCGCTGGCAAGACAATTAAAAAACGCTTATAAATGAAGATCTCCCATTGTTTTTCATCCTCTTGGGGTGCACGGGTCTCCCGAGCCTCAAGCATGTGATAAGTGCGGGCAAGCACTTCTGCTGCTACCCTGCTCTAGAGGGTAGCACCTGCGCGTTGATTGTTGTGTGATCTATGGGCTAGCGGTTCTCCTTCTCCTTCTCCGTATCGTGTATTTTCTCACCTGTATGAGATACATTTCGCAGTGGCAGCAGCTGTATCTTGCACTGTGTATCTGCGTATCTGTGTATCTGTGTATCTGCGTATCTGTGTAGCGCTCGTTCCGTTTCGAATGCTAATTATGCAGCAAACTCCTGTGGCAACAGCGGCTGTGGCTGTGGCAGTGGCAGCAACTGCATCTGAATGATGCCGATGCCGATGCTGATGCTGTTTTTATCGTTTTGCTCTACTTAGAATGCAGTTCACTTTTGATTGCTCGAATTCCTATCGAGTTTATCGTGCAGTGCCAAACCCCAACACAAACCCGAACAAAACATAAACAAAAAGGCGTACGAAAAATCCAGGTTCTCTTTGCTATGAAAATCTCAAAAACTTCACTTGAAAGCGAAGCAATTTCCAGCACTTGAAATAAAGATGGTTCGGTTTCGGCCTTGTCTTATTGTACAGTCTCTATATAGTCGGGCTATATAAACGCAATTAGTCATCGGCACGTACAGGAACGTAACAAAAGTTGCTTAACGGTTAACGGTTAGCGGTCAACACAAAAAGGAAGTGCTATTCGGTTTTCCTTGGGGTTGGCTTCCAGCTAGAGGGTTGGTTGGTGCACTTGGTCGCACTATGGGAACTATACGCGCATTTCACGTTCACTTATATTTTCACATGAAAAAATTCCTTCACACACAAAATCGATCAAACAAATGGATTTTCTGAAAGCAGCAGCGACAGCAGCAGCGGCGCGGCACAACAATCCATCGGAACGCAGGGCGCAATCTACGGATAGTTGAGGCACAATTCTGCGGTGAATTGGAGGCACAGTCCACTGGTCACTCGGTGGCACAGACACAGAGGCGCTTGCTTTATGTTATTGTGGTAATGTTATTATTTGTGGTTACATTTATTTACACAATTATTTACAGTTCGTCGGTTGGTTAACGGTTATCGTCGGGTGCTTCAGTGCATTTTAGTTTCGGGTTTAGTTTGGATTATTTTTATTTGCTCAACTCTTCGACCATTTCGTTGGAGTGGAGGGCGCGAAATGAATTTTAAAAATATCAGTTGAGGAATCCGTTTGCGTTTAACAGATTGTTTCCAGCAGCAGGCTAGACAACATGCCATGCTGCTGGAAATCCAGACGCATGGTATAGCACTGTTAGGTAGGGACATCTCAGCGCAGAGGCTACTATGGAGGGGTATAACTTAGAAGGTTGAAATTTTTGTTTGGGCGAGCGGATAAGCAAAAAAAAAAGGGAAGTGATATTTGGAATTATTTCATTCATTATTTCGGAGAAGCCTTGCAAAAACTGCTAATATTAAACATAATTCATTCTTAATAAGATCATTGAAATCTCTTTTTAATCAATTAGTAGCTTCCAAAATATTGGCTCATAAGACCTGAAATAAGAATTCAAAATAATATGCATTTCAGTCACCTAAAACAGCGTTAACATTGCTTGCTGTTGCTGTTGGCTAACAGTAACCGAACTCTGTTGGGAGGGAATATGTTAAGTGGATTCCAGAACTGTTAAGTCGCTCTCTCTTTCACTTTCGTGTGGACTGGATTGGCGTTTGTTGTGGACTGCAACCAGCTCACACTCGAACATGTTGCATCGCATGGAAATATTTCTGCTAGCCGCGCAACATGCCTGCGAGAGATATGCTCGAAACATTCTATTGGGGCCTGAAATTGGCTTTGACATTCGGAATTTGGATTATTCACGTGGTAAAGAGGGGTGCCAGGGGGTAGTGGAGAGTACCAGAGGAATGGGGGAGTACCAGGGGCTACTGTGGGAAGCCGGCGCCCACTTGGAATTTACTTAATTCGTTGATTATTCCGGAATACGAAAGGAAAGTGGAACAGAAATTGGTCTTAATGGAAGCTAAATGAATTAAATAGGTGATGGGACCCCAAGGGAGAGGCCTATGACATCGTTTTGGGGTTCTACTTTAGGAGATATTTTACTGGAATTTATGGGATTGTTTTTGAGGCTTAACCCACTTTCTGGTGTAATTCTTTGAGGATCAAATTAATTTCAGCTAAAAAGTAGAGCAAAGAAACCATCTAAAAATTACACTTTCTTCTGCAACTTCAGCCCACAGATCGCCAAAAATCGGATTCCCCCTTGCAATCGCCAAACTCTTGCCTCCATCTGTGGCACAAACAGCCACCGCCCCAATCCAAGGCCCAACCTAATCCGAACTTCAAAGCCCCCAAACCCCACACTCATCCGCATCTCTCTCTCTCCCCCTGTGGCTTGTGGAACGCATTGCAACAGGTTCGCGGCAGCATAAAAAAAATCCGCAAAAGGGAAAAAAACAAAAACAAGAGGCCCCCATAATAATTAATACCGATCCGCCGATCGGCCGACAGACCCACCGAAACCCATGCGAACTGCGAAAAAGAAGGAGTAGTAGGAGTAGGAGTAGGAGGGGTATGGGGAGGGTGAGGGGCAGAAGTGCGTAAATGAAATAAAGAAAAACAGGAAATTTTGTAAGATGCAAGATATTTCATAACCTGTCAACGAGAGTGCGAAAGAGAGAGAGAGAGAGAGAGAGAGAAAGAGAAAGAGATGACAAATCTGCGGATGGATCAAAGTGGTACAAAAAAGGGGAACATTTCCAAGGGGTGAAAATAGAGGAAAACATCATCAAAAAATATAAGGAAAAATTAAGGAAATTTCATCCAAATATTAAACAATTTTCATTAAAATATGAGGTGGAAAAAGCCACAATTTCCCCTAAATATGAGTGAAAAAAGGGAGGAATATCACACAAAATGGGAGGGAAAAGCAGCTCATTTTCACCCAGAAATATCCCAACTGAAAACCCAGTCACAAGAAAAGCCCGAGACCCAAGTCACATTTCCTTCTCTCCTTCCTTCTCTCTCTCTCTCTATCTCTCTTTCTCTTTCTGTAGATGAAAATGAAATTGAAACTCTGGCGCTTCGATTTGGCCAATTTGTTGTGGCGCGGCTGGCTTTTGGCCATGCCTGCCTGATCTTCTGGCATCTTGTGGCATAAATGTGTGGCACCCCGTGATAAATGCATCGAATCAGAAAATGAAACAACAAAAACAAAAGGAAAAAAAAGGAAAAAACAACCTGCAATCAAGCAAACGAAAGTGAAACAAAAGCGCCGCACTAACCAGAGATTGCGCGAGAGGAACGGGAGAGAGAGAGGAGAGCGCGCAGAAGGAGAAAAAACTTGCAATTTCCATTTTAAATACGCAACAACTTTCGGCTAGAGGCAGGCCTTCCTCCGCAGCCACAATGGAGAGGGGCAGGGGAGGCGCAGGTAGGACCAGGCCCAAACCAGAGACCCAGAGACTCAGAGACAGAGACAGAGCCAGAGACCCAGAGATAGAGCCAGAGCCAGAGCCAGACATAAACAACCCAAAAGACTTGGCTCACAGACTCTCCTCAACGCGACTGCCAGTCGACTGGACTGTTTGTTGTCTGTGGATCGTCTGGGTCTTGATTGGAGGCTGCCCCAGAGCATAAGCATAAAGAGCTGCCCCCAAGAGCGGAGGGAAAGGGAAGTGAGAGCCCTGAAAGCAGGAGGCGCAGTGCGGCAGAGGGAACAGCAAAGAGCCCTGAGAGCAGGAGGAGGCCATCCATGAAGTAGAAATCTGTGGAGTAGTCTGGTGGAGTCTGCGGAGTCTGCGGAGTCTTTGGAGCCCTTGGATGCTGTCTGCTGATGGCGCATGGGGGTATGTCATCAACATAAATTTCATTTCGCATTCATCATAATTTTCATGCATTTAATTTGTATCATAAATTGTCTGCTTTCTGGCTTTTAGAATCTAGTAAACGACGACTCAACGGAACGGAACGGACTGGAACTGCAGGATTGCAGGATGGCAGATTCCATATGCCAGATTGCAGACTGCAGATTCCAGATTGGAGATGAGTTTCGAAGCCCATAAAAGCCAGAGATCCAGAGATATGAAATCTTCAATTAGTTTCGAGTGGGTGGCAACATTGTAGGAGAAGGAAAATCCGCTAAAGAATAAGAAAAATACTTCTCAGGGCGAAGTTAACGTTATGTATGATATTCTTGAATTAGTTTTCTGTGTGTGAAACATTTGAAAATATACAAAATGTGGATAGGAAAGGGAAACCTCTTTTGATAACTAGATATAGGTATTTTAGGGAGTGGTATCTGCCAGGAAGGGTTTTCCATTGGTGCTCTAAAACAGCTTTTGGGCTGGCCTTTAATTTCGCCAAAAACATTTCCAAGAGTCCTCCAATATTCTCTCAATATTTCTGCTCAAAAATAAAAATAAAAATCTCCTCAAAAAAAGCTCTACAACTAAAACTCGAAAGTGGCCCGAAAAATCTCTAAAATTCCATATTTATGTATTTATATCTTCTCTCTATAGTTCTTCCATATATTGCTGTTTTAAGGCCCTAAAATTCCCTCAAAGAATTCTCCGTATTTCAGAGCAGTTTCTTTCAGCCATTTCCTCAAACATTTTCACTTTCACTTGGCCAGGGGAAAACGTTCAGCTGGAAAACAGGGAGGTTCATTGATCATCACGCACTTCTGTCTAAGCATCGGGCAGGCCTTCAGTCAGTCATTTAGCCAGGCCTTCAGCTAATTGACATCCCTCTGGAGAGGGAGACGGGACATTAACCCACCAGATAGTGGATTTGCAAATGAGCAAAAGGCACCACACAAAACCAGACATGTTTAAGATGCCGACATCCCAGAGATACAATGAATATGAGCAGCAGCAGCGGCAGCAGCAGCAAAAAAGATACTCGACGCACACACGTCTCTGAATGTTGTACAACTATCAATAACAACGAAACAACACAAGATAGAGATACAACAGACAAGTGGCATGAGGCATGAGGCAAGAGGCAGCAGGCAGCAGACGACTGTCTGTAGACTGGGGTTTTGCTTTGAATGGTTTGTTGTTTCCAGTGTGGGTTAAAGATCGTTAGGCGCGACAAGAGGTCATCAGGTAAAGGAGAGATGCCCACGTTAATGAGAAGGAGACCAGGGACGAGCGCGGTGCAGGCACCGAGGCAGGCAGTGAGGCTCGAACTGCGCCTGCCACTGAGACTGAAGCACCCTCTTCAGCGGAGTATCTCATGGGGTCGCAAGTGCTTTGTGGTCTCTTGCTCGCCATTTCGTAATCATACTCGAAAATTGATTGGCAACTGGGAAAATCCATTATGTGAATCATTTCCCAGGCGGGGATGCGTGTGCACATGCTAATGGCTGCATCCTACAGGAACTTCCTCATAAAAACCGTAACGCAGTGTCCCCGGGGAAGTCCTAAGTAAACAATTTTCCACACTTTTATTGACTTACGCAATGATTTCCTTTTTATTGAGGGAAATGGAAAACTTACCTGCGGGAGAGAAGAAAAGACAGAGAGTTTTGTGCATTAGTCATTTGGCAAAAAGGAGAAGAAAAAAAATGAAGTAAAAAAGAAAAAACATTTCACAAGGCGATAGATTACACAGAGAGAAAAAGAGAGATACCAGAGCAGACGCAGAGACGGAAAAGTGGAGTATATGCGTGGAAAATGATTAAGCAATTTCCGTTGACATGCAATTTTCCCCAAACGGAGCAATCGACGGAGAAGAAAAGCCAGATACGATATGTATCTGCGATTCCAAGTCATAAATCAAGTTTTCTCAATTGAGGTTTGGCGACAGATTTGTGGCTAACCGAAAGACAATTAATGCTCATGGAATGTGCGGGTAAAAGATACTGCACAGATAGAGATACATTCGGTTTGTCTTTGCAGATACTTTGACTGTGGTTTTTCCTCTGAGTTTGAAGATCATTTGTCGGTATTTTATATCATTTAAGGAACCCTTATAGAAACCTATATTTATCTGGATTATGCCTAGAGATACTCTAAATCTTAGGATATTTTTAGATATATTTTCTATCCAAATATGTGGATAATTTATTGTCCTTTATTTGTGTCCATCTTGAGAGTTGTCTTGGGATATTTTTGAAGGTATCATTGCATTGGAGGATCACTGTTCTAGTATTTATCCCTCCATTATTCATCAGGATATCAGAACGAAACAAAAATTGTTTGTTAATTCTTAAAAGAATAATTCTTTTAGATGCCAGTTCTTTAACATGGAAACATTGCTTATCCCCAAATTCATTAGGAACTTCAACAAACATATAATTTGCGATACTTAAAGGGCTCCTTAGAGCCATAAAGATCAATTTTAATTGGCTTTAAGGATCCTCAAATGCTTTTTTAATCCCTTTTCTCATTTCTGAAAGTTACTCCCGACTTTAAGGACCCTCTGCGATCCCTTTCCTGTTCCCATAGATACCCATAGATTTCCCTTTTCGTTCATTCATCAAGCACCAATCATGCCCTAATCCCAATTATCCCCCGAACTGCGATATACCCAGGCAACTTCCTTGTTTTCCCAGGCTGCCAGTGCCTCTGGTGATGTCTTCACACATAATTCTCTGGGAAAATGCCATCCATCTCCAAGGCGATCCACCCCCGAAAAGAAAGACATCTTCGACACCTGCCTGACGGACGACGGCCTGTTGCTGGCGGCTGTGGCAGTGGCAGTGGCTGTGGCAGTGGCTGTGGTGGCGCAACATCTTTCTCCTCTCCGCTCTCTCCTCTCTCCCCTCTCTGAGCACTCCATTGATGGATGGACAATCGCAGAGATACTTGTTCCAGCCAACACATTGGTGTGAAATTCATTTGGTCAAAAATATCTCTTTGAGCCGCACAGTTCAATGGACCACGGCATCTCGGCCGAGAGACAGAAAGGGTCTCCTTTTTACAACATTTCTTCGTTTTTTATGGACAGTTAAACAATTATATTTGGTATTTACGACTGGCCGGGGAAATATGAGAGATGTGAAAGATGATGCAATGCGACAATCGAAGGAGAAAAGACGGGGAGGCCCATTGCCAGGAGCAGATACAGGAAAACAAGCTCTGGCTCTTAGACTGGCTCTGTCTCTTGGCCTGGCTCTTGGACTGGCTCTGACTCTGGCTCTGGGCCTGGGCTCTGGCGTTTGGGCCTGGTCTTTGGCACTTTCGTTTTTCGCTTTCGCAACGCAATGCGCGAGTAGTACTTTGTTGCTTGATTTTTTCCAGTTGGTCACGTAATGCGCTTTGGTTTTGACCATTAAGAAATTCTTGGAGCCACGCCCAGTCCAGTGTGTCCAGTGTGTCGGTCGGCATAAATCACACGAGTAGTGGAAAAGTGCCAGCCCTCATTCGATGGCCGATGGTGTGTGCATAAATTTAATCAGGCATCGGTCTCGGCCTGGGTCTCTCTCTCTCTCTCTCTGAAACTAGAAGACAATCAATGTGCAATCCACCTACTAAATATAGCTCACAGCCACAGACGGAGCCACATCCAGATCCAGAGCTGCGGTTTCGTCATGGCTAGTAGATTCCATCTAAACAGCAACAGCAACAACAACAACAACAGAAAAACCCCTGTTCCGACACCCAACTGTGGGAGCACACGTTCAGATCTCAAGTTATGATGGTTTATGGGTAGGAAACGCTTGAGATACTCTTACTTATAGCTGGAAAATAGCCCTATTTAATGAAGATTTGAAGACATATGTACGAGTACATTATGAAATGAATGTGTAGTATTTACTTATATTCTGTTCAGTATTTTCTGGTAATTTTTCGTATTTTTATTTCCAAGATATTCCTTTCATTTGATAGAATTTTCTTTTATCTTGTCGGGTATTTTCTCTATTCTAGTTTCTGGCTATTTGCTAGTATTTTATCTTTTACTCCTGGTATTTTATAGCACTTTTTTGCCTTGCGTCTGGTATTTCTATACAGTATTCTCTAATCTTTTTTCAGTGTTCTCTTGATATATTTCCCAGTATTTTCTGGCCGTTTTTAAAGTGGTTTGGGGCAGTTTTTAATTATTTTGTCTGGTGTCTATAGTACTTTTTCTAGTATGTATTTCGTCTAGTGTTTTTAGTACTTTGCCTTGCACTTTTGGTATTTTTATCATTGTTTTCTGATATTGTGCAGAGCAACCGCCAGTCATCTACTCCCTTCAAAGGGGCTGCTCCTACCCCACACATAATTCGCGGACCAAGACGCACGCATCGGACACAAAAGTACGTTTTGATATTTAAAAAAAAGAAACTAAAGACCAAAAACAACATGAAAATTCCAGGTTTTTTCTGTTGTTTTTTTTTTTTTGGTTTTTATTTTAATTTTTCTGATGTGTTTTTTTTATGAAATCTTTCCGCGGCTCTTTTTCTAGGTGCGTTTTGGTTTTGTTGTGATTTTGTAGATGTTTTCCCTGGGCTGTGGTGTCTGTTGATTCATTTGTAAAATGCTCACGTGCCATCATCGGCTGGGTCCGATGGGTTTTCTTGTTTGCCACAAAAAGGCACGTTTCAGGTTAAAGAAATCTCAAATCCGTCTGACTATTTGTTTCTTTTTTGTGTGTGTGTTTTATGTTAATTTTCTATGACGGACGGACCCTCGGGAGGAGTAGCAGAGAAGAAGGAATGCCTGGCTGGGCCAATCCTTAAGCCAAAAGGTGTGCCATTCGCCACAAATTAATTGCGAAACTTGTATGCAAATATCATAATAACCATTCCTTCATTCCTTCATTCCTTCAATCAAATTACATGAGACACAGACTCATATTCCAGAGCTCACAGCTCTTGAAGCGGTATGCAAATTCGATTTGTGACCAAAAAAAAAAACAAGGCGCGAAACAATTTTCCAACCCACGCGGCCAGCAGCCAGCAATGGAGAAACTTGTTTTTGCATGTGAACTTGAATGAAATGCCAGAGAATTGCTCAAGAATTGGGTTACAGACAATCGGTTGGCCCGTAATTATACCAAAACCAAAGAAAAAGAAACCGCACAGAAATCACAGTAAACCCGCAAACCGAAGTTGTCCCCACATATTCGAGACGACAGATTGATCGCCCAGTGCAGGAGGAGATATGTACATATGTACATATTGCCCATAAGATGGCAAATTGTAGGAGAAATCGATGGGAATTATGGTTCCTATAAGAAGAAGAGGGAAAGATCAGGGCAGACTGAGGGAGAAATCTATGGGAATTGTGGTAGCTTTAGTGGAAGAAAGGTTGGTTCCTTGAAGATACGTGCAAATATGAGCCTTTCGAGGGAGCGCTCTATAGGAACTATGGTAAACTGGCAATAGAAGAAACACAGCTCCCTGAAGAGGGAGAAATCTATAAGAATTACGAGTCCCAGAAGCCATGAATATAATATAATTTTTAAGTTTTAAGGAAATAATTCTTTAAACATCACAGAAAAAAACCCCAATTGAGATAGAAATTTGTAAAAATTATAGAAATTATAGCAGAAGAAATTATATTAATTATAATATAATTAATAATTATAATATATAATTATAATTATATAATTCACAGCGGAAGAGGAATTTGTAGTTCTGTGAAGAGAAAAAATATATGAAATAAAAAAATGTAGTAAGAAAAATATCCGGAATATATGGAAATACACAGAAAAGTCTATAGAGCTTATAAAACGTATATATGTAGAGAAATCGAAGACAGTTCTTTCAAGTACATAAATATGGCAAATCTAAAACTTAAAACAGAAAAGAAACAGTTCCTCTTCTTTCAAGATAGTTTGTTGTCCCGAAATAGCCCCCAAAGCCTGAAACTAAACCAGATCATAGACGAAAACTCTCAAAACTCAATCATTGAGCAAACACTCTCCCGAAAATCAATCAGCAGAAGCCAACAAACCATCAGCCATCCACCAAAGACCATTTATCATAATCATCGTAAAAACCAAGAAAAATCCAAAAAGAACTTCAGCCACCAGACGGAAAGATCATTAAGTTTTGCACCAATAGATACAGATCATCCAAATGGAAGCATAGCAAAAGGTATTTGTATTTGCCGAGCGACTAAAATTAACAATTTTAACGATTTTTTTTAATCAAATTTGATACGTGAAATGCTAATTAGCGTAATTTCAATTTGTGGCAACCGCAGAAACACATTTCTGTTGGCCAGGCAGGCAAATCGAATCAATCAACGATTGATCGTTAGACATGCAGGCCAAAGACAATCAAAACATTATCGCAAAAGAAATGCGAAAAAAGGAAAAAAAAAAAAAGAAAAAAAAGATTAATGAACACACAGAAAATGTAAGAAAATTGTACATTAAATTGGACGCACACACATGCGACTTTCACTTTTAAGCAGAAAAGCCGCAGCACAAGAAAAGCGTTTCTCTAAGGGAAAACTCTGAGATACGCAACGGAAAACGCATTGACACGCGGGCGCCTGTTTATCGTTGTCCCTGGCAATTGTTTTTTTTTAATTGAATTGTTTATCAGAAATGAAGGAGGTTTTCCCCCCACCACCACCACCAGCGCCCGTCAAGTTCGTTGCCATGACAGCGGCCTGGCGGGTGGCTTGAATTGGCTGTTGGTTAGCCTATCTTTTATTTTGACCTCATTGTTGGCCAGAAACAGAGTCAACGCACATGCCCCCTTTTCCGTATTGACCCAGTTCCAAGCATTTCTTCACGCTCAAAATCGTTTCGAACCGAACCCCACACGCATTTCAGGGTCATCCACCAAAAGTATTTCCATTTGATTTTTTGCAATATTTTCATCCTCTCCTGATGTCGTCAGATATTCAAACTATTTCTGGTTTTCCAACATTTAAAATATGCTTTTCCGTTTGTTGTTTTTCAAGTGTATCTACATCTATTTTGTATCTTTTTTCTGTATATGCATCTCCGCATATGTCTGCTTAATGTTAATTAATGTCTAGCTGGGACTCTACGTTAAGTTCCACGAACAAATTTATTTAGAGACTCACATTTCCTGAGATATATCTATGTATATATATTATTTTGAGTAAAAGAAAATATAGAACTCTTTGGAAAAGAACTAAAGAAATTGCTGAAAATTTCAGGGAATGAAGAACTTTGGGATTTGGGGATTCTAAAGAGATTAAAGATTCAAATAAAAATGAATTATTGGACACGTTTTTTAAAGGGTTTTGCGAGAAGGTTTAAAGTTGATTTTAATCTAAAACGAGAAATTATCGTCTAAAAATATGTGGGAAAAATATCTACTGTTTTAAGGATTATTATGGCGCAAGGTTTCAGTTTTATAACAAACATCCAACAAATTCTACATTAAAATTTTGGAAAAATAATAATATTAAAAATAGCTTTAGGGGGGGTTTATGGAACATTTTATAGGGAAACATTCAATAAAAAACCATAGTGTCTTTAGTTCAAAGAATATTATAATTTAAGGATAATTTTTAAGCCTAGGATAGTGAAATTTGCCTGGAAATTTCTTCCTTTCTTTGTTTTCAAATAAAAGGCTTCCTTAAAAAATTGTCCCCAGAGATCATTAACCCTCTCAACGCTTATATAGCCCAAATGTGCATCAGAATTTTTACAGAAATAATATAATAGGCCTCTGCAGATGCCATTAATCTCAGTGAAAGTCTCGTTATAGCAGTCTGAATTGTTTCCCCGTCTTGACCAAACAATTTTTCATATTTTAATGAGACAAAAATTACGAGACATATCGTAAAAAGACCCTGATATTATATAGCTATCGAGTACAGGCGTGTGTCTGAACAATCTGTCACTTTTTAACACTTGCTCTCCCATGTCGCCAAAAGAACGAATTGTATTCTTTTCGATTGTTATTTTTGGGGATTTTGACCGAGAAAACATCCATGTATATTTGTATAATATTTTTTTTTTTGGGTTGACGGAAGTGCGCGTGTCGGCGCGACGCCATTTAAGCTAAAAAATATATGGAATATGGCCATATAATGTGTATGAACAAAATCAAAACGAAACTCACGAATGCATTAATATTTCAATGGCGTTTGGAACGCGCAAATCTGTGACGCCCTCGAGTCGCGGTATTTGGCAAAGTTCGATGTTGAAACCTGACTTGAATATCGAACGATATCGGCGGCACTTGATTTCCCTATATAGAAATTACAATATCTTCCAAACAGTAGCAATCTGCGTGTCTGTGTCCGTGTCCGTGTCCGTGTATCTGTGTGTCTATAGGGAATACATATGTGCGTATATAAACCAGTCGGCCATCAACTAAATGTCGGCCCTGTGGCCTGCATAAACAATTTGACGTCAATGGAATGAGGAATGGAAATAAAGAGATCTGCCCCTAGGATCGGCCAAAAATCGAAATAAAGCAAATGTTTTTTCTTTCGCTTGGGAATAAATCAAAAAGCTATTAGAATTGGTCTGGAAAAGATGCATAAAAGAAAATTGCGTTTTTCTGAATGGATTTCTATATTTGAAGTGTGGGTTAAAGCTCTGTCTCTCTCTCTCTCTCTCTGTAGATTGAGTCTACACTCAAGGGGTGGTGGTATGGCCCGTAGGGGGAAAATGCTGGGAAAACACTCAAAAGAAATGCAGTGCCAAAGGGCGGCTGGCTTTTGGCAAACAAAAGCAAAAAGCTTTTGGCCAAGTTTTTATGTGGCATGCAACATTGAAAAATAAATAGGCAGAGAGCCCAAGAATATTTAGCCGGTGACCCTTAAAAAGCAATATTTGACATTTGTGCTCAAAAGATACATTTTACGAGTGCGGCAAAAAGAAGAAAAAGAAAAACTAGAGGGAAAAAAGGTATGGGAAATTATCTAAGGGTCATCTATCTACATACATATATAAGGCAGAAATTGGTTCGAGATTTTTTCGTGGTAGATCTGGTTGAAGTTCGAATATTATTTTGAAGGATTCTCGTGGATATAGAGAGCGAAAAGATCTGCCAGATGTTGGAGGAAATTCCGTGGTATATTATGGAGAAAGAGTACAATTTTAAGGTGAATAAGATATAAAACGAATAGAAACCAAGAAATGCCTTGTCTTCTCCCCCTGAAAACCATATTTTCTGACAGAATTCCCTCAAAGAACAACACTTTTTTGACACTTTGAGGGCTCTCAAAATGATATACCATCCTCCGTTTTCATCAGCAGCATAAAAACTTTCAAACGGAATGATTTAAGGCATTCTTTCAGTCATTTTTGAAGCCAACAAATGATTTTAGTTGGACTTATTTTTGGTGGGAGGCCTTAATTGCCGACAAGATGATCCAATTTTAGAGATAGAGAGGAAAACTATTGGAAAAGCACACACACACACACACATATATATGCATATATGTATAAACATACACACAGGGATGGATAGATAGATCCGGCTGCCAAATAGATACAAAAATATGTAAAAGATTCAGAGCAAATGGAATAGATACAGATACAAATTGGAATACAAAAACCGATACATTCGGCCACACCTCTCTTGTGGGGGGGATCTCTATCTCCATACTGATCTATACTGATGTAATCCTCCACAGAAACGGATGTTTACATAGACAGCTGTTGTACTTACACTTATGGCGCGTACTGTTGGGCATTTATATTTGATATGGAGGATGTGGAGCTGCTTTTATCATTCCAGAACTGAAAGTTCTACCTTTCTTTGTGGCTTTTGTTTAGGCCGCTCACGTTGTCACAGAAACACGACGACGCGCAAAGACGTGGGGGCTGACAGGGGGGAGGGGTGGGGGGTTAAGGTGTGGACGCTTGGACAGGGGGAGGGTCAAGCTATAGGGCTGGGATGGGATGGGATGGGAAGGGGTCCAAAGTATGTTAGAAAGTAAAACGCGCGAAACAACAGCAACTATTGATTACTGCGGCACAAAACACACAACACGGCACGGGTGGGGGCGGCGGGGGCACCGTAACGTAACGTAACCCCTTCCCGCTCAAAAGCCGTCGCCGGCTGAAGTTATCACAGAGTTGGTAGTCGATTTTCTGCTGTTGTTGTTGTTGTTGTTGTTGTGTTGTGACAGGTCCCGGCCGCTGTTGGACAAATCCAATTAGCGATACGAAATGCGCACAGACCGACGACAGTTTCCTTGCAGATAGAACCCTTTGAAAACGCTTCCTTCAAATGCAATTTTCCCAAAAACAACAACAAAAAGTCACAAAAAAATATTTGAAAAATCCACCGAAAAAAAGAGCGCGGGTCGCGCGGAGAAGGCGGTAGACGGGTAACGAGAATGCCCCCGGGCGACGACGGGAGACGGCGGTAGACGTCGGTTGGATTGCGAGGCGCACGGGAAGACAACTAAAGCAAAACTGAACAGAAGACCAATCCGTAACGGAATCACAACCAAATAGCCAAAGAACAAGAGAGCTTTTCCACTCAGAGCAGAGACAAAACCACTCGGGGAAGGCAAAAGCGGCGTAAGGGAAAATGCTATTTTTGCCAACAGGGAAAAGAAAAACCGACTCAAAGCAGATGAAAATGTTTATAGAATTGATAGAGTGAGAGGAAGATACTAGTTGTAGTAGTGGCATGTGGCATGTGGGATGCATGGCGCGCCGGCGTCGTCCCTCAGAATGAAAGTGAAAATTATGCGTGTGGGGAAATTAACTTACAGATGTTAAACGGTGCGGCGCACACTCACCTTGACATTCGGCAGCCAGCTGGGAAATCCATGTCGGACATCAACAGCTGCTTTGAGAGAATCTTTTCCATTAAAGTGTATCCTTCCATTTCCTTATCCGAAATAATCCAACTCCAAAATTTCCTTCCATTTCCAAAATTTCCTTCCATTTGTAATAATTTCCCTACACAAGTGCACTTTTTACACACGCACTTTCACACACACACACGCGGACGCAGCGAGAAACAGTTGCATTTACCGGTTGATGGATGGCAAAGGGGCGGGGAGGGGGGTAGCCCTAAAACCACGTTTTGTTGTTGTGACCGCAAAAATCGTATGTGCCGCCAGCAAAACTTAAAGCAAAAAACTTACCTCTAATTGGTTGCTTTGATTGATTGAACCCTATACCTGAGCACCTATTAAACCCTATACTAAACACTTAATTACATCATTTGAATTATTAATAACTATCACACACACACACTTATGGCACGCGGGTTAACAAATTTGCGCGCCGCGCAGCGAACTGTTCCAATGGGAATTTCGCTTGGTTTCGGGTTAAATTAGTAGCCGCACGCCGCGTAAAACCTGCAACGGTGGCTCTGCATAGGCACAACAGTATAGAGAGTAGTATATTTAATCGATTTCGGAGCAGTATTTATTTAATTAAACCAATAAAACTTAAGAAATTCTGATATTATTTGGAATAATTTGTTTGGGCAGCGTTAGTGTTGTGAAATTTGCCGGTAAAACATATGATTGTGGTGCTGCAAAGTGTCAAATTTGAGTACTGCAATTTTACAGCACTGGTCGATAGTTTTGCAGCCCTAGGAAGAACGCATTTTGGTTAAAACGTGAGGACTTATTTGAATCTCTCAGCCAAGAATACATCAAATACAAGCCAAAAATGGCCCGTTCTGAGGTGGAGACCAAACCGAAGCCCAAGGGCAGGAAGCGCAAGCACGAGAAAGCAGCAGCTGCCTCAAATAACAGCAGCGACGACGAGGTGGCCAGCAAAAGTTTGATTGTGGAGCCAGAAATGGAGGAACAAGCGCCAACAGCAGGTAAGTGGGAGCATTGCTGTCCCAGAGAAACATTCATTTACTTTACAAATCTATTCAGGCAAGCGCAAGCTAAGGGCAAACGAAGCCTTGGTCAAGCAAAAGCGCATTAAACAGTCAACAGTTGCCCCCGAAGAGGAGGAGGATAGTTCGGAGATTAGTCCCCGAAAGGCAGCCAAGCGCAAGCTGCGTGAGGATGCGGCTGCCAGCAAAGAGAAACGCAGCAAGGACGATGGGGACGATGATGAGGAAAACGAGGATAGCCTGCCCACAGATGCACAACTCCAGGAGGCCTCCAAGCCCGAGAACACCAAAGCCATTGTCACCGTGCGCCAGAAGAAGAAACAGAAGCATCAGCAGCGCCTCGAGGCCCAAAAGGATCAGAACTCCAACAAGGAGGCCAAGCGCAATGAGGAGTACCTTCTGCAGTGGAAGAACTCCCGGGCGGAGTGGAAGTTCGTGAAACTACGCCAGATATCCATCCAGCAGACGGCCTTCGATGAGGAGAAGCTTGCTGAAGAGATTTGGAACATTGCCCTGGAGTATTTGGCCAGTTCCCAGGGCGCAGCTCGCGCAAAAATCAGCAAACTAGCCGAAGAGGTCATCGAAAAGCTGGACAAAGAGGGAGAAAAGCTCGAGGATGAGGCGGAACGCCAGAAACTGATAGAATCCATACGCTATCAGCGAGCCCGTGACCTACTCCAGAGCTTCGATTGAGTGTTACGACTATTGTTAATGTTTTTTCTCTAGAATTTAATAATAATAATAACAAAAAGTCTCGTTCTATTTTCTAAATATTAGAGGTCCACGTAGGCCAAGAACTTATCCATCTGATCCACGCGCAGCAGCAGCAGCTCCTTTTCCCCCTCCTTCAGATTGAGCTTCGACAGCTGATGTTCCTGCAGCAGGAAATGCTGCATGAACAGGCGAATGCTTTGCTTGAACTGCAGCAGCTTGGTGTTCCTGGCCATGCGCTCGAACGCGTGCTTCAGCTGTCGCTCGTCGCTGGCGAGCAGCAGCTTCACCATGACGTCGCGCATAAAGAAGAAACTTAGCTTCTCCAGCTCCATAAAGGGCACTACCTTCAGGACGGACAGCTGCAGTCCCTCGGAGAGTATCAGTTGCTTCAGAAAGCTGGCCAGATTACGGATCTGTACCTTCGTCAGCGATTCAATGTCGTTGATGCGGTCCCAGGCGGCAAACTGAAACGCCAGCTGGTACTTGCGATTGTACTGACAGAATTTGAGGGCCACATGCGCATAGAAGGGATTCGCGTGGCGCTCGTTGAGGGCACAGTGTATGATCACATAGGCCACCGCACGCTGATCCTTCAGCGACAACTGGAGGATCCTCTCGAAGGCATCCACATAGTCGGCGGAACTCATGAGAACGCAAAAGATGTCCTTTCGCTCGGCCGTATTCATTTTCTGATTTCTGGCCAGATCCAGCAGCTGATAGGTAAATCCGGTAGAGGATGGCGACTGGTTCGGCTTCTGCTTGGATGACGTGCCCATTTCGTTGAGGTTGCCAGTCCAGGCAGAGCCCACAATCCACCATTTGCCCACCTTGTCGGCGCGCAGCAGATCCTCCAGGGTAATGTTGAGGGTCACAACATACCGGTCGTTCTTGAGCATGGCCTTCAGGCGCTTGCGCAGATTCTCCGCCAGCTCGGGATCGTACTGGGGCAGCTTGTTCATATTGTTGTTCTTCACGGCGTTCAGTGTGTCCACCATGAAGCGCAGGCGGGGATTCGCCTTGAGTTCCAGCGGTGCGGCGGCGATCTTTGCCTGAACATTCTGCATCATGGTCTTGAAGGCCAGCGGATCGTCCTTGCGCAGGCGGAACCCAATCGACTGGAAGATCAACAGCAGACATTCGACCGTCTTCTCGCACAGATTGTCGGCCAGGCGGCCGATCAGCTCCATCAGGAGACTCAATTCGTAGATCTTGAAGATGTACATGTAACAGAGGAGCAGCACAATGTTGTTCAGCTGCTTGTCCTCCACTTCCAGGCTGGCCAAATCCTTCAGCTGCCCATCGAAGAGCTCCACAAAGGTCTGCAGAAAGTGTGCGCCAATCTCGCTGCCGATTTGGGCGTGCAGATACGCCAGCAACACCATATGCTCTTGCACCATGCGCTCCTGGGTGCGGGTCGGGCCCAGCAGGGCCTCCTGCAGCAGCTTTGTGAGCGTCTCGTTCATGTTGTAGCGCGAGTTCTTCATGTAGCGGTCCTCAATGCCAGCGGCAATCTTGTGGAGATTGGCCTCGGACAAACGATTCAGCAGACCCTTGCATTGTTTGAGCAGGCGTGCCTGGATTTCGGCCCGCTTCTCTTGCATGTCAGCACTAGCTGCGGCCACCAGGGCACGCAAATGGGGTGGCATGTACTTCTGGTCGGCGGCTGTGGCCTCCGGTTCGACGGGATCGGCCAGTATATTGCCCTCGGCATCGCGTTTGCGGCCATAGATGTCCTCCTTGACTGCAGGGGGGGAAATGAGAGATTAATGGAGGTGGAATCCACATGGAGATACTTACATTCGGTCTGCTGCTCATCCTCCTGCAGGTCTGCATCGTCCACGTCGCTCACCTCTCCTTCCGTTTCACTCTCCTCTCCTTCAGTTTCACGGTCGCCTTCCGTTTCACTGTCGCCCTCTGGCATGTCCATATCGTCATCGTCATCGTGATCGTCATCTTCATCATCGTCCTCGTCACTCCACATGCCCGCCTCCTCCTTCTCCTGCTGCTCCTTCATCTGGCGCTTCTTCTCCTGCTTCTCCTCCCACTTTTTCTTCTCCTCATCATCGTCCAGGCAAAAGTCCAGCACATAGTCCCATCCGTCGTTGAACATCTTGCGGACCAAGCGATTCTTGTCCTTGCTTTTGTTGAGCTTCAGCTTCTTCTCCAGCTTGGCGATCTCCCGGTCCTCCTCCTCGTTGTCGACCTTCAGCTGCTTCACCCGCTGCTTGCGGGCCTTGCCCTGCAGCTCCTTGTGCTGTCGCAGCTCCCGCTTGCGCACCTCCATCTCGTCCTGGCGCTGGATGGCACCGCGCTGAGTCTTTGCCTGCTTTCGCAGCGGTGTGTAGGTCTCCACTTCGCCATTGCTGATATCCGAGGCAATGGATTCGTCATCATCCGAGTCCACCTCCCCAGAGAGCAGCTGTTCCACGGGAATCTCTTCGGGATTCACTTTGGCCTTCCCCTTCTTACCCTTCCCCTTCTTCTTCTTCCGATCCCCCTTGGACGACTCGGCTGCTGCCGCAGCAGCCGCCTCCGCAGCGGCCACGCGCTGTGTACCATTTGTTTTGCCCGCATGGTAGAGCCGCTTGTGGGCCTTCTTCAGCTCCTGCTTCTGTTTGCGCTGCACCTTGCGGGTGAGACGCGTTTTCATCGGCACCATTTTTTTGGTTTTAACCATTTTTCAGCCAAATTTATCGAGAATGAGAATTTATTTATTTATTTATTTTCCGTTTGTTATTTAGTTACTTTCACAGTGGAATTATCACAGCGGAATGAATTATTTCCAACGAAACGACTGATTTATTTCAGATTGACTTTTAAAAATTCAGAAATTCCGATTTTTATTTTTTTTTTTGCATGTAAGTTACTTCCTGTCCGGCCGAATTATCACAGCTGAATGAATTATTTGTTTTATTTTGCTTCCCCGAATTATTTTTTCAAATTTTTTTGAGATCTAGTCAGCTGTTTGGACGACCCAGTGCTGTGTAGCACGTGTGTGCGCCGGCACGCTTTTTGGCATTATTTAGTGCATTTTTGGGGAATTCAATTTTATTTTAATTTGCATTTTATTGAATAAAAACAAACATCAACATTCAAACCATGTCGACGCGCTGGTACCCCATCTATCAACGCGGCAATCCCCAGCTGAGGGTGTTCCTGCCCAACTTCTGGATGAAACTGGTGCGGCCGGAGGAGGCGCAGCCGCCCAATGTGGTCACGTTTTCGGTGTCCACGGAAATGACGATCCACGACGTGAGGAGCTACCTGGAGAAGATCTACAAGCTCCCAGTGATAGAAGTGCGCACACGCATTTCCCTCGGCGAGACGAGGCGGGACCAGACCTACGGCTATGTCACAAAGAAAGACGATGTCAAATATGCTTATGTAACGCTGGTAAGTGCAGCATGCGGCATCCCAATGATGTGGGGGGTGGTAGTGAATGTTTTGCCTTCTTGCAGCCCAAAACGGAGGCATTCACCTTTCCCGATCTGTTCGAAAAGAAGGCCGAAAAGCAGGAAAAGGAGGAGAAATCAATGGACGAGTCCAAGAATGGTTTCCGCCAGTTCCTCGACCGCAACAAGAAGCGTCCCGGCACGCCCGGCTGGTACTCCATTTAGAACATAATTTGTAGTCTTAGGATTTAAGATATTTGTTGTTGCAACGGGGTATTAAACATTTATTTCGAAAGTCCAAAGAAGTTTTGAAGTAACTTAAAGCTTAGCTCCATTATTGTGACATCTTCGATGTCGGTGCTTCCTAGTTCTTCGAGTCCTTGACGGCGGCTGCGACCCATGCGCGAATTTTGTCCTCGTCCTGGAGTCCAACCATGCGCTTGATTTCCTTGCCATTCTGCATGACCACAAGAACGGGCACAGCGCCAACGTCGTAGTCGAGGGCCAGTTCGCTATGCTCATCGATGTCAACTTTGGCCAGCTTAATGGAGCCTGCATTTTCGCCCACAATATTCTCAATGCGCGGCGTCAGCAGCTTGCAGGGATTGCACCAACTGATGGAGGCAGGGAGGGTGGATTTAGTTCGGGCTTTCATGGCAATGGAAACACACTCACGTTGCGAAAAAGTCCACAATCACGGGTGTCTGGCTGTTCTTCACCTTTTTGTCGAAATCATCGGCGCTCTGCACTTTGAAGATCTCCCGCCGCTGCGACGACACTGACAGTGGACGCATCTGCTGTGCATGGATGAGTTGACGCGTGCCGCGTCCCAGGGTGTTTAGCAATTGGCGCTGCATGTTGTGTTTGTTTTTTTGGTTCGAGAAGAAATTTGATGTTACGAGAAAATTGTGGTCTGACAAATGACAAAAACAATGGTCGAGGGTGCTGCCAGCTGATTTGCGTGGCGTTGCCACAGGGTTCGCTTAGTACTTCTTAGGTGTGGGCACACTGCAGCAATGGAGATGAGTCCAGTTGTTACTTCAAAGTCACGGTGTAATCATTTTATTTGAAACAATTTTAAATTTAAATAATAATTTCAGTAGATGTGAATTTTAGGAGTAGTATGAGTAGAATGAGTTATAATTTTCTTATTTCTATGCATGTCAACGTTTCCCTAGGAAGTCCAATATGACAATTTGAAAGTCAAATATACTAAGTTATTTGTGCCATCCAAAATATGATACAAAAAAAGGATTTGTTTTATTTTCTACCACAATATTTTCCAACTCGTAACGTTAGTTATTTCAGAGTCAGGGTTCCTTATTTTTTTTCGTGTCACCGTTTGACGTGACATTTCGAGCATCTCTTTCTTCACATTCGAAAGTGTGTACACACCCGCTCAGTGGCAGCGACATTTTTTTTGTGAAATATTTTTGTTTGTCGTAATATCAGACAACCATTGCGTTTTCAACCAAATTCAGATATTAGTTCATCTCCCAAGACTCACGTTGGTCAGGTGACCACCGCCATAGCCAGGTGAAACTATAGCTACAAAAATTAGCTGCAACATCGCACACATCATCCATCGCATCGCATCGTCTCCGTCTCTGTCTCTGTCGTTGTCGTCGTTGCTGTCGTCGTCGTCGTCGTCGAGTGGAAGCCCCAATTAGCGAGCGACCCCCTCGTCAAACTGCGCTGCGCAAATGGCCGTTGGCAGTTGTCGGCAGGAATACTAGACTAGACTAGACTAGACAAGGCAAGACAAGACACCTAGGATAAACGATGGACGATCTGTCGCAGGGCGACATATGTCGCGTGTGCCGCTGCGAGGCGCAGCCCGATCGGCCGCTCTTCTATCCATGCATCTGCACGGGCAGCATCAAGTACATCCACCAGGACTGCCTGATGCAGTGGATGCGCTACTCCCACAAGGAGTACTGCGAGCTGTGCGGCCACCGCTTCAGCTTCCAGCCCATCTACGCCCCGGATATGCCGCGCGTGCTGCCCGTGAAGGATGTGCTCGTGGGGCTCATGTCCGCGGTGCTGGAGGGCGCCCGCTGCTGGCTCCACTACTCGCTGGTGGGCCTCGCCTGGTTCGGACTGGTGCCCCTGTCCGCCTACCGCACCTATCGCTATCTCTTTCGGGCCAACTCATTTGACATGATCCTCTCGCTGCCGTTCGACATCTTCTCCATGGATAATCTGCCATCGGATGCCTTTCGGGGCTGCTTCGTTGTCACCTGTACGCTGCTCTCCTTCATTGGCCTCGTCTGGCTGAGGGAGCAGATCCTTCATGGCGGCGGACCCGATTGGCTGGAACGCGACGATGCCCCTGCGGCCGCCCAACCCGCTGCTGCTGCTGCTGCCGCCGCCGCCGCCGCTGCTGCAGCGCCTGCGGCTGCCCCACCGGTCGATGCGGCCGATGCGGCAGATGCGGCAGAGGCGGCAGAGGCGGCAGAGGCTGCTGCTGGTGCTGGTGCTGCCGCACAAGATGACAACAACAATGGCGAGGCCCTGCAGGATGTGCCCCCCATGGACAATGCAGCACCGGCCCCGGCCGACAACGAAGGCGATGCCCAGGGAGCAGCCGGCGAGCCGGGAAATCCAGCTCCAGCTGCCGCTGGGAATCCGGCAGAAGCCGAGGCCGATGAACAGAACTGGAACCCCATGGAGTGGGACCGGGCCGCCGAGGAGCTGACCTGGGAGCGTCTGCTGGGACTGGACGGATCGCTGGTCTTTCTGGAGCACGTCTTCTGGATCATTTCGCTCAACACGATGTTCATCTTTACGTTCGCCTTCTGCCCGTATTGCGTGGGCAACTTCATACTGAGCTCCATGGACCTGCTGCAGCCGGAGAAGCCACTGCTGCACTTCCATGGCCTGATCACGACCCTCTTCGGCTACTGCTGCATCGGACTGACGCTCGTCGTGCTGCACTTTCTGGCCCGCATCTTCCGCATGCGTCGCGTCTGCTGGTTCATCGGCCTGTGCTACATTGTGGTGAAGGTCTCCCTGCTCTCCGTCGTGGAGATTGGCGTGCTGCCGCTCGTCTGCGGCTGGTGGCTGGACATCTGCTCGCTGCCACTGCTCGATGCCAGCCTGAAGGATCGCAAGGCGAGCTTCAAGGCGGCCCCGGGCACCTCCCTCTTCATTCATTGGATGTTCGGCATGGTCTTTGTCTACTACTTTGCTGCGTTCATCTCTCTGCTGCGCGAGGTTCTGCGTCCGGGCGTGCTCTGGATCTTCCGCAATGTCAACGATCCCGACTTCAGTCCCATTCAGGAGATGATCCATGTGCCCATTGTGCGGCACATCCGGCGCCTGGTGGCCTCCGCCATGATCTTCGGCTTTGCGGTGCTCCTGATGCTGTGGCTGCCCATTCGGATACTACAGGTGGCCTGGCCGAATTTCCTCCCCTATGCCCTGAGTGGTGATGCGGAGGTGAATGATTTGAGTCTGCAGCTGTTGCTCCTGCAGGTGAGTCGCTGCTCCTCCGCCTTGGCGTGCCATTTAATCCTCTGTAATCGCTTCCATTGTCTAGATTGTCCTGCCCGGCTTCTTCGAGCAGACCCAAACGCGCATCTGGTTGAAGGGTGTGCTCCGCATCTGGTGCACGGCCGTGTCCTGGCTTTTGGGAATTCGCAGCTACCTCTTGCCGGCTCCAGAGGCCGAGCCGCAAGCCGCTGCTGAAGGCGAGGGCGAGGGCGTGGCCGTGGCCGAGGGAGCCGTCGAAAATGGCAATCCAGATGTGGCGCCTCAGGCACCACCGCCACCGCCGCCGCCGCCACCTGCGGATCCGTTTCCCATACATCTACCGCGAAATCTGGCCGCCGCCCATCAGGCGATCATGCAACGGGATGCGCCCGTGGGCTTCCAGCCGTACGAGAAGCCCACGCTCTTTGCCTTCCGGCTGTGCGCACTTCTGACGCTGATGTGCCTGTCGATTGTGTGCGCCGCCATACTGACGCTGACGGTGCCCGTCTACATCGGTCGCCGCCTGATGGTCCTCTGGACGGGGCAGCCGGGCGAGAAGGGAGCTGCTGCTGCCGCTGCCGCTGCTGCTGCTGCTCTACCCGCGGGAGATGGAGGAGCTCTGCCCGTTGTAGATCCCGAGGCGGCCAGGAAGAACGAGCGACTGTTGCGCGCCCACGAGCTGTACACCGCCGAGATCGGGGGCTACCTTTGCTGGATTGTGCTCCGCGGAGTGGCTGTGGTGGCGACCCTCCTGCCCCAGGGCCGCACGGCGATTGTCAACAAACTGAAGCAGTGGGCCACCGTCACCCTGCAGTATGCCCTGCCCGTGATCACGCTGGTGGGCATCTTTGTGCTCGTGCCGCTCCTCTTCGGACTGCTGCTGGAGCTGGTGGTGGTGATACCGCTGCGTGTGCCCCTGCGCAAGACACCCATACACTTCTTGTGGCAGGACTGGGCCCTGGGCATGCTCTACACAAAGATAGCCATTGCCCTGACCCTCATGGGGCCAGAGTGGCATCTGCGACGTGCCCTGGAGCGTGCCTACACGGACGGACTGCGCGACTTCGACCTGAAGTTTGTGATGCGAGACCTGGCCGGGCCGGTGGTGACAACCTTCGGCCTGGCACTGGCCATACCCTACGTAATGGCCACGATGGTGTTGCCCATCTTCTTTGTGGATCGCTACACGCGGCAGTACATCTATCGGCTGGTATATCCCGTCAGCTTTGCCGCGGTGGGCACCATCTGTTTCGTTCTCTTCCAGATCAAGCAGCTGAAGAAGCTCTATCTGTCGATCAAGGTGGACAAGTACTTGGTGGGGCAGCGTCTGGTCAACTATGAGAATCGCAAGAAGCAGCAACAGCAGCAGCAGGAGGAGGAGCAGAAGGCGCGCGAGCTGAAGGAGCGCAGGGAGAAGGAGAAGGAGCTGGTGGCCAACATTCTAGGCGTCGATATGGCAATGGTGCCCGAGGAGTACGCCGATCTGTATGGGGCCATTGACGAGGAACCGGATCATGCGGGCGTCTTTGCGCGCATGAGGAGACGCCAAGAACTGCCACGGCCACTGCCACCGCCACCGCGGGCAGATGCCAACGAAGAGCTCCTCTAATGCTCCTCCAATGCCGCCGCAACGTTGTGTACTTCTTTGTCCATGAAAAGAGCTGATTAACAAATCTTCAAGTTAAATATACAACTATTTTTTTCTCCCAGCTTTGCGCTCCTTCAATAACCCCTTCGCCCCCTCTCCACCACACACACCCACACACACACACACACACACAAACACACACATACGTTTTTGGTTAAGTTAAGCTTCTGTTGTGGTTAGTTTTTATGTTTTAGCTACAATTGTTGTTGAACCCGAGATCCCCAATCGCCCCCATTGACCGTGTGTCGATTCTAGACTTTAAGCAGTATCTAGAGATACGAGAAAAGCAACATCTATACATGTACTCCACTGAGACTCCACTTTAAATAAGTAGATAACCCCGATATATAGTGTAGAGTGAAACGCAAAAAAAAACGCCGTCTTATATGGCCCATATATTAGATGGAAAGCCCCCAAACACCCCCACTTGAGAAATGTCTTAGGAACATGCGAAAAATTCCCTTTCGAGAATCGAAACCCAAACCAAATTGAAAAACAAAATAGATGAAAATTAGGAAACGATTAACGAAACATACAATACATTTAAACAAAACCTTTTCGAGCTAGCTTTACGAACTTGTAAAAATTATATATGTATACATAATAAATATAAATGATTTAAAATTAATTAATAAATTTAACTTTAAACTTCACAAAAAATGTCTACCATTTGGTTAGAGAGCAGCCCAGAGGCGAGCCCATAGAAAGGGGTTTAACAATTAAAGAAAATAAGGAGGAAAAACCCAAAAAGGGAACCCCACTTGAAAATGCAAAAACGAAAAAAAAGAAAGAGTAAACCAGACCGAAAAGGAGAAAAGAGCCTCGAGAAGGAGCAGGCCAGGAAGGAAAGGGAAACAAAGGAAGAAGTGAAGTAAAGCCAAGAGTAAAACAGACCCCACATAATCTTTATAAGCTGCCTGGAGAAAGGAAACGAGTATAATTAATTTGGCTTCCATTCCCAGTTTACTCGCATCGCTCTGGCTTTTTAATGATCTTTTTTTATTGCCACAAGGCATTTGCCAACTGCACTGAAATTGTGTGTTAAGATTCACTCTTCTGAGCAAAGGATTCCAATTAGAACAATAATAAAAAACAAAATTAAATGGTAATTGGAATTGTTTTCTAATACCCCCGCTACTCTGCAGAGCACTAAGGTACATTGCTTTGGTGCCACTCTTATTTGATTGTTATTAATTTATATTTATATTTAATTTGCTAATTTATATTTGTATTCCCCCTGTTGGCCTTTGATGATTTGGGGTTCCAGTTTGTGTCTCAATTCGCGGGCCATAAAGGGTCTACCTAGAGGAATGCTGTCATGATCATCATGCGAAAGGATGTACAGTGCTGCCTGCCGCATAAATATTTAATTATTAATATTTCAAAGGGTCTACCAATAAGAATTTCGAAAGGTGGTTCAAGATATTCTCTCGGCTGGGCCCCATCTGCGCTCTTTCGAGGACCATCCTTCTGTCAGTATGCATGCAAACGTACAGAACGTTAAAGCGTTTGCCATCTCGTTCTAGCGCTTGTCTCTCTGAGAGCCGGGAGAGCGTGGATGGTCCTCAGCACAGCGGACGACGTCACCTTGTTAGTAATTTCATCAGTATGAGTTCATCATACCACCAGCCCTTCTGCGGTGAGTGTGTGCGTGTGTGTGGGTAAGGCTAGTGCAGTCCGTCCCCCTTTCCTAATACTAGACTCTCTATTCCTTTTTTTTTTTTTTTTTGAAACAAACGCCCGAACAAACGCATGCTTTGGGCTTATAATTGGATTTTGATTCGTTTTGCATAAAAAGTGTGCTTATAAGCAGACGCCAGCCTGACTATTCGATACGTGTGTGTGTGTGCGTGTGTGTGTGTGGCTGTGCGCGTGTCTTTTGTGTGGCTTCCAGAGGCGCCACTAGGTCCCTGACTCTCCAGTTGACAACCGAAAAAAACACTGCCACAACAACACAAATGACACATTTCTGCCGCTGCCATTGTGTTGCGGTGCTGCTTCTACTCGCATTTGCAAACAATTTGACTGCATTTTCCATTCATTATATCCTTTCGAAAGAGTATTATGATTTGTTGGAGAGGTTCGGCAAGGAAGAACATGCAGCATATGCGACATTATTCTCCATCAATATAAAAGAAACCATTGGTATGTAGCAAGAGTCTTGCCGAAAATTACTCCCAGCAGAGAACTCGACTTCGGGTTAACATTTTTCGGACCGGAAAAGTGTCCGAAAACGAACAAAAATAGATTTTCTCAAGAGCTTATGCGAGAGACCAAGAAATGAAGACAAAGTATAAATAGCTAATGCAATAATCAAAGCAACCATGTGTTTTGCGCACATTTGTGCTTTTAACAGCACCCTGTTATTCTTTTTCGTTCCGACAAATTACCGGCCTCGAGAAAGTCGAATTGTTTTTCGACAAGTTCATTTGATCATCAACTTTTTCGGAACTATGGCCAGCCGGCACCTTAACTTGAAGTCGAGAAACCGGCCCCAAGCCTTATATGGGCTGCAAAATAAAGTGCATCAAGGCTGCGACTCCCAAAATCCCACAATTACCTCTATTTGTGTTCATTTGTTGCGTCTGTCTGGTAGTGTATTACTGGAGTGGCGGTGGCATGTGTATATTGATTTGGTATTTATTGCATTGCCGTTACCGCCACAGAAAACAAACCGCGTATTTTTTGGCAATTTACATATTTCATTTGCATACGAATATGCAGCTTCTTGTGATTGGGGAACAGTTTTGGGGCGAGGTGGACAGGGAGCCATTATATTTTGCTCGAAATGCGAGTGGTTTTGATTATGGTAACATATTCCACACCAAACTGGACTATAAGTGAGATATGGTATTAGTCAAAAGATGACACAAAAACTAATTTTTACTAGTGGTGGTGGTGGTGGTTGTTGGGGGCTCTCTTTCGATGACCATCCGTCTGTCAATGTGCTTGCAAACGTTTGCCAGAGCCGTGAGAGCGTGGATGGTCCTCACCACAGCGGACGACGTCAGCATTATTTCTCGCTGGTTGTAATCGATTTGGTGGCAGAGAATCTCACACTTTAAATCCACTAAAAACCAACACTATATATCATTGACAGTAAAGGAATGAACGAGAAAGAGATGGAGAATGAGACAGAGATAATTGTCCAAATGGTCCAA
The DNA here is from genome assembly GCA_963969585.1 of Drosophila helvetica. Taxonomy (NCBI): domain Eukaryota; kingdom Metazoa; phylum Arthropoda; class Insecta; order Diptera; family Drosophilidae; genus Drosophila; species Drosophila helvetica. Next base: position 70,649,457 of record OZ018401.1, on the reverse strand, counting down.
CTGCCACTCGTTTCACAATTTGTGGCCACAAATCACAGGGAAATTCCATACCAATTAGCCTTGAACCACTTCCATTTAAGGCATTAAGCCGATTTCTCTTTCTTTTAAGGAACCAACTGATCTCCCCATCCCGCATTCCAGCCTCCTCCTCTCCAGATGTAAAAATAAAAAAAAGAAGTGATTTCCCAAGAACCCGGAACAAGTGGCTCGTAAGTTGAGGTTAATCTCTGGCATCTTGTTGGTCCTTTTTCCACCCAGCCAGAAACTAATAAATTTATACCACCCACTGTGCAGCACAACCGCCCAGCCCACCCACTGCGTCCCACTGTGACCATCCAACCGGACATTGTCCGGTGAACACACCTTACAGAAGGATATTAAACCGTAGTGGAAACCCGTCGAGAGGAGAGCGAGCCTGAGACCGAGACGGAGACCGAGACGGAGACGGAGACCGAGACGGGGACCGAGACCTCGACCGAGGCATATTTAATTTTTTAACACAGTCGCTCCTCTCGGAGTTGTGGCGCCGACATGCGTGCTTTATTGGCCATAATCGTTGGACAGAACAGGACAGGACAGGACAGGACCCAGGCGGAGCACCAGGACCGTGGGCACTTAGCACTCCTTAAGTTTTACAACTTTACGCTCAATCAGGCGCCCCGTCAGCGGCACAGTAGGCCATAAAAAAGTAACAGCTCTCCGAACTTCCTCGAACTTTAACCCCACACAACAGCAGCAGGAGCAGCAGCAGCAGCAGGAGAGGAACGGGGAGGCAGCGCCCCCAGGATTCGCTGAAACAACTCGAATGCGCGTTGGTCTTTAAACTGTATGAACACTGTCTATTGTTGTTGTTCTTGTGGTTGACATGTACAAAAAAAGCAAAATGAAAACCAGAAGGAAAACCCAACACAGGAAACTTGCCCAAGAGGTTAAAAACCCCAAAAGTGAAATAAATACAATGGGGATCCTCTTTTGGGCTGCGGGAGTTTTTTTTTTTGTTTTTACGCTGAGGTTAGCAAAGGGACTTCCCTATACAAATTAGGGGTATATTAGTGCAGGTAAAGCATTTGCAGATTTATTTTAGCTCAAATATTGCCAAAGGAAAGTCAAAAAGAAGGAAAGATGCAGCCAGTTCTTGAATAAATTGATAAATAAATAAATATACCTAAATAATTTCCTAAAAAATCATCCAATTTCTCTGTTTCTAAAGGGTATTCACCGATCATCCTGAGATGCGTTTTTTTTTGTTCACCTATTTGTTGTTCTATTTATGTTTTTGTTCCTGTATTTTTCTGAGGTTTTTTGCTTTTGGGGTTTTTTCGTTTTAAGGACTTGCCCAGTTTCGGTTTCCTTTCTTGCCATCTCCCATCGACCATCTCCCTGGGCAATGGCTTTTATACAAATTATTTTATTTTGCGTTGGGATAATAATAAATTATGGTAACGGAAATCAAAAGGCCACTCCACAAAGCTCCACGGAAACAACAGACATATTTTTCCTGTTTCTGTTTTCGTGAGGATGCGGATGATGATGATGATGATGATGATGATGATGATGGAGGTTGCCATGGCGAGATGTGTACTACTATAATAGAGCATAACGAGCTTAAGAGAGGGTGTCAAGAGCTGCTGACAGGTTGCTACACTCTCGAGAGATTGTTGCAACAAAGCTGTTTTTCGGTTTGCTTTTGTTTATGGCTAATTTTGGACAATTTATGGAGTGTTGGTGGCCGCTTGATAACAGCTTCAAGCGGAGAGCAGCAGCAGCATCAGCAATTCATGCAAATGAGATTCGCTTAAAGACCCAGTCCCTGTCGCAGTGCCTCCCTCCAGCTCGTGTGCCCCATGTGGGTGTGGGGCACGAATGATAAAGCTGTGACAACGGGGATACACTTTTTATGCGAGGTGTGTGCGAGTGTGTGTGTGCGTGAAGATATCACTGCTGACATATGAAGTTGTTAATTTTCACAACAACAAAACGGGAGGGATGGTAAAATGGTAAAATGCTAAAAATGAGGAGCATAAAGAATGCTTTTGGATGTTGACAAGAGTTTGGCAAGAGCTCTGCCTTGATATGTACACATGTACACATGTATATGTATATCTATGTGGAAAGGACTCGCCCCCACACTCTCTGTATCCTTTGCTTAATGCGCAAAAATAACTTTCGGCTTAACTCCGGGCTCCAGATTTGTTTAATGTACCCCAGGGGCCTGCCGTTCCGCGGAAAAAGGACGGGCCCCAAGGATTTGTTAACATTTATTATAATGAGAATGTTAATTAAAGGCAGTCGCAACGCTAAGAGAATTTCCTTGGCCATTTCTAATTGAAATTTAAAATATAGACACTTAAATCAGTCACAAATAAATTCTGAAATAAATTGAAATAATAAAAAATAAACAATGTGGAATTTGAAATGAATTTCCAAAATGAAATGTATGCCCGACAAAACTTGATTCTGTCTGGTCTGGCATCCTGTGGCCAGGGAAAACTTAATGGGAAAACAATTTTGAGCTGAAAATCCGCTTAGGTCGCCTTAAGAAAAAGTCATCAACTTGTTGTTGGAATATATGGTGTTTTCATAGATGTCTAATGGAGCAATAAAATTGCATTCTGTCAGTGAGGAATTTTCCTGTGAATTATGTGAGATTTTATTTATGGGGCAGGGAGCAGGACAGCAGTCAGCAGGACACAAGCTGCGAGGAGGCAGCTATGACCCACTGACTGAAAATAGAGGATTGCAAATGCATATTCACATAGTTGAGAATCCAATTAAAACTATTTCCCCCCCCAGGGCAGCCTTAATGAAGTCTGTTTCCCGCCTTGGCATTCGGCATTTGGCACTGGAATTTTCCCATCTTCCAGCATCAGGCATTCCGTTTGCACTGGGCATTCGATCATCAGTTTCAAATGATTTTCATTTAACATTTTCGTTCAATGAACTTTCCACAAAGTTGTAAATGGCAGAAATCTCTGGCACTATCTCTGTAGCCTGGAGGAGGGGGAAGGGGAGGGGCAGGGGGAGGTTGGTCACTCCAACACGCGCCCAAAAGTTTTCAATTTCATCGCAATACTTGAGCACGCGCTCTGCCGTTTGGGAAAACAGAGAACAGAGGACAGAGGACAGAGAGTGTTTTGGGCCACTCTCAACTTTGACATAATGCAAATGATATGATTTTCATTTCATTATTTGTACAGGACTCCGCCTAAGTGTTTAATTTGGCTAACATTTCCATAGTCTTGTGTGTGTGGGTGTGTGGGTGTATGTCTTAGCCTTGTCAGAAAAACCACAAAACAATTTAAGTTACCAAACATTCGGGGAAACTTTTCTATTTGTCGCCAGCGACAATTGCACCGACAACAGACAACAGACAGGCTTTGACTTTGAAAGGAAAATCTCTCTCTCTCTCTCTTTCTCGTACTATATATCTTTGCGTGTTTGTGTGGTTGGGGGGGAGGGGTGGAAAAGTTTTGAGTTCTTTCTTTGTGATTAGGCTCTTCCAGCAACATACGGACTTTCAATTTAGAAGAACAAGAGAGAGAAGGGGAGAGAGAGAGAGGCAGAGTGAGAGTAAGAGTGAGAAAGTGAAGCCTTCTGTCAGGCGGGCCTGTTGCTGCCTGTTGTGGCACACATGGCGTATGATTGACATTCGCTTCACATCCTTCAACATCCTCCTGTCATTAGATCTCCACTTGAGTGAGTCCTCCGTCCATCCTCGCCACTGCAGTGGCGAGAGGACTCTCGTGCAAGGAGCACAGCACAAGTTCGTTTAATATGTTTGGACATTGATTAATCGGCAGTCGAGTCCTTCGCTGAGATTTCGCTGGTGGTTCAACAGTTGTCCTCTCTCGTGGGAACTGATTTTTCGGGTAGCGAATTCCCCGCTTCGTCGGCGTGGGGTCGGTGCGTGTCGGGTAGGGTATTCTCTTTTCCCGTTGATTTGTTTTCGTTTACATTCCATTAGATTCGAATTTGATCCTAATCATCATCATCATCATTATAATTAGAGCAGAGACTGGGGCTGAGGCTGCGGCTGGGGTTATGTGCGCAGGCATAATACGATTAGATTAATTACAAATGGCACGGGGACTAGGAGTGTACACATATACAAATAAATATATATATATATAATATATCTAAGCAGCGCCTATGACGAAATAATAGAAGGTGCACTGCCAACTCTCTTTTGGGTCTTATTCGTACTCTTCAATTAAATTTGCTGTTGCATTTGCTGCTACTGAGCAAAATAAGACACGAAAAGAGAGAGCGTGGCGGGAGCGGATCACCTTGTCTACTTCCATCATGCTTCACGGCATTGCACTACTTTCATTGCCAGCAGTGAAGAGAGTAGCAAATATAACTCTTTACATTAAAACATTTGTTCTATGGTCAAGCTGACATACGTCATTCACGCACTCCCCGCCTCCCATTCCACCTATGCAGAGCATTGGCAGGCAGCAACAACAACGATGCAAATGCCAAAGAGAAAAACAACAATAAAAAAGCCGCGCCGCTCTCTGCGATGCTGCTACGCTCTTAACTTTCCGCCCCCGCTTCAGGGCATTGCACTTACACCACATGCAGTAGGAAGAGAGGATCAAAGATAAGCACTCTTTGAAGTAATCTATCTTTCCTATGCTGATGAGGTCATCTATGCACTCTTCGTCACCCCCTATGCTTTGCAAAACCAAAGCCGCTCTCAGCCAATCTGCTCCGCTCTTAACTTTCCGCCTCCGCTTCAGGGCATTGCACTTACACCACATGCAGTAGGAAGAGAGGATCAAAGATAAGCACTCTTCGAAGTAATCTATCTTTCCTATGCTGATGAGGTCATCTATGCACTCTCCATCTCCCTCTACCCTTCTAGAGCGTAAGCCCCAGAAAGAGCACACACACTTTGCAAAAGCAAAGCCGCTCATAGATGTTCTCAGAGAGTTCGTTCCATTGAGCGAAAGGTGTGGGCAGATAGCGAAAGATTTAAGCGGCCAGCGCAGACGCACGTTTTTCTGTGGCGTGGAGCTAAAATTGCGGAAAAGTAGTGAAATAAGTGCGGAAAATGTTATAAAAACCCGAGTAAAAGGTCTTTACAGTGTTTAAAAGAAAAATATACCAGAAAAGTGATGAAAAGTGTTGTGAAAATCAGAAAATGTGAGGAAAAATGGCGGAAAAGCCCTCAAAGTGCAAGTCCACTTGAGTGGAGAGCCAAAGGATTAGGAACAATTAAGAAAGCATCACTGCAAGTGTGAATACGAATAATTTCATTGTTTTTTGAAAAAAAGCCCATGAAATGCAATTGCGTCGCAGTTTTAGCGCTGCTTCCAGTGCTCGTTTCCAGCTAAGGGCATTTGAGTGGAAAGAAGTCGATGTAAAGTAACGGCACCAGCTTGAGCATTTTTTTATTGAGTTGCTTTTTCTTTTTTTCTGTGAAAGTGAGTGAAAGTGCAGGATGGTCATTGAGACGGCAAGGAGGTGCCAGGCGGCAAGCAGTGGAAGGCGATTTGCGAAAAAAGTGAGTGAAAGTGCAGAATGTTCATTGAGACGGCAAGGGGTGTCAAGCGGAAAGCAGTCCAAGGAGATGTGTGAAAAAAGTGAGTGAAAGTGCAGGATGGTCATTGAGACGGCAAGGAGGTGCCAAGCGGCAAGCAGTGGAAGGCGATATGTGAAAAAAGTGAGTGAAAGTGCAGGATGGTCATTGAGACGGCAAGGAGGTGCCAAGCGGCAAGCAGTGGAAGGCGATTTGTGAAAAAAGTGAGTGAAAGTGCAGGATGGTCATTGAGACGGCAAGGAGGTGCCAAGCGGCAAGCAGTGGAAGGCGATATGTGAAAAAGTGAGTGAAAGTGCAGGATGGTCATGGAGACGGCAAGGAGGTGCCAAGCGGCAAGCAGTTCAAGCGCATATCGCGCCAGAAGTGAGTGAAAGTGTGAGTGAAAACTAAGCAAAGAAATTCTCGCAAGAACAACATAAAGACAACAACAAGCCCATATGGTCAAAAAGTGAGGGAAAGTTAACGCGAGATCAAATGCGAGTGAGAAGTGCAATCAAATGTACCGCTAGAAGTACATAAAGAGCGTAGATACGAGTATGTATGACATTTGTGTGGTTTCTCTCTGCTCCCATATGAACAATGATCTCGAAGAGAAGAGCAGAAGAGAGAATATCAGCATGAGCGGACTCTCTTAAACGTGTCAGGTGAAGTGCAAGGTAAGTCCTATTATTTGATTCAAGATTTCAGCATTGAACTATTCATAAATTTCTAAATTATTTTCCATTTTCAACATATATGTTTACATTTGCATCTCCTTATGTACATCTGAATTTTCTTTAGTATTACTTGAAACTGTTCCGCTAATTAAGTTCTGCTTTAACAGAGGAAAACTGCTTTCCAGTTAGGGAAAAGTTTTCATTTAGCGCGTAAAGTTCTTTGGCTTGGCTTGTGAATGTCATTTAGGAGAAAACACTTAGGCTTACAACTTGGCAACAATATGGTGATGGGTGGGGGGTGGTGGGCGGTGGGAGACAGCAAAGTGAAAGTCAGAGCCATGGCAACATTTTGCAACTAATGACAGAACCACAAACTTAAGTTTCGACAAGTCGCAACACTTTGAATTGACGAACTGCTTGCCACATGCTACATATAGAGATTTTTGTCTCCTTTGCACAAAATTGGGCTTCATGTGGGAGGATTCAGTCGTTAAATCATTGGCATGCAACACAATAAATCTGTTGGATTGAAACTTGTGCCTGAATTGCATACTGGATTGTAATGAAATTGGAACGCGCTATAAGGATATGTACTCTACCGTCACTACATCTTTATCTTCGGTATTCCATCTGTCCATCTGTCCATCTGAGGCTCAGAACTTTTGGCAACATCTGTTGACCCCACCCACCGCCACCAATGCATGTGAGATGTGGAACAGAAACAATCCCTAGCGGGACTCTCGAAGGATAAACTTTTCTCCAAATGCAAAGAGTACTCTCTCTGTCCATCTGTCCATCTGTCCGTCTCTTCCATTTCCCGAAGAAGTCCAGCGTGTGTGCCATAAGTAGGCCAAAAGTAAGGGAAAAGCCATCAAAAATGTAGCCATGATATGTACAATGTACATACATATGTACATGTATGTACATATGTGTGGTGTGGTGTGGCATGGAGCAGAGAAAAGAAAAGCAAAGAAATGTGTTGCATTGTAAACTTTTTAATAAAGCCACAAAATAGCCAGAGAATAGCCAGTTGTGTGTGTGTGTGTGTGTGTGTGTGTGTGGGAGGTGGGGGAGGGACGACGCCTGGCATATGGGAAATGGCAAATGGAAAATGGACAAAACAATATTTGATGCATGACAAATCTACTCGTAGAAAAATTGTTGTTACAGACAGATAATACAGAGACAGAGATTTCTCCATACAATGAAAGAGCCTGCCAGCCATTCATGGCTGGCGGACGGGGGGGAGTGGCTGAGTGGGGCGGTAGAGTTTTCTCATGCATATAAAATGCTGTGGAAATATGCAGATTATAAGAATATCCAAGGGATATAGAGAATAGACGCGTATGCATGCGCATGAGAACCTAAGATAAATAGCCAGAAGACGCCGGGCCAGGAGCGGAGTCTCCCTTTTGTTGTTCTCTCATTAATTTTTATTCACCTTTCAATCTGAATTATTCATTCATTATTCATTTCAAGCGCCCAGAGCGTGCTGTCTCTTCCATCGCTTAGGGCAACCGGGGAAAGCCCTGTCTCCGTTTTCCCCACGATTTGCCTCGCACACACACACACACACACACACACACTCAACATTCCACATAAATCTAAATCAGCTTTCGGTCTAGCCATTTGCCACGTGCCACAAATGTGTGAAATGTGTCTCCCCCTTGCAGCAAATTCCCTCACATTTCATTCTATTTCTTTTTGTTTCCTTTTAATTCGCACAAGTGCCGTCCCTGACACACGACACACAGCACCACCCACTGGAACAGCAACAGCAGCAACAGCAGCAGCAACAGCAAGTGGCAACAAGACCTCGCAAGTGGCAGTGCGGTTAATTGGAAATGAAGTGCAACAGACAATTCGCACAGGACACAATCCCCGCCTCAAATGGCAAATGGCATCTGCCCCCACGAGTGGCAGAATGCCGGCATGCCAGCATGCCAGAATGCCAGAAGGATGCCAGCCTAATGAAAATGGTCACCGACCCTTCCCACCCTTCGCAGCCCCCACCCGCTCGCACAAAGCATCACTCTTTGTGTTGCAGGTGTCTGTATGTCTGTCTGTCTGTCTGTCTGTTTCCATGGCAATTAAACAACTCACACGAAACCTGTGAATTTTTCCACTCATCCAATTTGATGGCTAAATTGCCTCCTGGAGAAAAAGTATTACATTTTCCATTAAACTCAATTTTGATGTGTCAAAAAAAAGAGTTACATTTTCCCACGTAATTTATGCTTTTGCTAAAAATTTTTTGTTGTCTAAAAAACGTTAAAACGGGTTAAATGTTTGACAATTTGTTTCAATTTTTGGTTTCGGCATTTTGCGCTATTAAAAAAACAATTTATTACTAATAAATTCTTATTGATTTTAGGGGTTTTATGTAGAGAAGAATCCTCTGGTCTGGGGTTACCTGAAGAGTCCATGTATCCTTTGAAAAGGATTTTATTGCTTTGCTAATATTCTCCATAATTATGGGTACACATTTGCATCCGCTGAAACCAATCCTTAAAGCACTTTTTCCACTCCACTTCGTAGAAAATCGTAGAAAATCATGACATGGAAATTTTCGTGCGTTAATTCCATTTATGCATTTTTATCGTTAAATTATATGAAAAGTTCTAAGCATGATTTGGCCAAAAACTGGCAAACTTTTAAATGAAAATGGCGATTTGGACAATGTGGATCTATGTACATATGTATGCATAATGTAGATCTATCTTGTACTCTACATTCCACACTCTATTCTACATATCGCTCTCTAATCTTGGCCCTTTGTATAACATTATATTCTCTCAGGGGTTTCATTCATTCATTTCCCTAGTTTTTGATTGAGAACTTGTTGTCCTGACCCTTGTTTGTCATAGCTCCTCGTTGGTGTCCAATGCTGTTGCTTCATTAGCAAAAACAAGACCAGAGAGTGGTCCTAAAGGGGCCTAAGAGGCAGAGCAAAGAGAGGGTGCCTACGATGCAGAGGAAACGGGTGGGAGGTGGCTCTGAAGAGGCGTCAGGGGTGAGGCCAAAAGGACACACAAGTGGTTTCAAATCATTCTGACCCCAAAACAACACAGGGGCCATCGCATCACAAATGCTGTAACCCGAAACGCAGTCAAATGTCAACAGCTGCGGAAAAGCTGGCCAAAATCAAGAAAACAAGAGACGCAAAGTGACGAGACGAGACGAGCATCGGGGGCAATACTTTTCGACAGTATGACGCCCTTGTGTATCCACCACGCCCACATACTGTCTGTGTGTTTGCCAGTGTACATAATATACGTACTTAGCAAATAGAGCGGGAGGGAGCATATTTATGCGATTGTGTAGGATGTAAGACCTATTCTCGAATGCTTCGGAGAATGCTTAAGAATGGCTTAGGGCCCGCTCCGTTGCTCCTGAGGAGCAGCTCCTGGAACTCCTCATTATTAAAGGCCAATGCAGAGGCGCCTTAAAGGAGCTTCAGGAGCAGGGAGCAGGGAGCAGGGAGAAGCGAGCAGCTGCTGTCTAACGCCTTTGAAGTCCTCGCCAAGGAATGTCGAATATCGAAATCCGAAGGTGTGGCAGCCGCTGGGGCAATAAGCCTCGCAGATGCCCCTCCACTCCACTCCACTCCCGTGAATGGATCTGAATCTCCAGCTAAATGGTTAAGTGCGGGGCTTATTTTGAATTTATTTGCGGGAAATTGCAGGCAGGCACCCCCGACACGGGCGCGTGGGTTCAAAAACAATAATTTACTTGATTTCACGCGCCTGCCCCCATCCTCCCATTCTCCCATCCTTCCAGCCTTCCAGCCTTCGATCCTTGCATCCTTGGGTGTGTAAATGGAAACCAAATGGAACGCAAATTGTGTGGAATTGTGGGGATTATTAGTTCTCGGGGGTGTTGGTTGCGAATCACTCGCTTAATTGCTTATCCCTCTGACATTAGCTAATGAAAAGTGTCCCAGCCATGGCCGCGAAAAGCGCCACGAAGGAGTTGCCAAGAAATGTAAAATTTGAGAAAAGGTGAAAATTGCCGAAAAAGTTTCCGATTGATATATCGCCCAGCAATAAATTGCATACAAATCGATACAAATAGAAAATCGTGGAAAATGTTAACAGATGAGTTTCCATTCCATACGATATATGTGGGTATTTCGAACGAGATTCTCTTACTTTCTGGATTGATTTATGAGATGGAAAAGGCAATTTTCCATGTTGGGAAAAAGTTTAGCGAGACAGGGAAACTTTTCTGGAGAGTAAAATTATAAAGATGTTAATCCCCAATCCCCCCAGAGCCAGCCGCCCGCCCCCCTTATGGTATGTCCCCCCGTTGACGTCATCTTTCCTTCTCCCTTTCGCTCTTTTGTCCAGAGAACAATGGAAACTCAGTTGCAACAAGTGTTTACAAATGCAAATTGTTTTCCCATGTAGTTTGCGGCTATATCTACACAGTTGGCTACATATCCATACATATATCTACATAATACACTTGGTTTTCATGTATATATACATATGTATATTCCTTGTATCCTTATTATGGATTATGAAAATGGGAAAATAAGGGAAATGTGCGCTATTTGCATAATTGATATTTAAAATACAAATTGAAAAGTATAAGAAGAAGGCCCTGCCCTCGACTGAGTAATGTCTGCTGGTTATCCATTAATTGAAAAATAATATATGAGAGATATGGCCGAAAGGGTTTTCCACTGACCAAGAGATGGGAGTGGACTCCGCTCGTCCAGAGAGAGTGTGGCAGGAGGAGTCCTGCAACGTTGAGGGCCGCTTCAGCTCCTTTTGTAGGGCAACCCTCCGCCACATGGCTGTGGTTCTGTGGCATTTTGTCGCTTTTGCCTGCAGGACAATGCAGTCGATTACATGCCACTTGAGGGAGCAAAAGAGGCAGCACAACCAAGAGGAAGAGAGCTGGCACTACGAGGCACTCTGTGGCTCTGTGTGTAAAGTTAAGGGAAGGAGAAAGGACTATTGTGTACCAAAGTAAGGGCGACAGAGAGAGAGAGACAGGCAGCAGATAGCCAGGGGAAAGTTAATGATGCTGCCACACAGCCAGCAGAGCACATCTTTCAAACATTTACTTTTGTAATTAAATTGGCAACAACTGTGTGAGGCATCATCATCATCATAATCCTGCCTGCCTGTTTGCCTGCATCCAGGATCCATCTGCCACAGGAGTCATTGCAAGCGACACCGGCCACAGAGGAAGAGTGTGGCGCCTCTATTTGGGGCGTCACTTAAAATGCAATTAAATGATTAATTAATATTAATATTTGTATGAGTGTATGCGCCTCGAGACACAAAATTACCCTGTAATTTGATCGAATCGCCTCCAATGGGAGATCGAAGGCGGTTCCATTCCAGGCATAAGGATGTCGACAAGAGTATTTCCCCATTCGACGAGACTTTGTCCCTACATATTGTGTAATATATATTGTAAATAGATCGCTGCCCCCGTGCGGATGTTCTGTACCTTAATTCGATAAGTTTTTACCCCAGTTGTTTGCATAACATATTAAATGTTAAAGGCCGTCTGTTACCCAAACAAAGGGCTCGTTGACTGCAATGTGTTGCCTGATTAAATGTTAAATATAATTCATGGCTTACCATACGGAAAAGGGTCTTTTGTTGCAGTTATCTGGAATCAATTAAAATTCGAATTAAAATCATAATTAGATCAGAGTATTCGCATTCGCATTAGCACTTGTTTTAATTGTATTCAAAATAAAAAGAAAATAAAATTCAAAAATTATCGTAATAATCAAATTAAAGAGAATTTTTAGTGCATTTTAATAAAATAAATAAAGTCAGCATTTATTTGGAAAAATTATATGGAAATACTAAAAAAAATGCAATGCAATTGATATGCATAGTAATTAAGGAATTTATTAATTAAATATACCATACAGAGTGGGTAAAAAAATACAAAATTCAAAATATACTATTTTATCAACTGGTTTTCTGGAACAGGGTAAACATTTGATATACATTTTTTTTTTAAATAAAGGGTTTTATAAAACTTTTAGCTTTCACTTTTGTTTTAAATAAATAAAATGAATAAAACTTTTCTTTTAATTTTTACAATTAGAATACGTATTTTTTATAATAAAATAATAATAATAAAAATAAATTCATTTGAATTTTGATACATTTTTCTCACAGAAATTACAGAATATTTCTGGAAATCTGAATTGCATTAAATTGAATTGAATTTTTTATAATAAAATAATAATAATAAAAATAAATTAATCTGAATTTTGATACATTTTTCTCACAGAAATTACAGAATATTTCTGGAAATCTGAATTGCATTAAATTGAATTAAGTGCATTAAATACTTCTCCAAATTGAATTGAATTGCAGGGTTGTTTTTGCAAGGATCCTTTAATGTACTGTGTCCCGCAATTTATAGTCATAATTTGGTCTTAAAGTACGGGACGGGACAGGACCTGGGACCCTTTTTTCAGTTTTCTGTTTTTTTGTGTTCTTTCTTGGCAAAATAAATATTTGGCGACACTTTTTTGTGTGGCGGCATTTGTTTTGGCTTGGTTCTCTGTTTTTTTTTTGGTTTGTGTTGTGTGTTTTCAAGGGCAGAGGAGAGACGGACGGACGGACGGACGGACGGACCATCATCATCATTAGAGACAACCCACGTTTCTTGTCGCTTGTCTAGCCGCTTGTCTCATTTGTTATTTCGACAGTACAGTTTTTTGTATTTTTTGTGCCCGAAGGCAAAGGGATTCCGGCAAAACTTTTGCCTAATTAATGGCAAATGTTGGCCAAAACCCCACTTAAAATGATCGATGACAGCGAAAGCAACGGCCAAAACTGTTGCCAACTCAAATGTCAAATGAAAATGCAAGTAAACATGCTAATAAAATGTTGGCAATAAAGGGAAAAACTGCTACTTCTAGAATATGTTTACTTATGATTATGATGGAACACCGAACGTTTTTCTGGGTGTTTTCCGTAAATAGATTGGCAAACAGATGTGGAAAACATTGGATATTAATACTAAGTGTTTGGCTTATGTTTTATAAGAAATATACTTTTTTTAGGGTTAGTTTTGTCACATTTCTGCTTCATTCATAGAACGGAAAGGTGGGAAAATATTTCCAAAAATGTTCTATTTGTTTTCTGTGTATTTGTCTTTAATGCAAGCGTTTTCCTACATTTCCTACTCCTAATCTGTCCTCCGCTTCCTACATCATTTCCCTTTGGTTTTCCACAAAATCAAAAACGTACTTTGCCTTCCATTTCCCGCACTTTTCCCCCGCATTCAATCAGGCTTTGGGTCACGCAAAGGGGGGGGTCTCTGCTTAGCTAGATTATTGGCAACATTTTGCCGTACAATGAATGGGGCTCACCACATCATTATCGACTGCCACATGCAGCCAAATGCCCCGCAACATGCCACATGATTTCCTTCATCATCCGAGTCCACCAACAGGCGGCCATAATTTTGTTAGTACCGCGGCTGGTGGATGCAGTGGGGTTCTGGGACTCTAATTGATTCGTTTTGGTGCTCTCAGGGAGGGGGCTGGGGATGTCCATCGATCAGAGGCCTTGCTCGCTGATTTGCTGGCTCGCTGGCTGTTCATTAAATGTGTCATAAAATGCTGACCTCCCCCCCTCCCTGCCCTTCCCACAGCCTAAACGTGGCCAACAAATAATCTAATTAAGAGAACCCCCCCCCGAAATCAGAATCAAATTCAGAAACTCAGTCCGAGGCTCATAAATAACGTAAATCTGAGGCCAGAAGGCAAGTCATTAAATTTATGGCCACTGACCGATGAAAATCAAAGCATTTAATTTAGATTTTAATGGCCAGCAAATCCTTGCTCGGTCCTTGTTGCTTGGCCCTTCTTAGTCCTTAGTCCTGTGTAAACACTAAGAAAATGATAAGCCATGAAAACGAAAGAAAAACAGCGCCTAGAGAGCGGCTGCAAATGCGAATGCGATTGCCGATGCCAATCTGCTGGACTTTTATTAGCAATTAGCATATTCCACAATTAATTGGCAAACAACGTAGAGAGTCCAGTAATTATTTCCCAGCGTTGGATGTACATTTCCCAGTCACTTTTCCATCGAAATCGGATCGCCTTGAGTCCCATCTACACATCAAAGTTATCCCATTTTTTCTCCTTTTTTTAGCTTTCTTAAAATTCTGAAATTGTCATAACATAAAATCCATTTCCTTGCCAAGTGGAAAATGGAAAATTAATTGGGGCGGGGGAAAGTGCTGAAGCCATTTACACTTTTGATTCGCATTTGATTGCCACACGAGACACGAGAAAGTAAGAGGCAAAAACCATTCACTCTCTACCTCTCCCTCTCCCTCTCTGTCTCTGTCTCTGTCTATGCATTTTCCTTCGTTTATTTAGTTGAACAAATATTCTGATTTTCCTGTGCATAGTTTTCCCATTTCCAGGCTGTCCATTTAGGGCAACTGCAAATGGAAATGGAATTTTTTGGCTTAATTTTGAATACTTAATGAATGAATGATTCAATGGGCAGAATCTGAATGTAAATCCTCTCTGCCTGTCTCCGAGAGTCTCATTCTCTCCGACAGTCTCCGAGAATGCAGTTTATGTGAGTTTTATGTAAATTAATAGCACTTTAAATACAACAAAGTGGCAGCCGAGAATACAAGGCCCCCCCCCGGGGCGGAAAGGCAGGGGGGGGGGGGAAAGTGTAATATAATCTGAACGATACTCGTAATTAATTTGTAAGCGTGCCAGTAAGTAAGCTGACACGTAAGATTGTTCTTGTGATTGAATGATTAAAATACTCCAAGATTATTGAGTTTATCTTAATTTTCGTTGATTTTCCATTAGAGAATTTTCCTTTTCGGTTTCCTTTTCATCTTCAGCTTTGATTTTCCAACATAATTGAAGGGAAATATGCCGCCAGGCATTACACGTTCTTTTTTTCCCCCATTGAGGGATAATTAATTTTCAATTGATTTTAAGGACACAGGCATCACAGGCATTTATCATTTTCCCGGCACCAACTTTCAGTGAAGTCAAGTTGCTTGCCTGCGAAAGTTTTCCCCTGCATTTTCCACAACTTTGGAGCCAGAGTTCTCTCCGGCATTTTCCGCAGCTTAAAAGCCAGATTTGTGCGCATCTTAGAAGTTTCCTGGAATTTTCCCGTGCAGTTTGTGGATGCCGATATTTTGGTCAAGTTTTTCGGCTGCCCAATTAGCGGAAAATTGTAATTATAGTTATTCTAGAGGGAGAGCGCCAGTAAAAGTTAATTGATATCAAGTATACGCCTGTATTAAGATAGTTTTTCGTCTTAAGAAAACAAAAAGAAAAAGGTAAACGCCACGCGACAGATTTAATTAAGGCCCAGCGCGATGACACCTCCTGACATCTTGACACTTGAGTTGGCCCAAGGACCGACGACCGTCGGAGTAGGTGGACTTCTCCGTCATTTCCTGTCGACTCGCCTTGGGCCGTGGCAAAAGGAAAACGATGCCTCATCCAAAGGGCAAGTACTAGCCGGAACGTTGCAGTCCGATGGTGGAGCCTTGCAACGATTTTAATTTACTTTTTCTTTTGTTCTCAACTTTCGGGGGAAAGTGCTGCCGTCTGCTACTCGCCTTCGTTCGAGAGAAAGTGGCAAAAGGACATTCGAGAAGCAAATTGCAAGGCAGGCAGCAAATCGTTGGATCCGCTGACACGCAGTGGAGTCAGGAGCCAGGAGCCAGGAGCTTGTGTCTTTGCATGTCCAGCCGTAAATCTCGTGACCAACTGCCGGCAGTAAGCAACTTTTATGGTTACATCCTCCATTTTCCTGTTCGTGTGGCACCTGCCAGCAGCAGCCACAGCAGGCGCAGCCTTTCTTTTCGAGCGAAGTTCAAGGATTCGTTTACCTTTTGCTGTCTCCTTCCTCGTTTTCATTATCGTCGATGTCGCTCGGTATTTCTCGATTTGTTTTTCCACGACTCCTGCACTCCTCGTCTAGGTCCTGCGACTATCTGCCGAGTGGCGGAGTGGCAGAGTGGTTTATGTTAATAAACTCCGCACATTGCTTAAATCCGAAAATGCAATCATTATTTATGGCGCCCCACAGGTCCGATTTCGGACACAACTCCAAATCGCTGGGAATCGATGCGAATTTATGCAGAATTATGCCTCCAAAACAAATTGCTGCCTCTGCCACTGCGGTTCCTTCGCGCAGCAGGTTGTTCTGTTTTCCCATGAGTTTTCCGCTGGGGTTGGGCAGGAGGATCACTGTCAATCTGCTTTCGGAGTAATTGAAGTGTTTAGGGGGTGTTCGAGAGGGGAAATGGGTGCTGAGATGTAAATGTTATGGTTATTCTTATGGCAGGTAAATGGAGTTGGGATTTGTGTGCTCTCGTTTTGCTTCTTAGAGTCTTTCCCGTTGTTCGTGCTTGGTTTTTCCTAGTTGGGGCTTTTCCAAGAATCCTATGGATGGTTTCTTCAGCAAAACAGTCACAGAACTTTTCTAGGGAAGATTGTAAGGGTTTTCCAATAGGTTCAAGGTTCTAGAGCCTTTTTATTATAGATTTATTCTTACTCAAAGCATCTTTTATTCGAAGTAAATTCTTAAAAAAATTAGAAAACTCTTCTAATCAATTATTATATATTTCTATTTCTAACAAAAGCACAAACATATATGCCCTGCCTCTGCAAATGATTGTAGGGTGCATTCGAAACAACATTAAAGCCAACAGCAAATTTCCCCAATGGAAATGGAAATTGGAGAGTACTGCCAAAAAAGTGTACAAATAAATTAAGCAACTTAGCGCCAAAGCTAACAAATTAAGTACAGAAATGTACACCCCTACCCCGCTACGCCTCCACCCCTCCATCCTTATGGGTGTCTATGTGTTTGTGTGTGTTGCACAGATCATTGCTGTATTTTTTGTTGTGTATATCGCATGGCTACGAGGGGTGCTATTTATATTCCTGGCTTTATTTGGGACCCAATTCTCATTTGCATCGCACATTTTGTGCCAGCGAACACGGAAAAGGGTGTCTCGGGAAAATTTCAATCGTCTGGTTGCCACAGAATATCGATGCTGTGCGAGAGGAATATTTGAGCAAGATCGTGCAAAGAACCGAGAAATTGAGGCATCCTTTGGGCAATAGTAGAACGATTTTCCATGTTCCATTCTGGAGTCGATTGGTGTACGAAAATGATACAAAAAATACGATTTTAATGCTTGAAAAGCTCTGTATAATATCTGCACAAGGATATATGAATTACGGCACCCAAATGGGTGCTTGAAAGCGAGTCCTGCGGTCCTAGAGCAGCCGTCGGCAATGCAATGTCCTTTAAGCATGGGAAAGTGCTCTGCTCGGCAGCAATATCATACACATTTTTCAGCCATTTTGCCTGCAAGAGTTTCTTAGGGTCCAAAGGGTTGCGAAAATAGGATTAAAATGTTTCAAAATGGGTTTTCATTTTAATGGAGAATATTTTGAAAAAAAAAACAATACGCAAAACCAAGGGCCAGAAATATAAATAGCAACCTACGTATTAAAAATTTGATGATGTTTTTCGGGTGTGTGCTATTTCCGCTCCCCTCCCCCCCGCGCTCGCCACGAATTCAGTTTTCAGTTTTCTAGTGAAAATTACATTTCGGGTGTGTGCATCCGAAGGCAGCAGAGAAAATAACACACACACACACACACACACAGAGATGCATGGAACGTTACTGCGGGGGAGTTGGGGGGGAGGATGGGAGGAGGCTCTAACAGGTAACGGTAAAACAAACAGGAAGAAGGGTATGAGGGGGAAATAGCAAGAATTGGGAACGATGAATGGCGAGCAGGGGGTGGAGCAGGGAGCAGGGAGCAGGGGAACCAGGGGAACAATGATAAAATGGCAAAAGCAACAGATACTGTAGATACTAAAACCAAAAAAAAAAAAAGGAAAAAGAAAAAAAGAAAATAAAAGCGGAAGTTATGCAAAATTTTGTAATAAATGTTCTCTTTGGTTTCTCTTGTTTTTCCGCCCCTGTTTTTGCGGTGCTTCCATTAAGAGGGGAGGGGAATCAGGTAGGGAGGGAGGCAGATCCGTTCCCCCCCCCCCCCCCCCCCCCTTTTGGCTATGGTGGGCTATTCCATTAGCCGGCTGCTGCTGCGGTTGGTATCTAAATATTTGCCATTCGCATTGGACAGCACAGAAAAGGAATCTGTTTTTTTTTTTTTTTTGTTATCAGAAAATAGTGCGATTTTTATGGGAATTTTCGAATGATATTGAACATCGAAATCATAGGAAAATTTCATTGATTTAATGAGTGGAGGAGTCCCTTGTTTTTTTTTTTTTGTGGTGTCGGTGATAAAAATGTCGTGGAAAAGCGGCTCCAAAGGTATAGCCTCTGGCTAAGAGTTTCCCATCTGCTGTATTGGCCTGAACAGCCCACAGACCATTAGCTCACCCCCCCCCGAAACCCTCAAGCCCCCATTGCAGCAGGCACTTAAGAAACGAACAGTAAATCGAAGAGAGAGAGGGAAAGAGAGAGTACGAGAATATGTAGAGAAATATATAGCGGATATATTCGATGAGAGACAGACAGACCCTGAGCATCCAATCGGAACTTGGAAATCTCCTGAAAATCCCCAATCAGAGTGTGCCTCGGCATTAACAGATTTACAAATTTCTATATATACATATATGCCGATTATTCAGTCACATACTTGGCAGCGTGTCGATCGGTTCAGTTTTGCTGTAGCTCTCTGAAATTCATCTATGCATATATATTTTTTGTAAAAATTTAATTCTATATCTTATCAAAGAAACAAAACAATTAAATAATGGACCCAACAATGGAGCCCAACTCGCCACCAGGATCAGAATCAATATCAGTGTCAGGACGCTCGACGCCTTCCTTTGATGAATTGTTGGAAATCGATCAAAATGAGCCGGGGGATAATGATAACAAGGATAAAGACATTGAAGACCAATACCCAGTGATGTCCCTGTACGATGTGAACTTGGATAAATATGTAAGCGAAGCGGTCCCAGAGCCAGAGCCAGACCCAGGTAACCCTTTCCCCCCCACCCCTAAGCCGTTCTGCCAGCCGTGTCCCTTCGCCAGTGATGCCAAGGCCCTGGAGGAGCTGAAGGCCTGCGATTACACACAACGCATCACATACGAGATGGCGCGTGGGGGTCAGTCGATGCGTCGCGTGCGCGTCTATGCGGATGGGATCTACGATCTGTTCCATCAGGGCCATGCCCGACAGCTGCTGCAGGCGAAGAACATGTTTCCGAATGTCTACCTGATCGTGGGCGTCTGCAACAACGAACTGACCCTCAAAATGAAGGGTCGCACCGTGATGAATGGCTTCGAGCGCTACGAGGCAGTGCGCCACTGCCGCTACGTGGATGAGGTGAGTGGCCCCCAGATCATACCAATGATCACCGATCAATCGCCGCGTCCACAGATTGTGGCGAATGCTCCCTGGACGCTGACCGATGAGTTTCTGAATGAGCACAAAATCGATTTTGTCGCCCACGATGATATACCCTATGGCGGGGCTGGGGGCGTCGACGACATCTATGCCCATCTGAAGGCACGTGGCATGTTTGTGGCCACCGAACGTACGCCGGGTGTCTCCACGTCGGACATTGTGGCCCGCATCGTCAAGGACTACGATCTGTTTGTGCGCCGCAATCTGGCACGCGGCTACACCGCCAAGGAGCTGAACGTGTCCTTTCTCTGCGAGAAGAAGTTCCGTTTCCAGAACAAAATGGACGAGCTCAAGGATCGCGGCAAGCTGATGAAGTGCGGCCTCCTGGCCCGATGGGAGGCCAAGTCCCGCGACCTGATCGATGCCTTCCTGCAGGCCTTCGGCCGCGAGCGCCTCTGCTCGATCTGGCGCGAGTCAAAGGGCAGGATAATGAGTGTCTGGGGCTCGGCTGCATCGCTGGAGGCCGGAGCCAGCGACAATGATTCCGAAAACGACGACTACGAGGACGCCAAATCGGTGGGCTCCCACGTGGTGGCCGAGAGCGACAGTGGCCTGGACACGTCGCATTGGCACGCTCCCCTTGTCCCGAATTTGAGTCGTTCCAGCAGCTCCCCCGAGGTGGGGACTGGCATTTGCTAAGGGTCAAGCCGTGAAACTGTTTCTTGTTGTTGTTTTAATTGTTAAATTTTTCTTTCGATGCCACACAGACACGTTCACAAGCAGACGGCACAGTGCCATATAAAAGGGTTATCCGAGGGTCGGTTATCCGAGGCCATAATGGATAAAGAAAAGCACCCAAAATGCAGCAGCAAGCAGAAAAAGGGAAACAACAGAAAGGAGAGCAAATTCTTGCCATAGACGAGGAGGAGGGGGAGGAGGAGTGGCTCCGAGTGGCATTTCTAAATCGGTTACAATCGGCACAGATTTTCTCATTTTTGTTTGCATATTGTTCGGCTCCTTTTTGGTTCCTTTTGGCCACTGTGTAATCCCAAGGCTATCCGAAAATATACAAGAAATTGCACGAAAATTGGTCCCAGGGAAAGTCGAATGAGGAATGCCCTAAACAAATTATGGAAGCTACAAGGAAATCGCATTCCAATGAAATGCACATGAAAATCATTTGCCAATCTATCAAATATCTGGGGAGATGAAAATCTCGGCGTTTAATGCTGAATTTCTTTGAACTTACCTGGGAAGGTTCTTTCATTTTATATAAAAAAAAACACATACCAAAAATAAAATTCCAACGAGTTTTAGTATTCACCAAACGCTATAAATATTTCGATTTTAAGAGCTATTTTTGAGTGTCCAAGGAAGAGATGAACATGGGTGTGGGACCGAAGATATTGCTTCGAGGGACCACGATACCGCCATTTTGTTCCGTAATGATTCAGTTGAGATGAAAGATCATTAATTGATCAATCCTTAGCGGCTGCTCTTCCCTTTTCTGGGATAAGATTTCCATCTCGAAATGTAAAAATCTACCAAAGACCCTTCGTTCCAGAAAAAGAGGGCGACAGACCCCAACAAATTGTCATTTTACTTTCAGCAGCTCCGGAATTTCCATGTTGCCTTTTCGCCTCTTCGTTTTCCCTCTCTCTGGTTTTGTTGGAAATTTTCTTTAGTTTCTTCTTCGCTTTTTTTATGCAATTTTCTTTCATATTTTGGCAAATTGCCCGCATCCTCACGCGGCAACGCATGCGGCATGCGGCACGCGGCATGTATGCGCCGTAATATGCAATGACACCGAGATGCTGCCACCGAAAAGAGTCCTTCTGGGTGCTGGAAAATCTACTCTAATGGCACTTTAGAGTTAAGTGAAAATTCGAAGGCTTTGCCTTTGGATTTTCCTGCTGGTTTCATGTTTTCTTCTATCCCAGAGACTGCTGCTCGGCCAGCGACGAATTGTCATGATAGCGTCCTCTAATTAATTGTTACACATACGCACTGTTGCACGCAGCCTTTGGACTCTTGAGAGAATAGAGCATCCTGCTGCCTGAAAGAAAATGGAAACTTTTTCACAAAGATAAATATATTTTTTTTTTTTGAAATGAAGTCGAAAGAGGAACTCATTTTCTTGAGAAAAACTTGCGGATTCTTGTCTTGTCTTTTTCCTGTATTTTTGCCGTAATTTCCTTTATTTTCCTGTTTACTCGTTGCTCAATCCATGGTCCGGAAACTGATTAATTAAGCGAATTTCCGCCCAGAGATGCCTCAAGTTTGTTTGTCCATTTAAAGTCTCACTTGCCGCCATAAGTGGCATGCAACAATGTGAACCATAACGAGCAGACATTTAACAGCGCTTCAAGGGGATCGTACAGTACACAGAGTGTGGCACGCAGAGATTTCCTGCTTGAGCTTTTTGACAGGTGTTAAAAATGACGCTGCTTGTCGGTGCCAGGGGGGTGCGGGGGTGGCTTAACTTTATTGCTAGACACAGACAGACGTTGGAGTGCCCTCCCGCATATTGTTGCACGACGACGACGACACAGCTTATATGCAAATTGAGGAGCGAAGTGCTCCAGAGGAAGCTCCAGCTCCAGCTCCAAAACTTTCCAGTTTGTGGCAAGCTTTTGTCGATCAAAAAAGATGGATAGAATCTCTGTGTGGCCCCTCTTGCCACTTTGCCGCTTTGCCGCCTTTTTTGGCCACAAAAACAGCTTTTGTTGTGCCATTTGCGCCATCAAACGGTGCCACAAAATATAAGAATCAACGAAAAGAAAACTATTAATTTTCCTTAACCGTAAACTATCTTCAATGGCCATAACAATAATCCAATCAACTTGAAAATCCACTTGAAAATTGTCTCTTGTCTTTTGTGGCGGCGTCTCCTTCGTTGTCTCCAACAGTCTGTGGCCAGTGGCCAGTGGCTTTTCCTTCAGTTTCCTTTGTGCCTTTTTCTGGCATTTTCTTCGGTCGTTTTGTTCTATTGTTTTTTGTGTAATTGAATCAATCTTTCATATGATTTGCCTCGTTTTACTCCTTTTTGTGGCCTATCAAATATCAGGGAAAAACTCAGCACAGATATTATGTATATATATCGGCTTACATTTGTTGCTTTGATTGCAGCAATTATTTCCAAATGTGGTGCGAAGGCAGCGTCAGCAATTTCCATTGGAAAAGAGTTTAAATTTAGTTGAATTTTTATCCTAAATGAATACGAAATACCAAATACAAAATACGAAATACGAAATGAGAAAATGTCCTGCCAATCTTCGAATCAAATATTAAACACAAAATTCATGGCATCTGCTAATTGTTGGAAAATTGCATTAATTTATTATTTAATACCCAGACGTTTCTGCTGCTTCCGCTGCTGCAAACAATTTTAAAGCATGAAAAATGTATTATTCAAAAAGCTCCGCTGCTGCTGCCGCTGCTGCTGCTTCAGCGGGAAATGTCAGGCTAGGGCTTAACTTGGGCGAAAATTCAGAGAGCATGGGGCCAAAGTGTTTCTATAGTTTTTCCTTCTTCCATGAAATTCCATGAGAGATGCCGCCATCAACATCACCATCACCATCACCATCGCTTGCAACATTTTTTGATTAATTTATGGGGATTGAGGCTGCCTTTCCCCATTCCCCGCTACCCGTTACCCGTTTCTCATACCCCTTTCCCCTTTGCCCTTTCCCCAGGCTTCCCATTCCCTGACTTATGGCTTGTTAATTATTTACATCAAACACAATTTTCGGGGAGTGCCCCGGTTTTCCCCCGGTCAAAGGCATTTCCTGGCTCACCCCCAAAATGAGCCTAATGAAATGGCATTCGCATCTGGGGGAAATTAGTGGCGAATATCCGTGCCTTAAAGGTGTAAATAATAAATAAAGAATATATGAAATATCACCTTAAAACTTATTTGTTGAATATAATGTGCCCTTCCAAAAAAAAGGAAATATTTGGTAATGCAATCCACAAATACCCTCTGGTGCCCCACACTTGACATCGCTTTCAAGTTATTTTCTACTCAAAAGAATCCCAATCCCAGTCGGGAATCCCAAATCCCAAATAACCAAAAAACATTCATAATTCCAGCAAAGAGAAAAAAACCAAAAGATGAACTTCAAAGCGCCAGAGCACATTTCACGTTTCGTGGCCAAAACTAATGCATCGGGGAACAGGGACATGGACAGAAACAGAGACAGGACTCACTCCGTTTAAGCCATTGGAGCGTGACATTAGAGCCATAGATAGAGCCGGAGTCACAAAGGGAGCCACAGACAGACACAGATACAGACACAGAAACAGATACAGACACAGACACAGAGAAGGGGCCGCAGATAGAGAGGTGCGCAAATCTGGTGACCGAAAGGAAATCTCAGTCGCCCGACAATTGACAGTAACATGAAAAGCGCAGCAGCAGCGGCAGCGGCAGGAGCAACATTTACAGTTTAAAATCGTTCTGCAGCTGCTGATGCTGTTGTTGATGGTGAGGGTGGTGCGGGTGCGGGTGTGTTTGGGGGTGTTGGTGGTAAAAACCAATTATATGTAAGCCTGGCTTTTAGGACAGATGTTGCCACTGCCACTGCCACAGACTGTTGCCTGCCACTGTAGCCGTAATTTGACAAAGATTGAATATCCCAATATATGTAATTTTCGAATTGGAACAGAAGTTCCAAGCGAACGAACGAACGGCAGACCAGAACGGCAGACCGAAACATTAAGCTGGCTTATTCCTGAATTATTTAGACAGGACATTAGGCTGGTCCTCGGCTTTCACTCACTGGTCGAATGTCCTGCCATTAACTTTAATTGCAACTAAATCGGAGCCACATCCACGTGTGTCTGTGGCAGCAGCAGCGGCAGAAGCAGCGACAGCGGCAGAAGTAGAAGCAGCAGCAGCAGCAGCCTGTGTGGCAATTACATAAATGCGAGTATATTTGATTTGATTGCTAATTAATCTGGCTGTTAAGTATGCACACAGTCTACGAAGATGTTTAGTAAGTTAGTGATTCTGATTAAGAACTTTCTCTAGAAATCACTTCAAAGTGCACTTTGATGGAGATGCAGATTTCCTCTCCTCAAGTGATTTGTGTGGATTATGTTGAAATTCTTGAGTGGATTGAGAGAATATTTATGGGTCTTATGGTTTGAGCTCTATTCAGTTTATTAAGTGTCTTATTGATTAGTTTGTGCTCAGTCTTCGGCATCAAATTCTCAAAATTCCACAAACCAGAAAAGGAATGTAGGTATTTATTATTATTATTTTATTGTATTATTGTATTGTATTTATTGTATTATTTTTTATATTATTTTTGTTGTTTTCAGATATTTTTCCAACAATTTTCATTGTTGTATTATTTATTTATTATTATTATTTTATTTTGTATTATTTTTAATATTATTTTTGTCGTTTTCTGATATTTTTCCAACAATTTGCAATGTTTTTAAATTTAAATTAAAATTTGTTCTTGTATTTTCTGCTATTTTTGTTTTTACAATGTTCTTCCGTAATCTTTATATTATATTTCCACCATCATTTATGAAGAACTTTGTTCTAATTTTTTCAGATAATATTCAAATATTTGTCTAGTATTATTCTAATATTGTCTGGTATTTATAGATTTTACAGATTTATTTTCGAATATTTTCTCAGCATTTTCCGCTATATATTACAATTTTCTAAGTATTTTTCTAGTATTTTTGAACCTGGCTTCTGTTTACAAATTTCCATTCGCTTATCGGAAGTTTTTACCGCCACTCAACCAGTCCTAGAATCAATCAATGGATTTTCCCCAAAAATAAACAGAAATATAGGCTAAAGCTAGCTACAAAACAATCTTAAGATCCGCAGAAATCTGTGAATTCTGAAATAAATCCTTATTCAAAGAGTATCTTCAACCATTTCACTGCTACAAATTAGAGAAAGTATCTTAAACCATGGTTGTATCATCATGTAAAGGTGTATCTTTTTGTATCGTGTGTATCTTTTCCCCCAGGGACTGAACTTTTGCAGTGATGCGGAATATATGTATGCACATTTGGCGCATTTGAACATTCGGAATATTAGTTTCCCACTCAGCAAACAGGCAAACGAAGCAAACAATCTGCTCAGCGCTTCTCGTGCACACAGAGGATAATCCTTTTGATGTGGCAATGAGGCAAGTGAAGCAAATGAAGCGTGTGGCACCCACACGCACACAGAGCCAGAGGATGGATTCTTGCCGCAGTTATTGCCACTGCCAGAGCCAACAAAATCACGTAATTACGTTAATGAGAGGCTCATTAGATGGCTAGACTCTGATGCTGCTGCTGCTGCCAGGACTTGACTTACCAAATGGTTGACTTTTGTAGCGAACAGAATTTTAAAGCCCTTCCCTTCCCTGCCCAGCAATTAGCTTGCAAGGAAAAAGGCAGCAGGCAGCAGCAGGTATTAGTGCTGAAGGGCTTTTCCCTGGACGCATATGAGATATGTGGCACGAAATGAAATACTGCTGCTGCTGCTGCTGCTGCAGGCAGCCCCCAGGGTCTGGTTACGGAGCTCTGGACACTGAGCTGTGGAAGTCATGTCAGTGTGGCACTGGCAGTGGCACTGGCAGTGGCTGTGGCACAGCTGCCGTGGCTAATTGTAGACAAATCCATTATGCAAATGGCAGGACAAGGGGGCTTGCAGAACCCCCCACATTTAAGCGTCTCCCCTTGCACCACGTCCTGGCAAAAAGAAAAAAAAAACATGAAAAAAGAGAGAGGAAAAGCGAGAGGCCCCACACGCGTTGCCATGGCATTCGGTTGCCAACGCACCAGAGGCTCTCTGGTCCTTCCAGGACCAAGGCACAGGCTGCGAGTATGTAGGAAGAGGAAGAGGAATCTCGTTTCTCATGGAAGCGGAGGCGCCTCATGTCCCGCATGCCGCGCGTGCAGAGTTTTCGCAGCGCGTTGAAGGTCTGCTCATCATCTCTATCATCAACCCTTTGAAGAGCAGAACAGAACAGCACTTTTTCTCGCCCTCTCTCACACTCTCTCTCTCTCTCTTTCTGTGTAAAGTTTTTCAATCAATTTCATATGAAAAGTTTTGAAGCGGCCACCAGGAAGCAGAAGCCAAGAAGAGGGCCAAGAGGGCCCTCGTCCTCCTTCAACAAGGGCGTAGAGTGAAAAACGGATCATAATTATGTTGTCTCAAATAAATGATTTGCAGTGTAGTTTAGAGCTAATTTAGATGCAGATATCTTGGAGGATTGTGGAAAAATAATGCAAACGGGAAATACATCAGAAATATTGCGATTCCTTTTAAGGAAAATAGAAGACGCAGACTGTGATTCTCTATGGAAGAAGGGACATACATATATAAGTCTTAGGGCAGCCAAAAACCTCATAGAAACCTCTGTAAATCTGTGATGAGAGCGAAACTAAAGACATTTTGTGGGAGACAGCAGCTGATGCCTTCGTTTGCTCTATGAATCGTCACATACTCGTATTAGATAGTTTTGATACCCTGTAAGTGCCATGGCTGTCTTCAGGAAGGTATCTAATAATTGGAAGAAGGCTTTTACACTATCA
Source organism: Drosophila helvetica (assembly GCA_963969585.1). NCBI lineage: Eukaryota > Metazoa > Arthropoda > Insecta > Diptera > Drosophilidae > Drosophila > Drosophila helvetica. The sequence continues at coordinate 70,622,315 of OZ018401.1, read as the reverse complement.
TAAACTATATATACATATACATATAGATTCTTGAACAAAGTCGAAAAACCAGGAATTATTCAATGCGAATTTGATAGATTTCTGGGCAAATTTGTATGGCATCCACAACTTCACAATTTATTTTATTTATAATGCGAATATAATACAATCGAATAAATTAAAAAAAAAAAAATTCGTTTTTCCAGCCAGTTATCCAGGATATCCCATAGTCTAAATGCCATACCATATTCCTTGCACTTGTAGGCCTCCGAATCTCGCCTGAATCCTTCGTTGCTTTTTCGTTCCGCTCTGAAGTCGCAGCACGTTCCAATAATTGCCAAAGTTTTACCCATTTTTTGTGTGCCTTAACTGCTTTCGATAAAATGTGTTTATGAGAGCGAGCCGTCTGTCTACAGCCTACAGCCTGCAGCCTCTTTGGCCTCCCGCCAACCCGCCTTCCGCCCTCCGCCTCCTTCTTCTGCTCCGGCTGGTGCTCCCCACTGCTGCGTTTTATGGCCATTCGAAAGAGAAAGAGCCAGAAGCAGAGCCAGAGCCAGAGATTTTTGGCTATTCAAAGGCCAAAAGTTTTGTTGGGGAATTCATATTTAATTGAGCAACGGATAAAATTAACAGCCAGAATTAACAGTCAAATGGAACAGTGGAAGTGGCAGCGGCAGTGGCCGTGGCAGTGGCAGTGGAAGTTGTAGCATGCAATTGTAGCTGTCAAAACGCGAGAGGCCATTAATTACAAATATCAGGGGGGGAGATGGGGAAAATGGGAAATATTGTGGGGGGCCAATGGCTCTCGAACTCCACTTAAAGGTAAACCCGAAGGCAGGCGTCAATTGAGTTAATTAGCAGATTAAAAGGGGCAAATGACCTACCTTTGAATGGGTTAATAATTCAATAAGACTCGAGAAAATCGCGAGAGAAGAAACCAGAGAAAGGAGAAGGCCAATAAGACAGAGAGAGAGAGAGAGAGAGGGCACGAGGGGCAGCTGTAAAGATGATTGTTATACGGGAAAAGAGGTTCAGAAATGATAATTATTGCGTGGAAAGGTTAGAATGGGATTAAAATTCGCTGGAATAGAGGATGTTAGAAATTATTATTATTCGCTGGAGACTCTCAAAGAGGAATGTGCCAGAAAAGTAGTGCAGGAAAATGCGTTGTTCAGCTTTCAGCCAAATGCCAAATGGAGTGTTCCCAGCCCGCTTTCGCGGATTTTGACCGCAAGCCAAGGGGGTTTGCTCAGACAACCATTTCGTCCATGGCTTGTCAGGGATAGAGTCCCCGAGTCCTGCCACAGTGCCATCGCCAGAACGGAGTAGGAATATTTTCTATTCTGTTTCCTACGAAACTGGAAAAGTTGCGGCAGACGAAACACACACACACATTTCAACTGAAAGAACTTTCCCTCTATTTCCCTCTCTCTCTCTCTCTCTTTGTGGTGAAGCCTCCTCTCCCTACTGCCTTTCCCCCTGCCGCTCCTCGTCCCACTGCCTTTTGCGAATATTCGTACTTTCCCTCCATTTTTCGGGACTTTTGTTTGGGCCATAACTTTGTTTGTGGCCCATTTCTCATGCTTATTGTTTTGAATTCCATTCGACTCTGCCTCTCTTTCTCTCTCTGTCTCTCTCTCTGTCTGTCGGAACTTTTCCCTGCTGCGGTTTTCCCTTCCATATTTTCTCCTTTTTGTTGTCGTTCCTTTCTTTTTTTGTTTGGTTCTAATGTAAATTAAACTTTTTGTTCAAATATTTTCGCTCTCTCATAAAGTTGTGTTCTCTATTGGCTGTTGGCTTTTCATTCTGATGCTGCTTAAATGAGAAATAATTGGGAAAACTTGCCTGAAATTACGAGAGGAGGAGAGCAGCCCTTCCCTGGTTTTCCCTCGAATGAAACAAATTTTCCGACTGCTGTTTAATTTAATTACATTTATTTAATATTTAGTTTTTCATTTGTCTAAACATTAAAACCCCTCCGTTCAGCCTCCGTCAGAGATGAGACCGGCATTACACTTATGACTGGTAGCTTTTTCTGCTGCTGCTGTTCTTTTTTACATGTAAAAAAAAGACTTAATTAAGTTTGGTTTTTGTGTTTTTTAGCAGGTTAAATCACACTTAAATATACATTTAACAAACAACAAATTAATATCAGTATTTATTCAATATGTATGCTTACTTTTAGCAAACACTGTGGCAACAATATAAATGTAATTCAATTTCTATATATATACGAATTTCCGTGCTAATTATATGGCACGCTCTCTCTCTCTCTCTCTCTCCTTCTCTATCTCTTTCCCATCATTAAATGTCTATCTTTTATTTATTTTAATTTTATATTTTATTTTATTCTATTTTATTTGTTTTTTGTTTCTTTTTTCGTATATGTAATGCTTTTTTGCGGTTCTTTGATTTATTTATGTATTCAATGATTCGAAATATTTGTCAGGGGCTCAGTTTGCTGCACAAATACTTCAATCATCAATCATTATTTATGCGTGTCATTTGATGGGCGATGGGATTTCCCTTTAATGCCTTTAATTTAGGGCGAAAAATGTTGCAGCGGCGGACTTCAAGCAAAAGTTTTTCGTGCAAAAAATTAAATCCACAAAAATGTAAAAAGAAAATTCCTCAATTTTACCCAAAGTTTCATCATTTTTTCCCCCATTAAAGGAAAAACTATCTTCCCTTCAGGGTAAAAGGAAACCTATTTATTTAACGTTTCACAGCCTCTGCTCCCAAAATGAAGAACTCTTGCAATTGAAGAGCTCTTCAAATTAGTGCCCTTCCCGTCCGTCTGCTAGCAATGATTTTCCAATGAAAATTCCCTCAAACTAAAGCTAAAGCTAAAGCTACAGCACACACAGACACACACACACACATGCACATGCACATTTATTCCGTATATCCGTATGCGTATCTATGAAATATATCAGACATTTATTCCGTTTTCATCTCTTCATTCGGTATTCCGTTGAAATCGTTGCCAAAAAATTCGTAGTTCTGTAGAGCACACACTTAATGCATTTTGCATACTTTTTTTGTTTTTTGGTTTTCGTTTTTCTTTTTTTTATGGATAGCTGAGTGGGCAAACTATGAAAAACCATGATGGAAATGCAGCAGGGCAATTTCCTAATTTGATTTATGGGCCAAAACACTTGAATTTCTGATGGAGCAAGCGATGCGTATGAGTGATTTGTTCTGCATTTTATTTCAGTTTTTATTATGATCTCTCAAGGGTCTCAAGGGTCTCAAGGGTCTGAAGGGTCTCAACGGTTTCAAGGGTCTCGAACCTCCTGCAAAAAAGTATGCAAGTGCTTCGTGCTACGCTTTTCCTTACTTATTGCCTAGAAAATGGGTTTGTTTTAGAGGGAAACTAGACAGAAATCTTAAATATTTTACAGATATAACTGGGAAAAACCATCCGCTAGATTTTATCTAGTTGTCTGAGGGCCTCAATTATCCTTCTTTAATGGCGCCCTACGCCATGGTTTGCGCCTCATCCGTGCTGCATAAATGATGATCCGTGGCACCACTGGCCTTGTCCACCACAACGACAATTGCGTGGAACTGCAGGGCCATGGCATCTGCCTCCAATCCTTCCAGGGCTCCTCCACCGGCCACCGCTTCTCTTTCCGCACGAGATCCCCCTTCTGCCGCGTCCCTCCTGCGTTTCAATAGACTCAAGAGACGACCCAACATTCGGCTCGGATTTCTATGCTACAGATTAGTCACTTGAGTGGTGCTCGTCGTGGTGGTGCCACCGGCAGCAGTCACAATTTGCCGCTGCTGCAACGCCGGAGCCACAGCCGAACGCTCCGCTCGTGTGGCGGCCACCTCATCCTGTGCCACTGGCAGCCAATTGTCGAGGAATTTCGGGCGGAAAAGCAGAGTGAATGTCGTGCGAAATTGCTTGCTCATCGAACAGTACAGAATGAAGTTGATGCTGGAGTTTATTAGGGCCAAAATGTCCATTAAATCGCCTGGAAAGAGAGAAGGCAAGCAAAGGGAAATATAATTAGAGGAAAAGGAGTGGCAGGGAACCCCTAAACGAAGGAAAAACTCACTTAATCTCAGATAGCACTGCAGGAAGAAGGCATCTCCCAGGAGGGCATTCAGCAGACCCATGATACCCTGTGGAAATTCGGTAATCAAAAAGAGTAACAGCACCGCCAGCAGCATGCGAGTGGTGCGATCCGTTTGCTTCTCCTTCTCGAGAAGTTTGCTATTCTTTCGCGGTCGTTCTGAGGGTTTTCCATTCACCAGAGGTTTTCCACTGCTGTTGCCATTGTTGGCCGCTGGCACTGCGGGGGTGGGGGGTTTGCTGGTGAGCTTCTTCCTGCGCTGCTTGGCCTCCAAGAGCGCCAGGATCAAACGCACTGAGAGAATCGTCAGGGCAATGCAGGGTATCAATTTGATGACCACGCTGTAGATCAAAAAGGTGGCATTCTGCAGGGAGGCATTGTGCAGGGCCAGATCGCTGTGGTACAGCCGGTAGACGGTGACATTACGCACCACTAAGGAAGCAGCACCAGGAGTAGGACCAGGAGTAGGAGCGGGAGCAGGAACAGGAGGTGCCACAAGAGTGGGAGCGGGTGTCACTGTGGTGCCATTCAACCACAACGTCTCATTGAGATTCAGATTCAGGCTCTGGGGCGTGGCATTCAGGGCTGCCACTTTGACGCTCATTCCAATCTCATTCCGATAGTCGATTACGTACTGCGTCAGGGGTATCGAATTGATGACCTTTCCCATCGCATTCAGTTGATCCATCCACTCGGTTATGGCCGTGATGAGATACAGCGATGGGGACACCACCAGCACACACACCACATACGCCGTGAAGATCGTAATGATGGTCGTCCGCATGCCGCACCATACGCGATTCTTCTGGGGATATCCCACCGCTATATAGCGCCACACCGCCAGCGTGACCGTCAGCCAAATGGAGATGGTGTGCAGCACCTGGGCGAAGATCGAATGGAAATTGATGAAGCAGGCCCAGCCGTAGCTCAGCTTCTGCTCCCGCGGCAAGCTGTCGGTCAGGATATAGTCGTGGATCGTATACGGTATGTACTCGAGCATCACCGCGAGATCTGCCACCGCGAGACCCGTGAGTATGGCATTCGTTGGGGAGCGCATCTCCTTGCGGGTGAGCACAATGATGTTGAGCGTATTGGCTATCGTTCCAAGGATGCAGACCACCAGGGAGACATAGCCGTGCATGTTCTTGTAGCTGAAAGGACAGAGAAAAGGGGGAAAGTGTAATCCAAATTATACTCGAGTTATTATGCTCCAGTTAGCCCTAACTTTTAGCCTCAGATCCCAGCAATAAAACCATCCAAAAAATCCCACATTTCCGTAGCAGAATTTTCCACCAACAGGAGGGAGCAATGGGAGAGCGGCAGGAGGAGGCCAGGCCCAGCAGTCGACAGGCAATAAAGTGGCTAAAGCCCAAGGCTCTGGCTTATTCGTACTCCCACAATGGGCGCGGCTGGGGGCGGCTGGGGGCGGCTGGGGGCGGCTGTGGGCGGCTGTGGGCGGCTGGCCCTCCGCCTACGTTGGGGATAAACATTTTACTGCCTTTGCTGCCTGCTGCCTGCTGCATACTGCCTTTGTTTAGTTTGTCGTCGGGCTTCTGGCGCCTTACTCTCTCTCTCTCTCTCTCTCTCTTTCTTTCTTTCTTTCTCTTGCTTTCTGTGGCTGCAAAAAAACCCAAACAGAACGAGAGAAAGGGAGAAAGTGGCATGGTGCGAGGAAGGACCAACACCAAACAGCTCAAAGGCTGCGGCTCAAAAGTTTTTCGGGTGAGCCCGAAAATTCTGTGAGCGTGAAAAGTGCACAGAATCATCGTCCCAACAGATATTACGCCAAAATACTAAAAAGTACTAGAGAGTACACAATAAAAAAAACAAGCAAACAAATTTGAATATACTGAAAAATACAAATTTATATTAATACTAAAAAAATACTGGAAAATACTAAAATAAATACTGAAAATATATTAAAGAAATTTAAAAAAACTGTTCAAAAAATATTCAAAATTACTGAGAAATACAAGAAATATTTGAAATCTAATTATACTAAAAAAAACCATACTAAGAGCTTACAAAAATACCAAAGAACAATACCATTGGAACATAAAACTACTAATATATACTAGAAAAATTAGAAAATGCCAAAAAAGTACATAAAAAATATTTAAATGAAACTAAAAAAAATTCTACAAAATAATACTGCTCAAAAAAATGCAAAAAAATACAGAGAATCCCAATAATACTGAAAATTACCTTTACAAGTATTGTTTACTACCACTAAAAATAGTACAATACAGGGCAAAAGGTGCTTTCGACGCTTTAACTTTGGTCTATTGCCCTTTGGCCCTGCAGAGCTTCGGCCAACGCCAACCCCAACGCCATCCGTATTCCTTTGTTTGTTGTTTGCTTTCCTGCTGCTGTTGCCACAAGCCCAATTGCCCCAATTGCTGTATGGCTGGCTGGCCTGTGCTGCATCTTCTAGCACGGCTTCTGCTGCTGCAACTCGGCTCGGCTGCCACCGCTGCTGTTGCATGCACAAATTAGACTTAGCATGAAATTTATTATGAAAATCCAAAGCCAAAGCCTGGCATACATTACAGCAAAGGACCAGAGCAGCAGAGCAGCAGAGCAGCAGCAGCCTCATGCGATTCTGCATTTAACTCTGGGAGATAAGCCACAAAAATGTTTAATAAACTTGCTCCACCACCACCCCCACCCCCAATGTGGCAGACACACTCTCCGAGACTGAGTGAGTGAGTGACAGGTGTGTCCTGTCTGCTGCTGTTGCTGGTGCTGGTGCTGCAGGTGTGTTCTGTGTCTCCTGTCAGGACATTGGTTAAATCGTTTATTGCTTTCCGTGCAAAAACGCTCCCCTCCTTTCACTCTTAATTCCAGAGAAAACCCAGAAAAACCAAACGAATAGGCCACCCCGCAACGAGGGACAAGTTTATGGAGATTGGGGAAATTCAAACCAGAAAAACTTCACTCTATTGTAAAACCAAAAAACTGCAGGAGTCCTGCAGGGTCCTATGGCCATGTGCCACACGAATTTCCCAAGGCAAATATTTGCCAGTTCATTTTAATTTGTTCGAGAGGACTCTATAAATTCAAGTGGTGCGAAGAGCTTTTCTCTCTATTGTTTGTGCAACGGAAGGGAAAACTATGAAATCTATATGCTTATGTTTGTTTCTTGTAGGGGATTTTCATTTCATTCATGGACTCATAGGCTCTGCAGCTGCTATTATAAAATTCAAATAAAATACATACATATGTATCTTCTGTGGAGGAGTGTACCAGAGGGAAAATGTATCCTCCTGCGAGTATTTCGGATATACTTTTGAGTATTTTCTGCTACTGCTCTGCTCCAAAAAGTGTATCAAGAACCTTCAATGCCTATTGCCCTGACTTTGCTTGATTTCTAGGCCAATAACTTTCAGTCCTGTCCCCTCCCTTCAAGCTTTCCCTTAGCTGAGTTTTGCCAACAGGATTCCAGGACTTCATTTGCTGTTGTCGCCGTTGTCGTTGCCATCGCCCGCCATTCATCAACATGGATTAGCAAAGGCAATAAATTAGACGAAGCCAAGACACATTCTTAGAGGTACACACAGATGGAAAGGGAGGGAGAGAGACGGTCCTCTCTTGTGGCAGCAGACGAAGGAGGAGGAGGAGGAGAGAGAAGAAGCTGTAGGGAAAAACACGGGAATGTTTCTGCTTCTTGCAGCGTCAGAAGTTTTCTTGTGAATTTGATGAATGGAGTTGTAAATTCTCAAAGAGTTGTGTGCCACCCAAAGAGAAACACGACACCAAACAAATCGAAACGAGACGAGACGACACGAGACGAGGGTTTGTGCCCCCATTCCCCTTCCCGTTCCCGGTACATCGTGAATTTTGGTGGCTGTCAAAAGTTGTTTCAATGTCGCCATGACTCACGTGGGCCTTTTGTGCCACCTTGCAACCTTCGAGCCTGCTCCTCTGACACTTGCAACAGCCTCCCTCCGGTGGCAACCGTTTCTGTCCATCTAACATCAGAGAGAAGCCGCTCTATGCCCACATGCCACACACGTCAGACGACGACGGTGGAAAATGTATTTTGTTTTATTGTTCGGGGAATACTTCTCTCCCCCGCTCCCTTCCTCGCGGGCATAGAGGAAAAAGAGTGAAAGCCAGAGACGCATTTGGAAAATTAAACATTTTCCACATTTTTCGAGTCTTGGGTTGTTTTTCCCTGGTTTTGTGCCGCCATTGACTTTCTTCTCTATATTTACAGAGTATTTAAAGTGAATAATGTTGGATGATGGAAAATATGTTCATAGCGCTTCGGTGAGCAAAACAATTCAATGTGCACAAAAATCCCAAAAGCGTTCGCAATTGCCACCAGTTGGCAGCCCGGTCCGCCCATGGATGCCAATTTGTTTGTGTTTTTCAGTTGATTTGCATTAATTAATTATTAGATGTACGATCCCAGAAAACCAATAAATAATAAACGATATATACATATATGTATATATGTTCTAGATATATTTGGGTAGATTATGGAGCATGAACATATGTTTACATGTGATGAGAAATATTCATTTGGTGCTATGCCAGTCGACGGCTTTGTTCAAGAAATTGGTCACCTTGACGCGATTGCGGGTCTTCCTATCGAACGAGTGAGGATCCAGACCATTGATGAACATCTCCTCGGCACCCAATTGGTGGGCAATGGTGCCAGAGCGATATAGCTGGCGCTTGGGCAGCCTATCCAACATGGTGCCCACCACCAGGATGGGCACATGGTGGCGATTCAATAGACTTTTGCGCTGGCGTTGCCGGCTTATCTCGAGCAGCGGTCCGTAGATCCAGTCGTGCAAGTGGTCCTGCGACCGCATGTCCTGCATATTGTAGACCAAGACGATTCCGTCCATTTTCCCATACATGGCATTTCTGTGCACACGATTCTTGCTCTTGGAGTTGTTCATATCGTAGAACTCGACGAAATATATCACTTCAGAATCGCCTGGCGGTGCTCTCTTGGACATCAATTGGTCATATTTCACTGACTGCCCCGATGAGGAGTGCGACGTCCATTCGGGTGTGAGCGGGAGGTGGACGCCCCCCCTCTTGGGGGGGCACTCGTGCACACGCACTTGGACGGACCACTCGCCGTTGGCAACGGTCCTGGAGGAACGTGTTGGCGTGATCGGGCTTTTGGCCAGCAAGTTGGTCAAACTTGTCTTTCCCACACCTGGAGAGATGTTTTTTTTTTTTTTGCTTAGTACCAGGTGTCATATCTCATCGCCTATAGCGTCTCACCTGGATCGCCCAGTATCAGAATGCGAATTGTGCGCACGCGTTCCACCTCAACCGGCTGGAATTTCTGCTCCCAGTGCTGCCAATGTGCCATTTTGTTGCAGTGGAAATTTTCGTTGTGTTCTTTTTTCTTAGCACCGAAGTTTCGGGAATTGTGCCGTCAATCTGTACTGTCAGGCAGGGACTTGGGCACCAATTAAATATATGTATTATCCTATTACGATTATAGATTTTCCCGTTTGGACACTTCACAATGCTAATTGTAATTTGATGAAAAAAAGCCTTGTGTCAGTCACGACTATTCGATTTGTTCGATTTATTTAGGTATTATTAATAAACGAATATATGGTCACACTAGCACAAAAAGACTGCAGGACATAACCTATAAATACACACAGCCAGACACGACCAGATCGCAAGCTCTTGATTGAATAAATAATACCAAATATTCAGTCTAATTTATTAATAAAATAAACATATACTTTTCCGATATAACAGTTCCCAATTGGAACAATAATAAATAAAAACGAGGGGGAACGTTATGAGCCGCGTCTGCGCCGCGGCTCTACTTTATACCCGGTACTCAGTCAGTATATATGTATGTGAGCTTGTTGTAATTTATTACATGTTCGCAAAAGGAAAATATTAAATTTTAGCCAAAAAAAAACAATTTAAGTCGAACCTTTTCGGAGATTTTGATCTATTAGATGTTTCCAAATTGGTTTACATAAATTTTTTACATCTGCCATTTCTACATGTTTTTATCTACTTCCTACATATACATACACGGCTGTGTGCGAGAGAGAGAGGGAATCAGTCTGCGCTTGGAAGGCCACTGAAATTTCATTTGTTCCTTCTGACTATATTTATGATCCGATCTGATCCAAATTCAATACTCTGATAGATATAGTAATTTTCTATGATTCTGCGTTTTTGGTTTTCCCGTATCTTCAAAATTGTAGATTTTCATCTTTTGTGGGGGCGGAAGGGGGCGTGGCCAAATTTTAAAACAAACTCGTCTCGGTTTGATATCACAGGAGCTTGGATAGAAAGTTTGGTGGTTCTAGCTCTTATAGTCTCTGAGAACTAGGCGTCAAAAAATTCGATCAGGCATAGCGCCTACCCCTGTGTGTGAGAGAGAGCGAGAGGGAACGATGCATTTCGAAATTGTTTTCTTCATTGTGGCTATATTTATGAGTCGATCTGATCCAGATTCAACACTCTGATAGATATTGTCATTCTCTACGATTCTGCGTTTTTAGTTTTCTCGTATCTTTAAAATTGTGCATGCCACAGATTTTCGTCCTTGGAGTGGGCGGAAGGGGGCGGGGCGAAATTTTGAAATACACTTGTAACAGTGCGATAGGACAGGAGTCTGGATACAAAATAGTGTTCCTCTAGCTTTTATGGTCTTTGAGCTATAGGCGCTAATGAAGACGGACAGACGGACAGACGGACGGACAGACAGACATAGCTATATCGACTCGGCTATTGATGCTGATCAAGAATATATATACTTTATGGGGTCGGAAACGCTTCCTTCTGGGTGTTACACACATTAATTTTTTGCACAAATCTAATATACCCCTTTACTCTTCGAGTACCGGGTATAAAAAAACCTCATTGCTACATATTTCTCGTAAATAATTTAAATAATTAGAATTTGTAAGTCAATAAACTGCATTACATATTTGTAACATTTGGATAGCATTTTTGGATTTTTGCAGAACACTTTACCGCACACAAGATCACTGGCATGGACCTATATGGGTATATATGGGTTGATTCAATATTTTACAATATATACTTTGTCGGATCCATGGATAAGCCATGGTAATCCCTTAATTAAAGGTATTAATTATACCGAAGTATAGATTTGATATGCCAATAATGTAACAGCACAAAGCACAACCAAATTGAGCTGCAATATATATATATATTTATATGTGTACTCCAAGATCGGGAACAGATACTCATACGATATCGAATAGGAGAACTTGAGTAGCGTTCTGGGAAGGCGGCGGTTTCCGCAAGGAAATGTTTCGGCTTTGCAAAAAGATGATGAGGAAGAAGAGACTGTTGAAGAGCAGATTAAGGAATGTCAGAGACAAAATTCTTGTTGGCCCAACGCTTTTATGCAAGCGGCAGCCTCCCAAATATGGCAGGAGATTTTAGTGGGGTCAGGATCAGAGATCCTTCAGCCTTCCATGCGGTAAAGTAAGGCTGCGCTTACACTGGGGCTGCGTCTTGCATCTCTGCGTCTTCCCAGAGACGCAGTTTTTTTTTACATAGGTTAAGCATAGGGCCCTAGTGGTGGCAAAAGTTGCGTCTATTCGATATATTGGATTGTTTTTGCGCTTAGCAGCACATTTTCGTACTTTTCTGCCTATCAGCGAAACTCTCACCACTAGCAACAACAAAAAATAGTAGATCGAAAATGTACAAATATACATATAATCCTTAAAAATTCTGCTGGCTCGCTGACGAAGCGAGTTCAGCAGTCACTCCCCGACAAAATTCCATCAATATCCTACACACGATGGTCTTGAATAGATTCCCTATTGTGCGACATTCCGCAGAGGATCCCAGGCAATATATATATATATATTTTCTCCCAAGGGATTGCCTGTCGTATCCTGCTTTCGGAGATTAGGCAGCAGTCCCAAAAGAATGTCGAATGAACTCCTCTTCATGCGGAAGTTGTCTTTAAAACACGCGTCGGAGTTGTTTACAATATCTTCCTCCCAAAATGAACCATATCGAGGCACAATTTTTTCTCTCGTCAGCTGTTTTCAAGAGGCAAAGACGCGCCAATGTCTGCCAATGTAAACGCCAATTCTGTTTCTCTGCGTATTGGCCGATATCGAAACGCGCCCAGTGTAAAAAGTCTATAAGTCTCTCGGGCGATCGCTACGATCAAGGCCACCCTGTGTTTTGCGCTTCACAGCACAGCTGACGATCAACAGCACATTTTTGCGCTTTACAGCACCCTGCTATTCCTTTTCGTTCCGGTTGCTAACCGCCCTTCGAGAAAACCGCGTTCATTTGGTGGCCTGGTGTCGGGCAACCGTAACCCGAAATCGAGAAACCGGGCCCCAGCAAGTTTTCACATCGAATGGTGTGAATAAGAAAATTATATGTCGATTGATTAACTTTGTTAGCTTTCAATAAATATGTATATAAATTATTTTCTGGACAAAAGTATATGGGAGTGTGTGTTTAATTCTCTTTTAATTATACCCGGTACTCGAAGAGTAAAGGGGTATATTAGATTTGTGCAAAAAATTAATGTGTGTAACACCCAGAAGGAAGCGTTTCCGACCCCATAAAGTATATATATTCTTGATCAGCATCAATAGCCGAGTCGATATAGCTATGTCTGTCTGTCCGTCCGTCTGTCCGTCTGTCCGTCCGTCCGTCTGTCCGTCTGTCCGTCTTCATTAGCGCCTATAGCTCAAAGACCATAAAAGCTAGAGGAACACTATTTTGTATCCAGACTCCTGTCCTATCGCACTGTTACAAGTGTATTTCAAAATTTCGCCCCGCCCCCTTCCGCCCACTCCAAGGACGAAAATCTGTGGCATGCACAATTTTAAAGATACGAGAAAACTAAAAACGCAGAATCGTAGAGAATGACAATATCTATCAGAGTGTTGAATCTGGATCAGATCGACTCATAAATATAGCCACAATGAAGAAAACAATTTCGAAATGCATCGTTCCCTCTCGCTCTCTCTCACACACAGGGGTAGGCGCTATGCCTGATCGAATTTTTTGACGCCTAGTTCTCAGAGACTATAAGAGCTAGAACCACCAAACTTTCTATCCAAGCTCCTGTGATATCAAACCGAGACGAGTTTGTTTTAAAATTTGGCCACGCCCCCTTCCGCCCCCACAAAAGATGAAAATCTACAATTTTGAAGATACGGGAAAACAAAAAACGCAGAATCATAGAAAATGACTATATCTATCAGAGTATTGAATTTGGATCAGATCGGATCATAAATATAGTCAGAAGGAACAAATGAAATTTCAGTGGCCTTCCAAGCGCAGACTGATTCCCTCTCTCTCTCGCACACAGCCGTGTATGTATATGTAGGAAGTAGATAAAAACATGTAGAAATGGCAGATGTAAAAAATTTATGTAAACCAATTTGGAAACATCTAATAGATCAAAATCTCCGAAAAGGTTCGACTTAAATTGTTTTTTTTTGGCTAAAATTTAATATTTTCCTTTTGCGAACATGTAATAAATTACAACAAGCTCACATACATATATACTGACTGAGTACCGGGTATAAAGTAGAGCCGCGGCGCAGACGCGGCTCATAACGTTCCCCCTCGTTTTTATTGGCATGTGGGAGATTTTCGAAAATAAAATAAAATACAAATAATAAATGAATAGTAAATATGTGCAATGGATCTTGTCTCGGCGTGACTTCTGGAAATACATATGCATACAAATATATGATATGTGTGTATGTGCATCTGTAGGAGTGTGGCTTCAGTGAAAGCGAGAGACGCATTTGGAAAATGAAACATTTTTCACATTTTTCACATTTTTCGGTTCTTGGGTTCTTGTTATTTTGTAGCTTTTTTGTTTTTTTTTCGGTCTTTCCGTTTTTCGGCTTCTTTTTTTTGCAACAAAAGGTCGTCTGCCGCCATCGACTGTTCTTTATTATTTATGTTAATTGCTTGTTTTGTGCGTGTTTTCTTGCGGTTTTTTGCTTTTGTGTGTGTGGCAGAAAGACCTCTTTTTGATGGCTCCTTTTTGTAAATTGCGTATACGTCACGTCGGCCATCAGTCGGATGGAGAACGGGTTGCACCTGACCCCTGACTCGCTCGGCTTCAAGGCTCTCGATGTGTGTGACTCCTTTGACTGTTGCCGTTTGACTTTGACTTGTTGTATTTTTGTGCGTTTGTGCCGCTTGAGTGGCGCTTGGAGACTCCTCCAATTGTGGAGCAGGAGGACTCGTAGGAGAACCCGTAGGAGGACTCGTAGGAGGCTGTGTGGCATGTCTGTCTGGGGCGTGACAGCGTCAAGTGACATGCCGCCCTCCTCCTCCTCCTCCTCCTCCATGGGATCTGTCGCTAGCAATTTGGCACGTCTTTGACACGAATCAAGTAAATCCCTCGTCCTCGCCCTCGTCCAAGTGTTGGATACACATCTAATTGTTGCTACCAGAACCACAAGGAGAAATACGACATTCGCACCCCCCCGTCAACGCCGACATTTGCCCCATTCTCTGGCTTCGTAGGCATCCCTTAATTATATAGAAACCGCATTCAATTGCGGAGCGGGGATGCTGTGGCAAGCCACTTTGTGGCCATTAACATTGTGGGGCACAGACATTGGAGCTCTAATTAAAACTAAAAGCATTGCAGGAGGGAAAAGGAGGGAAAAGGTGCAACATTCTCTGTGACCAAAGTATGAATGAAGTGAAAGCTAAGGTGAAAGTTCATCCCCCCCCAAAAGGTAAATGAATGAATGACCAGGGATATTTATTAGCCTCAAGGATCAAGGGCTTCAGGGGATTCGTGGATTCATTTATAGAATTTTCAGGGAAGGCTTCTCTATTCGCTGAATCCTTGATAAAGTTTCTCCTCTCTCGCCCTCTCTCCCCCTCTCTCTCCCTCTCTCTCTCTCTCTCTCTCTCTTGTTTACGACCTTCTGCCATGCGGCATTGCCATAAATTTGGAATTTCCTTTTTGTTGCTGTTATTTCTTTATGGGTGCAGCAGACATTCGAGTGGACATTTTGGACATTTCGGAATTACTTCTAGGAAATAGCTTATCAATTAAATTGATTTCTCGTTCATTAAATTGCTATTGTTGTTGTTGTTGTTGTTGCTGTTGTTGTTGCCCATGACCTTGCCTGTTGACAAATCTGTTTTGTGTATTTCTTTTCGTTTTTTTGTAGTTATTTGTATTCCCTCTTCGGTTAATCGTCCCGCAACAACAACAACAATTATATATCGAAATCAAAATTGAAGCGCTTCCTCCGTTCTACCTCCCAGACCACTCCCCTACCCCCGCAGTTTCCCTCCGGAATCGAGGGGAAGTGCTAATCGATTTCTGAACGATTTGTTCCACATTGTTGTCCTCGTTGCGAGAGGGGGAAGCGGGTGAAGCGGGTGAAGCGGGGGATGCGGTATTGTTTGTACCCTAGCGAAGATGATTGATTGATGGGCATTATGATTTCGAGGCAAAGGTCTCGGAATAGGGTTAGGTTCTAGGGGGAGTACGGAGAATTTCGTGGCATTGCTCTCCTCATTCCTCATTCTTCTCATTCTACCTCCTTTTTCGTCAGACTCTTCTGCTTTCGAGGCTACGTCATCGGACTCGCCTTCTTCTTCTGGCTCTCCTTCATCTCAGTCTCACTCTCCTTCTTCTAGGAACTCCTTTTTCTGGCTCTACCTCTTACTCTCCGTTTTCTAGGATTTCCTTCTTTCAAGATCTCCTTCAGCTCAGACTCTCTCTCTTCCTCTAGGATCTCCTTCTTCCGAATCTCCGTTTCCCCTGGATTATCTTTGCTCCGACTGTTGTTGGCTTTCCTCTTCCTTTGCTTTGGCTATGGAAAAACTCTTCTCTTCTTGGAAAATATTCCATGAAAAAGGAAAGTAACAAACTGTAATTCTACGAATTTCTATGAAACTTTAGCCTCTACCAAAACTTGAAAATTCCCATTCTCATCATTCGAAATTCTCTGCGTGAATTTCTGAACAAATTCGGAATACTTTTTGAACCAAAATCTGATTAAAATTCCATAAAAAATTCAAACGAAATGGAAATGAAAGGGTAATTCAAAGCCTTTCAATTCCATTCCTGTGCTGCTTGCCCACGTGCCCCCTATGTGTGTGTGTGTGTGTGTGTGTGTGTTTGTGTGCTGGTGGTTTGCATTCCCCGTCTGGCATTGACTTTGACATTGCCCCAAGAGGCAACAGTGTCCTTACCTTGTATGGAAATTATCCATGCCGCTGCCGCAGTAGAGCGGCGTTGTGTCATTGTTGCCACTCGACATGGTTCCAGTAATTGTTGTTGCTGCTGTTGTTGCCTCAGATTTTGTTGCAATTGTTTGCTGTTGTTGCTGTTGTTGCTGTTGTTGTCGTTGCTGTTGTTGTATGTCTATTGTGATGATTTCTGGCTGTCACTCAATGCATTGGTTACTGTTGCATGTGGCATGCTGGGGCATAGGTTGGCTGCCAAGGACAGCAGCAGCGGGAGGAGCAGCGGACGCGGACGATGCATAGAAAATGTTGCGTTAATAATTTATTTACGTGGAAAACTTTACCCAGCAGGGGGCCTGCGGCGAGTGGCCTGCAAAGAGAAAGAGCAAGAAAGAGAGAGAAAGGGAGAGGGTGAGTGGTGAGACAATTATATATTCCGTGCAACATGTCGTATAATTAATGCGAGTTGTAATTTGTTGGATATATGCAGACCCCCGCCGGGGGGTCAACTTAAAAGTGATTAAATATCATGTGCCCCAACGATGCAGCAAAATGGGGCATGCCCCCGGCTGTAAACTTCTGCTGCTGTTGCTGCTGCAGCTGGATGGCCCTAAGCCGATTAGCGGACGAACTGCTGCTGCTGCTGCTGCTGCTGCTGCTGCTGCTTTTCATTCATTCCACATCCGCATCCTGCCACAGGGAATCCCCTGGTTCTTCTTTCCTTTGCTCGTCTCCACTCAAATTTCAGTGCCTGCTGCTGCTTTTGCTGCTGTGGCAACTTAATTAGCTGCAACGGGGGAGTGGCAGGGGCAGGAATGAGCGTGCGGATGGAGTATGGAATGGTTTGGTGCCCCTTAGAAGGGCAATTGATGAAAAAGACCATGTCCAAAATTAATATATAGAACATGAAATACTAGAGATTCTGCAGGGCAGAAAGACCAGCTTTTGGTATGTTTTAGGCTGCTTTGATACCCTGTAAATGCAGAAATTCCATTTCTTGCAGTTTTTCATTCAAAAGCTCCTCGGAAAACCCAAAGCAGATTCAGTTAAAGCAATTAGGATTCATTTGTGAGAAGAGCTCTCACTTCCAGGAATTTCTCTAAAAATAGCCATAGAAACTCTCTCAAATAATCCCCTGCCCTCGAGAAGTCCAACGCATAACCATAAAAACGGAGAAAATGGATCCAAATGAGAGATTTTCTTTAATAGAAGATACAAAACCTCGTCCCTCATCCTTCCACATGCCACACGAACATGACGCTGATGAATAAACTGAATTAGCCGCACAGATAGTTCTGCAGGCACTGCTCTCATCAGTGGTGAAGGGAGGCAAGGAGCTGACCACAGCTGACTGCCAGACAGACGGACATTACTCGCAGGAGGACTCGCAGGACTCGCAGCACTGGATGCAGAATGGAATCTAAAGCGTATCTGCAGGGTATTTTTAGTGCCTTCGTGGCCTTTGCTGCAAATTAGATTCCTTTTTTGTGGCTCTGAAGCTGGGATGCCGGGACCCAAGCACGGAACATAGATAAATGCTGTCCGCTTTTACTGCTTTTCCTGGCTTTGTTTTTTTTGTTTTGTTTTTGAATGGAAATCTCTGGGCTCTTTTTGTTCGCTGTTCGCCTTTGTCCATCCCATTTTTCTCTCGCTCTTGTGGTCGCAGGAGCTCTGGTCGCCCGCGTGTTGCAATATGTTATCTGTCATGTGTTGCTCGTTCTCTTCTTCTCTGACCATCCATCGCCTTTCTCTTTCTCTAATTCTCTAACTGGTATGCCGCACCGTATCTCTCTCTGGCCTCTCTGGCCGTTCCACTGTGGCTGCTACAATTTCTTCTTTGAGCAAAGATTTTAATTGCATTTGTTAGACAGGCTGCAAGAGGAGGCAGCCAGGAGCCAGGAGCCAGCAGCCAGAAGCCAGAAGCAGGGAGGAGAAGCCTGCAGGAGTCGAAAGGAAGGCCGGGAGCAGCAGCAGCCGCTGGAGACACAGAATGTGGCTGCAATTAACACGTTCCATGAGGCGCAAAGACCGCAAAGCCAACACACTGCTTAAATATGCATACGATGTGGCAAGACACTTCACCCAAACGGGACAGAGAGAGCGAGATAAAGAGAGAGAGAGAGAGAGATAGACAGAGTAGAGAATTGGAAAATAAATGCCTTTAGCTAATGTGTGTGTCCTGTCTGTCTGTCTGTCGAAGGAAGCCTCGCGATACCCTTGTACGTAATTTGATTTGCAAATTTTCCTTCCGTTTTCCCTACGTTTTCTACTCCTCCTTTTTTTTGGCATGTAAATGAGGCAAACGTTTAAAATTAGTATCTTCTGGTGGTGGTGCCTCGGGCTTCGGGGGCCGTTTTAGCAAATTAAATGAAATTTAGCAAAGGGAAATGCTGCGGAAATTTCGGGACGGTGCGTGGAAATTCAATTTGTATTTAATATGGAAATTAGTCGAAAAATTAGCTGGCAAATACAGGAGGGTACAGCCGAAGGTATCGCAGAGAAGGAAATTTATTATAATTATTATTATGATTATTTGAAATGCATTTATTCCTAAGAAAACGCAGAAATTAATTGATGGATGGAACAGCTGTTTGGACGGATTAATGAATGACATGATCCGTTCAATTGTTGCTTTCCACAGAGAGAGAGAGGGAGAGAGAGAGGGAGGGAGGGAGAAATACCAGCAGCAGGCAAAAAAAATTAATTAAAATCATGCTGTTGCCGGGGCCTGTCCAACCATAATTCGATTATATAAATTAATTGCCGCCATACATCTCCATCTCTCTCTCTTTCTGTCTCTCTGTCCCTTTCTCATATTTCATAATAGAACAATTCACACACACACACACACACAATGACAATCGGAGGGTACATTTAATGGGAAACAGATACATTTACACAGAATGCGAATGCGATTGCCATTCGTTTGGGGAAATCAACGGGAAATCGGAAATCATTTTCGTTTTAATTGTATAATATCACTCTCTCTCTCTCTCTCTCTATCGTTATCTCTCTCCCTCTGCCTACTTTCTCGTGGGGTTTCTCTCCAGAGAACAGATGACAAATGAAATGATTAATGAATGAATGAACGAATGAATGAAATGAAATGAGTGACAGCTTGACGTTTCGCCCGCAAATGTATGCTATATAATTTTTACACAACAATACGACCAGAGGAAACATTATCCCAATGCCACATTTTGTGGCCTCAATCTCTGATGACAGCTTCAACAGATTGCCGCCGAGAAGGAGATGGGGCAAGGCGAGAGAGAGCAAGAGAGAGGGCGAGAGAGCGAGAGACCCTTAGCAACAACAATCAAAGAACCTGTTTCTGCAACCCCAAGAACTTAATTTTTCGCATGAAAAGCCTTCTAATCGACAGGGAGAGACTTGAATAACATTTTCCCGACAACATTTTCCCGGCCTACACTCCAGTGACCACAGAAAGGGCAAACAGGGGCCGCATCAGGGGCGATGCAAGGCACAGGTGGGAAGCAGCCAAAGAGAGAGACAGAGAGAGAGGGAGAGAACGAAAAATTGAAATCAAAACTGATTTCCGCATAAACCGAGAGGCTGCTGTTGTGCTGCTGGGTTGAGGGGGGAGGGGGATGATAAGAACCCACATCCTTCGCTCTGATGATGAGAACCCGCTGATGTCACGGCCATATTGTCCACCGTTGGAATGTACGCAGAAGGGGCAGCAACAAGAGGCGGCAGCAGAGGCGCCAACAATAAGCAGGGAACGAGGTAGGCGACCGGGCAGCGATGCAGATGCGAAAAAAAATGGAACATCCATACGCCACCGAAGGAATGGAAACCAGGGGAACCATCGTCCATCGTCCATCGTCCAGCCATCCGTCAGTTACTACGTGGAACGTGGGGAGCAGCATCCTCCATCGTCCTCCCTGTGTCAAAGAGCTGGGACCCGGGACCTGGGACCTGGGACACTGGGAAAAGCGATTGGCCAAGAACTGAGAGACGAAGCAGCGCCTCCCGTGATTCCTGAAAGAGATATATGTATGTGTATTTGTGATTCCGCCAGCCTTCTTCCTGCTTCCTGCTTTTTCCTTCTGTTTGCAGGTTTTTCAAAATAATATTTGCTTACGATTTTGAGTATTGATTGCATGTTTTTCTGGCCTTGTTGCCCTTCCACAATATTACACTGCTCTACGGCTGCTACCCTGCTGCTACCCTGTTTATTTATTTACGATTTTTGTTTGTTTTGTGCCCTGCTGTTCGCTTCATTTATTTGCATTTTTCTTGTAAACACTCGAAGAATATTCGTATGCGGACACTCTTTGCAGAGGCTGCGCCCTTTCACCCCATTTCTCTCAGTGCATGGCATTGCCAGGGCATTCAACGATTCCACGATTGTTTATTGTGTATTTCAGAATTATTTTCAATTTATTTCTAAACGGAGAACCGAACCAGTGAAGAAAGAGGGGGCAAGGGAATCCCCCTCCACTTCGCCTGAAAGTGAAACTCTGGGAAAGCAGCAGCAACAGCTCGATTCGTCTCGTCTCGTCTCCTCTTGTCTCTTCCGTTCCCACGGAGAAGATGGACAGCTGGGAAAATGAAGCTGCGGTCCATGGAGTCGTTGCTGTGGTTTCTGCTGCGGTTAGAAGTTTTGGTGTGGGCGGGCGGGTCTTGGAGTTTTTCCAGCCAGCCTGCCAAATGTTGATCATATTGGTTGCAGAAAAAATTAAATGTTTTCGTTAGCCAAGTGGAAATCGTTTGCTTTTCCTTGGCTATCCTTCTGCGAGAGTGGCTTTAAGCAGAGGAATTTAAGGGGTGGTAAGCCCTTCCTTCGTCGCCGGGGACTCCTCAGAAAGAACATAAAAAGATTAAATTTTGTGGAGCAAGCAGCAGCAGAAGCCCCATTATCACTGCTTGCAACGCATTTACTCGTACTCGTGTGTGTGCATGCAACGTGTGGTGTGTGGCATCATCAGCCAGGGGCCAAGGCCAAGAAAATGCATTAGGCCCCCCAAGGCCCCTCCACCTCCAATCTCTGAATGGGTCGCATTTTGTCGCGACGATGACTTGATGTTGATGCCACTTAAAAATACAGCGAGCACACGCTCACACGCACACACGCACACGCTTTTCCACGACGAAAAACCTGCCAGTCATGACGGTAATAGAGGACAACCCCCGCCCGCCAGGGTAACAGAGGGGTAACCAGAGGGCACACCCATACAAACAAGCAAGCAAACATAAATGCATAAATACATTTTCATACCAGAATCTTGCACAAATATTTGTGCCAGGATGTCAGTCAGTAAAGAGACAAGAAGTCCTTTTGACTTCCCAACAAATTTCCTGTCGAAAGTTTTTTCGTCTTCTTTTCTCCCGCCCGTTCTTGTTTTTCTTTTTCTTTTTCTTTTTGGTTTCGTTCTTCTTCCGCTCTGGAAACAGAAGTTTTCCTTCGGTTTTTTTTGGGGGGGGGGGGGGGGGGGGGGAAATCAGTTTGCTTCGATGTAATTAGAAGGGAAAATTGAGACAGAAGTTCCATCTCTTATTCTATAATGTTTCCCCTACCTGTTGTATGACAAGACATTACTCATACGCACAGGTGGCCTTTGCTCTTGCTCCTCTGCTGCTCCTCCCGCTGCGACCTTGGAGCACGAATACGCGTACGCCCATCCGATGTGTAAGCATAATTCAAATGTCATCCAGTTGTCATTGTTGCTTTTGGCAAATTGCTTTCGCCTGTTCCGGCCCCCCTGTTCCCCCTGCGACTCTTTCCTTAGAACAAAATACATTTTCTTTTGAAATTCGCACAAAAATATGCTGAAATATCTCTTTTTTTAAGAGGTATTCATCGGGAACAAGGGTATACCGCAGAGACAAACGTGTTTGCTCCCAACAAAATGTAGCATAATCCGCATTAATGCCTTCGATCTCTCGATAATACCGATGGAGCACCTCGAACAACAGTTTTCGATGTCGAATGAAGGAAACACGTGCCCGGTAAACTCAAGTGCCTTATATTCTCTTTAAATTGCAATTAAATTTGCAGAAGAAAGCATCTTGAAGATCTCCAAGACTTTGAATAGATATTTATGCCACCAAAATCCATGAAAAATATCCACAAAAGTCCATAAATCACAAAAAACTAAACCCCTTTGCAGCTCTTCATGGAAAATATCCCTTTGTCATCCATATTCGAGTCAGTTCTAGATTCCGATTAAAGAGAACAAGTTTCCAGTGAAAGCTTTCTCAATCTGTATTGATGCTCTCAAGGATAAATGACTTGGAAATTCTTTTTCTTTTGCTGAAATATATGTAAAATGCATCAAACAATCGATGTAGGAGTGTTGAAGAATAAGTATCCCCTGGATAATGAAAATTATAAAAAATAGACACTCATTCGTAGCGCCCTTCGATGTTTAACCAATTTTACAAGGAGTGAAAAACTCGAATAATCATGGAAAAAGGTCAATAATTGGATACATTTGACAGACGGAAGGAAAATGATAAGTTTCCACTAGAGATCTCACAACCACTGTCGTAGCCTCTCGCAAGTAGAGGGTATCCTTTCAGTCGGCTCTGGCATTCCGCTCTCCTTGAGTTTACTTCTAGTCTGTCGCCTAATGTCTGGGCTGTCTGTCTGTGTGTGTGTCTGTGTGTCTGTCTGGTTGGTTGGTTGGAATTTATATATCATGTTGTATTCCTACAAGTATTTCCCAGGAAAAACGAAGATGCTGGATGGAAATGGCAAATGGAAAATGGAAACACACAAAGGGATACAAAGGGAGTCGCCCATAGACAGACCAGAGAGAGATACGAGAGATTCGTAGGTAAAACAGAGTCTAATTTGGGACACAAAAGAGTCGAGTTTTAAGTATGCAAAGCAGCAGATACGACTTTTCCCAGGACAGACAAATCAATTTCCCCCCCCCACAAACACACACACATATACACACACATATAAATGTGTACATCTAATCGCATTTTTGAAATTTTTAAGCAGGAAAATCCCAAAATAGCTAGAGATTTAAGCGAGGCAAATTCAGATAGAAATGGGCATTTTTTTGTAGTAGGAAAAATCAAGAGAAGAGAATGTGTGAAAATTGCAAAATGGAATTAAATGTATCCCTTAAATATGCTTTATTTCTCTTGTAATTAATTCTATTGTTGCAACGGAGGATGCAACATTCCAGACCACAAACACACACACACACACACACACACAAAAGTTGTCACTTATCAATGCAATTACACATGAGTTCATGCTCAGAGCGGGTGGTGGGTGGTGGGTGGTACGGGCTGTACGGGCCGAAGGACGCCGGATATGCACACAAAACGAACCTCAAAGATACATACTGATACGAGCAGATAGCCCATGAATGCAGAATGTTATGCATATTTTGTGGCCTCTCTCTCTGCCCCTCTCTCTCTCTCTCTCCCTGTCTGTCCGTCACTCTCTGCAATTTGTATGCCGTGCCCGCCCTAAAACTTTGTGGCTGCCCCAGGAACTACTCTACGTTGTGGCAAGTGCTGTTGCAAGTTGTTGTGGCACACAAACAATGCTCTTGTTAATTGAGTGGCAAAAAGCCAAAAAACCCAAACGAACGGTCCACTCCAATGGACATTCTGATTGTCCGAGCAATTTGTATGGCTATTGCTTTTTCGGTAATTGATATCCATTGCTTCATTTTGGGGGGGAGCGGGGGGAGGCAGAAGGAGACACATATTTGATATATTTTATTTATCCACAAAAAATAAGCACCTTTGGCTGTATCATGAGAATTAACCTCCCAAAATGAATTTACTTTTACTGAAATTCTCAAGTCGCTGACCTTGACATTGACACTTTTCCATTGCCGCTTTCTTTTGCCATATAATCAGCAGTCCCCAGTCCCCGCTCCCCTCACCGTCGGCTACCATTGACCGTCACTTCGTCCTCTGCTCAAAGAAGCAACTATTGGCCGTCTCCTCCGCTACAATAGACAGCCAGGCAGCCGTCCACTTGGCCAGTCGAAGAGCAATAACAATTGAGGTGCTGCTTGTCTTTAAGAGGTCTCCCTCCGGCATGGTAAGTTCAAGACAGGGTACGCGTTTTCCCACTCTCCAGAGTAGTATCCTGTCTGTTATTTATTTTCTCTGTTTTCGCATGCGAAAAGGGCTTGGAGTTTCCAGAGTACAGATGAACAAATGCAATCCATAGCTGATGTTTCTCTGACTCTCGAATTGCCTTACCTGCCAACACATAAACCCTGTTCCTGGCCTTCCATTCAAAATATCTTGTTTCCGCCCTCATTTGTTGGCATGAGGCCAGCGAATGCCTTTTACATTTTCCCAGCCCCGAGGACTTTGAATGGAGCAAACGAGTAGAGGTGATTATTGAATGGATTAATAGCCTGCAGAAGGCGGTAACTTGAAGAGCAAGAAGTGCAAGAGGAGAGTCAGACGAGTCGGGACGGGGAAAAGGACAGAACCAAGCGAAGGACTTGAAGTGTCTCGTCTTCGCCTGTCATTAAACAGAATCGTTGGGGCAGAAGCAACAGTCAGCTGGGGGAACCCACCCACCCCGCCACCCAGAGGCCCCAATGGAAGCGTAAAGGGGTTCAGGGTCATGTTGGAAAAGGTGTGAAAAGTCTAATGAAAATTCATGTAAATAGCACGGCGAATATGAACAAGAAGAAGCACAAGAGTAATTATAAAATTTTCTCAAATCTCGAAAGCTAAGTAAATTTTGTGTTTGCAGTGGGGAAAAATCATGAAAATGGGGAAATGTAAATGGAAATGGTAATCCTAAAGCAAACAGCAAAATGTCTCTCGCCCTGTTATGTGTTTTTTCTTTTTTTTTTGCATATACAACCATTAGCACATGCTTTTCCAAGGAAAATGGAGAAAATGGTTATTATAATGGGAGAAAATTCAAGCAACGTTTAGCAAATGTTTGCCAATTCTCTCCTAAAAACCCCTTCTAGAGTGAAATTTTCGGGTGAGAAAATCTCTTGCGCTGTCCCAGAGAAAGGGAGAGGGAATGGTGGCTGGAGGAAATGCGTTTTTCTTGCAGCTGAAGAGAGGAAAACAATGGAAAATTGTAAGAAGTATAACGAAAAATGGCAGGACATGACAGGAAATGTCATAAAAACCGAAACGGAAATGACACTTTACACAGGGGATGGGGGTGGCAGGGTAGGGGATGCAGCTGCCTCCGCCTCCTCCTCCTCCTCCTCCTCCTTTAGTGGGAGATATGCAAATGCCACAGAAACACATAGCTTGACTGCAAACATTAAAAGCCAGAGAGGCACAGACAGGCAGACGGACAGACAGACAGACAGAGACCCGACAGAGGTCCTTGGTGGCGTGGTGCTTTGCGGATGCGGCTGGATATCGATGTATCCAGGATAATAACTCAAATGAATTGCCTTTGGGGCCCTGTGCCTCTGCTTTGGAAGGGGCGAGGGTGCGTCTCCCTCAATAAAAATGCCAGGCAGGACATTGTGTGCCTTCCTGATTTGCAACAACAAATGATAGAGGGAGAAAGCATGAAAATGAGCCACAAGGCCGCCAAGAGCAGGCGAGGAGAAGTGCACAAACAGATGATTCCTTGATGATTCGCTGCCATTATCATTCGCTTCATTCGTTCGCTCTTGCTCCCCCCATTCTCCCTTCCGCCCCGCTATTCCTCCCTTCGTTCGTCTCTTGATTCCTTCATTTATTCAGTGATTCCTTCATTCAGCGTTAAAGTAAACGACATTAATGGAAACATCAAAGTAATTTGATTGCATTTTCCTGACACACCATCCGACTCCACCTCCTTCCCCCCCTGAGGCAGCGACAGGCGAAACGAATGAAGGAATTTGCACATACAAATACGAGGATATATGTATATCTCTATATTTGCAGGCAGATCACTTTGGCATAAGTAGCAGGGGCAGGGGCAGGGGCAGAGGCAGAGGCAGCGGCAGACGGGGCTACCAGTAGCTGTCCCGCTGTTCATGTTTTTGCCATGGATATGGCCTGGAACCACCCGCTGTGGGTCCTTCTCTCAGCCTCCTCCTGTGGTCATGGATACACTCAGTTGTATCCCATGTGTGCGTGTGTGTGTGTGGCTGCTCTCTCTTTCGCTCTCTCTGGGGAGGCTGCTTATAAGTTTGATGCTGTGTTAATTTCATTCAGCAAAGAGCACACACAAAAATAGGCAAACATGAAATGGAATACATGTCCAATGACATGTTCTGCAGGCCCGACTGTTCCAGCCGGTAATTGGCCCCTGACCAAAAGGCAAATAAGATTATCGCCAGAGAAGAGGCCAGGCAATACTCTCGTGAAGGCCGATGTTAAAGTAGCATTAGGCATGCCATAGGCATAAGCCATTCGAATGGCCAGAGCCATGTCCGAGCCAAGGCTAACTGCAATCATAATTCAATGGCAGCAAAAAGCAGCCCTTGCCTTGGACCCGCCCTGCGTGAGGGGCAAACATTACTCGTAGCTGGGGATTTGTCCAGAACTAAAGGCAAAACAAAAAGCTTGTGCCTCAGACGAAAGGACAGACTAATTTTCCGACTAACGATGAAAGAACTAGGCATTTTCCGGAATAAATCACTTTTCAGAACTAGAAAATCGACGGAGAAAACTCCTCCACGCTCCTAAAATGAAGGATATAGCCCAGAGGATCTCTGACCTAGAGGATAGGTCCTGTCCCAGCTACCACTTGCTACTCCTCAAAAAAAAAGCAAAGCAAAGAAACAGGACACCAACTTAATACCGAGCTCTCGAGACCTAATTTATGTGCAACATTTGCAACACGTGGCAGGACCTTTTCCGAAATGCGTACATAAATTGAACGAAAATTAACCAGAAAATGTCGCCATTAAATAAACATTTTAAATGGACTGTCGTCCGCCCCAGAAATAGAGAAACAACGGAGGGAAAACGGGGGGAAAACGGGCCTCAAGCACCGAGAAACACCTGAAGGGGATGTGACTTACGACCAACGGCGGTGGTGCATCTGGCAAGAGGTTGGGAAACAGTCGAGCATCCTGAGAGCCTGAGAGCCTGAGAAGAGACCCCAAATAGAGGTCCACACCTCTGAGATGTGGCTGCCACAGAGGGCCTACAGGAGTGTTACAGGAGAAAGAGACGGAAATAGACAGAGAGAGAGAGAGAGAGAGAGAGAGGCCATCTATCAAGTGTAGGCCTCAAAGGAAGAGGTGTTTGGTTCGCATATTTATTTATGGGAACACCCTTTTGTTTATTTATATTCAAATTTATGACACTTGCTGCATAAATCAATGCTTAGTCTTGGTCTTCATTGTGCCACTGTCCAAAACGACGATGACGATGACGATGATGATGATGTGGATGTGGCATGCCCCTGAATTATGCAACGCCACAACCGATACGTTACTACTGTTACGATGACAAAGCTTGTGCACGCCTGCCAGTGTGTGGGCGTGTCCTTATCAAATTCCAGGCACAAACACATGTCCCTCATTTTTGAGATGCAAATTTGTATCTTCTGTAACTCTGGCACAGATGTTTCTTGCGGGTCGTTTCTGTGGGTGTGTTTCACTCCAACTATACTTTTCGGGAGGGGCCTGCCTAAGCTTCGGGGCTAAGCAGGTTGCAGGCACCCACTGTTTGCCACATGGGTCCCAGGGGGGCATGTGCGACCGTGCGACAGACAGACAGACAGATGCCAGAGGTTGCGGCAGAGAGTTCAACCCGAAAAAAGGGTCAACAGAAAACATAAACACAAATTCAAATAAAAGTTTCTCGATTGAATTCTGAATTGAATTTTTGAATGGAAATCGTTTCTGCCACTCAACTCTGTCGCCTTTCGATGACTTCTACGATATGATGATGTTTTGGCATAATATTTCAATCGAAAAAATCATTTTTGGCATTGAAAAGTGCCGTTTAAATAGGATTTCCCATTTATGCCTTTTTTTTTTTAATCTAGCAAACATATCAAACATTCTACACCCAGAAAAAAAAACCCTGAGAATCGAATAGCTATACTTGGATTTCGAAATGTAGACTAATATATTTGTGCAAAGAATGGAAATTTTATTAACTTTAATTATATTTTATTATATCATATTCATTTCGTGTATAAAATAAATACATTTGTTATGTTTTTATATATAGAAAAATATAGTTTCCATAAATTTAAATTATATTAATTATGGGCCGTAAAAAAATTGTTTAAATCAAAGTTAATTCTATTTACTTTAACTATTTTTGTACTCAAAGCCCAAATATTTAATTTAAATATGTGTGCATTTTCTCTGAGTGTTCTTTTTTGTTAGGTTTATTTTTTAATCGCAAAACTAATAAAAAATTGTAAAAAAAATGATTTAAAAATGTTCTTTCATATTTTCAGTGAATTAAACGATTTTGCAAAAATTATGCAAAAAGTAAATATGTCATATTTGAATATTTGATTTTTGTCTTTTATTCATGGAATGTTTCCGCAAGTTCAACCTCTTCATTTTGCAACCATCTTATGGCATTATTATCGCTCAAGGATTATGATAAACGGCAGCTTTCCCCACTCCAACTTTTATTTGTGGCAGTATTTGCCTTGCCGCCAGAGGAAGGAACCGGAATGGCCCCCTCGCTTGCCAGCCAGAGTCAACAGAGAACAGAGAACCCTTGCTCCATCCGTACTCCTCTCCACTCCCCTCCATTGCACTCAAGGCACTCCACGCCACTGCCAACTCTTTGCAGGCAAACAGAAAAAAGATCAAGCAAACAGCTCAAACAAACAGAACCGAGCCGAGCCGAACCGAACTGAACCGAAAAGCCTGCCAAGAGTATTTTCACGCGCATTAGCTGCTCGTTTTCCAAAGGGAGCGCAAATATTTTTTGGGGGGCCCGGGCACCCACGTAAAATATGCAGGAAAGTTCATCATGAAAGCAAATAAAACGCATACGCCGCCGCGTGGGCCCCCGGACTGTCAAAATATGAATAATGGCAAGAGCCCAGACAGTGTGGGGGCGTGGGGTTACACTCCCCCCTCCCCCTCCCCCACCCCCCTTTATTGCCATTTTATAGGCACTTTTTTGCCCCTCTTTTTAGGCAGCTGTAAAAAAATTAAAAGCCTGCGGATACTTGCAGAAGAAAAAAGAAAGAAAAGCATGAAGGCGGGTGAATGGCGGCTGTGGGGGGGGGGAAGCATACTGCCAAGTCAGCTGTAAATAGCTCAAGCAGAAGGCGGGCTCAAGCCTCAGTTTCAGTTTCATTTTCATTTTCAGTCTTGAATGAATGCCAGAAACGAAGGTCAAGCGAGTGTATGAGGCCAGGGCCCCACTTTCGAAGCATTTCCTTTGGGCCTGGGGTGGGAATGCTGTTTTAGAATGTTAATTTTGTATGAGCACTCACTCGGTTGGGGTTCTTGTCGCTGTCGCTGTCGTTGTCGTTGTTTCGGGTTTCCAGTGTAGGGGCAAGGGTATGGGGAAGGGGAAGGACACTTTCTGCTGACCACTTGACAAAATTTTCATCGCACAGAGTATGGGGAAGGGACCCGGACCCCTGTGCAGACGTGAAAAGCAGTTGGAAGTTTATGTCCCTACGTGTCGGCCATAGTTAATTTATTATCTTTATCCCAGAGATACCAGCGGAGAGGCCAGGCCCGGAGAGGTTGGCGACACAGCGGGAGACCCACTAGGGGGGTGGGACTCTATTTATTTAGCAGGGAGCAAGGGAGCAAGGGAGCAAGGGAGCTACGGAGCGGGGGAACATGGGTATGGCATCGCTAAGCGCTTTAAAACATTACCGAATACTGCCGTTTGTCGGCTTTAATCAATTGAGGGGAAAGCTGCTTATCTTTTTGTGACTTTTCATGCGGGAAAAGAGAGCAAAATATTATGACAAAATGTGTCAAATATATCCCCATAAAATGGATGGCACCAGAGACACAAGAGACCGCAGATTTGATGCTGCAGCAATGATGATATCCTGGAAATGCACAGGAAGGAGTACGAATACGCAATATCTTGGTACTTTGATTTAAATACTAAATTAAATACTATATTTTTCCGCCTTCTCTGCATCAAGCATGGTATTTTTTGAGCCTCTGTAATAAAGTAGTTTATTTTTTTAAAGCACTTTCACTTATGCTTAATTTTTTACATCCCCACGACTTAGCCTAGGATTGGTTTTCTATTCCTTCAGCAGTAAACTTTCTCTTAGCTTTCTCCTCCCATCAAGTATCATATTTATCGCAGGCTCTTTTCAAACAGGATGCCGTAATGCTCTTCATTATGACAGTGTCACTAGCAGAATCTACTGTCATTAATCTACCATCCCCATTCGCATTCCATCCCCCCCCCCCCCCCCAAGCATTCAAGATTGGCCTTAGCTACTCATCTTATGGCACCTACAATACCTCTCCTCACCTCTCACCCTTCATCTCCGTCACGGTTGCAGGTCTTTGTTTCTTCTTCGATGCTTCTCCCTCTCTCTCTCTCTCCCTCTCTCTTTCTCTGATTGATGAGACTTCATTTGGGGGAGTTGTTCTGCTGCTGTCCTGCTGCTGTTTGCTTATGTATGTATGTATATCCTTACGATAGCTGGAACAGCCCGCATAAATCACATAGTCTGGCGCCTTCGTGCATGCAATTTGCATTTAATTTTTAGTTGCGTTAGACAAGAGATAGAATCCCAGCTGTAGGTAGGTCCTTGATGATGATGATGACGAGAGGATGACTACGGGAATCGGATCGAATGTCGCCGGTCGTTGGGGCGATAAAGTGTTGACAAATTGAATGATATGTCCCAGCCAGAATCGGACTACGTTTCCGGCGACAGCAGAGAGCCAGGGCCAAGGACAGAGACAGGGACAGGGACAAGGACAGAGACGGGGAAGGAGTAGGGGACCCTCTGGTTAATTAAGTTCTTTGGCTAATTTTCCCAGACGGACAGACAGACGAATGGATGGAGGGACAGACGAAGGCATTAGCACATCACATATCATCATCAGAGAATGATGAGGGGCTGAGGGATGGACGATGAGGAAGTAGGGCATGGGGGCTCGAGGGCTCGAGGACTCGAGGACTCGGACGAGTCAACAGCTCTGTGCCTCTCTCGCCAAATGTCATCAACACTAATGGAATAATTTGAAATCTACTTAGACCGCCCCCCAAAAGGCGAGGACAATGGGTGGTCAATTTTGGCCACCCTCCCCCACCCCCTCCCCACCCCTCACACCTAAATCTCGTTCTCCCATCTCTTTCTGTGTGTGTGTGTGTGTGTGTAATAACATTATTTATGTTGTTTTAATTATTTTACGCATTTTAGCTACAGCCACAGAAAATTACAATGAACTGCAATGTTGGGGCGTGTGACCCCAGTCCCCAGTCCCCAGTGCCCCGCCCCCCCCACCTCCCACTTTCCCCTCTGCCTGCTTTTCTCTCGTTGTAATTAAGAACGAAGAAGAAGGCTA
The DNA here is from genome assembly GCA_963969585.1 of Drosophila helvetica. Taxonomy (NCBI): domain Eukaryota; kingdom Metazoa; phylum Arthropoda; class Insecta; order Diptera; family Drosophilidae; genus Drosophila; species Drosophila helvetica. The sequence goes on along the minus strand of OZ018401.1, from coordinate 70,590,649 downwards.
ATTGAATTATGTGAGTGGGTGAGTGAGTGAGGGAGTACTTATCTCTTTGAGTATAGTACGAGTATAGCCCCCTCCCCACACCCTCCCACCCCCTCCTACTCTCTCTCTCACGCACAGGGTGTCCATTAGCTTGTACAAATTGTTCTGCAGCAAAAGGCTTAAAGTTGTGTTGTTGTTGGCCACGCAGGAGACAGATGGAAACATGTTTTCGCACTTACGGCAGGAAGAGAGATTTCTTGACAGAAACGGATAAATTTGTTGGTTAGTTTCCAAGAGAGAAGTAGAAGTGTAAGGGATTTTCTTCTTCCCGGAAGTTGCAAGTACCCGGAATTCGAATGGCAATTTTCTAGGAAAATTGTCTCAGAGCTTAGGGCAGAAATTGTGCTGGCATCGGTTCCAGGAAAAACTTGAGTAGACTATGCAAAACTATACATACTTACATACATATTTAGGAAAGCGACTGGTATCCTTTTTTCTCTCATAATTTTTTCGTTTTTTCATCACAAAAAAATCTGCTACAAATATACCAAAACAAAATACTACAAATGCTAAAAAAAAACTAAAAATACCAAAATGTAAATAACAAAAATATTAAAATAAAATAACAAAATATATTTAAAAATATTAAAGAAACCACAAAAAAAGTACACAAAAAATACGAATTTTTTAGAGATAAAAAAAGACTTGAAACATGAAAATACCACAAAAATACAAATAAACAAATAAAAAAAACTTTTACTTTTTTTTACTTATTTTTAGTACATGAGAATAGGTTTATTTTAAGAATCGAAAGAACAGAAGCCGATTGTACATGTATTGAGGAAAACTATCATGCGATGACACCCTGCCTTTGCATTTCCACAAACGAAAACAAAAAAAAAACACCCTGTATCGGTTCGTTATCTCAGTAAGGACATACATAATTTCTCTTATAGTATTTATAGCCCATTCGCCCGATAAACGTGACAAACTTTCATAATTCTTTGCCGCCCAAAAGACTAGCAAACAAACAAACAACAAAATAGTATGAAACAAGAAAATTGTTTGCCAAAGTGAAACGGAAAGTATGAGTGCGCATAAATTGGATAATTTTGTTTTCTAATTACATATATATATATATATATATATATATGTATATCCAACGATATCGCAGCGATATGCCCATTAAAACACAATTAGTCGAAGGAGAGGTCGAAAGGGGGCGTCCAATTACCTTTAGTGGATGAGGGGTTTCGGTGGTCGGTGGTTGGTGGGTGGTGGGGGGTGGACTCTCCCAATTAGAGTCAAAGTTTGTTTCTTCTGGCAGTAAAAGTAATGGCAAAGCAATCGTTAAAATGTTTTATTGTTATTTGGGAAAGAATCGTAATGAAAAGAAGGCCAAAGTCATACCTGGGAAAACTTAAGAGAGAGGCGGAAAAAACTTAAGGAAAATATTACGGAATTATGGGGAACATGGTGGGAAAACTATTTCAATTTCTGTGCACCAAAAGATGCCAGAGGAATGATAGAACCTTTTAATCCTAGAGCCAAGAATGCCAGAACCTCCAGACAACGGATCCTTGATGAAGGGACCCTGGTATCCTCCAACTGCTTTTGGGTGGTTGGAAGTTTATATATGGCATCCATGCGATACTTGGGAAAACTATCTTTATTTTATAGACCAATTTGCTGATAGCACACCAGTAAGTATCCTCCACTCTGGAGATATATCTTTTTGCCAGCAAAGATATCCTAAATTATGCGCCAAGCGATTCTGAATGCACTCGACGGAGGCGGGACGGAGGAGGCACACGCACTCGAAGCTCAAGGCGTGGAAAAGGTCATCAGCCATCGTCGAATCGATCCTTGAACTAGTTTTTATGAGTTTATGACCCAATTATGCCAAAGTGTCTGGCAGTTGCTGTGATACAAACGCGTTATTCGCGCTATTAAAAAATTGCCTGCCCCGCCCTGCCCTGCTCTGCCCTGCTCTGCCCTGCTGCCACTTGAAAGCTCATTCAATGAGCCATGGCTGGCTATGGGGCCCCAATGATTTGTTTGCCTCAACTTCTTGGCCCCAAAGACACGCACCCGCATACCATATGTACGTGTGTGTGCCGGAAAAGCGGATAGAACTTTCCCTTTGCAGTTGCTTTCGATTTTGATTGCTGCAATTGGCGGAGGCAATAAATAAATGACAGAGGCAGGCGGGCACGCAGGCAGGCAGGAAGGAGGCAGGCAAGCCAGGATCCGTTGTGTGCAGTCAGAATGTTGTCTATTACGTGCCTCCGGAACGGCCTCCTCTCGTGTGTGAGGAGCCGAAGGATAACACATTGAAATGTAATTTAAATGGATTCCGTTTTCATGTCTTTTCCTTGAAATATCCAACCCCCCACCCACCCCTCTCCCCACAATCTCTCTTTCTGTCTCTCCGAAGACGTGCCTGGTCGCCAGGTTGTGGTCACCACCGCTGGAGTGACATTTATGGTTATCCAAAAGCAGTTTAAGCCTCCTTTACGACGGGGTTGCCATGCGACAGATGTTGACAGTCGTTGGGAAATTTCATGGGGGGAGGAACCAGCCCCTTAACCCTGTCATAATGTTCCACTATTACAGTGACACCATTGACATCATCATTTCCATGGAGTGGAATATAATTTCTGAGGAGTAGATGGTTCTCCCTGTTGCCCCAAGAACTGGAGAGAGAGAGAGAGAGCGCTTTATAGGGAATGTCCTATGTGCTTGGACGGAATGCCCTTTAAGGTGGTGCCCGAATTATCTCTAGAATGGCTCTGAGATGACTTTGGAATGGGTTGGGCGTAATACCCATGTAGAGAAACACCTGGTGCTGGTGCTGATTCGGTTCTCTCTGAGAGAAAAGGACTCATTAAACTGTGATGAGGCTGACAAAAATACTTGGGGCTCTACTGTTAAATTCATTGGACACATTCCGAAGGGCATTTAATGGCCATTTGCTGTTGCCAAATGTTGCCGCAGCCGCAGAGATGCCCCTACTGCTGCTGCTGCTGCGGCTGCTGCTGCTACGAATGCTCCTCGACTGACGATGCCTTCATTAAGGTGCCATGGTCATGTCCTTGGCCATCGTTCGTCTTTTCCATGAACGGTTTTTTGGCTCTACGCTTTACAGCATTTAACAATTAGTGGCAGCCGAAAGAACGTGGCAAGCGGTGGCACCCAAACGTGGCATACCAAAAGCGTCGCAGCACCCCAGCGTCCCAGCGTCGCAGTGGCGCAGTGGCAGTGGCAGCCAGCCAAATGCTGCAAATCATAATCACAGTTTTGCCATCGTTTATTTGCATTTCCTCGCTTTCCTTGGCTCCTCGGCTTCGCTCTCTCTCTCTCCCTCTCATAAATTATGCAAGAGTCGTCTTCTCTGATTCTGATTCTGATTCCTTTGCTACTTCTTTTTTTTTCTGTTTTTTTTTTGAATTTATTATCGCGAATATACCGTTCCGCGGCGTCCGTTCCGTTGCTTTTTGTGTTGTTCGGAATCTACTTCCTTCAGTTGTTGATGCCCTGTAAAGCGCCTCAAGTGTTGGCATTTTTGTGTGACAATTTTTATGCGCTTCTCGTTTTGTTTGCGTTTTGCGCTAACTTTTCCCTCGTTTTCCGTTTTTTCTGTTTTTGTTAATAAATTGTTTGCCAGGGAGGGGGGCGGGGCGGGGGAAAGTCCGAAACAGGAGTCAACTTTTCAATGCTTTTTCCAGTGGTCGTTGGTCCATCGCTTGAGGCAATTGTGTGGGCGATAGAGCAGCGGCAAAGTGGGAAAGTGGAAAAGTGGAAAAGTGGCAGTTGCAGTTGCAGAGTTTTTCCATTGGCCAAAAAAAAAACAACAACACGGCACGCGAAAGTGAGAAGTGACATTTTTTTGTTTTTACAATATTAAATACTGAATATATTTATAGAAGGGACAGCTGTGGAAGGAATGCTGCAAAACGCGAAATCGTTTAAAAATGCTGCTCTCTGATGAATTTATTGGTAGTAGGAAATAATTGCTCCATTGCTCCTTTCAACCAGGAAAACTATTTCATTAAGGAATTGTTTTATGGAATTTCATTATTTTATTCTATTTTTAAGTATTGTAAATATTCTATTAAAAGTTTTTAAAAAAGATTCGAATTATTTTTTCTAGTATTTTTATTTTTTTTTAATTTGATTTCAGTGTCCTTCTTTTTTTTTTTTAATTTGTTTTAGTACTTTATGTTTTTAATTATATTTTATGGCATTTTCGTAGTAATTTTTCAGTATTATTTTAGTATTTTTCTTTAATTTTTGATTCTATACAAAAAGAAAACCGTCGGATAAGCTTAAATCTTAAACCTTAAATTCCGGCTGAAAAAATGTGAATCTTGAATTCAATTCATGTGCTCTCCGCTTAATGCCTCAATTGTTCCCCTATTCATAAATGCTCTCCGCCCCTCCCACCTCTGCAACAAAAGCAAAAGCAATGCAAAGAAAAAAAAAAGGAAAATCATAAAGTAATTTTTACATAATTGGCATTACGTGCGGGGGGAATATTGTTGGGATATCATTTTCATACAAATCAGAGGCACAAGTACCCGACGACTACGACGACGACGACGACCCTTGCCGCAATCTCGACAAAAAACGAGCATAAAAAATGAAAGCCATTGCCTAGAACTAGGCGCTTCAAGGGCCCGCCATAAGTAGGGGACGGAATGGGATGTGATGTGAATGGGATAGGGATGGGAATGGGGATCGGAAAAAAACAATCGAATGGAGAAGCAGCAGCCCACACGCTTATCACAAATCAACTCAAATTACGAAACTCAAACACGAAAAACCTCGCAGCCCTCCCTAAAAAAAAGAAAGAAATATTTTGTGCGTGCATAAAACAAAACAAAACAATACAAAACAGTATTTCCCACGCACACACACACGCACACGCAGCCCAATTGGAAGGAAATTGAATGAAAATCGAAGGAAAATCGAAGTGAAAGTGGATATCGTAGCCGAGAAATTTGCCTGCGCCAAACAAAATAAATAAAGTAATATCCAAGTCAATAAGGCAAATCGTCGAGAGTTGATTTCGATCATTATTACGCATACGCACAGGCATCCGCAGAGGAATAGGCATAGGCATAGGAATAGGCATCCGCACACACGTTATGCAAATCAGTTTTCATCATCCATTTGCCCATTTTCCACTCCTGTCTTCCCATTGTTTACTGAAAGGCAGAAAACCCATCGTAATTTATAATTTATAGATGGCAAAATTACTTGCAGATGACAGCAAGTTTTCCGTTGCCCAAAAAACAGTTTCCACATCGAAGTTTTCGGGCGAAACTTTTAACTGAGTTCTGATTAAAATCTTTGGGCCATTAAGGGAAACGGCGGCTACAAGCAGCGAACATCGAAAGTCAAGCCAAAAATTGAAAACTGAAACTTTGATGCCAATAAAACGTCACTAAAGTTCCTCCAAAACTTTGTGCAGTAATCCAAAATCTCTCGGAGAAGATGAGCATCAAAAACATACTGAAAGGGAACTGATAAGGGATTTCCTACTCGTTTTAATTAAGTTTTTCACTCTTTGTTGCTGTTGCTTTCGTTGTTGTGTGGTTGTCCTGTCACTAATAAATTGATAGATGACTGAGTTTTTCGCCGTGTTGCTATGGCTATGGCCAGGGCTCTGGGGAAGGGTTATATAATCATGCGGGTACATGGACCAGTTCTCTGAATAGTATTTTAATCCCAGGAACATGCGATGTTTTTCTCTGTCACATTCGAAAGAGGGGATTTCCATGTTATCCTGTTACACAGATACATTCAGCACAGAGATTGATGGGAAACGTACTCATATTTTGGAACCATTTTCATTGGTGTATCCTTTATCCGCGTAAGGCGCTTATTTGCGGACAAAAAGCGCTGCCATAGCTACAAAGGGCATAAGGGGGAGCATCCTTTTTGTAATGTATTTAAATTATGTTCCCATAAGAAATCGCTGAAAATGATAGCCCCAAATCTATAAAAATGTATCTTTCGGCTGCTTGAACTTTTCGCTTTTCTTTTTTTCCTATTAATTTTGTCACGTGCCAAGTGCCCGTAGCCCATAGCCCATAGAGCGCCTTCTTGAAGTGGTATTTTCTTAGTGCCATTTTTGTGCGATTGTTTGCATTGTTTCATGTCCAAAAGGAAATTCAACTTTTTGCGGGTGGTATTCTTTATCTTTCGATAGAGAAATCACTGGCTTCTCAAGGGACAATGGGGCCTGCCAAAGGAGCACTTGAAGGGCTGCCTGTCCGTGACAGAGAGCGTGGACTCGTGGACGCGTGGACGCGTGGGCATGAAATCCTTAAAAATAGATGACCCTTTACAAGAGCTCTTTGTTCCGAGGCTTTTCTTCCATTTTCATGCACTTAAAGATTGAACATTTCGAAACACTTAAAGAGCGCCAAAAAGGATAGGAAAAGTGTTGAACACTGAAATGCCCCAACACTCCATTAATTTTTGGCCCAGAAAATAAAGAAAAGCAATCTACTACTGGCGCAGGCATTTATCCAGAGAAATTTCCTGGAAAAGCGGCGACAATTGTTGTCTGATTTGGCGCTCAAGGTCTGATGAGATTTGGAAAGGTAAAGCGGATTGACTTGAGCTCTAAATTCGCAGAAGGATCTATGACATTGGCTGTACAACTTTTCCAATAGAATGCCCTCTGGCACTCGCTGTGTCACTGCAGTGGAGATACAGCTATGCGGTCAAAGGTTAAGAGTGTTATTTATTGCCCCCCTCCCCACAAATAATTCAAAAGCTTTAGACACTTACTGCAACTGCAACTGCCGCACACAGAATTCGGCTGGATGTGGCGTTTCTATTTATCGTTGGAATTATTCAAAATTTATTGCAAACATCGTTTCGCGTAATCAAAGTATTGTATTTAATTATCATTTGATTTATGATTACAATTTCGTGTTCAATTTGTTTGTTGGGTTTCACTGCACTTTTGATTCGGATGGTGGAAAAAAAAATTCCGACACCGATCGACAGCCGCAGCGTTTGGAATGCAAAACACAACTGACTGATGGATGGACAAAAAAAAAAATAGAACGCACTCGTCGGTTGCAATCCCTTTCGGATCGGTTTCAGATTGGTCCAGAAAGCGATGCGATGCGATGCGAGCGAGCGAACACCGATGCGAACGCCACCGAGGGGCATAGAAGACTGTGAATGCGAATGGCAGCGGGCGCGCCAATAGTCGTCGCGTCGTCGCTGTCGGCTGTTTTTTGGGCGCGTAACTTTTGGAGCCGTTACTGCCGCTGCCTACTACTGACTGGACTGTCGGTGGAACGCATTCGCCAACACATTCCACAAACAAACGCAAGTAAAGTCAATGGCGAATGGCGAATGGCAGCGGGCGCCAACAGTCGTCGCCGTCGTCGTCGTCGCGATGTCGGTGTCGGTTGTTTTAGGGACGTTACTGCCGCTGGCGCCACTGCTGGCTGCTGCCTGCTGTTGCGACTGCGTTGCCTACTACTGACTGGACTGTCTGTGGAACGCATTTGCCAACACATTCCACAAGCAAACGCAAATAAAGACAAACAAAGACAAAGGATTCTGCAAAGCAGCTCTCTTAAATTGGCATGCGGACTCTCTTAAGGCGGCCTCTCCAATGCGCAGGCGTCGGGCGGTGGAACAGCTGTTTGTACAGCCAATCAGCTGTCTGTGCAGCCCATCAGCTGTTTCAGCTGCCCATCCAGCTGTTGCTCCGTTTTGTTTGTGTTTGATGTTTTGCTACGGTACTTCTATTTCGCTTTCATTTTCGCTTTCGTTTCGTAGCTTCCTTTCGTTTCTTCTGTCTGTTACTTTTCGCCGAGGTTAAGGTCATTGCGAATGGCGACAACAGATGGCGCTTTTAGGCAGTCAGTCGTCTGCGAATGCATGAATGAATGCGAATGAATGAGTGAATGAGTGAATGAGAGGAGGAGTCATAGAAAAACACACGCTTGGCAAATAGGTCCCTGGTCTCTGGTCCCTGAAGCAGCAGCTGAAACCCGAACTGGTGGCAAGGGTAATGGCTTAAGCTAATTTATGCACCAAAGAACACGTGGCAAGCGTATGTGGAACCGTTTTACTCCACTGTCGCTGAAGGTTGGACAGCAAATAAATCATTACTTTAAGAGCTGTAATTCAGGGATTAAAGTACGATTAAACTAATGAATAGTGGAAGGGTCTGGGGGTGGGGGTAACCTTGCTATAAGCTACAAATCAGTGGAAAATTACTGCACTTTAATCTCCATAAAAGTGAGTGTTGAAGGTCTAAGGTTCATGAAAAGTGAGTGAGCGGAAAATATTTTTGGATCTTCTTTTACTCTTGGATGTCTGGCTGTTGGTACTATTCCTGTACCTACACATATGTGGTAGGTTCGTCTATATTAAAAAGTATTTTTTAGTATTTTTCTAGAATTTTTTTGGTATTTTCTTTATATTTTTGGTAGATTTTCTGGTATATTTAAGTATAACTAAGTACTATTCTTTTCTGATATTTTTGTATTATTTTCTGGTATTTTTTCTGATATTTTTTTGGTATTTTCTGGTATTTTTTCAGGTATTATTGTAATATTTTCTGGTAGTTTTGCCAGTGGGTTGCTGGATTAATCATCTTTTAATTAGAGGTATAAAATGTGTATGTCCTAAAGCCCAACAAATATTCCAACCTTCGATGCCTCAAATCGTTACAGTAGACAGAATTATAGGCAGCCTTTAATCAATCCCTGGAGACCAATCTCTAACCTCTAATGCCACTTACTCGTACACCTAGCCCTCAAATCGCTGGCCATTTGTCAGGCCCAAGCGAAACACCGAACTAAGATGTTTTTAAGGCGTCACAGAAGAAGAAGCAATGGCGGCGGCGACGGCGTCGTCTCAGACGCGTCCGAACGAACCGTCTGCGGCATGAATTTATGGCCAGGGTTCCCTTTATGCAAATGAGGCGAACAAAAAATGTCAGAGAGTGCCACGGTACGGGTGCGGGTTGGTGGGGAGGGGGGATGCGGCGAAAGTGTCGCCTGCCATGTTCCATTGGGCAAATGGAAATCACTTTCGCTTCGCTTCTCTTCGCCTCTTTTCCACTTGTGTTTAATCCTTTAAGACGTTGTCTGTCGGCCCCCACAGGCGGTTCTACCCACTAGTACTCAAGGTCAGCCCTTCTTTTCGTAAATTGAATTTATAATGTTCGTACAGTGTCTGCCAAAAAGGTTGCGCCTCCAGCAATTAGGCAATGCCCGCCATACTGCAGGGCCACAAAAATTACGATTAATCAGCCTAAATGATTCTGATGATGATGTTGCAGTCATAGATCCAAGGGCGCGGCACGGCCCTAGGCCCAAGGCCCAAAGGATGTGCCCGGAAGCAGGAAAGCGTTGGCATAGCTGCCAAAAATTCAGCCAGCAGACTTTTCTCGTTAGTGTTTCCGCCTTGCGGAAAACCAGAAATGAGACGAAGCGACTGGCCGCTCGAAATATGCAGAAAATATTTCATAATGTGGCAACGTTTTTCCGGCTATTCTAATAAAGGCAAAGTGCCAGTCGGAGGAAAAGTTACAGCAAACTGCATAATTAGTGGATCAGTGGAAATGGGATGGAAATTCTGCCATCAAAAATGAAGTGAAATGGTTGGGAGGAAAATTTTAGTTTGAAAAGTAATATTTTAGTATGAAATATGCATTTCCCGATGAGATATGCTGTCCAAATGTTTTATGGTAAAGTCAGGAAAAATTATAAATAATCTATTACACAAAACTAAACGAAATATTCAAATTCAAATCAAACTTTCGCAGCACATGAAGATGTACATTTGTACATATGCAGTTACATATGTACCCCGCTTCTAACTAATTGAAAATCTGCTGAAAATTCCCACAAATTGCCGAGTATTTCCATAAAAAGTGGTAACACAATGAATTCCATTCCATTCCAACGCTTGGAATTTTTTTCAATTAAATAAAACAATCTATCGGCGCATATTTTTCGGTGGGGAATATCTGCAGCAATAAATAATAAAAACAAAAGCAAGAATTTCGTTGGCAAGCGGATGCGAAAATATTGAAAGTCAGCGAAGTGGAGGGAGCGAGATAGAGAGATAGAGATAGAAATGGAAATGGAGATACAACAATGAAAATGCAATGGGGGGATGCGGTACGGAACTACTACCATATGAAGAATACTTTATGGGCCGTCAAGAGTTTAGGAGCAAAATGCACGAATCAAAAATAAATGCATTCCATACGAGTATTTGCTCAACGAGTGGATTGGGGATGTGGATGGCGCATTCTGAATACATTACTGGGGGCGTATAGAATGTAGGAGTATATATATACAATGCATAGGGGTAATACATATGTACAAGGCACAGGGAAAACTCAATACTTGATGGGGCCCTATGCAGCGAAGTGGAGAGCTAATGGGAAAGAGTTGGAATGCGATAAGGGTACACTGTATGGAGATCTAAATACTACTCTGAATACTGCATGGAAATTTTTGAATCTAGGGGGAATCTGGGAATCGTTGCTTTTGGAATGTTGGAGATTAAAGATTAAAGTTTCTCTCTCTGTTAATTTAAAAATGTTTTGAATCTTGATAATCGCGGTCCCACGAGGGATTGCTGGGATGTTGCTCCCTAGTAAATAGAATCTGGAATTTGTAGAAAATATTAGCTATATATTATATTCTTAATAATTGGAAATATCTCCATTGTTTAGGAACCTTCTGCCTCTTTGGGCAGTGGTATATAAAACGATTATTTTAATGCTTTATAATTTAAAAACTTTGTTCTTTCTGAAAATTTACCTATTTGGGGTATAACGCCATGCCAATTGTGTATTTATTTTATTTTTAATATTTTTAATATTTTTTATTAAAGGCTGCTTCCTTTCTTTCACTGATTTCCTCTTTTAAAGTACCATAAAGGGTATGTTTGAAGTTTAGCTCATTTCCATTAAAATTTCTGGAATAAATATTTATTAGGCTGTTTCATTTCATTGGCTACCACCCTACCCCACACCACCCCACCCCACACCGCTGAATGTGTGGGCATGGTGCTGACAGCCTCACCGCATACTCGTATGTATGTGCATGTCGGGGCTACCATACACACCCCCAAAATGCCAATCAATATACGGAATATACGGCCGAAAACAGGAGCATCGAATGACCCGATTCTTAAGGAACTTTTCTTGTATTCATTGATCCATATATGTATCATCCAAAGGAACAGGGTCTAATGATGACATGGCATGCACTTTCTTTTGTGTGCGGCATCTCTCTCTCTCTCTCTCTCTCTCGACCCAAATGAGCCGTGGCAAATGCACATTAAATGAAACAATTGAGAAATGAAAAATGAGAACGCCACCCCGCAATAATGCTCCTTTGCTTTCTTCCTTCCTACTTTTTGTAGTCCATTTATATAAATGTGTATTTTACAAGCTGTCATTAGGCCCACGATTTGCGAGGAAATATACATATGTACATACATAAATATATGTGGATATAGACTTGCAGAGAGGGAATGGAAAAGAAGTGCATTATTTTGTATACAAACAGAACGTCAATTGAATGCCTAAACATTTCCGCTTTTTTCCGCTTGGGAGGAAAATTTTTGTGTAAAAGAAATCGAGAGAAAATGTGTCAGCACAAATGATGTTGCGCTCGTTCTCGTTCGCCAAATGAAAGCTAACGAACGAAGGGAGGGAGAGGCCATGGTCTCTGGGTCTCTGGGTCTCCGGGTTCCACGGTCCCAGGGTCCCAGGGTCCCAGGGTCCCAGGAGCGTACTCAAAAGGGATTCTGACAGGGGTTTGAGTCGGGCAAAAAGGTGTTCTGTGCTGCTCGTGCAACTTTGATTTGCCTTTATACCTCTACGTTTTTCCCCACCTTTTTCCTCATTTTGTGTGATTTATTCATAAGTAAATGCAGCTATACATATGTAGGTATTTTTCCAGATACCCCCTGCTGCTCAAACCGCTCCTGTGGGAGGAGCAGGCTCCGCTACAGTGGGGCCCTACAGTGGCCACGCCTCCAGTCACCGGTCCCTGTAAACAAATGCCATATAAATCGCATGAAATGGAATTGTCGGGTATGGGTACGGGTACGGGTACGGGCTTGGGCATGTATCCGTCCCTCCTCCCCTCGATTGGATCTGGTTTATGGCAGTATCCGACAGGCGAAGGCACAAATAATTTACAAACAACAGTAGCACAGTGGCAGCAATAAGTCCATTGGCCATTTCGTTCCATTTCGATTTGCATTTGTATGCGAAGGCGTTGGTGCTGGCGTTGGCGGTTTCCCGGGGAAAACACTTCTGTGTGTGTTCAGGCAGGGCCATCAAATTATGGAAAATCTCCAAAAGTAAAACAAACAGAGCAGAGCGAGGAGGCAGGACACTGGGAGTTGTCTCGGCTAGGCGAAAGCGCTGGGAGAGTCGGGTGTCCTCACGCTCTCTTTTGTGAAATTAAAAATGATAAAAAAAAAGCTTTATGTAAAAAAGAAATATATATATTTTTTTTAAAAAAGGAAACAAAACACAGGCCAACAGTAAATTGTACAGTTGATGGCCGCAACGTGCTGCTGACCCGTTGTTTGCTTTTCCAGCTTTACCAGCTTTTTCAGCTTTTCCCGCTTTTCCGCTTTAGTAAATTTACTTTAATGTGCGATGCGGCGGAGGATTTTTTGGGATTTAAATTTATTAGATGAACAGCAGCCGCTGTCGCAGTCGCAGTCGCTGCCACGCGGAAGCAGAGGAAACTAATTTATGCACAAGCACCGCAAGATGGACAGGAGCAGCAGCAGCAGCAGCAAACAGGAAGCGGAAGTGGCGCCTACCACAAAGGAGAGGGAGAGCCATGCCAACCAAGACCCTGCGCAATATCAACAAATTTGGTGGAGCCGGCACCCAAAAGGCCACCAAAACAGAAGACGGGACGTCAAGTGCCTGAAGTAGGAGAGAAAGTGGAGGAAGACACGACTTGTTTGCTACCCTAAAATATCTCTTTGGTGATCTTTGGAGTTTGCACACAAACTGAATCCCACTGAAGAAGGATATTCTCTATAAGGAATATCTGTAGGAAGATACATAGCCTAAAGGGAACACCACTGCATTAGTATTAGTGAGACAGTCTTAGGGAGAAAGGTAAACCAGGTTTTTCCGTAGGAACTTTCTTCAGAGACTTTCTTGAATACGGCCCCAAATTTCAGGCCCATAAAATGTATCTCTATCTTTCATTTAGTTGGACTTTCTACATATCTAAGAAATATTCACAGAAAATACAGTAAGAAAATTGCTTTTATCTGTTCAGAAAAGATTAACTTTACGTAGAGAAAATGCTACAAAAAAGAAGGAACATATCTTTAAGCATTCTCAGTTTTCTTCAACTTTCTTCAGTTGGATTTGCTCAGAGGAAAACAATACCGAATTTCCCTAAGAACATCCTTTACCATTGAGATACAACCATCTTCTGTGGGCGTCTCTGGGCTATTGTTCTGCTTGAGAAAATCAACATACTTCTCCTGAAAAGATGAGAGTTTTCCACCAGCCCAAAACTTGAGTGTCTTTTCTTGCCTGCAGAAGGGAACCCTCTTCTTGTTTTCCTACAGAGTGAACCCTCAAAGAAAAGCTCATTAACCAGACCTCATTTTGCGCCTCCCCCCATTCAAACAGCTGCTACTTTGTTTGTCATGTTTGCTGGTTTACCCAGAGTTTTTCTTGGGTTTTCCCTGCGTTTTCCCCTCTACTAAGTGAAATTTTGTGTCATTTGCAAGTTTCCTTCTTGTTTTTTTTTGAGGAAACACCGCCCGGCTTGTGTGTGGTGCTACGGCGGATGTGTAAATTGGGTCACGGAACATAGTAACAATAAACCGGAATTGTTCAGTTGATTAATTTCAATGCGGAAACGTAGACACGTCTATACTTTTGCGGCCTGTCCAAAAAGAGGATGAAGTCCTTTACGTGTCAATGACCCCAAAGGGTCGTTTGACTATCGAAATCAATCTGCGGTTGTCCAGGAAGAGGGTAGAGGGTAGAACGTGGGCTTGCATAGGCAGAGTACATAAAAAGAGAGAAAGATATGTGTGTGTGTGCGGCAGGAGATACAAATGTGTCACGTGGTAATCGAAGCAATAAGGAGGTGAACTTTAAGGACTTTCAAGGGGCAAAAGGTGCATCAATTTCAAGTTTTATTCGAATCGAATTCTCCCCGTTCAAAAAGCAATCTCCTGGTGCTTCAAGGAAAGTAACTTGCACCCGACGATTGTCGCTCCTCCCACACGCATTGACCCACATTCGCATCCGCATCCGTGGCAATTTGGTTGCGGGGTCAGTTTTTTTTTCCTTGGAGAAATCTGCGTAATGGTCGGAAAAGCCGCAGCGCTGCCTCATTTTTCAAGAGCTGAAAAAGCCATAGAGCCATGACCTAAGATCCAGAGTGTTTTTCATCAAGTTTCCACCTGCTGGTAGTTGGCTGTGTTGCAGTACTGCTGTGTGTTCGGGCCAGTAATTTGCCTTTTTTAGTCGTCTTGGACGACGTCTAGGCGTGGCGCTTATTAATTAAAAACAGCAGGCGGAGCAGCAGCAGCTAATGAATAATTTAAATGGCTCGTAATTTAATCATGGGGCGACCACAGGGCGTATGAGTAATTCAGTGAGGCATTTGCCAAATCAAATTATCCTGCCTATCCCCTCTAACTTGCAAGAAAATTGAAGTTTCTTTCAGTCACAGAATTATCATTCCATCTCCAAGTATTTAAGAGTCCTCCAAGAGAGGATTCCACTCAGAGAAGCATTCATTTTCCATCCAAAAATACATTTATCATAATGCCATAATCAAAATGAATGCAATTGCTGTCACTTCAAGGCCACAAATCCTTGAATTATATTCGTATGCATTTCAAATCAGTTCATACCCCCCCTCCCCGCCCCGCCTCTCTCACCAATATTTAAGCTTCTAACCATGTCAGCACACAGTACGCATACGACGTGTATGTTGTGCCACAAGCAGCAGCAGCAGCAACGAGCACGTGGTGAAGCAGCAGCAGCGGCAAACGGATTCTGTGTTCCATTCTCTGCCACTTAATTATTAATAAATTGCATAAATAAGCCTTAAATAAACTCTGAATGTAACACTCCGACCACCCATCCACACACCCACAGAAGCCTTTGAACAGGTAAATGTCATTCATTTTCATTTTAAAGCAAACAAAATCGAATTACTGAAGCGAATCGAATGTACCAGTATGCATTTTTCAAGCAGAGCAAAAGGTGAAGATCTAAAATGATTCAAACTGGAATTTAAATGGATATTTTACACACAATTTCTGTTCATGGCTTTTATTAAATATTTTTGGAATTTAATGGTCCTTTTCCATTTCCTGTTCAAAAAAATTCTCCATTAAATGTCTGTAGTTCCGGGCACTCTTTTTTTGACCCGGAAAAGGACCCCGAAAAAAAGAAGATGGTAATGACAACTTTTGCCCCAAAGTCACGAAAAACCCCGGCCACTTTTAAGAATGGTTAATGGCCACCATTTTCCTAGAAATATAACACGTATTTTTCTTTTAAACAATTGAAGAGTTTCACACAACTGGCACGTAATTTAGTTACAGTTTTCCTTAGGTTTTCAGGGGTTTTCCCATGGGTCAAACAATCGAAATTAAATTTCTGTTTCCTTCAAACATTTCTCTCTCTTTCTGTGTATGTGTAGATGTGCTGTAAACAATAAGCTAGCAATATATTTGTATCTTTTTGATGATAGCAACGCAACGCCAGGGGCACACTCGGAAGTGAGCGTCAAGTGCGACGAGATAGAGAGAGTGTGAGAGAGAGAGAGAGGGGGAGACGAAGAGAGGGCAGGCTGACGACATCCGGCAATGTGAAAATGTGCCATAAATGGAAATTAATTTCGAATTCATTTCGGATCGATCGGAAGATACTAGATTTCTGCTTAAACTTCACTTTAAGGTCGTATCAATTGCGGATGAGTGATTCCTTTGCTAAAGGATCTACAGGTGGCGCCATACCTCGTATCCTTTTGCGTAGATACTTCCGGCGTGAAATTTGACACCTGCTTCTGTTGGCAGGAAACTCCGGCAAACTGTGGCTGTCGTGGGGCTCTTGCGGTGGTAACAAACAGAAAGTTAATTATACGATGTGCGAAGGGTTAATTTCCACCGGCTCTGTTAATGTGCCAGGCGTCTCCTTTCCTTGGAGTATCCTGGAGTGTGACATGTGTATATCCCCCCTACACCGCATTCCCCCTGGAAATATTAATCATACGCATCAGCGTCTGCTTGTCTCCAGCTCTCCTTCAGGCGTGTGGGGGTGGTATACTTTCCTCCAAGGCATACTTTCCGCCGCAATTTGTATAATACTCAACTTTTCGATTGCATACTTTTTCCCACGAAAGAAACTTTTCAGCTGAAAGAAAATTCTCTCTCTCTCTCTCTCTCTCGTTCTCTTAATTTGCATATATTTCCGCCTCGGGGCCTTCGGTGGGGGGTAAAAAAGTGTCTCTTTATCTGTTGCCCATTTTTCTTGGTTGCAATCAAATCTTATGCCACGGGAAAATAATGACGAGCTTAAGGCACAAACAAAAAGTGGCTGTGGATGCGCAGGGCAAGCTAAGAAAATTGCCAGGAAAATGTACTTCCTGGCAGCAGCAGAAGAATTTCATAGAAAAAAGACGGGGAAAATGTAGTGGAAAAGTTGCTTCCCGGCGGCAGCGTTTTTATGGAATTGCAAGCAATATAATTGAGGAAACAGATCCAGCAGGAAAAGGGCTCAAGGAAAGTGTGCTATTAAATGGAATTTCCACAGTTTCCAGATGGCCTCAAATAAACCGCAATTATTTGTAGCTTTAATTGCATTTTAAGTGTGGGAAAACCATTAAAGCTTAACCCACAAATGTGCATAGGAAAAGCGCTGCAGCTGCAGCTGTAGCTATTCATATTTCTCATTTTTCCAGGAATTTCCCCATTAGTTGTGGAAATTCCTTCTCCCCTGCAAGTACTTTCCATGCACAGAAAAGTGAAAGCAAATCGACGAGATTTTCTTCTACAGTTGTGGGAGCAAATTCCATCCCATTTGGGAATGTTCTCCCCCAAAATATATTCCACAACTTTTGCATTACATTTTCGCATTTTTTACTTTAAATTTTCTTTGCCACAAATTGAAGCACACTCGCCGGCAGCTGCGACACGGGTCAACAAAGAGGGAAAGGGCCCAGAGCCTTGGCCATGGGCTCGAATGAACCGCTCCTCGACCGCTCTAATGGTTAACATAAATCATAAGCCAATTGACTGGCTATAGCCCCGAAAGCTGCCCGACTCCTTGAAAGGCTGATGATGATCCCTTTTTATGGCGTGTGGCGCAACATTTCCAGGCTCATTCGGGGATTCGGGATGCGGAGGCGGATGCGGATGCGGATGCGACACTTCCTAAAGCAACAATATATGGCATTTTTGTGGCGTGTTTTTTTCTCTAAATATTTTATATACAAAATCAACGGATAAGTGCGAATGAAGGGAAAGGCTTGCGGCTGCGGCTGCGGCAGCGACACAGAGTTTGACAGGATTTGAGGCTATAAGTTAATGGGCTTTTCTCCTTGAGTTTTCCCTCTGGAAAACACACTTGCCGCTCCTCTAATGTTTATTAATGAGTGAAGTCTTTTGGCTTTGATTTCTTGGCGTGTACACGCCCCCAAGGAATCGATTGAATGGCAATAATTGTTTGATGTATCCATAAGTGGGGGCAAAATACTAGATACATGTACTTTTAATCCCTTTCCCTAGCGAGTCTGCCTCTACCTGTCTGCCCCTGTTGTTGTTTCGGTTGATCTGTCAATAGCAGCCCAACATGGCGTATGATTAATGTTTGTGAAACGGCACCCACGTGCGGCTGCTCTGTGGTTTCTATTCTCTTCTCCCTCTCCCTCTCCCTCACTCTCGCTTGAGATTTTAATCAAAAATTAGGCCACAAATGTGATTGAATGTTAAATGAACTTAACGCTCAATCGAACATGCAAATTCTCTGGAATTAATGGAAATTTATGATGGTATTTATGCCAATCGTGGGTTGTGGCATTGCAGTTGGCTTTGAGCATGTTTCAGATTCTGATTATGAGCTGCCACATTTCACTCGGCTTGGGCCAACAGTTTCGAGTGCATTAACTCGATTAAATAGCAGCAGATGTTCTTGTGCCTTGCTGCTAATGAACTTTGCTCTCACATCCAGAAGTGCCTTATTTGCGAGAACCTATCGCTTCGCAACGCAATGCCCCACCCCGCCCCAGTTGATGCCCTAATTTAGTCATCTTTTATTGGAACTCATCCATAATCCTGTCTTGGAATCGTGGAAGGCAATTCCAGCGAAGTAATTAACCCAGAATGTCGGCAACAAGTCAAAGACTCAGTCGAGTGGTAAATCCCCCAACGAAAATAACAGACAGACTGCATGAAATTCGCGATTATAGTCGACTGTTAGATACCCCTTACTCGTGAAACTGGGCAAGGGACTTTCCCCCAGAATGCAATGGCGGAAACGGGTCTCTTTCGAAAATATCTTACAATTTCCAGCACTCTCTGTACCCTTTCTGAGCCCAGGGTATCACAGCCATAGAGACGCGACGCGATGTCCGTGGAATACTATAGAAACCTTCTCTTCGGAGGCGAATTGTTTGTGGGAGTTGGGACGGAAGACAGCCACCCCTCCTCCCTTTGGCCAATTTTTGTGTACTTTGGGGTGGAGCAGACACCTTCTCTTCGCTTCAAGGAATTTCGGTGGGTGGTGTCGAAAGAGACACCAATTTCTGTGGATGGGTGCTGGGATTGGGCTGGGATTGGGCTGGGTTGGGCGATTGGAGGTTGAAGGCTGGAGGCTGGCGACTGGAGGCTGCTGCAGAGAGAGGCCCGAACCAGATTGCTGCGTACAGTTGCAAAAATGAGGCAAATATGTAATGAAGTCACGTAAACATTTTAATTTGGCATTAAGTCCGCTCCATCTTCCTTGTCCTGTAAATATATGTATTCTATAGTATATATATTTGCTGTTCCCCTGCAAGGGCATCTATCCCCCATTCGTCAGCGCGTTAACTTATTAATGTGTAGAAGGTATCGTCCTCAGCCTCGTCCTCGTCCTCGCACTCGTACTCGTAATTGAGAGGCTCGTAACATTTGTCATTCCATTCGGTCGCTCGTTGAAGTTATATTCTTCTCCTGCCTACTGCTTCTGGTGTCCTTCAGCTGGCGCCTGATTTGATTGTGATTGTTAGAGCCATATGGCAGCTGTACGATTTCCTTGCTTTCCGCAGCAGTTTCCCCGCACTTTGCCTCAGTTGTAAATATTTAATATGCACATCAATACATTCCGAAGAGGAGGGGATGGATCCTTCTTCCTCTCGAAGGATAGCTCATATTTATGGCCGCATCTTGAGTGCGTGCTAACATGTCAGCTTCCTGCCTGCCTGCCTGCTGCCTGTTGCCATTGCTTCCGTCCTTCCTTCCTTTCGTTGGCTTCTTCTCTGGTGGAGAGACCATACATAGTTTCGAGGCTTCGAGGATTTGATGGGCTAACAAGTTTATAATATCACGCAGCCCCAAGAGAGGACCCTTTTGACTCCCTTTGAAGTGAATGCGGAAGGGAAAAGCTTTGTGTTTGCTTTGGGTGGAAAAAGGTCAACAAATTATTTAGGATTTTTTTTAGTTTTGGGAAGGCTCTTCCCTGGAAGGCAAAATTCTTTCAAAAGGTAACTTCTTTGGGAAAAAATGTACAATACATAATTGATGCAAGTTTTCCCTGTTTTCCCTGTTTTCCCCATTGGAAACGCAATCTGCTCATTTTGCTTTTAATTTGTGATATTTTCCATAATTAAAAGCAATCATTTGCAGTGTTTTTCCATTTATCCTATTTCAATGGAGCCCCCCTCATGTGTCATGTCTGGGTGGCATTTCTGGGGCTGATTTTCATTAAATGTTCCCGTTTTCCTAGATTAGATGGCGACTATCCTAGGCGTGCGCGCATGGACAACCGTGTCTGGTAATTTATTCAACGTCACAAGCCCCAATCGCCCACAATCGACAGAGTAGAACGCTCTTTAATCGACCATCAATCCACCATCCCACATATTAAAACCTCATAAAAGCAGACAGACTTTTAACTACTTACAGAACCCAAATAATGCAAACAAAACAAAAAGGAAGGGACAAAAGTTTTCTCCCGCAATTAAATCAAAAGCCAAATACGCTCCTGGTGGGCGTCAGTCCTGTGCGTGGGTTTTCGGAAAGTTTCCTCGAGGCCATTAAGTGATTTAAAAGTTTAAGTTCGCCACACAACAGTTTTCCACAGCTTTTCAGATCAAGGGAGAGATTTAAGAGAAGAAGAAAACCTTAAACACATGTCTGGGCTGGGGCATGAAAATTGATAAATTTTCACCTGTAGATGGAAGGTGGAAGATGGGAGATGGAAGACGAAAGATAGATTGACAGGCAGTACATCATTCAGTGAGAGCAGCAGAAAGCAACAGAAGCAGCAGTCTGAAAGGCAACGAAGCATCAAAGTTCGAAGCGAGAGTGGCATTTCCTTTGAGATTCTTTATGGATTTCTCGCAGCCTTTTTTTCCCGCCTCGAGGAAAGAACTCAACCGCAGAGAGCGTCACTCAATCATAGAACAGGAAATGGAGCTTTGATTCCTGGAAAAATCCATGCTTTTAGCCAAGTCAAAGTCACTGTCTTTCTTTCCATCTCTGGCCATCAGTTTGAAATTGAAATGCAATCCAAGCCGAAGCGAAAAGCCAGGCTTAGCACTCACTCCACTCCAATCCAGAGTGCAGTTCAAAGGCTTCAGAGGACACAAAGAGAAAGTTAATATATATGCAAATGCTGCCAGTAAATTCTCGGTAATGCAGAGGGACTACTGCCAAAAAAAAAAGGATAATCATCTTGCAAGCCATTGAACAAAAATGACAAATGTTTCCATGGGTAAATCTTTCTTTTTCTTTCGCAGAAACGCTTTACGCTTTCATAAATCCCAAAAGTAATGCCTGAAAAAGCAGGAAAAGGCATGACAAAGCATGAGCGAGGCATGAAAAGCCAGGAAAAATCCTTCACTTGAATGTTTTGACCAAATATTTGCATTAAAATATCATTTTTTCAACGAATGATTTTAATATTTGCCAAAAGCCGGGCAGACTTTGTGAAGTGTATCCTCATTAAAACCCCCCAAAAGGTAATCACAGAATAAGACCCCCACAAAAAAAAAAAAAAAAAAAACAAAAACCCATAAAATTAATGGCCAACTGTCAAATTTATGGAATGTCCATCCATCCAGACATCCATCCATCCACCCATCCATCCATCCACCCGTCTGTTGTCTGTCTCATTCCGGGGAATACTCGGCCATTCCTTTGTGAGTATTATATTTTTTATCTTTGGGAAAACAGGCAGGAAAAATAACAAAAATCATCAAAGCATTTAACGAAAGAACCTTTTTTTTTTGTTGGTCTTAAAATTAAGATAAATGTATTTTTTGGGGCTCAGTTAAGGAAACGAAAAAGGATTTCCTTTCCCATAGTTTTTGGGTATGTTTGGGCTGTAGTTTCGGTTTCAAATAAAAAGGAAACTCTGGCCGTAGTTTCCGGAAAACTGGCCTTTCATTCAGCAACGGGCAGCAGAGGCAGCTTTTCCTTTCCATAAATCATTTTGCACAGTTTCCAACATAGCAAGCATGAAATAATTTCACTTAAGTCATGGAAAATGTTAGACACAGAGCATTATGACTAATTGTAGTTTTCAGGGAATAAAATATCGTCTGAGGAAAGTGACTCGTATACAACGGCCCAGCAGCCCCACCAGCTGTGCTAATTATGGTAATTTTTCTAGAGAATTCCTTTATGGAGAAACTGAACAAACATGCCACATGCAATTTACTATAAATAACATTTTAATATCTCTAATCAGAGTACGAACCAGAGGCAGCAGCCAGAGGGTACTCGTATTTGCTGCATTCATACGCCTGCAATTTGCATAATGAGGGGACCAACCTCCTCCGCAGACATAGTCCTCTGACATTTTACCCAGCTTCGGGCAAGCGATTGTGGACTTTATTCTGGCCAATTAGTGTCTGGATTTGGCTGCTGCCTGTTGCCTGTCGCCTGTTGCCTGTGAGCTGTTCTGCCTCCTTCTGACTGCTTTTGACTCCTGTGACACATCACATATCACGTACACGTCGTAATGCAGAATAATTTACGATTAAATGGCAGATAATTGGACCTCGCCTCTCCAAGGGGTCCTCACAGCTAATATTAGCTTCAAATGCCATCCAAAAAGCTAATGAAAATCCCAAAAAGGGGATGCTGAAAGTCCTTTATTAATTGTGGGGAAGCGCTCGACAATTAAAGTAAATGAAAATTGCGGAGCCTCAGGATACAGACATTCCCAAAAAGAGAAGCCCCCCAAAAAAAAGTGGCCATCAAATGAAGCATCATCAAAATGAAGCATGTCGAAAGGTCAACATCATTCGCCTGGGAAAATCCCCAGAACGTGCTTCACGTGGTTGTTGTCTGCTGTTGTCTGACATTTAAAAATACCATTCTGAGAAATCAATTCACAGCAAAACACAAAGTGTGAGGCAAAAGCTTGGAAATGTGTATGAAAACCTGCTCCAAACAGCCAAATTGATGGAAAAACTTTAATTAACTCTCCTTCTTCCACGCCAAACTTTCTCTCTCTCTCTTTGTCCGAAAGTTGTATTGTTTACCGAAATTTCAGGAATTCTCTGGGTTGGAAGTTATGATTAATAAAGTGAGAGTGCCACATGTGGAAGTGGAACAAGAGCCCTAAGCTAAACAAAAGGCTATCATAAAACGGGAATGGAATGGGCATATCGAAGTCTTAGATACCCTTTTCTGTATTATTTATTATTAATATTATTATAGGTTAGGTTATATATAGATTATAGATTATTATAGAAAGAAATGAAGGATTATCTCCTGTTACAAACTTTTAATTTTCTTAAAAATATCCTTAGAAACTAATGGTAGTTTCGACTTATACTTCAACTTGTAATATCACGTATACTTCATCTTCAAATCGGTCTTATACTCACACTTTTTTTGCGTTTTATACTCTTAAATATACATACTCTTACCTATACTGCGACATGTACTACCGACATGTCTTATACGTTATCTTATATTTTGTCTTATACTTTCTCTTATACAAATGTGCTTTCACTTATACTCCGTATTGTACTTTTACTTTTGGCCCGACTTATAATACTGCGACGTATAATCCGTATTATTAACCGTCTTATACTCCCATTTACAGCCTGACTTATACTCGTTCAGACTTGCCCGTAAATTATACCTCAATTGATACACTCCCACTCTTATACTCGAGCTCTTATACTTCGACTATACTACTGCTAGTTTTATACTCCTAATTGTATACTATTAATTTTATACTCCGAATCTTATACTGCAAATCTTATAGTTTCACTCTTATACTCCTAATATTACACTGCCAATCGTATACTGTCACTCTTATACTGTCACTCTTATACTGCCACTCTTATACTCCCACTCTTATACTGTGGCAGACTATGCATTGAGAAATAAAGAATAATTTTCCTTATCCTAAAGATCGACCCGGCATTGATTTTTGATCAGAAACAAATACTTTTAAGGATCACAGATCCTTACTTTTTGCTTTCTATATCATATGTAAATCATGCGACCCTCTGCAAGGTATATTCGAAAATTCTGACATAATAAACCATAAAGTTAAGCTTTTCGCATGGCAGTTGGCCATATGCATATTGGCCCGCATATTGTTTTGGCCATGGTGCTGTATGAGATGATGGTATGAGAGAGAGACCGAGCGAGGGAAAGCAAACAAAATAGCAATAGTTTTATGGTGAAAAGCAGGAAATCCATTAAGCCAGAAGCTCGGTTAAATACTTGCCACTCAACAGAGACCGTTTGCGGACTGGAGACTGGAGACTGGATCCCTTTTAGCGGGCGGGCTCCACAGACTTTTCATTGAAAAATTGTTGATTGAAAAAAAGTTCTTGATGAGGCTCGTGTAAATATTTTGCCAGCCTGCTGTTGGCCCTTCGCAATGGCTGATTGGATGCTGATTTGCTTGGAGTTTTCATCTGAGTTTCGCCGCTGTATTCCTTCAGTTCTCATTAAACTTTCATTTGTTGCGCGAGAAGAGATCTCTAGATATTGAATTTTATATTTTAAGGCGTATGCTGCTCCTTAAAGCCTGGAATCGTTGCTTTTTATAATCGTTCTGTTTACACGCAAGTTTATGGCGTAAGCGAAGGCGTGGCAGTTGGCAGTTGGCAGTTTTTACGGCCCTGTTTTGCGATGTTAACGTATTCCCAACGTCCCGAACAAGTACCCGGTACTTGTTCCGGGAAAACCCATTAAAAAAGATTGCTCCAAACAACATGAAGAGTGTAAATGGTACGCAATCTTGTCGGAAAATGCTATAACATTATATCCTTGGGGTTCTGCTGTCATCATATTTCATAAACTACCCCATTCCCGGATGCCATAATCTCTGGTTGGGGCTTAGCCAAATCTAACCCAAGGATAAAGGCTTTAACGCGAACCCAGGCCTTGAACCCCCAGGCCTCAAGGCACACATCTGACGCCATCACGCATCTGCTCATCCCTGTTCCATCTCGTCTCGTATTCAGATTTGATTCTAGTTCTGGGTTTCCGATTGCCACCGATTTCTAGCGGAAGGCAGCCCAGCCCCCAAAAAAAAGTTTTTCTGTCCCACAACGACCTTTGTCCTGGCACCTGACCGCAGGAGCGAAAAACTTTCATTTCCGTTCGCATGCCGGGTGTCCGCACGCCCGACCGCCCGACCGCCCCCCCGCCCGTCCGTCTCTGGGTTATCTATGGTGTCGGTGTGCGAATGCTGCAGCTATTTCCACATCTGCTCCTTGGGCAATCTGTGCCACGATGCGTGCGCGTGTGGCTGTGGCATTATTTTTAGAAAGAGCCTGGCCCGGCCACCGCAGGGCATCGCGAAGCGCCGCAAGCGGCTCCGTGCAACAACTTTTTGCAACCGTAGATCACATTTTCAGCGAATGCCACGAGTGCCACGTGCGCATAGCCAAAAGCGGACCCAGCTCTAAGGGGGTAAAGGGGCATGCTCGAACTGTGCTCGCGCGGAAAATGGAAAACCCAAAAAATATGTTGCAATTCCAGGTACAAGGGTTTCTCGTGTGCAACCGAATTTTAAATCAATTTGTTGCGGCGGTTGCAACATTAATTACGGGGCACGCTCTCGAACGATGGTTCAGTGGTTGCAACATTTGCATAACCCTTGCAGTATCCACGGATTATGACCGACTGACTGGAGCGACAGGACCGCAGGAGCGGACCGCTGCAGCGTCGATGATGAGCTGCTGCTGCTGCTGCTGCTGCGGTGGCTGTGGCTGCGGGTGGATGTATTAATTCGCCTGCGAGTGTACTCGTAATTAATTTGAATTAAATTGCAAGTGCGGTGAAAACACTGTTTGCGTTGTGGGGAGGGCACAGGAGGTTCCACGAAAAATGTGAAGAGTGCGGCGATACGGGGAGGGGTAGTGGTGGCATGTGGCATGCCACTAGTTCCAGGAAATATTCACTGAACGTAGAAAACACACACACGAGTCTCCAGGCATTTCCTCGCTTTTCCGCTGACCACACACGCTCTCCTTCTTTTCTTTTATGCTTTTTAGTGGAAAAACAATGAAGAATCGTTTTGCCGCAGATGAAAATTGTAATTTTCCGCATCAATGCGACCGATTTCGTATGCGTGCGAGCAGATCCATAAATGAGTGCGTGTGTGTGTGTACTCGTTGAACATGTGTGTGTGTGTGTGTGTGTGTGTGTGCGTATGAATATTAATGCCTGCTTATGAATAAAAGTTGCCTTTTGTGCGGATGCTCTCTCGAATTCATTTCGCACACATTTCTGAAGCAATTTTCCTTCGTTTTTCTCGCTTTTCTTCTACGCATTCGCATTGTTTGCATTAATTGTTGTTCTT
Source organism: Drosophila helvetica (assembly GCA_963969585.1). Lineage (NCBI taxonomy): Eukaryota > Metazoa > Arthropoda > Insecta > Diptera > Drosophilidae > Drosophila > Drosophila helvetica. Next base: position 70,564,605 of record OZ018401.1, on the reverse strand, counting down.
TTGTTGTTTGTTCTTCGGATTTAATATGCCAGAGAGGAAGAGAGCGACAGAGAGGAGGAGAAAAAGAGCGCCATTAACTCTGATTAATCTGCACTTAAGCGAACGAAGGGGAGCGAAGGGGAACGAAGGGAAACGAAGGGGAACGGGTCTCCTTGCTGCAGTCACCCAAGGGCTGAATATTAGCTCTCAGGCTCAAGGTTGTTACACGATACTTTTTCCTGCCAAAGATCGTTGCCGGACAAATATTTAACCACATATAATTTCGCCCTGATTTTCATCGGGCTTCCATTCGTTTGTCGCTCCTTTGTTGGAACAATGTTAACTGTACTCGCTATCGTTTGGTAGATGCACTTGGAAGATGTCTTTCGATGTCTTTTCCACCTGTTTTTCCATCCAAAAAGCATCGCAGAAAAACGTATGGTGCCTGAGCCACCTTGGGAACGAAGGGATATTAAGATTAGTAACAGGTTTAGTCCCAGGCACTTAAGCAGCTTAAATCATTCACATTAAGAATCCACTAAGAACCCCCATGAATACCCATTAAAGATGCCTCGCATATGCATTCAAACACACATGTGATTAATGCTCGAAGCAAGCGTGAATACATTCAAACACTTGATTTATACCCAACGAAGGAGTCTCTCGTTTATTTTCAGCTAATTGGGGAATACATTTCGGCATTTTGGTGCTCGAATCGAAAAGACTTTTCCTTAAAGTTCATCAACACCCAGAGAGAGAGAGAGAGAGAGAGAGAGGGAGGCAAAAACACGGGAAAACACTTCAAGAAGCTCAATGCTTTTTTCATTACGGGGAATAATTAGAAGCAGCCATCGGTTTGGGGCTCTTAAACTTGAATGGGGGATGCCCCATCCTCTATCTCCGATCCCCGATGGTGGAGCATAGCAACTAATAACCTGACAACTGGTCCGCCACGAATCACGAACCCCAGACAGATTGAGTTTTTAATTTAATTAAATCCCAAAGTCAAATGAGAGAAGGGCTTCAGGCCACCGCCACTACTTGGGTGGGAGGAGACCTACAGAGAGAGGGAGAGAGAGAGAGAGAGAGAGAGAGAGAGCTAGAGAGAAAAATCCCAAAAACCGTTTGCGTCATTTGTCACAAAGCCAACGGAGCATTCAAACTGCGGCACAAGTCAAAAAAAAAACACAGAAAAACTGAAAAGAAAATGTTCAGAGAAACAAAAAGAAAAAAATGTATACTCCATAGAGAAGAAAAACTAATTCGCATCAATTTCAGGGTCATTAAACGCGCGATTGTCCACAACAGAAAGAAAATGGATGAAAAGTACGGGTCATATATCCGGTGCCAGCAATGTCGGTTGCAAGTGCCATTGTCTGAACTCTTTTTCTGGGCTGGGAGAGTTCTTTGTTCAAGCAAAGGGATCTTAAGAGATTATCTTTTGGGAGAAGTGATCTTTGACTTCAGAGAGTAACTTTTTCCATATTCATATTCTTGGGGAGAGTATAAGAGACCTTTCAGAATCCATAGAAAGATGATAATACGAATATATGCAAGTCGGAAGAAAGCAGAACGAGTTAAAGGTGGAATATATGGCGTACACGATTACGAGTCAGTGTTAGCCCAATGGAAGTAGAATGGACGGCAACCCTTTCGGGGCTGTCCTTCATATCAATTAAATAGACCTTTCAGAATAGTTTCCCAGTCATTTGCTCCTCGAAATCAGATATGAAAACCTGTTTCTAATACCATTTAAACCCTTTTCTATCAATTTATCCAATGAATGCAATTTATCATACAATTTAATCTTTATTCTGTAGGTTGTGCCTTCTTCCTGTAGGTTTTACCTTTCTTCCTGTAGGTTTTACCTTTCTTCCTGTTTGTTTTCCCCGCCTTCAGGAAAAACAAAGCATTTGATCAGTAGCCCAGGAACCCAGGAACACCCTGGAACCCTGGCATCCCCCTCGCTGTTCCCTTGTTTCTGTTATCAACATTTACTCCCTATTACGTTATTGCTCATTCAATTGCTATCAATTTAAAATAATATTTACACACTCTCCACACATCCAACCCCTCCACCGCTCTCCGTTTTTTGCCCACGCCCATTCTCAGTGGATTTCGAGGCGATTTTCCCAGGCAATACAAAAACACACAGGAAAAGCGGCGGAGCGGTGGGGGAGCGGGGGGAGCGAGAAACCAAAACACGAGCCGCATATAAACATTCGCATTTTGTGTGCCTTGCCTCACATGTCGCGAATGAATGGAATGGATGGTACTTTTGGGCACGGGGGGCAAACGGGAGGGCAATATCTTGTGGTTACAGAACCTTCTCATCCTCCTCCTCATCCTGCGGTTCTATATACGTGTGTGTGTGTGTGTGTGTGTGTGTGTGTGTGTCTGTGTCGTATTTAGATTTCCCAAGTGTTTTTTTGTGTTGCCCCGCTGCCACTGCGGTTATAAGCTGTTTATGCAACATTGCGCCGATTTGCAAACGCGATAATCTCAGAATTGGATTCAGAAGGGAAAAGGAAGGAAAACGAATGGAGTGGGAATGTCGTATGTGTGTGTGTGTGTTGGGTTTTCCCTGTAACATAATTGAAGATTATTCGCTTAGGCGTTATTTATTTATTGATTAAAACTAAACGAAATTTGAATATAATTTTGGTTTAATCTTTAAGCTTTCTGGGAAGGGAAATGTATCTCAAATGAGGGGATTATGCGTTATCTTTGAAATGTAATTTAAAGATTGAATAAAGTAATAAGATCTCTATAAATTTAAGTATTTAATGTCTCTTTTTTTATTAAAAGCATCTCCCATATTGTCTTTGTTTTCTTTTCATTTAAAAGCATCTGCAAGTCCCAATTTTTTTCCTCCCTTAGAGCATCTCCCAGTCGTTGCCAGTAACGGGCACGAGATTCTTTTATTTTCCATTAGAATCAATGCATGTTATTCAAATATTTATCGTGGGATATATACATATATGTAGTATATATCATTCCTCATTTTTGAATGTCTTCTGTCGACATCTGTGGCACAAATTTACGAGCCCTGGACTGCGGTTGCAAAATATTTACATAAAATACACGCGATTTTTATTGCTCGAACATTTTTCAGGCGAAAAAATTGCCAAAAGAAATATATAAATTATTTGTTATAAATGATAAATAGATTATGCCTCCCGCCTGCTGCTGGGGCTATGAAACGCACTGTCTGCAGCTGCAGCTGCCACTGTCGCCTGTCGTCTGTCGTCATTCCATTACACCGTCCATGATGCTAAAAGTCAGTGTCAGTCTGCAGCTCTAATGGTGTTTTGTGCTGTCACATGAAAAACTATCCCTTTTTCGCTTCGCCTGTCGACATGTGGCCATTGTTAGGGCTTCACAGGACCCGCACAGGACTTGCACGGGGCAAGCGTTGGCTTTGGCTTTGGCTTTGGGTCACGGCACCTGCCTGGACACGTACTGCATTTCACACAAATAAAATTAAATATTTCCCTCGTATAAATAGAATCCGAGCTGAGTGAATTTTAGTTATGAAATATGGTAGGATGTCACACATTTTGTAGCTAGCCCTTGTAAATCCGTGTAAAGCCTTAAAAGCTACACAGGAGCTGTAGCCATCAAATCTAATGACACACCCATCTAAAACAATAAGGAAAGCTGTTGTCCCGAGGCCAGGACTCACTTCGTTTGTGGAGCAGTTAATTCTATTAAAATGTCAGTCGACGACAGGCAACAGCAACAGCAGCAGCAACAGCAACAGCAACAGCAATGGCAATGGCAACAAAATGTTGCCTGCTGCCGCCTGCCACAGATGCTGCTCCTCTCACTCGAAATGTCGCTGTCGTTCTGTTGTCTTAATTTGCATGCAAAATACATCGGGGGAATGAAAGTCAATATAGGATTGGGATTGGGAATGGGTATGGGAATCCGGCGTAATACGACGCTGGGCAGGACTGTACCCATTTCTGGGTGGGTTTCTGCCGTTCCGCTCGGGTTATTTGAAATTCTGCAACAGTTTTGTGTGTGTTCGAAACAACTTGAAAATTATACACAAAATTGTAGTTAAAACATGTAAATTTATTTCGGCCTGTCATTTCGCTTGCCAGAAACAGAGAGACAGAGAGAGGGGGAGGGAGGGAGAGTGGCACGTGGATGGAGGCCAGAGCCCCTTCCTCCTATAAAAAGCAGCTCCCACTTCTGGAGACTGGCGGAGAGAAATGGGGGGCTACTCAATCGAGTTAACATGGATTTCTGAGGGAGGGAGCTATCTGCGTTACTCAATTTTCGAAGTGCGAGAATGTGTGTGAGCTTGTGGATGTGTGGGGGGGGGGGGAGGGGTGGGTTAGTGTAGCATTGGAGCCTCACAAACTGTTTTGACACAATGGGGTCGATGGGCCGTTGGTGCTGTTTGGACCGGTGGGCTCGTTGCTTCTGCGGTTCAATGTGGGTCGTTGGTGGCTTTGGTGGGTGGCTCTCTACGCTCGTTGGTTGGGTTACAGCCTTTTCGCCTGCCACCTGCCACCTGCTGACTGTTGGCTGTTGCCTGTTGGCTGTTGGTTGTTGGTGGCTGGGAAAAAAACATTTGGTTCAAGGAGACAAACAATTGCAGCGAACGGCACCGCCACCGACAATGCCACCGCATAAATGTCGTCCAAAATACAAAGCAACAACTCTGTTAACAGCATACACACACACACACACACACAGAGAAACAGTTGCTGGGAAAAGTACATGCACAGTTCATAGTTTTCCTTTGTTGAACGGACTGGGGCATGCGGGTACGGGGCGTATGAGCGACAACAATTCCAGAGGAAGCGATTTTTTAATGAGTTTCGGAAATTGCTAAACAAAACATGGAACAAAATACAGCAAGGAAAAGGGTTTTTTTCTGTAGGTGAAACCGAAGCACTAGATACCCTACAGATACCCTATGCAGTTGATACAATATATCGATTGATATATCGATCGATTAATAGATGGAAAATGGATAGTTGGATAGACTCTTTGTCCCTCTTTTTGTAGCACAAATGCTCTTCCTTATCCTTTATTTAGCAATGAATGATTATCATTTTCTTCTTTTTACAGGGTACAAAGCTGCCTTTTACTTTCCAGGGTATAAAATTCGTTTTCTCTCTCTCTCAAAAACTCCACCAATAAGTAGCTCTATTTCCTACTTTTGGTTAGAACTTTTCCTTGCTTTTCTTACCTCTAGACACCTTTGAGCCAATTGATGCAGCAACAACACACACACACACACACAGACACACACACACCCACATACACACACAATTTATGCAACCATAAAGCGGGGAAAAGTGGCGGGAAAAGTGGAATGAAAAGTTGTAACCAACCAGCCGAACGGTCGCTTACTCCTTCGCAATTGTTGAACGACGGCTGGTGGTCACGCCCCGCCCCACATCCGAAATGACAACACAACACGCAACAGCAGCAGCAGCAGCAGCGGGAGCGGGAGCGGCAGAGGGGGGCAGCAGAGGGGGAAAAAGAGTTGTTGCAACACGGCAGCATAGAGCTTTAATGAGGTTTTGGGGCACATTGCGTGCTTGCAAAGGATATCACATGCCCCATGCCCCATGCCCCAAGCCACATGCCCCATGCCCCATCCATCGCTGTAACACATTCTTTCCTATTAGTTTTTTTGTTTTTTTTGTTTTTTTTTGTTATTGAAAAGCAATTAAACGGCGTCCGAAACTTTCGGCAAAACTCGAAAGTTTTCTCCAGGCAACAGTTTTTGGGGTCACTGGACAGGGAGAAGGCTTTAAGCCACAGAGGCTTTCGGGGCTTAAATACAGATTTTTGGCTTGGCTCAGAGAAATGCAGGCCAACGAACTGGAAACAAACGAAAGATTTCCCAATGATAATGTTGTAAGAAATGTCTGCCGATTGCCACTCTCGCATTTGCCGCTTGCTCCTCTTGTCAGCTGTTGCCTTCAGTTTGCTTGCCAATCAATCAATCAATCAATCAATTACGAATGATGGCACGTGCATCTCGGGCTCTCTCAGCTTTTTGGCTTTGAATCTGCTTTTGACCCTGATTTCTTGCCTCTGCCTTTTGGCCCTAATTTTTGCACAAATAAATATTTCACAATTTCCATAGGCGCCAAAAAATAAATAAAAAATAAATGCAAAAAGCATCAGAGCATCAGAGCATAAATCGGTCTTGGGCGATGGGCGATGGTCGATGTGTCTGCCTTTGCTGGATGCGATGCCGCCTCCAGGCGATTTATATTGAATAATTTAAGAGTTTGCCGTTGCGTATACGCCACGTGTTGCAGAAGGAAAAGGCCTTGCCAAAAGGGAATCGTAAGTTGCCGATCTTCTGCCTCTAAATAATTTCTGTTAATTTCAACAATGAAAACCCACTTGAAAAAAGGATTCTATGTGCAAATTATCCTTCAATTTTCATGACCACGTAGAGAAGTTAGGCTCTTTGGACTTTTGGGCAACCTTTGGCATTGGGGGGAAACCCCATTTCCATCCAGAACCTTGGCAACGAAAAATGTCGCGCAATTCGATATTTTTGGGTGGCAGGGGGCAAGGCGTTGGGGGGGTCATGGGGCGGCGGCCCATAATTAAAACATTTATCATTTTTTTGTTCTGTTGACAAATGACTTGACATTGTTTTTGTTTTTGTGTTTCATTGTGTGGCACGAACGGGCCCGGATCGATCGGGGGCAGGCGAAAATCTATTGCGATTTGGGTTTTTGTATTTTTGTTGCGCATTTGATAAATTAGGAAATTGGGAGATGATTGGGGAGGAGGGTTTCCTGTGGAAAACGGACGGTACTTTCTACTTTAGGATTCGGGTTTCGCTGTGCCTAATACTCGTATTAAAGCCATAAATATGCGACGTGTCTATGGACAAGTTTTGGGCTAATGTTCAGGGAAACCAAGACAAAATGGATGAAGTTTTCCCTCGAAAATGATGTGTCAGTTTTCACAGATACAAATTTCTCTGAACTTAAGCACTCTCTACACTTTTTTACAAATTTCTTCAAAGTCGAGCTATTGTCAAGTGAAAAATTCCAGCTAAAGTAAGCCAGTTTCCATTCGCAGGAGCGAAATTCCACGTAATGTAAGCCGGCTTCCATTCGCAAACTTCCATCGAAAATTCCACCTAAAGTAAGCCAGTTTCCATTAGCGATTTTTCTGGTTAAAATTTATTCTGCAGAGAATGGCACTTTTCGAATGAAAAAGAAAAGACCTTTCAATCATTGAATGTTCTTACATTCAAGGAATTTGCTTTAAAGATGTCGGCACTCACCATCAAACGGCATTCCATCCATCAATCGTAGTCGTGGCATGGACTTCTGTTAGTTTTACTTGAAAGTTCCGCAATTTATGGCCTAGAATATGCGCCATTTGATATCCTTTGATAGATGTAGATGGCCAAATATCAGCCCAAACTCCTTTTGAAATATGTTTTCCCTAAGGGAAATACATTGGCCTATAAACAATGAGGGCATGTTGCGTGTGAAGTCGTCAAGAGTAGCAGCTGTCAATGGATTTTGGCTAACGATATGACATAAATATTCTCGGGGAAAATGCTCGGCAAACGTTGCGTATACGTAAAGGAAATTTCCTAGATGACAAAAGCAATAGAAAATGCCTACATGACAGCACGAATAAATGGCGGAATTGTGGGGGAAAATATGTAAAACTCATACGCAGAACCTGTCATGGAAATTCCTTTTCAAAATTTAGCTAAAGAGAAGAAAAAAGCTTGCGTTGCCTGAATCGAATTTTCGTAATCAAATTCAAGTTTCTTCCTTCATTAATGAACCGTCAATGAGACAACAGGAAAATCCATTCGAAAGACAGTGGAAAATTCATTGATTGGCAGCCTATTCTACGCCTGATGGGAGATTGTAGAGAGTGAAAGAGAGGGAGATAGAGAGGCGTGCCAGAGCGTAGCGTAAATCAATCAAAAGTTTTGACGTGAAATTGCTCGGCAAAAATGTTCACACATCGAGCGACGCAACGGGGCAGGCATAAATTACAGAGTAATTAGAGGGAGGGCGGTGCCTCCCCTTCATTTGAATTTTCGCCCCTCGTTCGGACCCAACAATTATGCTAATTCCCTTTCTGGCCTTTGCTGCGTGCTCTGCCAACTCTGCCAGCTCTGCCAGCTGTGGCGCCACTCGTTAAACAGTCGAAAATTTTCACAGCCAAGGCTACTTTTCCGTGACCGCCATTTCCCCCACCAAGTTCTAGGTCCTACCGTTGCGTCGGCTACGGCCTTGATGTGGCGCATAATTCAATGAAATTTGTAACAATTGCATTTCGGAAAATTCTCTGCCCTCCAGCGGTGGTCGGTTGATTTTATAATTAACGCGTGGGACTAGTACTGATGATGATTTAGCGGAAACAAGTGCGGGAATATTTTCATATTTTAGAGGCGAAATAGGAGAGGAGAAAAGCAGGAAAAATATGGTGTGCAGTGAGGGTAATATTTTCCATATTTTCCATATTATAAATGCAAAAAGGGCAAACGAATGAGCGACTTTGGAGGGTTTTTCATTTGAGTTTCACTTGAGCTTTAAATAATTAGTTGAGGTTTTAGTTGGGGAATGTTTTTACAGGGAAATGTGAAATGGAAAATGTGGAAATGGATATTTATTGCCATAGTTTCATTAGCAATTGAAATAACTACTGCAATCACATGAAAATACATATCAATATGTCCTCAGGGTTTTTGGCTATTTTCGGGAAGGGAAAACTTTTTTTAGGAAATTTAGTTTGTTGCCCAAACCGAAAACTGTTCTGTTTCAGCGGTATTTTGGCTGGCGGAACAGCATGATGGATGTTGCGGCTTGTGGGTGTTTGTGGTGCCATTTTCCATGTGTGTCCTCCGGGCCCTGACTTTCGGTTTCCTCTCCTCTGACTCTTTGTACTGCTTTCTCGCACATATTTTCATTTCAGGAGTATTTCCACCTCTTAAGCGGTTTTTCTTCTTTAAAGGAGCAAACTTTTCTAAATCAAATATTCAATTTAAAAATAACTATATAGAGAGTAAAAAAAACGGGCTTGAGCCATGCCCTCATTCATCAATTGAAGTGATAATCATGTAATTCCCAATGGAAAATGGGGTGTTTTTTATAAGTTTCGATTGCCTCAATGCTTTCATTCATTAAAATTATTAGCTCCATTCAAACTTTATAATCCATTTGGTAAACATAATTGGCTTTGGCTTTTAAGCACTTTATTATGAGTTCATAATTAGCAAATACTTCAATCGCCGTGTGAATTATGAAAGAGTTTTCACTTGAATTTCATTTGATTTATATCCTTTGTGTGTGTGTGGTTTTTTTCTATTACTTTCGCTGGCACATCCATATTTTCCACTGATTTACTTTTAATTTTCATCCTTAAACACACAAACACTCTATTCATTTTAGCCATTTTCCACCCACGTTTTTTCTTCTGCGGCTCTTCCTGTTTTTTTATCATTTGCATAATTAATGGGTCTATTTTTTTCTCTTTTTCTTTTTTTTTAAATTATTCATATGAATGAAATATGAAAATCTATTAATTTCGTATGAAATTAATCGGAAAATAGCATTTATGAAAAATCTATAAATTAATGCAGGCTTCAAATTTATAATTTCCGTTGAAAAGAAAGTGAAAATTATGCAGGGCAATTTCTTGGAAGGGAAATTTAATGCCCATCTGCGCCCACGCCCACGCCATGGCCTGGAGAAGGTCCTTTATCAAAAATGTATGACAGTCGCCGCCTTCGGGCGGCTCTTTCCCTCCCCAGTGGATGATGAAACACTTTCAATTTCCTAATTTCCGAAGAGCAGAAGAGCAGAAGTCTCCTCCATCTCCCTCGCTCCTTCTATGCTAATCGATTGAGGCATCTTCTTTGGGCTAAGTATCTTTTGTTTGTGCATTAACAGCCATGAATATACATCATATTTCAAGCACCAATCGAACCTTTGAACGAATGCTGAAGTGCTGGCCATTAGCAGGCTACGAATTGGGTTATCTGTGTCATCTGTTCATATACCCTATAAAATTCCATATAGAAAGAAAGATAGAAACGCAGATTAAGGAGACCTCTAGCAATCCATTTGGGCAAAAGAAAAGCCTATGGTCTGCCATATTTAGATGTGTTAGAGCTCTACTTTGACTCAGTTCAAGAAGTATGGGGGTATAATCTAACTATTTGTCTAATATATTATACTAAAGACATTAAAACATTAGGAATTCAAGCATTTTATCATTTTAAATGGATTCGAGTAGCAGTTCCCGTGTAAAAGGTATCTTTTAATCGAATTCCTGCATTTCTATATGGGATCTGGTATATGGTGGTATCCATCAGGTTAGCCCCAATAGAATATGGGTAAAAAGCAATCGATTCGATGATGAAAGACCGTCTGAAGTACCCTTTAAATAGAATATACAATTGGAGATACCCAGCAATAAAGTTCCCCTATAGAGGTTATCTTTTATTCGAAAAAGTAATAATATTTTGGGATGAGAGGCCCAATGTTATTTAATTTATAGTTTGTGGCATTTTTCCTGCCTTTTCGGTGAGAAATATAAAATAAAACGAACAAAATGTTGTTTAGGGATACTCGTAGTTCCCTTGTTATAATTATTATTCCCTAAATCCTTTTTTGGGGATTTCTGGCTATAGTTTCCCTCGGCTGTTTTTGCTGGGTATTTTTCATTTGAATATCGATCATTCTAGCACTTGCTGTATCTTTTGCTGGCACTTTACTTTGACGAATACGCATTGCCATGACCGCCCCCCCACCCACCATTTGATTAAACTCACAATTAATCAACGGTCTCCAAGCGCTGCTGCCATTTGTTTTCCACTCAGTTTTTACTGTCATTGGCCGCTTATTTCATTTTGGCCTTAATGCCAGCAGAATGGCAACAGAGTGGCAGTGGAATGCGGGCCAAAAGATACGCCGAATGGCAAGCGAATGAATGTCTGCCTGATGTTTGAATGTCAATCACAGGAGAGCAGCAGCAGCAGCTTGAAAGGGGAAATGAAATTTAATTGAGACAAGAATTTAACAGCAGGAACAGGAATTTAATGCCTAAAAAGGGAAGAAAATTACCAGATGAAAAGTAAAACAGAGAGAGAGAGAGAGAGAGAACTTTGCTTTTCTTTTACTTTATTTTCCACAAGAAAAGATATATATTTGTTGGATTCTTAGATGCCTAGAAATCATTCCCATCATTCCCATAGTTGAACTATAACTAAATGATGCGCTTTGCACTTAGACAACTATGTTTAGAGGGTTTTAGGTTTTAGATGGAGGAGGGAGGGGTTAAAGGTCACTCTTAATCGTAATTATCACCTTATCAAGTGGCGCCACAAAATGTGTTTTGCATGCTGCTTCCCCCTCCCAAAGGCAGGGCAGCTGCAGAAAGGGGCTCTCGATCCGCAACTGCGATGCCGGGGAGGCCCTGGAAGCAGCAGTAGAAAACCATTTTTTGTTTTGGTCTTTATCTAAATCATAGTTATTAATTAAGTATCAGTTAATCTAATGGGGGGAGGGGGTATTCCAAAGGGGAAGAAGGGGCAAGTGGGTGGGGGCTTACAGCCACAGGGCATCGATGGCATCTTCCACTTCGTCCTGCGGATGGACTGGCGGTTGACTCGCGCGCTGCTGCTCCTCGTTGACGAGCACCGCCTTGGCCTTCATTTCGTCGGTGGATGAACTGTGCAGCAGGACCATCAACAGGACACTGCTGCGTCGCTGCGAATGATGATCCGGCTGCTGCTGCTCCTCGCTCGACTCCGCAGCGGTGAGCGTCCGCTTGGCTCTCAGTTTTCGCAGCCACTCGGTTGAGGGCCAAATGCACTTGCCACTGCCACTGCCACTGCCACGGCCCTGTCGCCGGCGTGAGGTGGCGGCAGTCCGCTTGGGCGGCAATCCCGGAGGAGGCTGCGACTGCGACTGTGACTGTTCCCTGTTCAACATTTCCACCATACTGATGTCATTGGTCACATCCACACCACATCCATCGTCCACCACCGATGATGATGCCACTCCCATTCCCCCACCCATTCCCCCACCCACTACCGCTCCCACTCCCACTCCCCCTGCTGGTATGGCCGATGCAGTGTTGGCGCGGCCGCTGCTCTCGTGCTACACATTTGTCACCTGCGTCGTGAGACCCACCAGATCGATGGCCATGCTCTTGCTCACAGCATCCGTGTGGAGCAGTCGCTGTCTGCCGCCCCCCTCGCGCTGTCCCCCATGGCGGCCATCGATGTCGTGCTGCGACAGCGGCAGCCATCTGTCCAGCCAACGGGGGCGGAAAAGCAGGGTAAAGGTGGTGCGGAACTGTCGGCTCATCGAGCAATAGAGAATGAAGTTGATGCTGGAATTGATCAGGGCCAGAATGTCCATCAAGTCACCTGGAAAAAGAGGAGGAAAACCAAGGGAAGTGTGACCATTAGAAAGGGAAATCCCTAAACGAAGGAAAAACTCACTCAACTTCAGGTAGCACTGCAGGAAGAAGGCATCGCCCAGGAGGGCATTCAGCAGACCCATGATACCCTGTGGAAATTCGGTAATCAAAAAGAGTAACAGCACCGCCAGCAGCATGCGAGTGGTGCGATCCGTTTGCTTCTCCTTCTCGAGGAGCTTGCAGCTCTTGGGCGTGGCCGAGGACGTGACGACCTTTCCATTGACAATCGGCTGCATGTCGCTGGCCGCATGGCAGGCCAGGACCTTGCGCCGCCGCTTGGCCTCCAGCAGGGCGCCAATAAGCCGCACGGAGAGCACCGTCAGGGCGAAGCAGGGTATCAGCTTGATGAGCACACTGTAGATGAGGAATGTGGCATTCCTCAGCTGGCGATCGTGCAGCGCGAGGGCGCTGTGATAGAGCTTGAAAACGGTGACATTCCGCTCCCCAGAAAGGTCGCCTGCCATCGTGGTCGTCGTTGTCAGAGGCACCACTGTGGTGAGCGAGGTGTTGCTGTATCCCCTGTGCTGCATCCATGAGATCTCTGGCGTCGTGCTGGACATCACCTGCATGGTGACCATGTCCTCCTCCCGATTGTAGTCCAAAATGTACTGGCTCAAGGGCACCGAATGGATCGTCTTGCCATTCGCATCGAGCGTCTCCAGGAACTTCGCAATGGCCGTGACCAGATACAGCCACGGCGACACCACCAGGACACACACCACATAGGCCGTGGCAATGGTTATGAGAGTGGTGCGCATGCCGCACCAAATGCGATTCCTTTGCGGATAACTGACGGCAATGTAGCGCCACACCGCCAGGGTGACCGTCAGCCAAATGGAGATCGTGTGCAGCACTTGGGGGAACACCGAGTGGAACTTGATGAAGCAGGCCCACTCGTAGCTCAACTGCCGCTCCCGCGGCAGGCGGGCGCTCAGAATGTAATCGTGGATCGTATAGGGTATGTACTCGAGCATCACCGCGAGATCTGCCACCGCGAGACCCGTGAGTATCGCATTCGTTGGGGAGCGCATCTCGCGCCTGGTCAGAACAATGATATTCAGGGTGTTGGCTATTGTTCCCAGGAGGCAGACAATCAGCGAGAAGTAGCCATGGAAATATTTGTAGCTGAAAACAGAGCGAGAGAGAGAGAGGGGGGAAATTCTGATTAGAGAATCGATTTGGAAGCGAACCCCACACCTTTTGCCAGAGGCCATGGCCATTACACACATGATTGTATTATGGGCGACTCAGTGGCCACAGAGGCTACCTGTCAAATCATTATGCAAATTGCATTTGGGAACAAAAAAGCCTATATTTCGACTAAGAAGTACCCTCTAATTGGAGGCCTCATTGCGGAACGATTACAGTGCTGCCAAGGACACTTTTTCCTTGAAGAACCAGATAATAATTACCATGAAATAGAAGGGAAGCCTTCTCGCATAAAACCTATATTGTAATTACATGAAAATTCACTCTGGATAATACCAATATATCCTTGTAATCGATTAAAATCGGATTGGTATAGTTTTTTTGATTTAAATACAAGATTTCCCCGAAGTAAAACAGACAGACAGACAGACAAGCGATGGAAGAAGCTTCCTTCTGCGATGCTTCATAGCACAGCACACCCCAACAAAGTGCTGACCAGAGTACAGGGTATCAAAAAGTAATTAATATGCAGACATCCCCAGAGCCAGACATCATCGGGCAGCCGGTGCGGCAGCCGCAGCAGCAGCCGCAGCCGCAGCCACAGCCGCAGCACGCACCCCTATAACACTTGTGTCCTTGGCCCCATCCTTGGTGATTTCGCGCTTGCCTTTTTGCCCCTGGAAAAAGCAAAGGCCCAGTGACTTCACACTTACTTTGTGTGAAAATCATCGATGGTAGTGCCGCAATAATGCGGCTGCGACATGTTCGTGACCATGATGATGGCGATGATGATTTTGTTGTTGTTGTTGTCCAATGAATGATGAGACCAGGAGTTGGTGGCTGGTGGCTGGTGGCTGATGGATTGGTCCTCTGTTGATTGACTTGACCGCTCAGCGAGGGTCGAGTGCTGAGCGCTGCTCTTTTTTGGCCAGAGAGGCGCCTCCTTCCCTCGCCTACCCTCCTCCTCCTGCTGCTGCTGCTGCCTCTTCTCTCTCTCTCCGTTCAGATGTTGTCTATGTGGCAGGCGACATGCGGCAGCCAGCGGCCTTGTCGTCTCATTAAAATTACGTGGTTTCTTTATTCTTTTGTAAATTCTGCTTATTTTTGATGTTTAAATATTCAAGCAGCGTGTCGATTGCGGATGGGGTATATCCTGTAATGAAACAAACATAAAGCATACATTTTAGTGGCTTAGTGGCTGTGGCAATGGCAGTGGCAGTGGCAGAACACCTACTTTCATTACGTGATGATGAAAAATATTGCATGCCACATGCAAACGGAAATGCAAACAAAATTCAGCTTGAAGTTGAAGTTCATGGCACGAGAGCACACAAAATATGAATTTAATGAACCTTTGAACCCCTAAAATTCTAGTGGAATGACTGGGCGAACTTTAAGCAGGGAAAATATGTTGGATTTTCATTTGTTTTCGGTTCCATTTCCGCTTGGAATCTGCCGTTTCTTTTCCGAAGAGATTATTTATTATTATTTATAAAAAGTTGAATTTATTCCGTAGAAAACAAGAGACAGAAATATGCCACATTTTCAGATAATGTTACGCAAAGAGTTGATTAATTTCCTTTCAATTAGAGCCCATCCCTCTCCTTGAATGTGAGACTTTTCTGTTCTCCTCGAAATCCGTAAGATGACCCTTAAGCCTGTGTTCTCGTAATTCCATTAGACAAATGAGAAAATATGCCAGAGAGGAAAATGCACAACAACGAAGCAGGGGAAAAGGGCGGGACCGGGCGGGACCGGGCAGGGCAGGACAGAGACTTCGGCCCTGAACCGGAAACCAAACTTTGAGTCATGCTAAAATATGTCTAACATTTAATTAAAAATATTGTTTGTCTTTCTGACTTGTTTTATGGCTTGTTCAGCATTTTCCAAACACTAAGGGAATTTTCCTCACCATCTGACACTTCTTGCCATGGTTTTTGCTCACTCTCTACATTCTGTTTCCCTGTCTGAGTGATTTTTCCTATTGTTTCCCTCTCTCTGAAATTTCTACTGATATTTATGTTTTTGCTAACAATTTTCAATAGTGTTTTCCGCACTCTCACACATTTTCACCAGGTGTTTTCCCCAAAAATCCCTGTAGGCATTGAAAATTCCATTGTGTGCCATTGTTGGCAGCCAAACAAAAACCGAAAAACCGAAAAACCGAAAGCCCGAAAACCAAAACCAAACAAGATATTTTGTCAGCCATAAAGTAAGAGATTATCAAGAAAATACTATGGAATAAATTCAGATTTCAAAATTGTTCCATGCATTTTCATCTTGTTAGGCGATTTAGTGAGGCGCAAAATCTCTCATTTTTCGGACAGCAGACAACAGATGCTGCCTTCAGACCTTCAGAGCATTACAAAGAGAGAGAGAGAGAGAGAGAGAGCTCCTTTATAGTGATTAAGTCGTTACAGGGAAACGATTTTGGTTCAGAGACTTGCCCAAAATGCGAGGCTTAGTTCTGACTTGTGGAAAGTTTTTCTTGACTGGCGTAAAAGTGGGATAGAATTTGGGCAAAAAACCCAAAGCAATCCAAGTGGGATAAAAGTTTTATTTAAGGAAAATAATTAATCCAATGAATGGAAGCATCGAAGAGGCCGAGGCAGAATGGGTTTCCCTTTAAGCAAAGAAAAGCCTCCAATATCTGGAAATATTTGCCTAATTTCCCAGCACAAATTTTCTGGACAAAAATCATAATTGAATTGGACTTCATTTCGTGGAAAACACATACACACACACACCACAAGAAGAAGAGAGTTTCTGTGGCTTTTCCCACTAATGTTACTAATACGCAACGTATGCCGCACATTACCAAAAGTTTCGGAACGAAACTTGTGGCCTGAATGTCCCTTAAAGTTGGGCCACAAGTCACGTAACGCGACCTTTCCCCCCGCCCCACCCAGGCGACTTGTTGACGCTGACAGAAACAGCCGATCAGAACAGTACAGCCCAGAATCTTTGTTACACAGGTCACTTGCTGTTGGCCGGCTCGTGGGGCAGGCAGCGCCCTGCCCCCATCTGACATCTGCCACTGCCAGTGCCAGTGCCACTGCCACGCACTTAAGAGGGCGCAGCAGTGGGGGCAGTGGCACTCGTGGCCGCTTAATAGACAACACAACAGGCATTTAAATGATGTAACGAAGCCATTGGCGAAGGCTGTCATTTGCTCCCATGCTCTCCTCCTCCTCCTCCTCCTCCTGCTCCTCATCCTCTTGATTATTAATGCCTCAGAGCCTCCCCTCCTAATGGTAATCTACTCTCTTCTGCCCCCGCCCTGCCCCCTTGCCACTGGCGTCGCATTTTAATTACAATTTGTGGCCACGCCCTATTTGACACTTGCCACATGGCTTGAATGGCTTCAATGGCTTGAATGGTTCACTCAAATGGGGGATTAATACTCGTAATTGCCCTTCGATTGGTGTTTGAGTCGCATTAACAGCAGATTTTCGACTGTTTCCTGTACTGAAATGATCTGTTCGGAGCCTTGGAATTATCAACGATGCAAACTACTGTGGATAAAGGACTAGGAGCATCATCAGGGGGGATTTTAAAATGAAAAAGGATCACCAGTAATTGGAATAAATGATGGAAGAAAATGATCATCAACCATAAAGTTTTTCGAATGCTTAGAAACACAACTAATTGGGGGCTTGAATGGAAAAAGGCTATTTTCTATGCTTTTTTCAGTGGAAAAACAATTGAAAACATCATCAATGGGGACTTTTGAGTGCTTCATGGAGTGAAAATGCTTGGAAATATCATTCCTTGGGGCTGTTAAAGTGTAAAAGAATTAACAGTTTCATCGATTGGGGATTTCAAGTGCTAAAAGGATAAGCCCTTTAAGAGATGAACAGAATTAAGAGGTGGATCTGTTGAAACCAGCAAAAGTAACACAGAAAATTGTTAATTTCCAGGCACAATTTTGGCCACAAGCCAATGGGACGGCAATGGGAATTGCCTTTTTCCATTCCCGGAACCCAAATTGCAGGCCAAATCTCTGTGGCATGTCCTCGGGGCAGGCAGGCAGGCAGGTTGGTAGGCAGGCAGGCAGACAGACAGACAGACAGCACTGCAAAAATGGCTGCAGACTCTGCTTTCTGCTTTCCTTTGTGGCTTTTCGGGTGGGTGGAGGGGGCTGATTTTTGGGGGTCCATCTAATGAGCATACATTCTGGGGGAAATGTACGAGTGAGTGCCGCGCCTTCCATGTGTGTTTTCCTCGGGTAAGCAGCCTTCATTTGTTGCTGGCTGCTGGATGGCTGCCCGACGCTGCCCATGAGTACGAGAGAGAGAGAGAGAGAGGGAGAGAGGGCCCTTCTCATGTGTGCGGTTAGTGCCAGAGGAAGCACTGGAAAATGTACGAAAATGAAAAGCTTTGGCATACATTTTCAGCATTTTCCGGGTAGGGAGAATCATTAGGGAATGCGAAGAGAGAGAGAGAGACGGCTTACGGTAGGAGGAGGAGGAGGAGGGAAATTATGCCGAAGGTAAACGTGCCACGTGCCGCCCTGCTGCCGTGCTGTCTGCTGGGTGCCTGTGGGGTCTCCATTTCAGTTTCAGTTTCAGTTTTTCGTGTGAGTTTTTCTGGGTCGGAAATCCGCTCAAAGAGGCAGCATGGGCACCAGCAGCAGCAGCAGCAGCAGTCTCATGTGGCATGTGGCACACAGAACAATATTTGTGGTTCTACTTAGCAAAAAGTGTGCTTTCTGTCTCCATAAAAAAGAGAGACCGAAGGGAAGCGAAGGGAAACGAAAGCCACCAGAGGGGACAGGAAGGGGAGAAGCAGATGAGAGCGGAGCAATCAACAAGGACGCCGGACCAGGAGAGTCTGGGGAGGAGCCAAGCGAAACATTTAAGCGAAATAATTGAACTCTTGACATGCGAATGGAGACATGCGGGGCACACCCACTGCGTATCGTATGAGAGCAATATTCTGGAAACTGGCAATCAAAATCGCATCCAAAGCCATAAACCACGTGCCCGTAAATACCCTGGAAAGAGCATTATGAGGGGGTTTGATGGGCTTAAAGAGCAGCATGGAATGGTTTTTCGTTTGTATGAGTTTAAATATCAAATTTCAAGAAATATTCCAACCTTTCTTAATGGAAAATCAAAAATCTGCAAAGGCAGAGTATCTCATGGTTCCTCAATCAAAACAACTCGCAATCGGCTGTTCAGATCACTATATAACCATTCCATGCCATATATAGATGCTCTTCATGATTCCTAAGGATATCTTCCATTGATCTTTCATTGCATATACCTCAGAAGCGATGTATCTACAGGATATCTTATGCTTCTTCCCTCCAGTGTATTGCTTTTCTCGTCGGTGTCATCCTCGTGACCCCATTGATCCTTGATCTACAAGGTATCTTTTACTTCGATTTCCTGCTTTCCTTCTTGTTTTTCCCCCCTCTCTTTCTTCCGTTCAACAATCAAAATACAATCAGAAACAAAATCGAATATGACTTGCGGTTTATGGGCAAAAAAAGAAGAAAAAAAAGGAAGAAAAAGAATAATGAAAAACTGAAACAATTTTTCCGCTTTGTTGCAGGAATTATTCCTGTATTATATACCAGCCCCTACTCCTATTCCTACTCCTATTCCGATTCCTACTCCTACTCCTGGGGCGTGTGGCAGGAGGAACTTTGCTTAGGATGTGGCCGGGTGCTGTCCGCCCGTAGGGTGATTTTCTAATTTCCCCCCCATTTTCTACTTTACGCTAGCAATTTTCCTGACAATTTTCTTGACTTTTTCTCTCTTCGTTTGGCTTTTTATTTTTCTTTTTCGGTTGCGTCCGTTGCTGCTGCCTCTAATTGTTGTGGTCTCTGACCCCAACCCACACCTCCTCCCATCCAATTTTTGTTTTATTTTTGTTACAATTTTTCCTCAATTTTTTCGCCCCAGTTTTGTGTCAACTTTTTTGGCATTTTCAACATCAAATGCTTGTTTTTGGCACTTTTGCTCACGTTTTTTCTTCACATTTTCCTGCTCTGTTTTTCCTTCTGTTTCGTTCAAGTTTTAACCACAATTCCCCCTTTGGCTTACACATTTTGTTGCCGTTTTTCTTTTGTTCGTTTTGTGTGTTTAATTTTTTCAGTTTCCCTAAAGAAGCTTTGCGAGCTTATGAAGAGCCTGGCAGGTATTTCTGCTGAAAATACTGCGTCCGTTATTGAGTTTCTTTATTCAATGAGATGTGTAATTCAGTCGTTCATTGAATGTTTGATGGACAGCTGTCGAAACGAGAGATATAGAGAGAGAGAGAGACATGATTGAAGGGCCTAAGGATGTGACAGTCCGCATTCATGAGACAAGAGGCCAGACACAGGAAGTAGTCGTATCTTTAGCCTTATTCTGACACAAGAACCTCAAGGAAGTCACTTTTCTTGCTTTTGACACAAATGAGGATGTTTTTCCTTGTTCTCTTCTGACACAAATGAGGATGATTTCTCCGGAATTTCGAAACATTCCCGTGCAGTCGTATGAGGAGTTTGCTCAAGGCTTTTTCTTCGGAACATCAGGACAATGTTTGTAACTCGTATCTGTCATATTTGTAGCCATTTCCTGGAAAGCATTCCTTTTTCTTTTTCCTGGATTTGCTTTTCTGCTTTTTGGCTTGTGCGACGCTATTTCCTCATTTAATTCTCGCACTCAATGCATATTCGAAGAAAAGTCCATTTCAGCTGTAACTTTTGTTGGTTCTTCGCGCCTCTGTGCGTTCTGCTCATTTTCTATTTGCTCATTGATTTAACGCCGCGCCGCTTCTCACTTTCGGCCCTGATCTGTGGCTTGTGGCATGTGCGTGTGCGTATGCGTGTGCGTATGCGTGTTTTCGTGTGTGCAAGGACTGGGCAATGGGCAATGGGCAATGCGTGTGTCAACAGACCACAGAGCGAAATGTCAATGGTTATGGCGCCCTGGCGCTATTCTACAAATATTTGTTTGACGGTTAAAGCGGCGCGAAAGTCTGAAACCCAAACATGAGAGCCATTTTGTAATTAAGCATTCACAAAACGCTTTTCCTGATGCCCATGCAAATATACCGAGTACCATGAGCGTGAGGGCGAGGGCAGGGGCGGGACATGAACAAACATGGATCCCGGTCCCCGAAAAACTAAAGGCCGCAAAGCCCGCGCTTGTTGACGGAACATCCTCCCCTCCTTCACGCGGAAGAGGGATCCACTCGCGGTGCGGAAATCCCCCTCCATGGCAGTGTTTCGGGTCAAGGCTCATGGTAATTCCTGCAGCGTTTGAGCCACAGCTCGAGCGGAATTTTAGCCATATTTTTGCCAGCCAAAAAAATTGGGTTTTCCCATCGTTCTGTGTATTGTTTTAATTTGATTAGTTTTCCCTCTCGGAAAAACCCCCTTTACTCGTATTTTTTTGGGCTAATTGAAAGCCTTGACAATACATAATGGCCCTGTGGTTGGGGATTTTCAATTATTAAGGAGTATTTGTAATTTTAGGCTGGGGTTTCCACAGCGACCCGCCCCCATTTCATTGTCCTGTTCCTGTTCCGGTTTCCCATGCCTGTGGCTGTTCTAATGAAAAGTGGATTTTCGCATTAAATAATTATTATTGCCTGCAATAAATTGCACTTATCGTTGGAAAGTGGTCTAATAAAGCCTACTAAATGGAAGAGCTTTTTATGATTGATGTACCCTAGAGAATGGCGTCCTGCGAATCTGATGATCGAAATGAAATTTCCATCATTAAACACCAACAAATATACATACATACATACATACATACATACATACATATGTACATATTCCCGAGACTTAATGCCTTTAGCTTCGATTATATCATCATTTGGCGCCAACACTTGTTACCGCCTCCACGTCTACGCCTACACTGCCAGTCATAGGCATATGGCCGCCCGTCGACTGCCACTGGCACAGCCGCTGCTGCTGCTTCTGCTACTGCTGCTTCAGCAATTCATTTCAATTTAGCAGCTCTCATGTGAGTCGGCAGTTTTTCCTGTTTGCTTTTCATATCACACTCTGGAGAGAACGACGGACGGGCTTGATGGCTTTGACAGGATGTTTGTAATGCAATCGACAGTTTATGGAATACATACATATATGTATAGATACTTGATTAGAATCAATCAACGTATATTTTTAAGTGATTATATCTATTAGATATAACCATGGACTTGAGACATCTTTCATGCTATTTTCAATAGAAAAATGACCCTGAATTTTAATGCCATTTCCACAAAAATCTCTTATATGTAGCTCCTTTTTAGAGCAATATATCATTATCATTTCCATAGGAACCAATGCTCGAAAACACATTTGTTGTGCCAGAATCTCTAGTTTTTTCCAAAGAAAATCGCAACTGGATCTGTAAACTGGTCTTTAGTCCTTAGTTCCCGCTGTGTGCCCCAATGAAATGCCGATTTAAGGGGTATCCAATGTCTCGCCACCGGAAGATCCGAGCCAGTCGCCTTTTTTTCTGGTTTTAATTTGTTTGGATTCGATATAGCCATGAGGCTTGCACGGCTCACGCTGATGCCCTGGCATGATATTATTAATCTGTGGAGCTTATCGTTGCTTGTTTATTGTGTTTATTGTTTATTGTATTGTGTCTGGGAGGAGGCCCATCGATGGTTTATTGGCAATGGACATGTTTATTACGGAATGCGATTCGTGGGAGTACGCGTAGTCCCACCGTCCCCAGTGCCCAGTCGCTAGGCAGTTGATTAGCAGCATAAGCCCCTGGCTATGGCATGATTCGTTCTTTGTTTTCCCCATTTGCTTGTGTCTCTATGAAATATCAATAAATTATTATATATTTATATGGGGCCGAACGCCCAAACAGATATCAGCGGCAATAAATCGAATTTTTCGCACCCAAAGGAATTTCGCTTTTTATTTGTATTTTAGCAAGAAAAAAAAAAAAAATATGTGTCTAATGAAGCATTTCCATTGATGGAAATCTCAATTAAACCCATTCGTAAATATCGTAAAACTTTTCACCCCATAAGCGGATTATACAAATTTCGATGAAAATATTTCAATTTTATGGGAGATTTTTCTTTGAATGATTAATTTGGCTATAATCACTTCCTAATTGGCTTTCATTTTGATTCGATTCCATGGAAAATACTCTACTAATTGGTTCTTAAATTTATCGCCTCAAGAGGGGGGGAATAATCCACAGGCAAAAGGGACTTGGAACCCCACACAAATCACAAGAAATACTTTGTAATAATTTCGTTTTCCCATGCCATAAGCTTCCGCCTTTCCCCCATAAATTGAATCCAGAAGGAAACTCAGTGGCAACGGAAGACAAAACCATGTTAGCAACTCGTACATTTGCTCGATTCTCTCTTTCTTGTTTGCTGATTTTCCTCGCTTCAAATAAACATTTGGGAAAAGCTTATCGCAGCTTCAGAATCGATGGGGGAGAAACCACAGCGGAAACACGGCTGCTCCCCAATGGCGGCTGTCAAGCAAAAGGAAAATAATATCCGCTGCTGCCCCTCCAAGAAGTGAACCAAATTTTCAAGCTGGAAAAACCAGGGGAGAAAGGCTTGGAGAGAAAGAGTTCGTTCTCATCTTCCTGAATCGATGATACCACTACTGTGGATACAAATCCCTGGCACTTGTTGGAAGCACGTCCTCGTCCTTGCTGGGACATCCTGGGACACACTGGGGAATCCCCTCCTCGCAGCGAGAGTCGTGAGGAAAATACTTTTGCCAAAAGTCTGCTCAATATTATTTTTCAATTTATTATCAAGTACCTGCTACTGCGGCTGCTGGCTGGTGGCTGGTGGGGGCCGCTCTGCTGCCTGTCTTCGCGGTTCGCGGTTCATCGGTTTTTATATCTCGCAGAATTTTCATTCTATGAAAACGCCATCAATTGATGGAGGGGGGCGGACAAGACGTCAGACAGAGAGCCAGGCCAGACAATCGGCCAGCAAGATGCCGAGGGAAAAGCCACAAAAAAAATTTAGTTTGAGGCAAAGAGGAGAAAAAAAAGTAATGGCTTTAAGTGAATTTTCCAGACAGCATCACAGCGAGAAAAATGGGATACTTATTGAATGATTTATGGGGTGTTTTAGCAGTTGAGGAAAAGCTGCAGGAAAATGCTTCAGAGATTAATTTTTCAGCTCTCTGTTGGGCTACCAAAAATAATAAAACTATATTCATTTTCATTTCAATTGTCTATTTTATTCCAGATTCAAGGTTGGAAAATCCCTTTGGAAGTAAGCGAAAATGAGCAACCAATTTTCTCGCCTGTCGGACGAGACGACAATCTAGAAAATTGATGAAAAACATATCGAAAACACTTGGCAAGTTTTCCTGATGGTGAGTGTGGAGAAAGTGAAGTGTGAAATGCCATCAATTTTTCATAGTCAAGGAAACACTTTAAGTGCAATGTCATAAAAAATTAGGTGAGTTTCCAGAAAATTCTGTACCTGCTTTTATTCGTTGCTGCTACACGAAATTAATGAATAAATTTAGAATCTCTACACATATTCGTATAGTTTCCTGTACAACATCTCTTGTACATTCCAAAGATGGAATTATAGTTCTTTAAAATTGGATACATTCGTTTGATTGATCGGAAAGGCCCACACTCTCCGGACCGGACCGTAGCCCTCTTAAGGCTGCTCTCCTTCGCCCTGCCTTGTCCTAGTCCTGGCTAGCCATGGAAAACTCTCTCTTTGAGGTATGTCTTTGGAATGAAATCCTTTGGAATGTTTGTTGGCAAATTGTTCATTAGTTTGCACAAAAAAGTTTGTGCTGCAGAAATTTTCGAGCTTGTAATTAAAAATTATTTTTGGGAAAACAATTTTCAATACGATCTCAGGGAAAAAAAGGAGCTCTATGGGAGGCTGAAGAGGAGACCCAAAATGCAGTAGAAGGGGCGATGGAGGAGCTTCTCAGGTAAAGAGATTTTCATTTGCCATTGGAAGCAGCGCAAATAACCAGCAAATTATTCCAAATGCCTGCAGCCACTTCAATACTTTTACAAAAAAACAAACAAAAACAACAACAAAATATGTATAAATAATGTAAAGCGGAATTCTCACAATGAGGCGTGTGTGTGTGTGTGTGTGTGTGAGGGCGGATAACTTTTCATTTGGCATCAACATCCTCGGGCTTAGTCATAATGCTTCAGTGCTTCACCTGCGGCTGTTGATCCGAGGAGTTTCCCTTTCCCCATTCCCATCCCCGTGGCATGCCACCAATTGAGGCATTAAAACTCATGCCACGCTCCATTTAACGCCGGAGCCAGTGTCGTGCCATCCATACTAATACACATACTAATACTAATACCAATCAGATGTACATATATGTGTGTGTGTGGGTGTGGTATAATGTTAATTATACTCTGTAGGAAGCATCGAGATCAAAGGGTATATTCTGCCCACCTGAGGCTGACAACAGCCACCTCTTTGCATCCATCCAGCAGGGTATCCCTTAGTCGTAATAGCAACACGAATATCTTTCGTACTTATTTTTATGCGGCATACTTTGAGGCGACTCACTCCCCACCCCCCAACACTTGGGAGGCTGCTTTTCCCTCGTTTTGTTGTGCTCCTTTCGCCGCGTGTGCACGAATAATATTCATTAGAAAATTACAAAAATTGTTAACGTTAACGCCATTATATTCGTGGCTGCCACACCCGAACGCCCACCCACACACACACACACACCCACACGACCTTGAGCATTATTTATATACATTTATATATTTTGTGCTTCAGTCCCATTTTGGGTAGGAAATTTGTGAGGCTTTCCCAGGCCTTTGCCTATTTTTAAATGGGTTTTAAATCGCATTTTCTCATGAGATGCGATGGCGGTGGCGGTGGCAACAACATTCTTTGTTGCCACTTTTAAATGCCCTCGTTTTGGGGCTGGAAAAGCGAGAGAGGAGCTGAGGCAGGCCTGGCGGTCGTGTCCCGAACAGAAGGCGCTACATAAATTGCATTTTTTGTTAGTTTTTCCCCAGCATAAAAATAAGAATACAGATATTTTATGGCCGTCAGTGGCACACACAAGTGCGTGGGGCAGCCAGCCAGCCAGCCCCGCACCCCATTACTTCTTCGGGTGACAACATTATTGGAATTAACGGGAAGGAAAGATGGTAAATGCTGGAAGAGAAGTGCTCCCCCTCCCCCTCTCTACAGGAAAAGCCACTCCACAGAGCTCTGTTTTCTTGTGTGCTCGCTCCCTGTCTCGCCTTTAACTTGTTGACTTTTTATACGAGTATTGCTCATACGAACTGTTATCCAGGCGCACAGATCACACACACACACACACACACGCATCCATGCAATGGAATGGAAAAGCGTACTACATGCTGCAATTAAGTTGTCCCCCCAGGGGATGCTGCTGCTGCTGTTTCCCGAGAGGTGTTTGTGCGGCTGGCTCTTGAGGTTTTCCCGTATTCCGTGTTTTATGGCACGGGCTTCTGTACCGAAGTAATTTCTATGGCTGTCTTTCATGTGCGCCAAAGTGGGGCATTTAAATGTTTTTTCCTCCGACTGATTGAAGTTCCAGTCTCTCAGTCGCTTGTCCTTTGAGGCACACCCCAGCTCCACTACCATATACGAGTAGGCAAATGAAACAAAGGATCCGAGAGAAGGGCCCTTCCTTTGTTTTTTGGTGGCAAACGTATATTCAATCAAAAGGCAATACAATAGAGAGAGAGTTACCAAAATTTGCACAGCTCTTGGCTCTTGGCTCTTGGCCAAAGGGCCGGCCATAAGGGGGGGTGGACAAAAGAGAGAAGGACAGAAGGCGGACAAAAGCAGTCGACAAAATGCTCGGTTACCTCGGGACTGTGACAATCGAAAGGAGCTGAGGACTCGACTAAAACTGAAACTTATCTGAATGGTACTTTTTTTTCCTCTCCTTTCAGCTGCTCCACATCCTTGGGCGATCCTTTGCCTGCAGCAGCACCACTTGAATTCTTAAGCTGTTTTCTTTCATCGCACCTGCCACCAGATAAGCCACATTTCAAAAGGGAAAATGTTTTAATTAAATTAAAGTCCCTCCCTCAAAGACTCAAAGTCTTCTCCCTCTCTCCCTCCCACTCTCTCTCTCTTTCTTTCTATCTGCCAAAAAAAATAAAAACAAAAAAAAGCACACAATTTGGGTCAAGTATTTGGGCAACGGAAGAAGGAACTTGACAACATTACACAGAACTTTGAGTAGTTTTTTCTATGAATGTGAATGTGAATCAGAATGAGAATGCGAATGCGAATGAGGATAAATGGGGCTCGGAATAGCATTTGCTGCATTGTGGGGCACTACTACTGCCGTAAGTGGTGCAAGAGGTTTGAGAGGTGCCACAGTGCACTGTTCATAGGTGGCACTAAGACAAGGCCAAGAGTGGCCCGGTAACTGTAACGCACTTCAGGGTGCTTGAGACATGTAACACAAACACACACACACACACACACAGAGCAGACAGCACAGCATAACTGAGAGAAGTAGAGACTCATGGAGAAGGACAAGGAGGCACACTGGCGGCAGGAGCATGAGGAGAACTACTCTGAGATAATAAGAGACAGAGAGTGAGCGGCGAGTGGCGAGTGGCTCCTCTGCTCGGAAAAGTCGATTTCTAGACCGGGCAAAGTGTTTTCTTTTCGGACAAGAAACGTACAAGAATACAAGCAAAATAACTCTGTGGAAATCGTTTCAACTATGGGATACCCTTGATCCTTGAAGGGAGAAATTTGCTTTTAGTAATCTTGTGGTCATTTAGCATTTCAATATCTTTGGATTTTTCTATATATCCACATATCAATTTTTCATATTATTTTTTTTATATTTAAGTATTTTTAAATTTGGTATTTTCGATATTTATTTTGGTATTTACTCTGGTATTTATTTTGTTTTCCAGCTCCCTTCTATGCAATACTTACAGGTGATATTTTTTGGCAATATTTAAATGTAGTATTTTTTGTTCATTTTTTTAAGTATTTTTGTTGTGTTTTTTTAAATATTTATTCCCGCTTTCTTGCGCACTCTATCTATCCGTGTCCTGGGATCACAGAAAAACTGTTCCCTTGTCTTTCTATTCACATAATAGATATACCCTTGAAGAGTATAATCCTCGCACAATTACAGGGTATTTGAGAAACTTTTAGCATCATCTGAAAGCCGAAAGCAAATGTTTGAGCACTAAGTAAGTGCCCGTGACTGTCAATCAGAATTGCCACGCCCTCCCCACCGGCCCACGCCCCCAAAACTGGGCCATTGACGTGCATTTTCAAGCGGCTGCATAGCATCGCGAGGATAGAGGGAGGTCACTCTCTCTCTCTCTTTCTCTCGCCATTATTCTGCCTTTGAGAGCGGGAAATGGCTGTGTTTTTCACCTGCCTCAAATTGGCATTGGGTGGGATCGGGATTTAATAAATTGCCAGCCACTGACTGGAAGTTTGAAAGAGATTTTCCAGGGAAAAAGCATGGGGAGGAGTCCTGGTCCATTTGGAGCATGACTCAGAGAAAAACAGAATGATTTGTGGGCCTAAAAAGGGCAGAGGAGGAGGAGGAGCAACAGCTGCAGATGGAGCAGCAGTAGTGGCAGTGGCAGTGGCAGTAGTAGGACTATACTACTTGATTGGATCGAGGGTATGAGGCCACTAATGCCATTACCTCAATGCAATTGAAACGTTTGAGGGAGCTGCGGCTGCGGCTCCTGCTCCTGCTGCTGCTACGGCAATCGATTACAAAGCGAAAGCCAAAGGCAAAGGTGCGGGCACATACTCGTACCACAACACACGATGAATGAATAAATGAATGAATTAAGCGTGTCGGTTGGCCAGAACAGGGTCCAGAACACTGATGACTGGCATTACATGCGGGTCTTTTGGCCATCAAATGGAAAAGGTGGAATGATGACTAAACAAGGTGCCCGTCAGGGCTCTGGTTAGGAGGAAACCATTGGAACAGGGAGTAGGAGTGGGACTCCAAATTAAATTTTAAACATTTCAAGTCAACAAATATCTGTCTGCTCGACTCGTACTTCTCTGCTATGTTTTAGCAGCTGTGAGTTTTCCAAGGAAAAAGGGGAACAACAAACAGCAGGCTTCTCTTGGATCTTTTGTAAAAGCCAAGGCCTCACGTCTCCCGATGTCTCGAGGCAAATGTCAACAGCAGGTGATGTGTCCTTAGCGTTTCCTGTTTATCTCATCGGAGGGGAAACAAGGAGCAGCAGCATCCTTCTGTCTGGCATCCTTCTGCCAGACATCTTCTATTCATATCGTTGACTTGCCATCTGTCCATCTGTCTATCTGTCCATCTGGCTTTCCGCTTCAGCCTCGTTGTCTCCACGTTGCAATTGCCATTGCTCTTGTTGCATGCAAAATGGGAGGGAGGAAAAATTGTAGATATGTGTGGCTGCCTGTGACTGCTGCTGCTGTGGCTCTTGGCTGCCTTTCCTGATAAGCACTCACGTATGCAAATTAGAGACTGAAGTGAAACTCCCAATAATATTGTGGGAGCAGCTTTCTCCTTTGGGAAAGCGTGCTAACAATCCACATGAAACTTTATCCTGTGTCTGTGTCTGTGTGTGTGTGTTGCAGGAGCAAAAAACTCATAACTCAGACAAGAGTGCCAAGAGTAAGGTCCTGTCAATACATGGAGCGGACTTAAAGGCTATGCCCTAAAGTCTGGACAGGACATAAACTTGTGGCATATAATGCTGAATGCTGAATGCTGAATGTGAAATGTTGAATCGTAACTTTCTCGTTTCTGTGGCAGCGGCAGCATGCAATTGACAGAAATCTCCACGAGTAATGAGGGCCATTCTCCTCACCGATATGACACTCTACTTATGCGATGTCTATATCTATATCCATATCCACGAGATTGTTCAAGTTTCATGGGCCATGGTGGAGCAACAGTTTTTGTGTCTGGACTGTGACTGCCACACGCGCCTCCTCCCACGACTTTCCCCGAGCTGCCTGCCACGCTCTGAGCAGCCTTGTTCGTTTCTTTATAATCTTTTAAGGGCCCGCTGTCTGTCGTCGCGTCTTTTGTCTATTGCCGTTTGCCGTTTGCCGTTCGCCTTTGGCTTTTGTTCTGTTTTGTAGTTCTCTGCACTGTTCTGGCCATGGTCTTGTCTGTGTTCTGGCCTGGCCCCTTTCTGGCTTTCGGTTTGTTCACTGTACTAGCCCATAGTCGGCAGCGGCGTCTGTCTCTGGTTTGTTCATCTCTCGCTGCTCGATTGCGGGCCAAACAAAGCACTTGAGCTTAAAGACCTCCCCCAACCACCGCACTCTCTCCGGTTCTCGCGCTCTCGGGCTCCCGGGCTCTGGCTTCGATTCCGTTTCGTTTTCGGAGCCATGGCCATAGATGTAGATCCTTCATCAAAGTAATTGCATTCGCTTTATCTTCGGCTTGCCAGCTTGCTTCGAATCGAATGCATTGACAAAGTCAAAGTATTTCTAATCGAATTTGTCCCCAAAAACAACAACAAAACTCTGGCTATTGCTCCTCTCCGATTGAATCCCTGTTGATGTGGAAGATTGACAGCACCCAGTCTCATGATTGAGGCAGCATTTAATTCCATTAAAAACGCCCTGTCCCCAAGGACAGGCAACTGGCTTTTCGGTTAGACCGAATGCATCATCATAAATTATATTTAAATGTAATCATCATTTATGGCTGAGATGAGATTGTGCAGCCCACAACTGCAGCCAGACACTCCTGACAGATTGCAGCATGCAACCAGAGACTGCTTTTCCTCGCCGGCGTATGCGTAATATTTGACTAGATTTATGCTATGAAAATGCTACTTTTCCGACAGAGACAGAAGGACAGAGCGAAAGGAGGAGAAAGCGGAGCGGAAGTGATATAAATACAGCCTCATGCATGCGGAAAACCAGTGGAAAACTATGTCTGCGTGTGGGAAAACTTTTGCGATTATGATGAGGCTTGTCGGGTTCTTGGGTTCTCGGTCTCTCGGTCTCGTTCTCGTTCTCAACTCTGCATCTGACCTTGGATCTCTGTCGGAGAAGCGTTGCATGCCACATACATTACGCAGTGAATCCTCTTCTCGTCGATGCACTCGAAGAGGCACATATGTACGATGTAAGCCGCAACCCTTTTGCCGCCACCGCCGCTCCCATGCCCCATGATTTATTTCAACTGTTCGCCCGCTTGGCCTCGTACATAAAATATTGATCCGTTTATGGGTGCTGCCTGCCCTTTGCTCTCAGTTTGTGCTCCGGGTTCTCCACATTTGTCCTCCGGGGCTTGGGGCTTGGGGCTTGGGGCAGGCATTCCCCGTACTTAAGCTCTGTGTTTTTTGGGGGCAACACCTTCCTCATTCCTCCGGCCTGTGTTGGGGGGCACCACGTGACGCCTTGGGCTCTGCCTCTCAGTGGATGCCTGATGAATGGAGGACTTATGGTAGTGGAGGCCTCCAGTTTTTTATCAAGCCTTGGGGCAGACACAGGCCTTTCGTTTTCCTTTTCGCTTTGCCTTTCGCTTTGGTGGAGCGTCCCAAGGAAATGAGCATAAATCTTTGGCAAAAGGAACCCGGGGAATGCCTAAATGTTTGACCTGCTCGTCGTGCCCAAAATCATTTCAATATAAACCTAATGTAGGAGTAAACTCTTTTCATTATTTACTGGGGCAAATGCAGAACTTTCTGCCAGGCACAAACTTTACCAAACAGGCTGTAAAATGTCCTCACTTCCTTAACAAATTTGTGTGTGTTTTTTTCAGGCTGGGGGGGCCACATGTCTGTGTGTGTGTGTGTGTGGCAGTCAACTGCTCAACTTTTGCCCTTTGCAGGCGCAGCAGCAGGAGCAGTTTCACATTTAAAGTTAAACAAAAGTAACATTATTATAAGGAATTGTGATGATATTCTTCATGCCGCGGGGGGGTGCCACATGTGTGCCGTGCCGTATGCGTAATGCGTTAAATATCAGGGAAAACTCTGGGAGAACCATAGTCTAAGTTCATTCGGCAGCCAATTAATTGAAGGCTCATCAAATTAAATGTCTTGCCAAGCACTTTCTTCGGGGGCATTTCTTTCTTTCTTTTTCTGCTGCCAACTGCCTTGGCAATTAATTTAAATGATACTCAAAACCCAAACCGAAACCGAAACCGAACCCAAGACCCAAAAACCATGTAACCGAAAGTTTGTCGCGGCCAAAACGCCAAAGCAACAATGGCAGTCGATTCGGCAGTCGGCACGTGGAGAGGAAAACCACTCTGCCATTCAGTGGCAGCCACAATGGACAATTACTGTCTCATCTGGTGGCACTAGCAGTCGTCGGATGCGGCGGCGGGACTCTCTCCAGCAGAGAGTCCTGATCCTGACTCTGGCAGCTGGCTGCTGGCAGCTGGCAGGCAGCACGAAAAATTAATTAGCTGCCCGCCCAACTTAGTTCGGGGTCTTCTGGCGACCCAGAAGTTCAACGGAGGCCGCCGCTGCCTCAAGGCGGGAATGGAAAGTGGACTTGAGTGCGGCATAGGCATTGGGGATTGTGGATTGGGGATCGGGTATTGTGGACTGTTGATTGCGGATTGCGGATTGCTACGGCTATTGACTTTTGACACTGACATGCAGTGATGGGTATGACAGCGCCCCCAAATTGCCAGCGAATTCAACCGAACAGGCAGACCCGCAGAAGCGCCATTAGGCGCCACAATTTATGGTCTGGCCTGTTCTGGCGAAATCTGCGAGTAAATGTGTCAACAATTCGACTGGCAATTAATGCCAGCGGCCATGCACATAAATTCACTCACATTATGGCCGCTGTGCCATCATCGGGCGGAGCAGATCTCGGGCACATGCTTCTAATTGTTGCAAGCTGTTAACCCGGCCCCCGGGCCACGCTTCCTGGCCCTGCCACTGTCGCTGACATCTCCTGCTCGCTGTGGCAGTGCCACTGCCAGTGGCAGTGGCATTCATAAATTGCAAGCTTTATGCATTTTCTTGCCTCTTTTATTGACGCGACGACTTTTGTCTGCCTCGTGCTTTGTCGCTGAAAGGCTTGCGAACGCAATTTCCTTAAAGGGAAACACAATGGACGAATGGTATTTTGACTAATGGATACCCAGTATTCGGGGAAAAACATCAAAAAATACTAGAAACTATAACTGGAAAAACCTTACTTACGATCAGAAAAAACTATAACTGCTACATAAATTACACATTAGACAAGATACCAAAAAAAATACTACAAAAAATACTATAAAAATCAGAAAGTACCCAAAAAGTACCGAAAAATATTAATTAAGTATATAAGAACATACTAGAATGAATACCAGAAAACCATAAATGAATAAAATACTAGAGAAAATACTGGAAAAATACCAATAAAGAACATAAAAGAGGAAAAAGTCTAATCCACAAAAAGCTAGTTGATATACCTAACAAAATACCACAAAATATCTAAGAAATAAAGAAGAATAAATCTGTTTTACTTCCTTGTGGGGCTACCGCAATGCACTGTATCGTTGTGGATCCTTAGATCTTCCATCTTCCTACCGCTGTTACATCATCTAAGCGGCTACACCATACCCTAGAATTCGGCATAGTACCAGGGTATAATTAGAAAAGTTTTCCTTTGACGAAACCACAATTCTGGTGACTATTGTGGCGCTGCCTTTTGGTCTGTGCAAATATTTCTGCAACCTAAACCTTTTGTTCACTTACACTTACCCTTACCCTTAGCCCTACCGTTACTCTTGCCTTACCGTTGGCACTCGCCCTCTCCCTTTATAGTTCTACAGTTGCAGCACTCTCTTGAATGTAGTTCCATAGTTGACTTTTATTTATTGTTGGCCCATAAAAAGCGTGGCAGCAAACGAGAAACAAGAACACTTCTAAAGAAACCAAAAAAAAGGAATCTAGAGCACAAAATGCAAAGATATGGCCAGTTTCGCATTTGTTTGAGCATTTCGTGTGGAGGTACTTTACGGTTTGTTTGCTACCCTTCATGGTTGTGGGGTTTCCTTGTTTTCCTCGCACTATCACTGGAAAATTCAAATTTTATTAGAGGTCCCCACTGTGTAGCCCTCTTTTTACGACTCGAATGAAATAATTCGTGTTGGCTTTTGTGGCATTTCCATTGCCATTGCCATCTCCATTTCAATTCTCTTTTTATTGACAGGAACATATAGATTTAGGCAAGATGTGTTCTTTGTGGCTGTATCTCTCAGGTTATTCACAGTGCGTGTTTTTGTGTATTGGTGGAAAAGTGCTCCCCAGTGGCTAGTTGTCAGCCCTTGGATTGCACTTCTGTGTGTGTACACATACATACATATGTACATAGATAGATCATAAAAATGCTACACCAAATTTATGGCCAAGAGAAGACCGAGAAGGAAAGTGAGAGCCAAAAGTTATACCAAAAGTATGACAAGGCAAAGATCTGTAAAGTTTTGCTAAGACACTTAACGGCGGGTGGCTTACGCTCTTTGGCTGGAATTAATTGCAAAAGTTTTCCCGAAATCAGAGATGAGAAAGGAGCAGAGCAGAGCAGAGAAAGGGCTGAGTGGCGGAATGGGTGACAGGGTGGGATTTTCGGAATATCAATTAAGAAAATAGTTTCAATTATTCATTAACTTTGGCCAGCAAATGCTCTCTCGATCTCCAGTCTGTTGTTCCCTCATAAATATTTGCCTTAAAAATTAAAAACCAAGGCAGGGTCCTTAAACTCATTTGAAATTTATTAGACTCCTGTTTGACTTACCCGCACCCCTAACCGTTCCGCAATCTTTTGTTAACTTTTTCTTTGCTCTGTTCTTTCGGTGCTGTTCCACAATTATTCCTTGGCAGAGGTAGGACCTACATCAATCTTGAAGATTACGCACAGATACAATTTGCAGAACATTAAGCAGCAGCAGCAGCAGCAGAAACAGAACAAGAACAGAAACCATTATGGACATTATGCTAATCGGATAAACCTTTTTCTGCCTGATTCTCTGGGACATAAATGAAATATAACTTTGGGTCCCCACAGGCAGCAGCAGCAGCAGCAGCACCAGCAGATGGTAGATTGCAAGAAAAATGGGCAGAAAATCTCTTTTGCTGGCGGGCCATTCCCCAAGTTCATTGACCAAATGAAAATGATTTTCCACTCACCGAAATATGTCCGAAGATGTCAAAAATTAGGAAAGCAACAAAACTCACTTTTAGGCCAATGAATGCTTTAGATTGTTAATCGAATAACTCTCAGTTATTTCAAATTATTTTGCAACCTACATTGTTTTAGCCAGGAACTGCATTTGACACCCATTTGTGGCCTGCGGCGGTCAGTCAGTTAGTTCACACATACAAAAAACACGGTGGAAAAGCAAAAATGAATCTCCAAGTAACCAAAAAATATCGAGAAAATTCCGAGAAAAGCGTGCGTGCGGCGCAGCTATGGAAAACCAACTGAAAAACTGCGAAAAACTTATGCCGCTGTGGCGGCAGCTGACGACTGGCGACGGGCCACGGGCACAGGGTGGCACTTTCGTTGCTTGGATTTTCCTGCGCGCCTGTCGAAAGTGTTGCCTGCTTTGTGGCGTCGGCGGTGGAGACGATCAGCTGTTTCGCTTCGTGCCGGGTTCCACAGCAGAATGAAGCAACTGGTGCAGAACAGCATCCACTCGGAATGGGATCCACAGCATCCAAAGCATATGGGCGGCAGCAACAGCTGGTCGGTGGACTTGTTGAGGATTTTGCAGGTTTCGCCAAAGAGCGACCAGAAACCAAAGAGAGAGCTCTAAGAGAGAGCAAAGAGAGAACTTCTGTGCAGAATTGTCTTTGCCCGTTGGCTTTGCAAAGGCATTTGCTGTGGACCCCATTCGAAACGGATTCTTATGAATGAAAAACCCCTAATGGAAATGCCACTGGTGTGAGGCCTTCTCTGGTCCTAAGCGCGCCAAAAAGTTGTCTGTCTGCCACTTGCCTCATATTTGGAGTCGATTTATGCCACAACAACATTTTTGCTGGTCAAATTTATGGTAGAATACACCCCCGCCCACCATATGGCAGTTTAACCTCTTTTTTTCTTTGCTGGTTGCGGGGCGTATGGGCAATAAATCATCCAATGATAAACCTACTTTTCCCCACTTCCCCCTTTTTTGTTGTTGTTTATTTAAGCCAACTACAACGGAATTTTAATAGACCCTCCCGTTTCTCGTTTCTGGGGGTGGGGGGGAGAGAGGTGGGGTGTAAATGTATCTAAAAGTACCCGTTCGAGTGGTCGTAAAACTC
This sequence comes from Drosophila helvetica, assembly GCA_963969585.1. NCBI lineage: Eukaryota > Metazoa > Arthropoda > Insecta > Diptera > Drosophilidae > Drosophila > Drosophila helvetica. The sequence goes on along the minus strand of OZ018401.1, from coordinate 70,528,819 downwards.
GTATCTTCTGTTGAGGGATTTCAATTTATTTATTTTCTCTTTATTTTTGTGCATTTTTCAAGTGCTACATTGTTGGCGATTTATGTGTGTGCGAAAGAGAGGGGGAGAGACAGAGGGGAGAGAGCCCCAAATGAGGATTTATTTGTGGAAATTTATGTTTGCATTTCAATTTACTTTCTCTCCTATCCCCATGGCTATATCTTTTAGAGCATATGTTGATTAAGTTAAGCCACAATTTATGGCAGGATTTTCGTCACTTTTTCCAGAGATTTTCGCACAAAAATGTCGGAAAGAGAGTTAAGATTGATAGAGTTTGAAATGCAGAGGGAAAATTCCAAAAGAAAATTTAAGTAAAAGTGAGCTTATGCATAAAAATCTAAGAGAAAACTAAATGAAGGATTTTATGGTAAGAAATGTCGTGTGTAAATGAGAGCCTGGAGTAAAATAAGAAAAGTCTTTTAAGAATCAAATCAAAGCAGAAGTTTTCAGTTTTCATACATTTTTTGTTCATACCTTTCTGAAATTCAGAGAAGAATATTCTACCTTTTTCTTTGATTTTCCTCCAATGAAGCAATAAATGCGTAGAAGAAAAAATATACCTAAAAATCATTAAAAATCAAAATGAAAGCTAATTTAAACTGAAAATATTATTGTTTTATTTTCTGCACATGTTTTGTATATATTTGATATTTTTGATAGATTTTTCCAGCTTTTTGCCATATTTCCCCTTAGAAATCATTGAACATTTTTTAAAAATTCCAAGTAAAAGAAAATTTAAGCCACATTTAAGCTACTGTTTTCATACTTCTGCTTTATTGACGTGCCCCCAGGAGGTAGCACTACCAGAAATTCCACCAACCGCAAAAGAAAACACATAATCTCTCTTTTCCCCCCCGCCCGAAAAAAAATCATCCTTCAATTTATGTCACATTTGGTACAAGAATCTGACATTTCAATCTCACACCTCTTCGGCCCAATGCCACCCCTCCCCTCGAGGCGGTAGGCGGTAGGCGGTGGTACGGGAGGAGCCCTCAATTATGTGCCTCTAAGTGCCGTTAAAACCAAATCAATAGCTTTCCCTTTTCCCAGGAGCCAACGCAGCAGCAGCGGCAGCAACGTGCAAAGAATGAGGAATGACAGGAATGGGGAATGGGGAATGTTGACAATGTGGAAATTCCTGTGGAGGGAGGAGCAAAAGCAACCCATTAATACCCCTCCTCCCCACTCCTGCCACACTCATATCCTTGTAGCCCCATGAATTTTGAAATGACATTCAATAAGCATTCGAACATTCGAGAGATGTTCAATTATTTTTCAATTGCATCGATTTGCAGAACGAACACCAGTATTTTCCAGTCTAACAAAAGGGAAATTTGATTATCCCCGTGGCCCAGGGAAAATGCAAAATTTGGGGATTGGAAGATTTGCCTTTGTGCTTGCACGTGACCCATTGAAAAATAAGCCTGAAGGACGCAAGTCGGAAGTCGTTTGGCAGTCACTTTTGTGGCTGTCTCTCTGTCTCTCTGTGTCTCTGTCTTTGCCGACCAAATGTTTTAGACATCTTCCACACCCACTTGCCACATGCCTCACACATGTATTGTGTGGCTGTGGGTGTGTATCCATCTGTCAGATGGTTAGCTACTTTGCATTAAAGCTGCCCCAGAGAGAGGCAGCAGAAGCGTTGAGACCTACAATATCCAATCCGATGGCTGTCCAGCCATGGGGCTCGGCCCGGCTCGGCTCTGACTCTCAATGGCAATGCGTGTTAGCGCGGGTAACGGCCACAAGCCGAGAGATGGACAGGGAGGGGTAATGGGAATGGGAATGGGAGAGACAGGAAATGGCCAAACGGATGTGTGTGTTTGGGGTTTGGGGCTTGGGGTTTGGGAAATGCTGACTTGACAGCGGACACAGCCCCAAAAAGCGTAGCCCAAACCGACAGAGAAGCGTAAGCCCCAGGAGCGCTATAATCTCTAACCAATTCGCATGGAAACGCAGCGAAAATGTGGCGGAATGAGAGGTGTATTTGCACTTAGACGGTATACGGTAGGTGGCAGCCTGGAGTACATATCTCCGGAGCCATTATCTTCAAAGACTTTTAAAGAGCCGCCACAAAGTGGAATCGGAGTGCGATCTCTGGGAAATTCCAACTATTTTCATCGCCCTGTTCGGTTGTGTTAACAAATTTATTTGCACAACATTTTCATGGTTTCATTTGGCATTTTCCAGGGCTCTCCTATTCCTATTCCCATTCCTGTTCCTTTGGAGCCTTTCGATTAACCAGAAAAGTGCTTCGAATGTTTTGTTCAGCTTTCGAACACAAAAGAAATCAAAGCATTCTCTAAAATGTTGCCATTCCCATCCCTCCCTCAATCCCTCCCTCCCCCCCGCCTCCTGTCAAAACCCATTTCAAGTGGGCGCCAAAGTGTAGTGTCGTCCCTACTGGCAGCAAACCGCAGGATAAACATTCCCTGCACCTAACCTATGGATAAACCTCCCCGCATTCCCCACATTACAATAGTCCCTCCTGAGGGGGAGTCCTGAGGCTGACAGCCTACGTTTTTTGACAGTCCCAAGTCGCAGTCACTTTCTGCTGTGAGATTGGAAAAGAATGTGTGGCCAAGAAGAGAGAGTACTCTCTTTTGCTGCTGCTGCTGTCAATCTCTCGTGCGGATTGAAGTTGATTCAGCCACAGGGATAAGGCCTTAAAAGTGTATCCAACTGTCAGATTGGGTAGCATTTGGACATCGTTCGAGTGTCGGGGGAAATGCTGCACAAGATGGGGGGAATATTTTCACTTAAATTGAGTTTTCTGTCGCTGCTTAAGATGTGTAACTTTTCATGATGTTCATGGGAATGATGCTGCAAGAGCCTTGAGCAGAGAAAGAGACGCCTTTTCTTTCTTCCTCCAAGGGGGAGGGGATTTTGGTCCCAAAATGGACTGCGCTTTGTCTTATGCTCCTCCTCAAAGTGCAGGAAAACGCCTTCTGCTCCTCCCCCTCAAAGTGCAGGAAAACGCCTTCTGCCCCTTCTCCTCAAAGTGCAGGAAAAATTAAAAATTGCACGTCTACTTCACGGCTTCTGGCCGTGGCTTTTGGCATTAATTTAATTACATCATGTGTTTTTTGGGTGGTGGTGGTGGTGGTGCCGTTGCTGCTGGAAAACCCTGTGCAGCGGAAAATCATTTGTCAGTTTTTGTCCTGTGCTGCTGCCGCTGCTGTTGCTGCTGTCATCTGCTGTCAGAGGCTCCTTTGACGTCCTTGATGCTACGTTTGCTTGCAGTTTTTACTTCTGCTTTTCCGTTTCTTAGACAGAGAGAGAGAGAGAGAGACAGTCTGTCGTGTCTGCGGTTTTCGCAAACGAAAACAAATTTATTTGTAATTTTATTTTATTTATCCGCTTTTGTCACATCAAAGGGCAGCCAGCCAGCCTTTGGGGAAAACACTTTCCTTTACGAGCATTTGCTTGGAAAAGTTTTTCTTTTCTTTTCTGTTCGGTTCAGTTTTGTTCGCTTTTCGTGATCATTGAACTCTGGGGAAAAGGTATTTAAAGGTGATTTCATTCGAAATCATTTGACAAATTAAGTGAACTCTCAGCAAAAACAAAGCAAAGCAACACCAAACAGTATTTACAACAAAGTGAAAGTTACTTTCACAACTATGGGTATTGCGTTTTCTGCTTGTATTTTCATATTTTATTTACTTTTTAATTATTTCGTATATGAACAGTCTCCAAATGTAATTACGGGCATTTTCTTTGTATATATTTAGCTAGCTCGCATTTCATGTTTATTGAACTCTGAAGACATAAAAAAAAGAGTGTCGCGTCTTCATTTATTTCGCATTTTAATTCAATCAAAAAGTTATAAAGCTCTCCCCGAAACACCCCCTCCCCTCCAGAGGAGAACCTAATTAAGCAAAATATTTTTATATTCTTTTTTTCCCCCTTTTTCTGTACTTTTTTGCAGCTGCACTCGAAATATAATTCTTTTTTTTTTCTTCTTTTTTTGCTGTTTTGACCGGACACTTGTTTTCTCTTTTTTGGATGGAAACTTTTTTGGGTGCCACGCCCACGCAGTTCTGCGTTTGTAAATCAAGCGAGAGACAAGTTTATCGTCGCTTTTGTTGCGGCCAACAGCTGCTTCCAGTCCCAGAGAGACAGACAGACAGAGAGAGAGAGAGGGAGAGAGAGGGAGAGACAGTCCACAATTTGGGGGATCGGTTGGGGTTCTATCTATCTATCTATCTGTCTATCTGTCTATCTGTCTACATATCTTCCCTGGCAGTATCGGGGACTAAAGGGTGCATTGTATTTGTGGAATGCATGGAACATTCGAAAAGATAATCTGTCGCTGAGAAGAGTACGAAAATAGACACGGGATTCTCCAAAAACAATACCTTTTGAAACAACCACTATAATGGTTATGGCGGGTATCCTATAGTCGATAAGTGGGTATTTATAATAATTTAATAATTCCAGTATGTGATATGTATTCTTGGAGCAGGAAGTCTAGTGTGTGGGCAGATTGCCCAGCAGGGAGACCTTTGGACCCCACCCACTCCCACTCCAACTCCCTCCCCCAAGCCTCTTCTCTTCCGAGTGTGAAAAATGCGTTGCAACACTGCGGCCCGCCCGGTGGCGAGATCGGGCGTAATTAACACGCCACGAGGCCATAACGAAAATCCAAAGGACAAAGGTCGCAGAAAGAGGGCAACAGAGAGAGAGAGAGAGAGAGAGAGGGGAAAACAAGAGCTGCTGATTAATTGATTTTTTATTGAGGAAACAACTCTTTCGACGCCTTTCGGATGTTTCTCCAAAACTGAATCGGAAGCCACTGCAACGCTGGGAAGCGGAGAAGCTCCCTCCCTCCGGATAGACGCCGTTCCAGTGTCTGTGTCTGTGTCTGTGTCTGTGTCCGTGTCCGTGTCCCGGTTCCGTGTCGGTGTCGTGCAATTTATCAGCCAACTTCCCAATTAGTGGAAGCGCTAAAGATGAACATGGTCGACAGAGGAGTCGAGGCGTCTCCGGGGCAATTACGTTGCCAACTTCATTGCGGAATTACCAACAGGAACGAATGGTTGAAGTAAGTGGCAGAGGAGTAAGTTTCCAGTGCGAGAAAAACAATATGGAAATGGAGCAATGCAATCAGGGAATCCCATCCTCCCCCTCCTGTGAGGGAGGAGTTCGCTCAGGCCTTTGGCAATTTGCTTGGCATTGTACCTCTGATGACAGATCCGACAGGTCCACTGATAGGGCATCCAATTTGCTTTATTAATTTCAGGGTTTCTTCCTTCTCTTCTCCTGCGCTGCAAAGTTGGGGAAATCAAGGCAATATAGGAGATTTTTTAAGGTAGATACACATAGAAAATGGTTCTGAATATAAGGGAGAGAAAGGTTGAGATTCGTTTGATATATTTAAAGAAAATAATTTTGTATTATACGATAGGTTTAGATATATTCAGGCATGGGCAGACGTACTATATGCTTTCATATGAAATCTTTTATAGCTTATTTCTTTCTATCGAATTTCTCTTATATTTGGTTAGTCAGCTTTAAGCATTTAAAGGCCTTTGTCTTTAGGCCTGCCCTAAAGCTAATTATATTTGCACGAGTATTGACCTCCACGAATGCGAGTATCGTTTTCCATGGTCAATCGAATCGAATAGAAACAAATCGAAGCTTAAGCTTAATCCAAACTGTAACTGTAAGTGTAACTGTAATTGAAACTGTAATTGAAACTGGAGCTAATGGTCGCGTCGCACAGAAGTTGAATGAACTGCAGCCCCGAAAAAAGAAAACAACAACCCACTGAAAAGCCAAATACAAATTCGAGTATTCCTTGGATATTTATTTACTCAGCTTCACTCTCTCTTTCTCTCTTTCTCTTTGTCTGTCTGTGTGTGTGTGTGTGTGTGTGTGTGTTTGAAGAGCCATCAAATGTTTATTTGCTTAACTTAGATAACAACAACGAAAAACAGTGACCAAAAGTCGTTTAGTTTATTTACAAAAAAAAAACAAAAAACAGAAAACTGCGTTCAAGAGTGCCCGACAAAAAGGAATCCGATTCTCATTTTCCGGCGCATTTCAAACTGCATTTTCCAGTGGCTTTCTATTTGCTGCAAAGCCAGGGGGGCGGGAGATGTTTTCCTGTGTGGTGGTGGTGGTGGTGGTGTGTGTGTGTGTGTGTACTGGTATGTCTGTGTCGGTGTATCCATGTGTGCAAATATGATTTCTATCTATAGTTGCTCTACCAACATCCCTGCATGAGACCCAATTGCTGTATGGCACCGCAGCCCACACGATTCTGCATGTAGTCCGGAAAATTGCTCTGGAGCACACGCATCGTATTCCGCTTATAATCGGGCACCGCATGTGTCACCAACTGACACGTCTGGCTCCTGTACACAGGCTTAAAGTTCGCCTCCGCAAAGGAGGAATTTGTGTCCCAGCGATAGACCTCGGCATCGCCTTCATTGCGGAAGAATATCGCCGAGCCATTGTCGGTGCCGATGATGACCATGCGAGTGGGTTTCTTGCCAAGATCTAACGGATACAGAGATTATTAGAGAATTGTAACAGCGAGAGAGAGAGAGGACTCACCCAAGATACGGCCATCGGCAACGCCACTGCGCAGATACTCGGACTTCAAGGAGAAGAGCTTGCTGGTGCTCAAGTAGGTGAAGTAGAGCTCTGTGGTGCCACAATCCCTGCGGATGAGGGCAATATACAGGACATCCCGCGAACGGCAGCCGGCAGAGACAGCCTTTGGGAGCACCACCCGGAAGCCGCGATCCGCTTGCAGATTATACACGATAATGGCACGATTGGCGGCATCGCTGACGTACACAAAGCAGCCCCCGTCGGGGGCATAGTCCACCACCAGATACTGCAATCGGGAACTGCTCGACGTGAGGCCCTCCAGCGACACTGTCTTGAGGACCTTGCCCGTCTTCACGGACATGGCCACCACCTTGGGAGCACACTTCCGCACGGGGGTTTCGAGGGTGTTGACAATGCCCGTGTCCAGGACCCACAGCACCTCGTTCTGATCCACCACTAGATCCACAACGGACTGTAGAGCCTTGCAGTTGCCCTCCTCCTGGAGATCCCAGCAGGGATACGGCTTAAAGGTCGTGGAGCAGGTGCCAGGCTTCACGCTCGTCTTGACCAGCGTGGCGGGCACACCCTTCCTGTAGCGTGGCAGCGCCAAATAGATGGTGTCTCCAATGAGCTGTGCCCGTGTGGCAATCACATTCTTGGAGATGAACTTCCCCGAGCTCTTGAACAGCGACTTGGTGCTGGCGCAGGGGAACTCAAACTGTCCGCCCGTCCACTGGATGGGCTGGGCATCGGAATGGGCACGATCCGGTGTCCACAGGCCATACTTTGTCCCCTGCGAGTGGCACAGACCTGCCGCCCAAAGGACGAGCGCTGCGCACAGCCAAGGGAGCCTCATCTGGAATGCCATTTTCTGATGTGATGTGATGCTGGGCGCTGGGGGCTGGGGGCTGGAGGCCGGGGCTATTGGTGCTGACTGCAGACGACGTGCACGACTATGCTCTCAGACTCCATTAAGTGTCGTGCTTTTATAACCATAGTCCAACTACCAGAAACGGGGCAAGGCATCATGCAACGTGCTTTGCCGCCGATTCTCAATTTCAAAACTGGCAACAGAAAAAACAACAAAAAACCGTAGAGCACCAGAACCTTGGCCGAAAGTTTACTCAACGCAAAGTGGAAAGAAATCAGTTGGAAAATGATTGCTGGCTTCTGTGGATAGTCATGGAAATAATTGAAATAGTTTACGCGCAGAGACTGCAGACATTTGCCCCCTCCCCCATTCGAGCGGCAGTGGCATTAGTGGGCGAGTGTCCTTCAAGGAGGATGTCCTCCAGCTGCGATGGGCAGCCAATGAAGTGATTGCAATTACTGTTTGATGGCTCTCCCACAAAGCCCCACAAGTGTCGCCGTCGGTCGCAGGTCGGTGGTCGCCGGTCGTCTGTCTCCTGATTGCCGGCAGTATTTTTAGCTAATTGATTATGTGCACATGCACAATCTTTGGGAAATTGACCCTCTCGCACTCTGAGATTTAACGAGCTGTAATTTTCCAAGCCGCAGGATGACTGCAGGCTTCGATTGTCGAGTCGAGTCGAGTCGAGTGTGGAGTGGAGTGGAGTCTGGTCTCCTTGCCTCAACACAGCCGTACACGTAATTACCCTCTGAATGGGGTTTAAGCTCTCTCTCTCTCCCTCTCTCTCTTTCACTCCCATTCAACCATTCAACCCGGAATCATGACATGCCACACAGACATGGCCCATGGCTTCAACGTGTTTGGCATGTCAAATTGTCAGCCAAAGACCCGCATTCCCCCTCAATAGCTCAATGATTTATATGCCACCAGCAGCAGTAAGCAGCAAGCAGCAAGCAGTCAGCTACCCCACATGGCTCCACAAATATACCCGCAAGAAAAGCAGAAAAAAAAAACAGAAAAAGAATTGATGACAAGCATTTCCGGGATAGCCGCTCATCTGACACATAATTTATGTAAGGCCCCCACCCGATGGGGGGTTTCTGGGGCGATAAGAGATAGCCTCTACCACTGACCCCCACTAGCTCCCACTCACCACCCTACCACCCTACCAGTTGCCACCTTTAGGCCACACACACACATTAGTTGACAGGTCTTTTTATTGCCGGCTCAACGAGGCGTATACGTCATGAGAGCGGGAGAACAAGGGAGCAACCTGAGAGCCAGATTTATGCAAACGCCAACAAAATGCTTCTTTAAAACTCTCTTTCTCTTTCTCTCACTCTCACACTCACTCTTCTCCCCTCCCAGTCGATGGATGAACCATGGATATATGCCAATGCTCGTAAAATTCCAATTGAAAACGCAAATAAGCCAATAATTTGTCCGGCCCCTGTTTTACTGCCTCTGGCGGTGGCAAAAAAAAAATATATCAAAAAGAATTCTATACAGACTTTGGAATACCTCCGCTTTTGGATAAGTATGGACAGAATCCTCTTACACGGAGAATAAAAGAAGGGAACAAGTCAAGAAAAATAAAAAGAAAAACCATTTACTGGGAACTTGTAATAGATTAGATATGGTCAATTCCTAAAGCGACTAATTCTTACATCTTACCATACCTTTCTAAAAGTATCTGCATTGGGTATTACAAAAAAAAAGAAAACAATTCAAGTAAGGTTTTCCTATACCTTAAAGAGTCTCCGGAAAACAAGCCACTGACTGCCTTCTACTGCCTGTCACATGCCTACCCACAGATACAATATACCCTTCCAGAGTACTGCCAGAGTCCCAACTGCAAAGAGAACAATAAATATTGTCTGTGGTCACGTTTGAATTTCTTTGGTAAATGGGCCGCGACTTTTATTTAATTTTACGAGTATTTATGCAAAGTCAAGCGATTTAAGCGACAAAAATCGCATAAATTACGACCATACGAAAGTTTATGCGACATTTTGTGGGGGGTGTGGGGGTGTACAAGAATTAGTGCAAGAACTTAAGTAAACTTTCCAAGAAAATCGTTCAGCTTTTCAGAGATTGACCCCCACTAATCACAGAATATTCAAATGTAAATGATGGAGCGGACCTAAAGTTTAAGCATACAGGGTATTAAAAGAGCATCAGATTGGGAAGGGCTGAGAAGCCAGTTGAATGCTTCTCAGAATTTCTTTGGATTTTGGCCGATTTCAGCTTAAAGTGTGTATCTCTTGTTCGTCACTCAATTTCTGCCATAAATTGCAATAAATTCTGCTTTTATTCACTGACACATCTTTGGTTAATTGAAATTCGGTTTTCTCTGCCTTATTTTTCCGACTTTCTGGCGGGAGTGCATTTGTGAATGCTTATCCATTCATATTGAATGCTTATTCATTTTGTTTGTGTTTTCGTATTTATGAGCTCAGCAAATGCTCTCTCCCTCTCTCTCTCTCTCTCTCTCGAATGACAACATTTTAAACAATCTTTTATTTATATTTACGCATCTGTAAAATACAACAAGTAGAATAGCATTTTTTCGAGTAAATGCCCTGCATTTTGGCTGTCGATTTGGGGGGCATTTCGGATGCGGGAATACACTTCACTCGAGGGAGGAATGATTTGTTAATAGTTCATTGATATAAACATAAGATGATTCTTTCTAATCTAATCATTCGAATAATATTCTCTTCATTTTCCAATTCCTTTATTTTCTATTTTCTATAGAGTATTTATCGCTTTGCCTTGCCTTTCGTTTAAGTTTAAATTTGTTTGATATTTTTGCTGTTATTATTTATATTAAAACGCATAAATATTTATCTACAGCCCAGGCTTCAGCTTTAGCTTCAGCATTTGGCTGATGGCATCGTTAGACAGAGAGAAAGCGTGAAAGCATCAGAAAGAGTGAGACAGAGTATGTCCGACAGATTGGCAGACCATCCGCCCACATAGCCACACACCCACACCGAAACACACAACCAAATAACCCACCCACACACACACTTGTGTGGCAGAAGGAGTGTGCGTCTGTGCCACAAATTTGGAAATGACCATTTAAGGAAACAGAGAAGAGCAGAGGCAGTGGCAGTGGCAGAGGCAGCGGCAGTGGCAGTGGCAGCGGCAGAGGCAACTTATGGCAGTTTATTAAAACGAATTTCACACAAATTCAATCTGCATGTAATTTGGAATTATGGACAGAGCATCCGAGACAGCTCTCCCTCTCTCTTTCTGTCTGTCTATCGCTATCTCCATCTCTCTCTTTACCATATCCATCGATACGGAAGCCCAATCTTTGACCCCGTCCGAAAAAGGGTTCAGCATTTCTGTTATTCTTTCGTTTATGAAAATATTGACCAGCCGGCGGACGACGCTCTGGTTTTTTGTCGAAGATTAAATTTTTGTGTGCCAAATTTAATGGAGGGGCAGGTCATAATTCAATGCACGTGCTGGCGGCGGCGGCGGCGGACACTGCCACTCCATGGGGCACAGACAAAGGCGAAGGATGAACAATGGGTGGCCCCTCCCCCCGCATATGTCAACGCGTTTTATTTGCTATTATTTGATGCGTGGGCGTGGGGGGGCTGTGCCATGAATGGCCCCACCACGTACATATACGTACATATTCCTCTTTGGGAGAGGGCAGGTCATTGTCCCAGGAGGAATGGACACCTTTAATGGGTGCCATAATCCCAGGGTAGCAAGCCAAAAACAAACAAAAAAATACAGCAAAAAAGCTGTGTGCCAGGGGGCACCCGGATTTGAACCGGGGACCTCTCGATCTGCAGTCGAATGCTCTACCCCTGAGCTATACCCCCAACTTGAAATCAGGCGGCACAGAGATCTATTTCAAAACTGAGTTCCAGATAAAAAGTATCTTCAAATGTGTGGCTGCAGAATGCCATCAATATCTGGCCGATTGTTTATCAAGTCGGAAAGGTTCGACTAGTGTTTCCATTTCATTCCACAGTCCACAGTCCACAGTCCAAAGTCCACATTCGACGGCGGGCAAAGGAGTGCCGAAGGATCTGATGTGTGGGAGAAATTATTTTTGTATCTTTGCTACGTGCCCCAACGGCAATGTCAATCATTTGCGGCATCGTTCTCTATGTATTCGAGTGTTTGAGTATGTGTGCGTGTGCGTGTGCCTGTGCCTGTGCCTGTGTGATTCATACATTTCCATTGAGTCTTTTGGCTCTCCATTGATTCTTTTGCCTTCTTTGATTCCGATTCTGGGGAAACCTTATCACAGAACAAGTCTCAACTGTCGCTGTCTTTCTTTTTGTCTGTGGGGGGGTGGCTGGTGGCTATCTCTTGCTCAACTGATAGCTGCAGAGCCCCGAACAGATGTTTCTTGTCTGAAATCGAAACTTTCCCGTTCCAAAGATGCAGGTCAAACAGTCAGCATTTTTGGTATTGAACTTTTTTGGGGCAACACTTTGGCAATAGTTTCGACTGGGGCCCTGAACTTTCAATAGAGAGGGAGAGTGCGCAAATCGATCGATCGATGGCCAGACAAAAGGCCAGCCACAACCACATTCACACTCACACTCACACAGTTTCAGCCATTTTAAATTTGAAACCGCCGCCAGCTTCCGCATTGCATAGAAACAGAGCCAACGGAGAGATAGAGAGAGCAGAGTGGGGAGAGTGGGGAGAGGGTGCTGGACGCTAGATGCATGTGTGGTCTGTTCAATTTCCGGGCGTATGATGCGGCCAGACGTGCAGACACATGTTTCCCCCCATGTTTACCAAGCAGCCAGCGGCCTTGCCACAGAACACGAACGCCCCAACACGCCCGATGCATGCAAATCTGCAGCATTTATATTTAAAAGCAGAACGCAGAAGCCCCTCTTCAGACAGTGCAGACGGTTTTCATCTTCATTGTGGCTCGGCGCTCGAACTTGGCCAAAAAGCGGCTCGACGTGTTAAGCGATACAGAAATATGGCCTCCCAGCTGCTGCACCTTCTGCTGCTGGCGATCCCCACCATCCTCCTGCTCCAGTGCTCGGCGGCGAATGCCGGCTACAGTTCCACTGGGGGCGATGAGTCCTCCGGCAGCAGTGGCTCCAACGCGATTGGGACCAGCAAGTGCGACAAGAATCCGCTGGCGGAGCTCACCTTTCAGCTGAGCGGCAGCAACCTCCACTGGCCCTGCGACTCCACCAAGAACATCTACGTGCAGTCCGGTCGCTATGTGCCCCGCAATGTGATCGTGACGCGGGCCCAGCTGCAAAGAGACTCGGCGTTTGTGGCCCTGCCGCGGTACAAGCAGGGCGTACCCTTCACCCTGGGCAAGGTGAACCTGAAGAAGGGCGAGTGCCTCACCAAAATCGCACCGTATCCGTGCTGGGCCATACAGGAGGAGGGCAACTGCCAGGCGCTCCAGTCCGTCGTGGATGTGGCTGTCGATCAGAATGTGAGTGCAATTTACATTCCTCCAGTGGAGAAAGCGGAGCAGAGGTGACGCTGAAGAGCGTCTCCCATCCCATCTCATCTCATCACATCACATCGAAAACTGCAATTTGTTTCATTAATTCAGCATTGCCACGTTGACACTTTGTGCGCGCCTCTTTGATGGCTTTAAAAATGCGTTTTCTCATGCATTTTTTGTGGGCTAAAGCAAAGGGTAACAAAGGGTATATAGGCTTGCACAGGAAGTTGTTACATTGGCAAGGAACTTTCTCCCTTCGAAACCTCCTGCTCCTACTCGTTGCTCAGCTTCTCATTCTGTCTGTCAGATACGAGTACAGGGTACCTTTTGAGTCTCGGACTCCCCCTTATATCCCTTTTTTTATCGTTTCTCTTCAACGAAAATTGCTTTTTTAATCAAATAAACGGGTCGACAACACGAAAAGCTTCGAATAAAATTCATGTCGGGCAATCGGTGCCGAAAAGTCAACGAAAAGAAATAAACGCAAGGAATGACAAAAACCAGAACCTCCCCCCCCCCAACCACGCGATAAAAAATGGAACTGCAGTGTAAATGGAATATTATAAAAGGGCAAAGGGTCGTCCCCACCGCCCCTATCCACCCTGTCCTTAAAACTACAAACTGCCAACTGCGAACTGCGAACTGCAGCTGAAGCACCATGTAAATGCGATGCAAAAAAGTTCTGCGAATTAATTTTTGAAGTATTATGCCAGTGCCAGCGCCAGGGCCAGGGCCAAGCGCCTGGCCATGCCGCCTGCCATTTTGATGAGCCATTGGCCAAAGCTCTTTTTGCGATTTCAATTAACAATCTGCTATTGCTGCTGCTGCTGCTGCTGCTGCTGCTGCTGCTGAAATTGTTGACAGCTTTAAATGTGTAGTTTTTTGTTGAAATGTTTAAATTATGGAAAGAGATATGATCGATTAATGTGTACCCTGTTGCATGCCCAGGCTTCAAGTTCTATAATCCTCTACACTGCCTCGTCTCCGTAAAACGGAATGTCCTGTGGCTGCCATGGCATCGAATGTTTTCTAATGCCCTCATCCAGGGTATTCGCTCAGTTGATTTCCGTTGTTCCCCATGTAAGCCCTCTTCTCGTCGCCACCATTCAATTGCCATCTCATTTAAATGCCATCCACAGAATTGCAATTGCCTTTCTCGCTTTAGCTTTTCGTTTATGCAAAAACATTTCATTATTTTATTTACACAAAAGTCACAAAAACAAAAACAGCAATCAACAATGAGAATAATAACAACAATTGAAATGTGAGCGGCGCTGTAAAACTACAATATGAATAGCAATGGCAATAGCAATAGCAATGGCTGGCAAACAATGGCAACAATTGGAGGGCATGGCATGCGAATTTATCTATTTACATATTTATTTATTTGTGCACACAATTTTCCAATGCAAAATACACCAGAAATTTAATTAATTTGATTGTCATTCAGCGGACGATGAATGCACTGCGATGCGATGCCATTTCAATGATGAAAATGCAAACATAATTTAGGGAGACATTTTTGGTGGCTTTTTCTAGATGATTGATTGATGGATTATTGATTATTTGCAGGGTCTGCTCTGGGCACTGGATGTGGGCATTGTCAATACGCTGGAGCAGCCGATCCGTCGCTGTGCCCCCAAAATAGTGGCCATCAATACGGCCAACCACAAGGTGGTGAAGAGCATCGATCTGAGCGATCTGGTGACCTCCGAGAGTCGACTGCAGTTCATAGTCGTGGATTATTCAAAGGATAACAAGCCGTTTGTGTGAGTCTGAATACTTTGGCCATACCTTGAGAATATACCCTGTAATCTGAAAATGAATCCCTGTAATCCCAACAGCTATGTGGCCGATGCTGGGGCTCGCAGCATTCTCGTCTATGACATCACTGGGAACAAGTCGTATCGCATTGTCCTGCCAAAGGCCACGGCCCCCACCAGCGATGTGTTGTACGTTGCACTCACCTCCAAGGCGGACGGCACCTCCACGCTCTTCTTCAGCTACCTGAGCTCCTCGCGACTGTACTCGATCAAGGGCGAGTACTTGCGTGTGGGCCAGGGAGCGGGCTCCATCATCGATGTGGGACCCAAGCCGTACGGCAAGCAGGCAGTGCTCCTGGGAGCCGATGGCGGCACATCGCTCTTCTTCCGCTACAAGGGGGAGAACGACATTTATCTGTGGGACTCGGAGACGTGCTTCAAGGCCTCCAATCTGCAGGAGGTGCAGCGCGGCGGCGACTGTCGCCTGTCCACCCAAGTGCTGCCCGGACACAAGCGCTTCATGTGGGCGCTGGAAAGCAATTTCCATGACTTTATCTCCGATCGGACCGGATGCAATGGCGCCTCCATTGTCCTGCATCCAGTGGTGAAGGAATGTGATGATTGATCATCGGAAATGATTGCATGATGGCTGCTTCAGACTGCAGACTGCAGACTCCAGACTGCTCTTTATTTATGATTAAGAATCTGCTCGTACTGTTTTTTGTTATTTGGGAGAGTAAATCTTTTTTTGTTCAACAAGTTCCTGCCTCGCAAACAAATTTCGTGAGACTGAAAATCATTCCGGTGGGGCACTGGGAGCGCTTCATCACTGCCCCAGCGGCATCGCAATGATAGAATGCCGAGCAGTCGGCCAAATCGGCAACCATTCCCGCGCGCTGACAGATGTCGGATCCAGTGGTGGCCCCCGGTTCAGAGGGTACGTCTGCCTCCTCATTTATGGCTCCTGCGCGGCACACCAATGTCTGGGCATCAAAGTACGAGCCATCGGGGCACTGCTTCGTCTCCAGTGCTCCATTGATGCACAGGCAGTACTCGTTGCTGGCCGCGGAATCGGGGCACTTGGAGATGGCGTAGTCCGAGCAGGTTCTGGCCATCCTTGTGGACATCGAACTCCTGGCGGGCGTCACACAGCTGTAGCCATTGAAGACATATCCCTCGGAGCAGCGCATCAATAGGGGGAAGAAGGTGCCATCCGTTTCGGTATCCTTTTGGCAGATATAATAGAATCGACTGTCCGCCGGCCAGGCGCCGGTCTCTCCTGCACGACTGCAGCTGTACTGGACGTCCAGGCACTGGTCGCTGTCCTTCGGCAGGGTGCAGCTGTCGGTGAGGGTGGAGTAGGCGACTCCGTTCGTACACTGGCGCGGGGTGTCCTCGTTCTGGGAGCTGCACTCGTGGTAGTTGCGGCAGTCGTACGGATCTGGGAACCTTCCCGGCTGCTGGCAGTAGAACTTTCCGCGCTTTGGGACGTGGCACTTGGACTGCCACGTGCAGCCAAAGGTGCCCTCGTCCGTGCAGTAGAAACTGTGCTCCGACTGGCACGTCATCAGCGTTTGCGTCTGCCACTGGCCGTTGCCATCGTGCAGGCAGTAGCCCAGTGTGGAGCAATCCACGCAAATGAAGCCGGCCACTCGCACATCCTGACAGGGATTGCTCGCTGCTCTAGCTCCCACATCGAACGGATGCACTGCCAATGTGCTGCCAATGAGCCCCATGAGCAGAAATAGTAATTGAAAGGATGGCCTCATCTTGAAGACTGTGATGCGGGACTCGTTTGGCACGGTCTTATATAGCGCCTGATAATCGCCGGATAGTATGTTGTACTATTAATTGAAAATTGATAAGCCTGCAGAATTTCGGGAGAATAATGATTAGCTTCTTCAGTTCAAGAGACTTGCGGCCTTGGCTTCTTCTACATTCAAAATTTGATCTGGATGGAGGTGAGACAGTGAGACATACTCGTATCTGAGGTTCGATACACTTGGATTCTTTCTTTATTGCTTCTTGATAATTACAACCGTCTCAAGCAAATTCAAAACAAAAGCACCCAACCACCTTCAGGGCTCAGCATGTGCCCAAGACACAGGACGATTGCTCGGGTCGGTAGTAGGTGCCGTCGGG
Source organism: Drosophila helvetica (assembly GCA_963969585.1). Lineage (NCBI taxonomy): Eukaryota > Metazoa > Arthropoda > Insecta > Diptera > Drosophilidae > Drosophila > Drosophila helvetica. The sequence continues at coordinate 70,511,982 of OZ018401.1, read as the reverse complement.
ACACTGCATGTGCCGGAGGCTGCCATTCAAGGCCGAGCAGTAATAGTACTTCCTGCAGTCGTCCATGTCCGCCATGAGACCCACATGCTGGCAGCTGACGGGCATCACCGAGAAGTCGCTGTCATTGGGATCGACGGTCTCATCTGGCTGCGATGGAATTTGGGGCAACGTATTGGTGGTCGAGCGGCAGACAAAGTCCACAAAGGTCTCGCCATCGTTGCAGCGATGGAGCGAGGGATAGATGACGATCGAGTCGTTCAGATTCTGATTCACCGTCGACTTGCAAACGTAGAAGATGTTGGAATTGGTGGGCCATGGAGCCACGTAACCGGCATGCGGACAGTGGTACTGGCTCTGCAGACAGACGGGATCCTGGAGCGTGAGAGTGCACTGTCCGGTGCTGGCATCGAAGGCCTTGTCGTTGCCACAGTCGACGGCAGCGGCCACCAGGGTGGCGCCCACAAAGTAGCACATGTGATACTTCTGGCAGTCGTACGGATCCGGGAAGATACCCTGCGAGGTGCATTGGAAGTTCCCCTCGATGCCAAACGGATGGCAGGGTCCCGTGTCGTTGGTGCAGCTCCCCTGTCGGGCATTGCAGTAGTAGCCATTGGCCACATCACACGATTCCACGGGAATGTTCACCCAACCATTCGAATGGCGGACGCAGGTGGCCAGCAGCTCGCAGGACTCGCAGATGGGTCCAGGCGTCTGACGGCCCTCGCAGGAATTCGCCTCCCGGGGCTGAATGCGTCGTGTGGTCACCACTGTGGCAGCCATCATCAGAGCCAGGAAATTGAGCAGGAGCTGAAGTATAAAGTAGGATGGATTAGGAAAGATCTTAAGGTTAAGGTTTGAAGTAGTTTTACCAGGCTCAAAATTAATTTTCTGTGGAACATGATGACGTTTTCTCTTGGCTCTTTCACGTGTGTGCGTCTAGCTTCAATGAGTCTCTCGGGCAGTCTGTGCAGATAGGGCCCAAAGTGGCAGCAATAAAAGAGGAACACAGAAATATCAGGTCTTAAGATAGCAAGCAGAGAGACTTCTTTATATCTGCGATTCGATGTGTGTTTTTGTTTGCCTATCAACTTTCGAAAGTTAATAGAAGTTGGGCAAAGTACCGACCCAATCACAGCAGCAACAACTACCGAAAACTGGAACTGGAATGCCGCAATGATGAGTAAATTATCCATATTTACCTCCAAAAAACAAATGTGACAACTTTTGAACCCCATCTTCCATCTTCGTTCGCGAGAAGTGTTTGTTTAATGGGTAAATAATACTATAATTGGTTTAGAAAGAGTGAAAGGCAGAGATACCCCATGTAGGGCACTTAGAAAATGTTAGCCTGCTAATATTTGCTTTAATTTCTACGAAAACACATTCTCTAGAAAAAAAAAAACCAATTTCAAATTCAAATATTACCGCCAAACGATCGATAAAACGTAGAAAGTTATCGAACTATTGCAATTTTTTAAGTCCCGATATATTGGATACCAATCGCAAACACCGATGTTTTTTGCATTTTATCGTTTTTTCAACCAAAACGTTTCGTTGTCATTTGGAGGTGCTTCCGTTTACACAAATTCTACTTATCGGTATGCCTAACAAACTTTCTGACAAACAAAAACAACTCACTTGGTTGCTTCGCAAAAATACAGAGTGATTTAAGAAGATAAAGACATCTTAGATGCAACACCTGTGTATTTAACATGTCTGACGAACTGGGAGAAACAGCATGCAAATTGCTAATGGTCAACAAAATGTATTTGTTGCACTTATATTTTGAATAAAAGGCGGCGGGAAATATCAGTCTCTACCCAGCTATTCTGTTGCGCGCATGTGGCGAGCACCGTCCGAGCTGTTATTTAGTGCAAAATGCGCAAAAATGAATTTTTTTCCAACGTTCCGATAACCGAATAGAGCTGCGAGTACGAAAATTGCATTTGTCCTGACCAATATTTTCCGAATAAAATTTGAGGTTAGGTTATAAAAATATATTTATAAAGAGGGCACAAGCTTAATTGCTCTGGTAATGGTGTCAAATGTATCTTAATGTATCAATAAGTCATATATGCAAAACATTGTTTAGGATAATATTACTTCTTTCTGCTGCTCTTCTTCTCTGCTGTTTATCTGCTGCTCATCTCGTTCTGCTGTTGCTCTGCTGCTTCTGCTGTTACTGTTGTTCCCCGTCATTAACAGTGCTTCTTCAATGGGCATGCTTGCCCACTCCATCTTACATACATATGTATATTTGTTTCCTTTTGCAATTATGATTTGTTTTGCTCTATAAAGAGCCGCTAACTTTTCATTTCGACGGGGAAAAAGTTTTCATTTGAAAAGTATAAAATCTTTCGTTTTGTGAAAACGGGAGCACCAATTTGTGTATTTTTATAAGTAAACAGAACAATTTTTTTGAAATTGAAAAAGCTTTTCTTTTTCATTTTAATGAGTTAAATCGCAGTTTGTCATTATGGTTTAACCTGAGTTCAAATATCTGGCCGATTTTTAGATTTCGAATGTGTGCGTGTGTGCACAAAAACCGTTGGGTACCGATATGTTACGGTTATGTCCCACAATACTGAAAAAATGCAAATAGGCATTTCACACGGCAAGCCCATTGGCTGGGCAACCATCGCAAGTAACCACCATTAAGTTATTTTCTAGGCCCATATCCCTAATCCATTTCAGGACAAAAACAAAAACGCAGGCTTAATTGTTAAGCCCAGTTTGGAACGCAAGATTGTCTCTCACTTCACCCTACGCGTTAAACATCAGACCTTGATGTTTTCTGCCACATTCCCGGAGGAGATCCAGCGCATGGGTGGAGAATTTCTGATCAACTACATTTTTGTCCCTATTAACGTTGTTGGTGGTGCTTGTTCCGGTTCCGATGTCAAGCAGACAATTCCCGCAGTGTCGATCAGGCAGATTGGCCTATACGCCGACGCTGTCTCCGGCGGCTTGCCTGGCTTGGGTATGAGCACCAGCCTCTGCATCTTCCACCTCTCCGGAAATACTCTTTTCCGAAGGCATTGCTTGAACCAAAGACAATATAAATAGTAAGATGCCGAACGCCCATACAATTTCAATCGTGAGCAGCGCTGATTTCTGTGAATGCTCGAGTACGCGCTGACTCGCTCGCACGAAGAAGATAAGAGAGAATGAGTTTGCATGTGTGAGTACACACAGAGCTGCAAGCATTTATGTGTGCGTATTTGTGCCGAGCTGCCGAATTTTGACGAGACGTAAACAATACAGAAATGTATTTGCTGGGAGTTGGGGTGGGGGGAAAATAATTCGTTGGACATTCGGATAATAAAATTGCATTATTCATTTAAATAGTAATAATAATATAATTCTTTAATATACAATGTAAATATATGACCCATTTTGAACATTTGATATTAGGTATACAATTATTATGGTCTTAAAATTATCCAGTAAAATATTGATATAGACAATAAAATTTTTGGTTATATCCAACCTGTTCAATGGCAAAATCAACCCCTATACCGCGATTCGCCTTTCAAGAAATTGTATCAAATTGTCTTGTCTTCTTTGCACAAGTTTATGTACAAACGCACATACATGCATGCATAAGAACTTCAAAATTCTTTGCATATTAAGTCGACCCACAAATACCCAACAGACATTTAATCGAATGTGAAGTCATTTATCACATAGATTATGTATTTTTACATAGGTACATTCCTTCATTATATTCGTGTATAGTACATTAAACAAAATTAGCATATAAGGGATATACAAAATATTACTTTTTTTGTATTATGAGCAAGCGTCTTCAAATAGTGTCATAGTCCCCAAAGAATTCTAAGGTATTGGGTATTTCGTTGAGCGCGGCGTCGTCAAAAACCAATACAAACAAGCAGACCTAACATGTGTGCACACGTACAGTTGAATCTCAGCCTCACGTATGGGAAGAGAGAGCGGTTCGCTCTCTTTCTCTCTGACTATCTGTCTCTCTCTATTTTGTGAAGTTCCACACGAAATTCCACCCAGCCAAAATGGACTCCAAAAATGTTGTCCGGGCGCAAGGAAAGGGCGAGTATGAGGGCTCTATTTGGGATGGAGTCTGGCCCAGGTGCCTCTCCCCAGTATGAGTACGGAGGTGTACCTGCAGTCTAAATACATTAAAATTTTTGTATTAATTTTTTAATAATATGTAATGTTACAAAACTTTGTAAAATCTAAATACTTCGAGCTACGAACTGCTTATACAGTTGCTCCCCAGTATGAGTGCAGAGGTGTACCTGCAGTCTTTCCTCTCGCATAAATGACTTTGCGGTCATTTACGGCTGTCGCAAGCGGTACGGTAAGGGCGTATTTCACTTATATGGGCACACTGGTGAGCGGACCTTCCAATGTTCCCACTGCTCGAAGTCTTTTAAGACTAATTCACAATTTCATGAAAACACCAGTACGCACACAGCTGATCGACCACCCTACGGAAATGCGTCGCAACATCGAACGCATGGAGAACATAATTGGAATTTTAAGGTCAGTCTCTTCGACTGACTGGTATCACTATTTGTGCTTTTATGTGCATTGTGTGAATTCTGACTTTCGATATTACGACACGTCCATCCCGTCCGGCCATCTCTAAATCGAAGACGTGAGAGCCTGTGAAAAAATGAGTTCCTCCTCTGAAGAATATGAAGAAAATAGAAATGAAAGCGTTGCTTCAGGTATTTGTATTTCTTGTATCCTATTTGAAGCAATTTGTACAGTAATGTGTCTTCCTGCCACTCGACTCGCGGAGCAGTGCGATCAAGCCACTCTTGATGCCAGACTCACCTTCAAGAGCCACACTAGAAACATCGCCGACCAAATAACCAACAAAGCCAGAAAAATGTACTGGCTACATAACCCAAGAAACAAGCTCTCCCTGAGAAACAAGGTTACAATCTACAAGGTCATCTTGGCACCCACCTGGAGGTATGGCGCCCAAATATATGGAATCGCGGCCAAGACGCATCTAAAAAAGATTCTACGCTCGCTTACCGGGGCCGAGTGGTACCTGCGTAACGCGGACATAGCCAAGGACCTGGGAGTCCCTCTCGTAGGAGACACAATTAACGGACTAGCTAAAAAACACATTGAAAAACTGGCCACTCACCCAAATGCCCTAGCAAGAAGGCTCAACTTATTAAACCACAGGAGAAGACTAAGGAGGATCCACCCAGTAGACCTCCCGAGCAGAAGGATTTAGGTGAATACGCTTAAAACTACCTCATACCAAATTTAACACGTTCATTCCCTAGAATTAAAAATTTAAATTCTCTCCAAAGTTAATACAATCCCTAACATAAAAGTAGCTCTTAAGTTATAATAAACTTCATTTTCACTTAAAAAAAAAAAAATCGCTACAATCGATAGTACAAGTGCGAGGACCGCGTTTGATTTCAATGTCAATTGTATTGTATAATAAAGGAAATAAAGCCCGAAATAGGCAATTTGCGGCAGCCTTAAATAAGCCCTCGCGTTCGGACCTATTTGGTTCTAGCAAAATTACTTTAAACTGCGCGCCGAAGCTGGACCGAGTAAGAACACACAAACTTTTATTGGCATTGGTAAGCGCGCCCAACAAATTGCGCTGCACCAAGCGAAAACTAATCAGACTACTTTCGATCCGAAATACGCAATTGGCAGCAGCCTAAAAGGCAGTAGGAATACTGCCTAATGGTCACGTTGGACATCAGGAACTGCATCCTAAGGTCGCCTTCAGCGGATGGTTCTAAGCCACTATGAGAGAAGACAGTGGCATCATGGATGAAGCACCATGAAGGGCTTGCATGGGCTAATTGCTACAATCTACATTTTAAATAAGTTGTAAATAAAAAATAAAAAAAAACGAGGGGGAACGTTATGAGCCGCGTCTGCGCCGCGGCTCTACTTTATACCCGGTACTCAGTCAGTATATATGTATGTGAGCTTGTTGTAATTTATTACATGTTCGCAAAAGGAAAAATTAAATTTTAGCCAAAAAAAAACAATTTAAGTCGAACCTTTTCGGAGATTTTGATCTATTAGATGTTTCCATATTGGTTAACATAAATTTTTTACATCTGCCATTTCTACATGTTTTTATCTACTTCCTACATATACATACACGGCTGTGTGCGAGAGAGAGAGGGAATCAGTCTGCGCTTGGAAGGCCACTGAAATTTCATTTGTTCCTTCTGACTATATTTATGATCCGATCTGATCCAAATTCAATACTCTGATAGATATAGTAATTTTCTATGATTCTGCGTTTTTGGTTTTCCCGTATCTTCAAAATTGTAGATTTTCATCTTTTGTGGGGGCGGAAGGGGGCGTGGCCAAATTTTAAAACAAACTCGTCTCGGTTTGATATCACAGGAGCTTGGATAGAAAGTTTGGTGGTTCTAGCTCTTATAGTCTCTGAGAACTAGGCGTCAAAAAATTCGATCAGGCATAGCGCCTACCCCTGTGTGTGAGAGAGAGCGAGAGGGAACGATGCATTTCGAAATTGTTTTCTTCATTGTGGCTATATTTATGAGTCGATCTGATCCAGATTCAACACTCTGATAGATATTGTCATTCTCTACGATTCTGCGTTTTTAGTTTTCTCGTATCTTTAAAATTGTGCATGCCACAGATTTTCGTCCTTGGAGTGGGCGGAAGGGGGCGGGGCGAAATTTTGAAATACACTTGTAACAGTGCGATAGGACAGGAGTCTGGATACAAAATAGTGTTCCTCTAGCTTTTATGGTCTTTGAGCTATAGGCGCTAATGAAGACGGACAGACGGACAGACGGACGGACGGACAGACGGACAGACGGACAGACGGACGGACAGACAGACATAGCTATATCGACTCGGCTATTGATGCTGATCAAGAATATATATACTTTATGGGGTCGGAAACGCTTCCTTCTGGGTGTTACACACATTAATTTTTTGCACAAATCTAATATACCCCTTTACTCTTCGAGTACCGGGTATAAAAAAGCAAAAATATCAAATACTTAAAAGCAATTACCGCAACACTGCCGATGTTGAGCAACATTTTGAAAATGTTGCTAAGCGCCACTGTGCTATGATATGTAGAAACATGCTGCTACATGGTAGCTACTACACACAGAGTGACCATACTTGACCGTTTTCACAAATTAATTTAAATTATTTGTCCATTAAATGTCCCGGGGGAAAAATCATCGTTTTCGCCAATTCAACTGTACTCTTTTCTTGTGGCAGATCTGGGCCATGACATGAATCTTTAACGTTATACATTTATATAACTTGGGTATTGCTGTTCCGATTTTGAAAATTCTGGATTCCGTTCCCCTGATCGTTGGCGACCAGGCCTACAATCCTATGGTTTACGTTCTTCGATGTAATGGGCGAGGACCTTTCAGTGTTTTTTCATTCTTTTTCTGATCAAGGACTGAACAATATGGGATTGATTTTAGTACCACTAACCAGACAGTATCTAGACGTGCCAGTTCATCATCCTATCATCCTATCTGTCAGTCCACAATCGTGCCGATAGGCGGGCCAAAAGTGTGCATTCCGCCCACACTAGTCGGTGTTCGGTTGTTCGGTTATTCGGTTATTCGGCGATTGGTAGCCCATTTTGCCTTTTAATTACCCTGCCCGGCCGCTTTGCTAGCCCGCTTTGGCTGCAGATATGCCACTACTGTTGCACCTTCACCTCTAAATGCGATTCCAAAAACGTTTGAGCCGTTCCAAATGCTCGTACGGGTCGTCTCTTGTCTCTCTTGTGGCTTTGGCTTTATCCGATGCAGGCACTGCTTAGGTTTCTGCAATAATTGGCATTCCGTTCTGGCATTCCACTCTGGTTTGGTTCTGGTTCTGGTTGTGGCCTTCTCAGCCCCTCAAATCTCCATCTGCTTTGGCTGCTGGACACTTTAATGTAAGGTTAATTCCATTTTGAACACAAAATAATATTACATATTCTTTTCAGCAGAACAGCCCATCCCAGTAATCTCCTGGAAAAATGTCAAAAGCAAAATGTCCCAATAAAGTAAGTCATTTTCGAAGTAGACCTTACCGGACACACACAAAATTCCAAATTAAAGCAAAAATTTCGAAGTAAAATTTCAAAAAAAAAAACAAAATGTCGGCATTCAAATTTGGGTTCAAAATTTTTGTAAAACAATTTGGTCGACCGACAGGGCAAAAACAAGAAAAAAGTGGTTCTACGGTAAGCCAGAAATGGGAAATGGAATGGAGCAATTATTAAAAATTTTGTTGTATCTTGCAGCCGAAACTTGCTACAGTTTTTGCTGGGGGCTATTGGGCTGGCTCTTACATAACCGAGAACTATGAGGTACAGCCGCACCGTTTACTCCAAAGGTGATTATCATACTCATCATACTCATCTTCTGTTTCTAGATAAAACGAAAGGTTCCGAGCGGTCCAATTGATGCTTCGAATGTGGGTCCACCCAAGACCTAGGACCTTGAGCCCTGTTGACATTTCCCAACACCTACTCGGCGGCGCGGCGGAAGATTGGCTCTGGCCGAATGTTTGTTTGCGCACAGGGCAAACAACCCAAGCACTTGATGGCGGCGTTGATAGGAGGAGCAACACAACAGTTCGCACGCGAATTGGCAACGATTCGCGAGCTTTCCCACGCTACTCCCAAATTAATATGTGATATCAGGCGCTGAAAGCAGAAGCGATATCATACGATACGAAACGAAACGAAACGATACCCTACCCACCAAGAAAGAGCAGAGAGGAAACGTACGATCAGCCCGGCGAGAGCAAACGCATCCGCACGGCCTTGCATCGAGAGGTAGCTGAGAGATCGAGCGGTGTGTGGGGGAGGAGGGCTATTTTCGTGGCTATTTTCGGCTCTGTCCACGAAGATCATTTCATTATTGACCGACGCTTTTTGCCTCAGAATTTGTTTGGTTATGGAATAGGCATATAATGTGCACAATCCATTTGTGGCGCCACGTCTGCTGCTACCCACTGCAGTGGTGTGGGGGGGCTTTTCCAACGAAAAACGTGATTTCCCCCACCCCAAGCCCAATTTATTCGCTTTAGTTTTGGCAACAAAATGCGGATTCCATCAACCTCTGGAGTCTAGAATATATTGATCGCAAAAATATTGATTTATTATTTGATTCGATCTTCCTCAGGGATCTAGAGACATTTGTGCATCTGCTGAAGGGCTCGCTGGGCTCGGGCATCCTGGCCATGCCCATGGCCTTCTCGCATGCGGGTCTGTGGTTCGGCTTGGTGGCCACCTTCGCGGTGGGCACCCTCTGCACCTATTGCGTGCACATCCTGGTGAAGTGCTCCCATATCCTGTGCCGGCGACGCAAGATTCCGATGATGGGCTTCGCAGACGTGGCCGAGCAGGCCTTCTTGGATGGTCCGCCGGCGCTGAACCGCTGGTCCCGCTTCATACGCTTCATGGTGAACACTTTTCTGGTGCTCGATCTGCTGGGCTGCTGCTGCATCTACCTGGTGTTCGTCGCCACCAACGTGGAGCAGGTGGTGAGCGTCTATCTGGAGACCGAGCTGAGTGTGCGCCTCTGGATTATGATTGTGACCGTGCCGCTGATCTTCATGTGCCTGGTGCGGAACCTCAAGTTCCTCACGCCCTTCTCCATGATCGCCAACATCCTGATGTTCGTGGGCATCGTCATCACCTTCATCTACATGTTCACCGACCTCCCGGCGCCCGCTGAGCGGCCCGGCCTGGTCGCCGTCTCGGAGTGGCCCCTCTTCTTCGGCACCGTCATCTTCGCCCTGGAGGGCATCGGTGTAGTGATGTCCCTGGAGAACGACATGAGGAACCCCAAGCACTTCATCGGCTGCCCCTCCGTGCTGAACTTCGGCATGGGTCTGGTCATTGCCTTGTACACCCTCGTGGGCTTCTTTGGCTTCCTCAAGTACGGTCCCGACACGCAGGCCAGCATCACGCTGAACCTGCCCCTGGAGGACAAGTGAGTTGCCCAATAATCGCCAGTTCCTTTGATCACCCACACTCATGCTGTTCTTTGCCTTGTCTGCAGATTGGCTCAGTCCGTGAAGCTGATGATTGCCATTGCCATCTTCTTCACCTTCACGCTGCAGTTCTACGTGCCCGTCTCGATCCTCTGGAAGGGGCTGGAGCACAAGATCAGGCCAGAGCGCCAGAACATCAGCGAGTACGGACTGCGTGTGGCGTTGGTGGTAAGCTACGATGCTCCGTCTGCGTTTGGGAACAGTCTGCTGACACTTTAATCTTTAATCTTGCAGGTGCTGTGCGGAGCCATTGCCGTGGCCCTGCCCAACTTGGGCCCCTTCATCTCGCTTATTGGAGCCGTGTGCCTCAGTACGCTGGGCATGATCGTGCCGGCGACAATCGAGCTGGCCGTGTACCACGAGGACCCTGGCTATGGACGCTTCAAGTGGCGATTGTGGAAGAACTCGGGCCTGATACTGTTCGGAGTGGTGGGCTTTGTGGCGGGCACGTACGTCAGCATCATCGAATTCCATGCCGAGTTCAGTGGCGGCCATTAAGCCTCCGCCTCGTGGGGCCGCGCAGCTTATTGCTAATTTAATTTAAATTAGTCTTAAATGAAACTCGTCTAAGCACAGGGATGTCTAAGTTAAGTTTTTAACTAATTTTAGGGCTAACCAAAGTTTTCTAGGACTCTAAACCTCCTGCCTCCCCATGTGGTTATCCTTCTCCCCCCCCGCCCCTTTCGTTCCACCTCTCTTTCTCTCTCCCCCTCCCCCTCCCCCACCCCCTCCGCCAACTCCCCTTAAGCCCCAGCTACAAACCGAAAGGAAACTATTACAAACAAGAAAAGTATTTCGATTTAGTCGATGCCATGTGCACCACGCGGACGTGGCATTAAGCTTACTTAGGAATTCTTCTAGAAGTGATTTTGTATCGTAGTGATTTTGAAAACAACTTAGTCGTAATTTAGTTCCTGCTCTCGTCGCTCGAACTAAGCCAAGACACACGGACGGGCGCAGCCAACGTTTGGCAATACGCTTACTGCTGCTGCTCGTCAATTTTTTTTGTTTTTTTTTTTTTCTTTTATATGCTGTACATTATATACGCCCTATTTCAATAATCATGACATATTATCCAATACACAAAGACCCGTTGCCCCTCACGGCCGCGATAAGGCGCAGGGGCAACAGAAAATCGCATTAAAAAAATAATAAAATTCTTTAAAACACTCAATGGTCAATTATTTTATCAGTAACTTCAAATCAAGCAGGTTCCCCCGATCACAGGAAGCCGAGGAAAATCAATCAAATACTGGTGCTTTCTTCTCGCTATATCTCGGCTAAAACAGCGCACTATGGGTAAAATTCCAATTTTTCGGGTATCTTGTAATTTTCTCAGAGTATTCAAATTGGTTAACATCTTAAGAAAACGTCAAACTGTAAAGTTCAATACCAAAAATGTTATATAACAGACCAATGTTAAGTCTAACAGCTGTTAAGATCAGCTGTTGCTGTCGAAGAGCACGTTCTGGAAGATCGGAATATTTTTGCAGCCTTTTTTCAAGTTGTAATTATTGGAACGCGAAACGTTTTTTTGCATGGTGCAGCGGTCGGGCGGAGTCCGAAAAGAAATCCACCCTCTCACGATTTTCGCAAAAACTCATGATGTAACCTAGGAAAATATTTAAAATACTGTTTTCTTCTTTATGCTACATATATGTATCTTGGCTGAACAGCGGTCGATCTGGGCGGGAAGGGCTTTTCGATCTGGGCTTCTCGTGACCGGGAGAGTCCTTCCAAGCGATTGGCATCAGAATAAAGGAAATCCAAGCTGTCAGGATTTCAGTCTCATTTTCGTAGTTGATATTTTGATGCCGGTCGACAGTCTGCATCCTCACGGCTCTGGGAAATTTGGTCCTTTGCCGATCTGGCCCTATTCGGTCGAGATATAGCTTTCCGAACTTTTGGCTGGGAAAACAATTAAGATGCTGGTACAAACAGACATTTAAAACGAGGGGGAACGTTATGAGCCGCGTCTGCGCCGCGGCTCTACTTTATACCCGGTACTCAGTCAGTTTGTATGTATGTGAGCTTGTTGTAATTTATTACATGTTCGCAAAAAGAAAAAATTAAATTTTAGCCAAAAAAAAACAATTTAAGTCGAACCTTTTCGGAGATTTTGATCTATTAGATGTTTCCATATTGGTTAACATAAATTTTTTACATCTGCCATTTCTACATGTTTTTATCTACTTCCTACATATACATACACGGCTGTGTGCGAGAGAGAGAGGGAATCAGTCTGCGCTTGGAAGGCCACTGAAATTTCATTTGTTCCTTCTGACTATATTTATGATCCGATCTGATCCAAATTCAATACTCTGATAGATATAGTAATTTTCTATGATTCTGCGTTTTTGGTTTTCCCGTATCTTCAAAATTGTAGATTTTCATCTTTTGTGGGGGCGGAAGGGGGCGTGGCCAAATTTTAAAACAAACTCGTCTCGGTTTGATATCACAGGAGCTTGGATAGAAAGTTTGGTGGTTCTAGCTCTTATAGTCTCTGAGAACTAGGCGTCAAAAAATTCGATCAGGCATAGCGCCTACCCCTGTGTGTGAGAGAGAGCGAGAGGGAACGATGCATTTCGAAATTGTTTTCTTCATTGTGGCTATATTTATGAGTCGATCTGATCCAGATTCAACACTCTGATAGATATTGTCATTCTCTACGATTCTGCGTTTTTAGTTTTCTCGTATCTTTAAAATTGTGCATGCCACAGATTTTCGTCCTTGGAGTGGGCGGAAGGGGGCGGGGCGAAATTTTGAAATACACTTGTAACAGTGCGATAGGACAGGAGTCTGGATACAAAATAGTGTTCCTCTAGCTTTTATGGTCTTTGAGCTATAGGCGCTAATGAAGACGGACAGACGGACAGACGGACAGACGGACGGACGGACGGACAGACAGACATAGCTATATCGACTCGGCTATTGATGCTGATCAAGAATATATATACTTTATGGGGTCGGAAACGCTTCCTTCTGGGTGTTACACACATTAATTTTTTGCACAAATCTAATATACCCCTTTACTCTTCGAGTACCGGGTATAAAAAAAAAAGTTTAGTGTACGCACTGCTCGAAGTCGTTCGTCCAATGCGGAAATTCGTGGGAAGGGCGTTAAGCATGAGCATTGCTTAATTGTCACTCTTGACATCAAGAACGCCTTTAACTCGGTTAATTGGGATGGCATCACCAGCCACCAACCACCATCACTGAGCCAGTGGGGCAACCCGCAATACCTCCAGGCGATCGTAAGCGCCTTCTTCAAGAAAAGGAAAATAAAATTCCACACGAATACTGGCCTTCAATCCCACTGCATTTCGGGTGGCGTAGGGATCGGTGATGGGCGCACTTCTGTGTATAATATGAGGGTTCAAAAAATAGTCGCAACGCTTCTAATGCGCTCGCCTTTATATAGTCATGCACAGCGTCGCCATTTTGGATTTTCGAATTCATTTTCGAAGAGTAAGAGAGAGACCAAGGTATATTAAGCAAGGTAGCATAAATTGTTCTCTCGCCCTCTTTGCTTCCTTCATAAATTTCAGTCAGCAGTTGTGAGCGACGCATCTCGACGGACGGTTTTTTCGTGTTTTTCGCTCTCTCTCTCTCTCTCTCTCTCTCTTCTGTCATTGTGACACTTAAATAACTGGTTGTGAGAGAGCAAGTGCGGCTACCTTTTTAAGTATACCTTGGAGAGACATTTTCGCTGACAGTTGTCGCTGTGTGCGTGTTGTTTCCGCATAGAAAAAATTACATCAGACGAGAGCGCAGACGCAACAGTCGACTTTGGCTATTTTCTCTCTCTTTGTCTCTCCCTTTGCTAGGTGCCAAGGGTGTGTTATGTATTATAAATTATTATATAATACATGTGTATGCATATAGTTGTGATATTATTGAAATTACAAAATTAGCAAGGCGAAGCTTCAGCCGACGGCGACTGAGGTCGCGACTGCGCTGTTGCTATTTCGCTCTTCTTCGTCGTTTCGAAAATATGTGTGTATGTATATATGAATGTTCTGGCATACACTGCAAATTTTTGGCACGACCCGTATCCCTAATCCATTTCAGGACAAAAACAAAAACGCAGGCTTAATTGTTAAGCCCAGTTTGGAACGCAAGATTGTCTCTCACTTCACCCTACGCGTTAAACATCAGACCTTGATGTTTTCTGCTACATTCCCGGAGGAGATCCAGCGCATGGGTGGAGAATTTCTGACCAACTACATTTTTGTCCCTATTAACGTTGTTGGTGGTGCTTGTTCCGGTTCCGATGTCAAGCAGACAATTTATGAAGTCACTATGTTCACCAAGCGCTAGAAGCTGAAATTTGAAAATTGAAATTTTGGAAGAAGCTGCAAATGGCACCATAGTGTTCGTTGAAACCAAACGTGGCGCCGATTTTTTGGCGGAGATAGGTAGTCCAACAGTTTTCCCGCAGTGTCGATCAGGCAGATTGGCCTATACGCCGACGCTGTCTCCGGCGGCTTGCCTGGCTTGGGTATGAGCACCAGCCTCTGCATCTTCCACCTCTCCGGAAATACTCTTTTCCGAAGGCATTGCTTGAACCAAAGACAATATAAATAGTAAGATGCCGAACGCCCATACAATTTCAATCGTGAGCAGCGCTGATTTCTGTGAATGCTCGAGTACGCGCTGACTCGCTCGCACGAAGAAGATAAGAGAGAATGAGTTTGCATGTGTGAGTACACACAGAGCTGCAAGCATTTATGTGTGCGTATTTGTGCCGAGCTGCCGAATTTTGACGAGACGTAAACAATACAGAAATGTATTTGCTGGGAGTTGGGGTGGGGGGAAAATAATTCGTTGGCGATAGACATTCGGATAATAAAATTGCATTATTCATTTAAATAGTAATAATAATATAATTCTTTAATATACAATGTAAATATATGACCCATTTTGAACATTTGATATTAGGTATACAATTATTATGGTCTTAAAATTATCCAGTAAAATATTGATATGATAATAGACAATAAAATTTTTGGTTATATCCAACCTGTTCAATGGCAAAATCAACCCCTATACCGCGATTCGCCTTTCAAGAAATTGTATCAAATTGTCTTGTCTTCTTTGCACAAGTTTATGTACAAACGCACATACATGCATGCATAAGAACTTCAAAATTCTTTGCATATTAAGTCGACCCACAAATACCCAACAGACATTTAATCGAATGTGAAGTCATTTATCACATAGATTATGTTTTTTTACATAGGTACATTCCTTCATTATATTCGTGTATAGTACATTAAACAAAATTAGCATATAAGGGATATACAAAATATTACTTTTTTTGTATTATGAGCAAGCGTCTTCAAATAGTGTCATAGTCCCCAAAGAATTCTAAGGTATTGGGTATTTCGTTGAGCGCGGCGTCGTCAAAAACCAATACAAACAAGCAGACCTAACATGTGTGCACACGTACAGTTGAATCTCAGCCTCACGTATGGGAAGAGAGAGCGGTTCGCTCTCTTTCTCTCTGACTATCTGTCTCTCTCTATTTTGTGAAGTTCCACACGAAATTCCACCCAGCCAAAATGGACTCCAAAAATGTTGTCCGGGCGCAAGGAAAGGGCGAGTATGAGGGCTCTATTTGGGATGGAGTCTGGCCCAGGTGCCTCTCCCCAGTATGAGTACGGAGGTGTACCTGCAGTCTAAATACATTAAAATTTTTGTATTAATTTTTTAATAATATGTAATGTTACAAAACTTTGTAAAATCTAAATACTTCGAGCTACGCACTGCTTATACGGTTGCTCCCCAGTATGAGTGCAGAGGTGTACCTGCAGTCTTTCCTCTCGCATAAATGACTTTGAGCAGTGAGAGCATTGATATGGCCGACGACGTCTTGGCATTTTAATATAATGTGTTCCGGGACATAAGGACATTGATAGGAATGATGCTGCCGACGATGCCAGGCAGCGCACAACCATTCCTCTGCTATCGAAGAATTATTATTTTATTAGAATTGACATTTAACGTCCACAACCAAAAATTGGGTGCTAGCCAATAATTTTGCAGCTCGTCTTTGCCACTTTCTCCTGCACATAGCTCAGGTGCTCTCTGAAACAGAGCCTGGTGTCTATCATAACGCCCAGATAGCGAATGGCTTGGCGTTTTGACGCTATTGTCTCCTCTTCTATTCGAATGTTCGCAGACTCCAGTCGCAGTCTGCCCCCAAACTTCAGAGCGATATATTTAACTGCCGAAGAGCTTTTGAGATTAAAGAGTCAAAACAACGATCTTTACAAAAGTTACACGTGCTCTCAATCAGTAAACACGTCTTACAATACCGTAGCAAACAAGTTTAGGGTTATTTTTGATATTACCAAACTGGCAAAGACTTACACGCAAACAAAAGACTTCTTTTATTGAAGGGGTTATTATAGAGATGCAAACTGAATGTACCTAACGAACAAGTTCTTGTTATGTATAATCACTAACCATACAGTACATAGATGAGACATTTCATACAAACGGCTGTCGCAAGCGGTACGGTAAGGGCGTATTTCACTTATATGGGCACACTGGTGAGCGGACCTTCCAATGTTCCCACTGCTCGAAGTCTTTTAAGACTAATTCACAATTTCATGAAAACACCAGTACGCACACAGCTGATCGACCACCCTACGGAAATGCGTCGCAACATCGAACGCATGGAGAACATAATTGGAATTTTAAGGTCAGTCTCTTCGACTGACTGGTATCACTATTTGTGCTTTTATGTGCATTGTGTGAATTCTGACTTTCGATATTACGACACGTCCATCCCGTCCGGCCATCTCTAAATCGAAGACGTGAGAGCCTGTGAAAAAATGAGTTCCTCCTCTGAAGAATATGAAGAAAATAGAAATGAAAGCGTTGCTTCAGGTATTTGTATTTCTTGTATCCTATTTGAAGCAATTTGTACAGTAATGTGTCTTCCTGCCACCCGACTCGACTCGCGGTGCAGTGCGATCAAGCCGCTCTTCGCGCAGTCGTTTGGGCAGCCGTGCCAGCGATTGCAGCGTATTTATTGATGTGCTTTTATGTGCATTGTGTGAATTCTGACTTTCGATATTACGACACGTCCATCCCGTCCGGCCATCTCTAAATCGAAGACGTGAGAACCTGTGAAAAAATGAGTTCCTCCTCTGAAGAATATGAAGAAAATAGAAATGAAAGCGTTGCTTCAGGTATTTGTATTTCTTGTATCCTATTTGAAGCAATTTGTACAGTAATGTGTCTTCCTGCCACTCGACTCGACTCGCGGTGCAGTGCGATCAAGCCGCTCTTCGCGCAGTCGTTTGGGCAGCCGTGCCAGCGATTGCAGCGTATTTATTGATGTGCTTTTATGTGCATTGTGTGAATTCTGACTTTCGATATTACGACACGTCCATCCCGTCCGGCCATCTCTAAATCGAAGACGTGAGAGCCTGTGAAAAAATGAGTTCCTCCTCTGAAGAATATGAAGAAAATAGAAATGAAAGCGTTGCTTCAGGTATTTGTATTTCTTGTATCCTATTTGAAGCAATTTGTACAGTAATGTGTCTTCCTGCCACTCGACTCGACTCGCGGTGCAGTGCGATCAAGCCGCTCTTCGCGCAGTCGTTTGGGCAGCCGTGCCAGCGATTGCAGCGTATTTATTGATGTGCTTTTATGTGCATTGTGTGAATTCTGACTTTCGATATTACGACACGTCCATCCCGTCCGGCCATCTCTAAATCGAAGACGTGAGAGCCTGTGAAAAAATGAGTTCCTCCTCTGAAGAATATGAAGAAAATAGAAATGAAAGCGTTGCTTTAGGTATTTGTATTTCTTGTATCCTATTTGAAGCAATTTGTACAGTAATGTGTCTTCCTGCCACTCGACTCGACTCGCGGTGCAGTGCGATCAAGCCGCTCTTCGCGCAGTCGTTTGGGCAGCCGTGCCAGCGATTGCAGCGTATTTATTGATGTGCTTTTATGTGCATTGTGTGAATTCTGACTTTGGATATTACGACACGTCCATCCCGTCCGGCCATCTCTAAATCGAAGACGTGAGAGCCTGTGAAAAAATGAGTTCCTCCTCTGAAGAATATGAAGAAAATAGAAATGAAAGCGTTGCTTCAGGTATTTGTATTTCTTGTATCCTATTTGAAGCAATTTGTACAGTAATGTGTCTTCCTGCCACTCGACTCGACTCGCGGTGCAGTGCGATCAAGCCGCTCTTCGCGCAGTCGTTTGGGCAGCCGTGCCAGCGATTGCAGCGTATTTATTGATGTGCTTTTATGTGCATTGTGTGAATTCTGACTTTCGATATTACGACACGTCCATCCCGTCCGGCCATCTCTAAATCGAAGACGTGAGAGCCTGTGAAAAAATGAGTTCCTCCTCTGAAGAATATGAAGAAAATAGAAATGAAAGCGTTGCTTCAGGTATTTGTATTTCTTGCATCCTATTTGAAGCAATTTGTACAGTAATGTGTCTTCCTGCCACTCGACTCGACTCGCGGTGCAGTGCGATCAAGCCGCTCTTCGCGCAGTCGTTTGGGCAGCCGTGCCAGCGATTGCAGCGTATTTATTGATGTGCTTTTATGTGCATTGTGTGAATTCTGACTTTCGATATTACGACACATCCATCCCGTCCGGCCATCTCTAAATCGAAGACGTGAGAGCCTGTGAAAAAATGAGTTCCTCCTCTGAAGAATATGAAGAAAATAGAAATGAAAGCGTTGCTTCAGGTATTTGTATTTCTTGTATCCTATTTGAAGCAATTTGTACAGTAATGTGTCTTCCTGCCACTCGACTCGACTCGCGGTGCAGTGCGATCAAGCCGCTCTTCGCGCAGTCGTTTGGGCAGCCGTGCCAGCGATTGCAGCGTATTTATTGATGTGCTTTTATGTGCATTGTGTGAATTCTGACTTTGGATATTACGACACGTCCATCCCGTCCGGCCATCTCTAAATCGAAGACGTGAGAGCCTGTGAAAAAATGAGTTCCTCCTCTGAAGAATATGAAGAAAATAGAAATGAAAGCGTTGCTTCAGGTATTTGTATTTCTTGTATCCTATTTGAAGCAATTTGTACAGTAATGTGTCTTCCTGCCACTCGACTCGACTCGCGGTGCAGTGCGATCAAGCCGCTCTTCGCGCAGTCGTTTGGGCAGCCGTGCCAGCGATTGCAGCGTATTTATTGATGTGCTTTTATGTGCATTGTGTGAATTCTGACTTTCGATATTACGACACGTCCATCCCGTCCGGCCATCTCTAAATCGAAGACGTGAGAGCCTGTGAAAAAATGAGTTCCTCCTCTGAAGAATATGAAGAAAATAGAAATGAAAGCGTTGCTTTAGGTATTTGTATTTCTTGTATCCTATTTGAAGCAATTTGTACAGTAATGTGTCTTCCTGCCACTCGACTCGACTCGCGGTGCAGTGCGATCAAGCCGCTCT
This sequence comes from Drosophila helvetica, assembly GCA_963969585.1. NCBI lineage: Eukaryota > Metazoa > Arthropoda > Insecta > Diptera > Drosophilidae > Drosophila > Drosophila helvetica. The sequence continues at coordinate 70,492,511 of OZ018401.1, read as the reverse complement.
TCGCGCAGTCGTTTGGGCAGCCGTGCCAGCGATTGCAGCGTATTTATTGATGTGCTTTTATGTGCATTGTGTGAATTCTGACTTTGGATATTACGACACGTCCATCCCGTCCGGCCATCTCTAAATCGAAGACGTGAGAGCCTGTGAAAAAATGAGTTCCTCCTCTGAAGAATATGAAGAAAATAGAAATGAAAGCGTTGCTTCAGGTATTTGTATTTCTTGTATCCTATTTGAAGCAATTTGTACAGTAATGTGTCTTCCTGCCACTCGACTCGACTCGCGGTGCAGTGCGATCAAGCCGCTCTTCGCGCAGTCGTTTGGGCAGCCGTGCCAGCGATTGCAGCGTATTTATTGATGTGCTTTTATGTGCATTGTGTGAATTCTGACTTTCGATATTACGACACGTCCATCCCGTCCGGCCATCTCTAAATCGAAGACGTGAGAGCCTGTGAAAAAATGAGTTCCTCCTCTGAAGAATATGAAGAAAATAGAAATGAAAGCGTTGCTTCAGGTATTTGTATTTCTTGTATCCTATTTGAAGCAATTTGTACAGTAATGTGTCTTCCTGCCACTCGACTCGACTCGCGGTGCAGTGCGATCAAGCCGCTCTTCGCGCAGTCGTTTGGGCAGCCGTGCCAGCGATTGCAGCGTATTTATTGATGTGCTTTTATGTGCATTGTGTGAATTCTGACTTTCGATATTACGACACGTCCATCCCGTCCGGCCATCTCTAAATCGAAGACGTGAGAGCCTGTGAAAAAATGAGTTCCTCCTCTGAAGAATATGAAGAAAATAGAAATGAAAGCGTTGCTTCAGGTATTTGTATTTCTTGTATCCTATTTGAAGCAATTTGTACAGTAATGTGTCTTCCTGCCACTCGACTCGACTCGCGGTGCAGTGCGATCAAGCCGCTCTTCGCGCAGTCGTTTGGGCAGCCGTGCCAGCGATTGCAGCGTATTTATTGATGTGCTTTTATGTGCATTGTGTGAATTCTGACTTTCGATATTACGACACGTCCATCCCGTCCGGCCATCTCTAAATCGAAGACGTGAGAGCCTGTGAAAAAATGAGTTCCTCCTCTGAAGAATATGAAGAAAATAGAAATGAAAGCGTTGCTTCAGGTATTTGTATTTCTTGTATCCTATTTGAAGCAATTTGTACAGTAATGTGTCTTCCTGCCACTCGACTCGACTCGCGGTGCAGTGCGATCAAGCCGCTCTTCGCGCAGTCGTTTGGGCAGCCGTGCCAGCGATTGCAGCGTATTTATTGATGTGCTTTTATGTGCATTGTGTGAATTCTGACTTTCGATATTACGACACGTCCATCCCGTCCGGCCATCTCTAAATCGAAGACGTGAGAGCCTGTGAAAAAATGAGTTCCTCCTCTGAAGAATATGAAGAAAATAGAAATGAAAGCGTTGCTTCAGGTATTTGTATTTCTTGTATCCTATTTGAAGCAATTTGTACAGTAATGTGTCTTCCTGCCACTCGACTCGACTCGCGGTGCAGTGCGATCAAGCCGCTCTTCGCGCAGTCGTTTGGGCAGCCGTGCCAGCGATTGCAGCGTATTTATTGATGTGCTTTTATGTGCATTGTGTGAATTCTGACTTTCGATATTACGACACGTCCATCCCGTCCGGCCATCTCTAAATCGAAGACGTGAGAGCCTGTGAAAAAATGAGTTCCTCCTCTGAAGAATATGAAGAAAATAGAAATGAAAGCGTTGCTTCAGGTATTTGTATTTCTTGTATCCTATTTGAAGCAATTTGTACAGTAATGTGTCTTCCTGCCACTCGACTCGACTCGCGGTGCAGTGCGATCAAGCCGCTCTTCGCGCAGTCGTTTGGGCAGCCGTGCCAGCGATTGCAGCGTATTTATTGATGTGCTTTTATGTGCATTGTGTGAATTCTGACTTTGGATATTACGACACGTCCATCCCGTCCGGCCATCTCTAAATCGAAGACGTGAGAGCCTGTGAAAAAATGAGTTCCTCCTCTGAAGAATATGAAGAAAATAGAAATGAAAGCGTTGCTTCAGGTATTTGTATTTCTTGTATCCTATTTGAAGCAATTTGTACAGTAATGTGTCTTCCTGCCACTCGACTCGACTCGCGGTGCAGTGCGATCAAGCCGCTCTTCGCGCAGTCGTTTGGGCAGCCGTGCCAGCGATTGCAGCGTATTTATTGATGTGCTTTTATGTGCATTGTGTGAATTCTGACTTTCGATATTACGACACGTCCATCCCGTCCGGCCATCTCTAAATCGAAGACGTGAGAACCTGTGAAAAAATGAGTTCCTCCTCTGAAGAATATGAAGAAAATAGAAATGAAAGCGTTGCTTCAGGTATTTGTATTTCTTGTATCCTATTTGAAGCAATTTGTACAGTAATGTGTCTTCCTGCCACTCGACTCGACTCGCGGTGCAGTGCGATCAAGCCGCTCTTCGCGCAGTCGTTTGGGCAGCCGTGCCAGCGATTGCAGCGTATTTATTGATGTGCTTTTATGTGCATTGTGTGAATTCTGACTTTCGATATTACGACACGTCCATCCCGTCCGGCCATCTCTAAATCGAAGACGTGAGAGCCTGTGAAAAAATGAGTTCCTCCTCTGAAGAATATGAAGAAAATAGAAATGAAAGCGTTGCTTCAGGTATTTGTATTTCTTGTATCCTATTTGAAGCAATTTGTACAGTAATGTGTCTTCCTGCCACTCGACTCGACTCGCGGTGCAGTGCGATCAAGCCGCTCTTCGCGCAGTCGTTTGGGCAGCCGTGCCAGCGATTGCAGCGTATTTATTGATGTGCTTTTATGTGCATTGTGTGAATTCTGACTTTCGATATTACGACACGTCCATCCCGTCCGGCCATCTCTAAATCGAAGACGTGAGAGCCTGTGAAAAAATGAGTTCCTCCTCTGAAGAATATGAAGAAAATAGAAATGAAAGCGTTGCTTCAGGTATTTGTATTTCTTGTATCCTATTTGAAGCAATTTGTACAGTAATGTGTCTTCCTGCCACTCGACTCGACTCGCGGTGCAGTGCGATCAAGCCGCTCTTCGCGCAGTCGTTTGGGCAGCCGTGCCAGCGATTGCAGCGTATTTATTGATGTGCTTTTATGTGCATTGTGTGAATTCTGACTTTCGATATTACGACACGTCCATCCCGTCCGGCCATCTCTAAATCGAAGACGTGAGAGCCTGTGAAAAAATGAGTTCCTCCTCTGAAGAATATGAAGAAAATAGAAATGAAAGCGTTGCTTCAGGTATTTGTATTTCTTGTATCCTATTTGAAGCAATTTGTACAGTAATGTGTCTTCCTGCCACTCGACTCGACTCGCAGTGCAGTGCGATCAAGCCGCTCTTCGCGCAGTCGTTTGGGCAGCCGTGCCAGCGATTGCAGCGTATTTATTGATGTGCTTTTATGTGCATTGTGTGAATTCTGACTTTCGATATTACGACACGTCCATCCCGTCCGGCCATCTCTAAATCGAAGACGTGAGAGCCTGTGAAAAAATTAGTTCCTCCTCTGAAGAATATGAAGAAAATAGAAATGAAAGCGTTGCTTCAGGTATTTGTATTTCTTGTATCCTATTTGAAGCAATTTGTACAGTAATGTGTCTTCCTGCCACTCGACTCGACTCGCAGTGCAGTGCGATCAAGCCGCTCTTCGCGCAGTCGTTTGGGCAGCCGTGCCAGCGATTGCAGCGTATTTATTGATGTGCTTTTATGTGCATTGTGTGAATTCTGACTTTCGATATTACGACACGTCCATCCCGTCCGGCCATCTCTAAATCGAAGACGTGAGAGCCTGTGAAAAAATGAGTTCCTCCTCTGAAGAATATGAAGAAAATAGAAATGAAAGCGTTGCTTCAGGTATTTGTATTTCTTGTATCCTATTTGAAGCAATTTGTACAGTAATGTGTCTTCCTGCCACTCGACTCGACTCGCGGTGCAGTGCGATCAAGCCGCTCTTCGCGCAGTCGTTTGGGCAGCCGTGCCAGCGATTGCAGCGTATTTATTGATGTGCTTTTATGTGCATTGTGTGAATTCTGACTTTCGATATTACGACACGTCCATCCCGTCCGGCCATCTCTAAATCGAAGACGTGAGAGCCTGTGAAAAAATGAGTTCCTCCTCTGAAGAATATGAAGAAAATAGAAATGAAAGCGTTGCTTCAGGTATTTGTATTTCTTGTATCCTATTTGAAGCAATTTGTACAGTAATGTGTCTTCCTGCCACTCGACTCGACTCGCGGTGCAGTGCGATCAAGCCGCTCTTCGCGCAGTCGTTTGGGCAGCCGTGCCAGCGATTGCAGCGTATTTATTGATGTGCTTTTATGTGCATTGTGTGAATTCTGACTTTCGATATTACGACACGTCCATCCCGTCCGGCCATCTCTAAATCGAAGACGTGAGAGCCTGTGAAAAAATGAGTTCCTCCTCTGAAGAATATGAAGAAAATAGAAATGAAAGCGTTGCTTCAGGTATTTGTATTTCTTGTATCCTATTTGAAGCAATTTGTACAGTAATGTGTCTTCCTGCCACTCGACTCGACTCGCGGTGCAGTGCGATCAAGCCGCTCTTCGCGCAGTCGTTTGGGCAGCCGTGCCAGCGATTGCAGCGTATTTATTGATGTGCTTTTATGTGCATTGTGTGAATTCTGACTTTCGATATTACGACACGTCCATCCCGTCCGGCCATCTCTAAATCGAAGACGTGAGAGCCTGTGAAAAAATGAGTTCCTCCTCTGAAGAATATGAAGAAAATAGAAATGAAAGCGTTGCTTCAGGTATTTGTATTTCTTGTATCCTATTTGAAGCAATTTGTACAGTAATGTGTCTTCCTGCCACTCGACTCGACTCGCGGTGCAGTGCGATCAAGCCGCTCTTCGCGCAGTCGTTTGGGCAGCCGTGCCAGCGATTGCAGCGTATTTATTGATGTGCTTTTATGTGCATTGTGTGAATTCTGACTTTCGATATTACGACACGTCCATCCCGTCCGGCCATCTCTAAATCGAAGACGTGAGAGCCTGTGAAAAAATGAGTTCCTCCTCTGAAGAATATGAAGAAAATAGAAATGAAAGCGTTGCTTCAGGTATTTGTATTTCTTGTATCCTATTTGAAGCAATTTGTACAGTAATGTGTCTTCCTGCCACTCGACTCGACTCGCGGTGCAGTGCGATCAAGCCGCTCTTCGCGCAGTCGTTTGGGCAGCCGTGCCAGCGATTGCAGCGTATTTATTGATGTGCTTTTATGTGCATTGTGTGAATTCTGACTTTCGATATTACGACACGTCCATCCCGTCCGGCCATCTCTAAATCGAAGACGTGAGAGCCTGTGAAAAAATGAGTTCCTCCTCTGAAGAATATGAAGAAAATAGAAATGAAAGCGTTGCTTCAGGTATTTGTATTTCTTGTATCCTATTTGAAGCAATTTGTACAGTAATGTGTCTTCCTGCCACTCGACTCGACTCGCGGTGCAGTGCGATCAAGCCGCTCTTCGCGCAGTCGTTTGGGCAGCCGTGCCAGCGATTGCAGCGTATTTATTGATGTGCTTTTATGTGCATTGTGTGAATTCTGACTTTGGATATTACGACACGTCCATCCCGTCCGGCCATCTCTAAATCGAAGACGTGAGAGCCTGTGAAAAAATGAGTTCCTCCTCTGAAGAATATGAAGAAAATAGAAATGAAAGCGTTGCTTCAGGTATTTGTATTTCTTGTATCCTATTTGAAGCAATTTGTACAGTAATGTGTCTTCCTGCCACTCGACTCGACTCGCGGTGCAGTGCGATCAAGCCGCTCTTCGCGCAGTCGTTTGGGCAGCCGTGCCAGCGATTGCAGCGTATTTATTGATGTGCTTTTATGTGCATTGTGTGAATTCTGACTTTCGATATTACGACACGTCCATCCCGTCCGGCCATCTCTAAATCGAAGACGTGAGAACCTGTGAAAAAATGAGTTCCTCCTCTGAAGAATATGAAGAAAATAGAAATGAAAGCGTTGCTTCAGGTATTTGTATTTCTTGTATCCTATTTGAAGCAATTTGTACAGTAATGTGTCTTCCTGCCACTCGACTCGACTCGCGGTGCAGTGCGATCAAGCCGCTCTTCGCGCAGTCGTTTGGGCAGCCGTGCCAGCGATTGCAGCGTATTTATTGATGTGCTTTTATGTGCATTGTGTGAATTCTGACTTTCGATATTACGACACGTCCATCCCGTCCGGCCATCTCTAAATCGAAGACGTGAGAGCCTGTGAAAAAATGAGTTCCTCCTCTGAAGAATATGAAGAAAATAGAAATGAAAGCGTTGCTTCAGGTATTTGTATTTCTTGTATCCTATTTGAAGCAATTTGTACAGTAATGTGTCTTCCTGCCACTCGACTCGACTCGCGGTGCAGTGCGATCAAGCCGCTCTTCGCGCAGTCGTTTGGGCAGCCGTGCCAGCGATTGCAGCGTATTTATTGATGTGCTTTTATGTGCATTGTGTGAATTCTGACTTTCGATATTACGACACGTCCATCCCGTCCGGCCATCTCTAAATCGAAGACGTGAGAGCCTGTGAAAAAATGAGTTCCTCCTCTGAAGAATATGAAGAAAATAGAAATGAAAGCGTTGCTTCAGGTATTTGTATTTCTTGTATCCTATTTGAAGCAATTTGTACAGTAATGTGTCTTCCTGCCACTCGACTCGACTCGCAGTGCAGTGCGATCAAGCCGCTCTTCGCGCAGTCGTTTGGGCAGCCGTGCCAGCGATTGCAGCGTATTTATTGATGTGCTTTTATGTGCATTGTGTGAATTCTGACTTTCGATATTACGACACGTCCATCCCGTCCGGCCATCTCTAAATCGAAGACGTGAGAGCCTGTGAAAAAATGAGTTCCTCCTCTGAAGAATATGAAGAAAATAGAAATGAAAGCGTTGCTTCAGGTATTTGTATTTCTTGTATCCTATTTGAAGCAATTTGTACAGTAATGTGTCTTCCTGCCACTCGACTCGACTCGCAGTGCAGTGCGATCAAGCCGCTCTTCGCGCAGTCGTTTGGGCAGCCGTGCCAGCGATTGCAGCGTATTTATTGATGTGCTTTTATGTGCATTGTGTGAATTCTGACTTTCGATATTACGACACGTCCATCCCGTCCGGCCATCTCTAAATCGAAGACGTGAGAGCCTGTGAAAAAATGAGTTCCTCCTCTGAAGAATATGAAGAAAATAGAAATGAAAGCGTTGCTTCAGGTATTTGTATTTCTTGTATCCTATTTGAAGCAATTTGTACAGTAATGTGTCTTCCTGCCACTCGACTCGACTCGCGGTGCAGTGCGATCAAGCCGCTCTTCGCGCAGTCGTTTGGGCAGCCGTGCCAGCGATTGCAGCGTATTTATTGATGTGCTTTTATGTGCATTGTGTGAATTCTGACTTTCGATATTACGACACGTCCATCCCGTCCGGCCATCTCTAAATCGAAGACGTGAGAGCCTGTGAAAAAATGAGTTCCTCCTCTGAAGAATATGAAGAAAATAGAAATGAAAGCGTTGCTTCAGGTATTTGTATTTCTTGTATCCTATTTGAAGCAATTTGTACAGTAATGTGTCTTCCTGCCACTCGACTCGACTCGCGGTGCAGTGCGATCAAGCCGCTCTTCGCGCAGTCGTTTGGGCAGCCGTGCCAGCGATTGCAGCGTATTTATTGATGTGCTTTTATGTGCATTGTGTGAATTCTGACTTTGGATATTACGACACGTCCATCCCGTCCGGCCATCTCTAAATCGAAGACGTGAGAGCCTGTGAAAAAATGAGTTCCTCCTCTGAAGAATATGAAGAAAATAGAAATGAAAGCGTTGCTTCAGGTATTTGTATTTCTTGTATCCTATTTGAAGCAATTTGTACAGTAATGTGTCTTCCTGCCACTCGACTCGACTCGCGGTGCAGTGCGATCAAGCCGCTCTTCGCGCAGTCGTTTGGGCAGCCGTGCCAGCGATTGCAGCGTATTTATTGATGTGCTTTTATGTGCATTGTGTGAATTCTGACTTTCGATATTACGACACGTCCATCCCGTCCGGCCATCTCTAAATCGAAGACGTGAGAGCCTGTGAAAAAATGAGTTCCTCCTCTGAAGAATATGAAGAAAATAGAAATGAAAGCGTTGCTTCAGGTATTTGTATTTCTTGTATCCTATTTGAAGCAATTTGTACAGTAATGTGTCTTCCTGCCACTCGACTCGACTCGCGGTGCAGTGCGATCAAGCCGCTCTTCGCGCAGTCGTTTGGGCAGCCGTGCCAGCGATTGCAGCGTATTTATTGATGTGCTTTTATGTGCATTGTGTGAATTCTGACTTTCGATATTACGACACGTCCATCCCGTCCGGCCATCTCTAAATCGAAGACGTGAGAGCCTGTGAAAAAATGAGTTCCTCCTCTGAAGAATATGAAGAAAATAGAAATGAAAGCGTTGCTTCAGGTATTTGTATTTCTTGCATCCTATTTGAAGCAATTTGTACAGTAATGTGTCTTCCTGCCACTCGACTCGACTCGCGGTGCAGTGCGATCAAGCCGCTCTTCGCGCAGTCGTTTGGGCAGCCGTGCCAGCGATTGCAGCGTATTTATTGATGTGCTTTTATGTGCATTGTGTGAATTCTGACTTTCGATATTACGACACGTCCATCCCGTCCGGCCATCTCTAAATCGAAGACGTGAGAGCCTGTGAAAAAATGAGTTCCTCCTCTGAAGAATATGAAGAAAATAGAAATGAAAGCGTTGCTTCAGGTATTTGTATTTCTTGTATCCTATTTGAAGCAATTTGTACAGTAATGTGTCTTCCTGCCACTCGACTCGACTCGCGGTGCAGTGCGATCAAGCCGCTCTTCGCGCAGTCGTTTGGGCAGCCGTGCCAGCGATTGCAGCGTATTTATTGATGTGCTTTTATGTGCATTGTGTGAATTCTGACTTTCGATATTACGACACGTCCATCCCGTCCGGCCATCTCTAAATCGAAGACGTGAGAGCCTGTGAAAAAATGAGTTCCTCCTCTGAAGAATATGAAGAAAATAGAAATGAAAGCGTTGCTTCAGGTATTTGTATTTCTTGTATCCTATTTGAAGCAGTTTGTACAGTAATGTGTCTTCCTGCCACTCGACTCGACTCGCGGTGCAGTGCGATCAAGCCGCTCTTCGCGCAGTCGTTTGGGCAGCCGTGCCAGCGATTGCAGCGTATTTATTGATGTGCTTTTATGTGCATTGTGTGAATTCTGACTTTGGATATTACGACACGTCCATCCCGTCCGGCCATCTCTAAATCGAAGACGTGAGAGCCTGTGAAAAAATGAGTTCCTCCTCTGAAGAATATGAAGAAAATAGAAATGAAAGCGTTGCTTCAGGTATTTGTATTTCTTGTATCCTATTTGAAGCAATTTGTACAGTAATGTGTCTTCCTGCCACTCGACTCGACTCGCGGTGCAGTGCGATCAAGCCGCTCTTCGCGCAGTCGTTTGGGCAGCCGTGCCAGCGATTGCAGCGTATTTATTGATGTGCTTTTATGTGCATTGTGTGAATTCTGACTTTCGATATTACGACACGTCCATCCCGTCCGGCCATCTCTAAATCGAAGACGTGAGAACCTGTGAAAAAATGAGTTCCTCCTCTGAAGAATATGAAGAAAATAGAAATGAAAGCGTTGCTTCAGGTATTTGTATTTCTTGTATCCTATTTGAAGCAATTTGTACAGTAATGTGTCTTCCTGCCACTCGACTCGACTCGCGGTGCAGTGCGATCAAGCCGCTCTTCGCGCAGTCGTTTGGGCAGCCGTGCCAGCGATTGCAGCGTATTTATTGATGTGCTTTTATGTGCATTGTGTGAATTCTGACTTTCGATATTACGACACGTCCATCCCGTCCGGCCATCTCTAAATCGAAGACGTGAGAGCCTGTGAAAAAATGAGTTCCTCCTCTGAAGAATATGAAGAAAATAGAAATGAAAGCGTTGCTTCAGGTATTTGTATTTCTTGTATCCTATTTGAAGCAATTTGTACAGTAATGTGTCTTCCTGCCACTCGACTCGACTCGCGGTGCAGTGCGATCAAGCCGCTCTTCGCGCAGTCGTTTGGGCAGCCGTGCCAGCGATTGCAGCGTATTTATTGATGTGCTTTTATGTGCATTGTGTGAATTCTGACTTTCGATATTACGACACGTCCATCCCGTCCGGCCATCTCTAAATCGAAGACGTGAGAGCCTGTGAAAAAATGAGTTCCTCCTCTGAAGAATATGAAGAAAATAGAAATGAAAGCGTTGCTTCAGGTATTTGTATTTCTTGTATCCTATTTGAAGCAATTTGTACAGTAATGTGTCTTCCTGCCACTCGACTCGACTCGCGGTGCAGTGCGATCAAGCCGCTCTTCGCGCAGTCGTTTGGGCAGCCGTGCCAGCGATTGCAGCGTATTTATTGATGTGCTTTTATGTGCATTGTGTGAATTCTGACTTTCGATATTACGACACGTCCATCCCGTCCGGCCATCTCTAAATCGAAGACGTGAGAGCCTGTGAAAAAATGAGTTCCTCCTCTGAAGAATATGAAGAAAATAGAAATGAAAGCGTTGCTTCAGGTATTTGTATTTCTTGTATCCTATTTGAAGCAATTTGTACAGTAATGTGTCTTCCTGCCACTCGACTCGACTCGCAGTGCAGTGCGATCAAGCCGCTCTTCGCGCAGTCGTTTGGGCAGCCGTGCCAGCGATTGCAGCGTATTTATTGATGTGCTTTTATGTGCATTGTGTGAATTCTGACTTTCGATATTACGACACGTCCATCCCGTCCGGCCATCTCTAAATCGAAGACGTGAGAGCCTGTGAAAAAATTAGTTCCTCCTCTGAAGAATATGAAGAAAATAGAAATGAAAGCGTTGCTTCAGGTATTTGTATTTCTTGTATCCTATTTGAAGCAATTTGTACAGTAATGTGTCTTCCTGCCACTCGACTCGACTCGCGGTGCAGTGCGATCAAGCCGCTCTTCGCGCAGTCGTTTGGGCAGCCGTGCCAGCGATTGCAGCGTATTTATTGATGTGCTTTTATGTGCATTGTGTGAATTCTGACTTTCGATATTACGACACGTCCATCCCGTCCGGCCATCTCTAAATCGAAGACGTGAGAGCCTGTGAAAAAATGAGTTCCTCCTCTGAAGAATATGAAGAAAATAGAAATGAAAGCGTTGCTTCAGGTATTTGTATTTCTTGTATCCTATTTGAAGCAATTTGTACAGTAATGTGTCTTCCTGCCACTCGACTCGACTCGCGGTGCAGTGCGATCAAGCCGCTCTTCGCGCAGTCGTTTGGGCAGCCGTGCCAGCGATTGCAGCGTATTTATTGATGTGCTTTTATGTGCATTGTGTGAATTCTGACTTTCGATATTACGACACGTCCATCCCGTCCGGCCATCTCTAAATCGAAGACGTGAGAGCCTGTGAAAAAATGAGTTCCTCCTCTGAAGAATATGAAGAAAATAGAAATGAAAGCGTTGCTTCAGGTATTTGTATTTCTTGTATCCTATTTGAAGCAATTTGTACAGTAATGTGTCTTCCTGCCACTCGACTCGACTCGCGGTGCAGTGCGATCAAGCCGCTCTTCGCGCAGTCGTTTGGGCAGCCGTGTCAGCGATTGCAGCGTATTTATTGATGAAACCGAGTCGGAAGTATTGGGTCACTATCACTACAATATCAAACCGAGTGCGAAAAAAGCTCGCAATACTCAGATCCGAGGCCACGGATCGGCAGCTTTTTGACGCTACCGCAGATGAAAGCTCCAATTATGCTCTTTGGAGGCTCACAAAAAAGTATACGCGCCAAGCTGGGCAAAGACTGCGACAGAAAGGGCGGAGGCTTTTGCTTGCAACCTAGAAGAAAGGTTTACGCCCTTTCAGACGGCTTCTAGCAGAAGGACATCAATAGCCCAAAAAACTCTGGATGAGGCTTGCCAAATGGAGCTACCAGTGGCACCCATCACATTATCTGAGGTCCAAGATCACATCAAGAATCTGAAAACGAAAAAAGCCCCAGGAGAGGACAGTATTGACAACAGGGTTGCCAAAGCCCTGCCCGTTAACGCCCTCCTCTACCTGCTCCTCATTTTCAACGCAGCACTCCGAATAAGCTACTTCCCCAAGGCGTGGAAGAAAGCCAGCATAATAATGTTTTTAATACCCAAAAAAGCACCAGAATCCGTCAACATCTCAGTGACATCGTGGGTGAAGCACCATGAAGGGCTTGCATAGGCTAATTGCTACTATCTAAGTTTTAAATAAGTTGTATATATAACAGGAAATAAATTGATTAAAAAAAAAAAAGGTGTAGTGTACGCACTGCTCGAAGTCTTTCGCTCAATGCGGAATTTTGTGCGGGTAGTGCGGATCGCGGCTAAAGCGGTAGAAGGAACTCGTGGGAAGGGCGTTAAGAATGAGCATTGCTTAATTGTCACTCTTGACATCAAGAACGCCTTTAACTCGGTTAATTGGGATGGCATCACCAGCCACCAACCACCATCACTGAGCCAGCGGGGCAACCCGCAATACCTCCAGGCGATCGTAAGCACCTTTTTCAAGAAAAGGAAAATAAAATTTGCCACGAATACTAGCCTTCAATCCCACTGCATTTCGGGTGGAGTAGGGATCGGTGATGGGCGCACTTCTGTGTATAATATGAGGGTTCAAAAAATAGTCGCAACGCTTCTAATGCGCTCGCCTTTATATAGTCATGCACAGCGTCGCCATTTTGGATTTTCGAATTCATTTTCGAAGAGTAAGAGAGAGACCAAGGTATATTAAGCAAGGTAGCAAAAATTGCTCTCTCGCCCTCTTTGCTTCCTTCATAAATTTCAGTCAGCAGTTGTGAGCGACGCATCTCGACGGACGGTTTTTTCGTGTTTTTCGCTCTCTCTCTCTCTCTCTCTCTTCTGTCATTGTGACACTTAAATAACTGGTTGTGAGAGAGCAAGTGCGGCTACCTTTTTAAGTATACCTTGGAGAGACATTTTCGCTGACAGTTGTCGCTGTGTGCGTGTTGTTTCTGCATAGAAAAAATTACATCAGACGAGAGCGCAGACGCAACAGTCGACTTTGGCTATTTTCTCTCTCTCTGTCTCTCCCTTTGCTAGGTGCCAAGGGTGTGTTATGTATTATAAATTATTATATAATACATGTGTATGCATATAGTTGTGATATTATTGAAATTACAAAATTAGCAAGGCGAAGCTTCAGCCGACGGCGACTGAGGTCGCGACTGCGCTGTTGCTATTTCGCTCTTCTTCGTCGTTTCGAAAATATGTGTGTATGTATATATGAATGTTCTGGCATACACTGCAAATTTTTGGCACGACCCGGCACGGCACGAAAATTAAAATTTCCAAGACACACTAGCACGTACGGCTAAAAATTGTACAAACACAATCCAACACGTAATATTCTAATTTTTAAAAAATTCATTTTTCTAAATAGTGTTTCCCCCACTCCATAAATGCATGTGTATATTCTTGATATGTAGCAAATGTGTAGTTACCATGTAAAAATTGACATTTTTGTTGACCTTCATTGTTTAAACTTTATTTTATAAAAAATGCAATAAAAACAAGTCTTTAATGTTAGCTAGTCTCGTAAGAAATTGATGATTCAATCGGATAATATTATATGTTTAGCGCAGAGGGTCCTTGTTTGGTAGTAACATTAGACCGAATATCAAAATTGATGAATATTATTTCCGAACATGGACAGCGAATGATTAACCCATTGTCGACCAGTGGGTATTTAAGTACACACACGAAAATTTAAGAATTCAACCGCGGTTCAGGTGTATATTTCACCTGGTTTTTTCGTTCTCTCGTGTTTTGTTTTGCAAGTTAAGAAGAAGAATCCAATGGATTTGCATGAGGAATATACAAACAGTATTATTTCGCGGTTGAACGAAAGTTGTTCAAGTGTTTAAATATAGGGTGCTTAAGTGGGTTAAGTTGGTGTTTTCAACAACTTTTCCTTTTTCGAATAAATAAAGAAATTGGCTTGAAAGCAAAGACAAATTGGACAATAATTGCCAACAATTATTCTTTTGGTAATCGCTGCGTCAGCATTTGCTTTGGGGGACAGACAGCGGACAGCGCCCCATCAGTCGCTAAGGATATACACATCCATCGGCACACGCGTTGCCTACGATCTGAGTCACAACACAAAGGAGCAGCAGGCACATTGGGTGCAGCAGCAGCAGAAGCAGCAGCAACAGAAGAGACAATGACTTCAAAGAAGACAAAGCCAGTCCCCAAGTACAGGAAGTCGGGCAATTTGGAATTTGTGCGTGAGGATGACTACGTGGAGTATTATATATTCCCGAAGCTGCCCGAGGATCTCACGGAGGAGTGCCAAGTGAAGGAGAAATTGTTGAACATCAAAACGGAGATCATGGAGATTGTCAAAGAGCTGGTCGTTCAGCGGAGTTACATTTGGCACAAGGATGAGTTTCAGCTGCAAGTGCGAACTGGCAGTCACTTGGAACGCCTTCTAAATGATGAAACCAATGTGGCGGAAGACGACGACGACGGTAATGGTATGACGGGGCCCTGCCCATTGAATTCTATAAATAGCAACAAATATCAATCAGAATGTGCTTCTTTCTCTTCAGGGGATCTGCCGCCACATTTACACGGGGTTACCCACTACGGCGACAACATTGGCGACGAATGGTTTATTGTGTACCTTCTGTTGGAAATATCGCAGGCCCGCGGTGAATACATTGCCCGGGTCTGCGATTCCGATGGGGAATTCGTGCTAATCGAGGCGGCCGATGTCCTGCCCGACTGGGCCTCTCCCGACACCTGCGAGCAACGTGCCTACTTAGTCAACGGTGCCCTCCAGCTACTCCAGAACTCGCCATCCACCAACCCTGACAAGCCCATGCCTGTACCCAGTGCCTTGCAGCGTATACGTCTCAATCCCACCCTGTATCGCTGCTCCACCGAAGTTCAGAACGTACTTAAGACCCGGCTCAAGGAGTTCCTGATTGCCATGCCCCACTACTCCATCCATCGCCAGATCGTGGAGCTGCCGCACAGTGCAGCGCAGCTGCTGAAAGCATGCCCCCAGCTGGTGGCATCAGCGGTGAGGGCGTTCTGCGATCGCGACAACGAGGACAACAAGGCACTGAGAACCATGAAGTTTTTCCCACCGGAGGCAGCTCGGGTCCGCACAAATGTCCGATTCACCCGCTGTCTGTACGCCATGATGATGCACAATCAGTACACGCCGGAAAGGCGACTCGGCTGGAAGATCGCCGACGAAGTGAGCCATCCAGAGATTCACAAGGAACAGATTCTGGGCGTTAAGTTGTCGTGTGGCCTGGAAATCCTCGCCACCCAAGCCCAGCGGGCAGGAAATCCAGATCTGGAGGATTTGCCTGCCTGGCGGGCGTATCTGAGGAGTCTCGAGGGCAAAGGTTACTTCCGGGACAACATCGAGGGCAGTGAGGAGCACGTAAGCCTGCTTAACAAGGCCAAGGAGTACTTCAAGGGAAATGAGGATCGTTTCCGCACTGCCAAGCGCGTGGGAGCCGAGGTTCTGGCGCTGATGCTGCACCCGTCCGATACGGCTTCAGTGGCTCTGCGCGATGAGCAGAACAATCTGCTGCCAAGCGATAAGGATGACTGGCTCAGTATTACTGCCGACGATCTGGATTCTCTGCTCCAGGATCGCTACGGACCGAACAAACTCTACAAACCAAATGGCGATATGGACGCCGAAGAATTCACAAAGCAACTGAGCGACTTCCTGGACCAGCAGTCGAACTTTGAGGGCATTGAGCACGGCGGATGCCCAGAGCCCGACTTGGACTCCGATGACGACGAACCAGCGCCACGGCAACCAAAAGCATCCACGTCTAATGGAACGCAGCTCAGAAAGAATCAATCCATGCGCAAGGCCTGTAACCGCAACTCTCTGCTTCAATCGGAGGAGTCGGACAGCACGCACGTGAGGAACTTTTTGGACTTTGTTATCCCAGAGGACAACTGGGACTCCAACTCCGAGATGAGCGACTATGCGGATGATGACGATATCGAGCGCAATTTCGATGCATTGTCCAGTTCAAGCGCCGGCTTCCCACTGGATCGCAGCATCCAGGCGTACATGAAGAAAATGGATCAGGAATTGTCGCAGACCACCATTGGCAAGTCCTTCCAGGGCAAGAAAGCAGCCACCAAGGCAGATGAGGACGATTTCGATGACATTGAGGACTTTGAGCCCATCAATATTAATGTTAATACGCTGAAGAACATGATGGACAGCTACAAATCGCAGGCGGGTGGCGCAGGTCCCGTCTCCAATCTGCTAAGTGCAATGGGTGTGGGAATGTCGGCGGCAGCGGCAACGGCAACAGCACCCGAAAACGATGTCAATGATCTATCGGAGTCAGCCGTGTGAAAGGGTAATAGGATGGAAGCATACAGGTATCTTTTATCATTATGTCGTTAAGCAAAATGCATTAAATATGTGTATAATTGATCAAACATCAAACATTGAGAGAACTTATTCTAATTTCGATTGCTAATCCTTGGATGCAGGCACAAAGTTACCGTAGTCCCGTCTAACCTTGATGGGTGGCTGATCTCTGCCCTGCGAATCGTTGCGCGAGGATCGTTGGTCGAAGAAACGTTTGTGGCCACCACCATGGTGGCGGTCATCCCCACCGCCACCGCTGCGCTCATGTCCCCCGCCACCGCTGCGCTCATATCCCCCGCCACCACTGCGCTCATATCCCCCGCCGGCATCTCTACTACCGCCTCCATGATGATGGCCACGATCTCTGCGCTGATATGGATCGTATCTGTTCCGATTGCGATTTTGATTGTCTAAAAGGAAAGAATACATTTACAAGATATACCAAAGAAACAACTTTTCGAATGAACGTACCTCTGTATCCCCCCCTATCATGGTTATTGTGATGATATCCGCCGCCTCCACCTCCGTCACGCCTTTGCCAGCCCCGATCTCCGCCTCCTCTGCGATTCCCATTGTATCGATTGTTACCAGAGTATCCTCCGCCGCCGCCACCACCGCCTCCTCCTCCTCCACCGCCGCCGCCGCTCATCCAGTTCTCGACGATTGGCGGCCCGGCCACCGGCTTGCTGCAGTGTGCCATGAACTCGTCATCGTCTTCTGTGTAGCGCGAGCCAAACTCCGCTTCGCATTCCTCCAGGAAGTTCAGATCCTTTTCGGGCAGACGATTGATTTTCCGATTCGGATCGACCATATTACCTTCTAATTATAGTTTTCGAGCATCAATTCAATCAAATTTAATTTGTGTGTCGCTTGTTTCTTGAAAGAATTAACAGACTGGCATACATGCCGCGGTTGCGCCTAACAGCACCCGCTCTGCAATTAACAGTGCGAGTCTCGCGCGTAACAGCACACTGTGGTATAGTGGAAGGAGAAACACGATAAATATTGCAAGGTTGCGGGTTGCGGGGGCGTTTTTATTAAGGAAAAATGCCATTAATTAGTCAAATGTACATATCCAAATGCACCGACATCCAGCAATAAGCAGTGTATCATGCCGCCGCATCGTGGCCACAGTCAAACGCAAAGAAATAGCAACGCACACAACCTGTACGACACCGACACCACGCGAAGGAACAGCAGCAGCAGAAGCAGCAGGAGTAGGCGACTTCAGTAGTCATGGAGCAATCGGTGTCCGCACGTTGGCTGCGACGATATAGGGCCTTTTTCATCATCCTACTCCTCATCATTGGCATCCAACTATTCCTGGCCTACAAGTCCGTGGATATTGCCGGCGGCAGCGGCTCCGGACTGGACGTAGACATCGCGCAGCGCTCGCAGCGTGATCTGGCCTCGAATCCGGTGATAGCAGAGCCGCCGGAGAGCCTCCCCCGTCCTGCCAGGCTAACCGCCAACCAACTGGGCTTTCAGCCCGAATGTGATATCCAAGCCAAGGAAGCAATATCGGCGCTGCAGCGCGCCAAAACGAAAGACTGTCGTCAACATATCGCACAGATCGCCTGCTCCATACAGGCGGGTCGCTTCTATGCCATCCAGCTGAAGAGCAGCTGCCCCTCGGGCAACCACACGGCCAACGTGTCCCTCGGCTGCTATCGTGATGAGAAGGAACGCCGCCTGCTCGGCGGCTACTACACCAGCTTCAAGAACTCCAATTCCCCCAATCTCTGCCTGGAGCTGTGCCTGCAGAGTGGCTATCCCTATGCCGGTGTGCAGTATGGTCGTGAGTGCTTCTGCGGCTTCGATCCTCCGCCCAAGGCCGCCAAGCTGCCCGATTCCAGTTGCAACATCAAATGTCTGGGCAATGCCAAGGAGATCTGCGGAGGCTTCTATGCGATGAACATCTACGAAACGGGCATTGCCAGTGAGTACAATCGATTGAGGGTAGTATTTCAACTGAATTCGACACTAAACGGTCGTAATCTCTTGCAGAATTCACTGCCCAACTGGCGGCGAGCACCCCACCGACGGGGGCCAAGCGCGTGCGGATTGCATTTCTGCTGACGATCAACGGCAGGGCGCTGCGTCAGGTGCATCGACTGCTGAAAGCTCTGTATGCACCCGAACACGTCTACTACATACATGTGGACGCGGTGAGTCCGAGTTCAAGGTCAATGACCGGATTCCAGTAATTAAAACGTGCGCTCACTCGCTCGCTCGACGATCCGATTCGATTCTGCCAATTTGCACCATTTAATGCTGGAAATTTGTTGTTGTAGCTGAAGGCTGGCCTGAATAGTTATGAAATATTTATATGAATGGGGCTGGGGGGTGTTTTCTCTTTTTAGCGACAGGATTATCTGTACCGCAAACTGCTGGAGTTGGAACAGAAGTTCCCCAACATCCGCCTGGCCCGCAAACGCTTCTCCACCATCTGGGGCGGTGCCTCGCTGCTGACCATGCTGCTCCAGTGCATGCAGGATCTGCTCAAGTCCAAGTGGCAATGGGATTTCGTTATAAACCTGAGCGAGAGCGATTTCCCCGTAAAGACGCTGGACAAACTGGTCGATTTCCTGAGTGCCAATCGGGGTAGGAACTTTGTGAAGGGCCATGGCCGGGAGACGCAAAAGTTCATCCAGAAACAGGGACTGGACAGGACCTTTGTGGAGTGTGACACGCACATGTGGAGGATCGGAGACCGCAAGCTGCCCGCCGGCATTCAGGTGGATGGAGGCAGCGATTGGGTGGCTCTCTCCCGTCCCTTTGTGGCCTATGTGACGCATCCGAAGAAGGAGGATGAGCTGCTGCAAGCGCTACTTAAGCTATTCCGACACACGCTGCTCCCAGCGGAATCGTTCTTCCACACGGTCCTGCGGAACACCCACCACTGTCACACCTATGTGGACAACAACCTCCATGTGACCAACTGGAAGCGGAAGCAGGGATGCAAGTGTCAGTACAAGCACGTAGTTGACTGGTGCGGCTGCAGCCCTAACGACTTCGTGCCCGACGACTGGCCCCGGCTGCTGGCCACGGAACAGAAATCGCTGTTCTTTGCCCGCAAATTCGAGCCCATAATCAACCAAGCAGTGCTCCTGCAGCTGGAGGAGTGGCTGTATGGGCCCTATACCAGCGAATATCTGAACCTCCATGGGTACTGGCAGTCGCTCTACCATCACGAGGATGTGCATGGATCTGCAGATGACCTCGCCAGATCTGTGGGCGACAGCCTAATGCGCCTGGCTGGCAGTCAGGCCAGGGTCGATCCCCTGGAGTTACTGGAGCTCACGCACTACCTCCACCGGGATCAGTACAAGGGATTCCTAGTGCGCTACAATGCCAGGAGGGCCACCGGGCAGGATGTGCAATTGGAAACGCGAGTACGGCCCGTCCAGCACGGAAAGCTGGCGCGGAATGCTCGATTCAGCAAGAGATTACGCAACTTCGAGGTCTCCACGGACTTTGACCAGAAGGAGCAGGTGGCCCGCAACTTTGGGAAGCTACTGGGGCCGCAAAGTGACTTGGTCCTCAGCTACACGTATCAGGGATCGACGGACTCCGGTGCTGCCTCGCACTCCTACAACCTCACGCTGCTGTGGATCGATCCCCTGGGTCGCCTGCAGGACTTCAATGAGCTGCATGTTGAGGACGCGTCCATCGATGTGATCAATCACTCAAAAACCCTGCTCAGTCATCCCATCACACCTGGTGTATGGACAGCGAAGCTGATTGGACGCAGCTCCATCTACGCACAGCTCAAATTCCTGATTTGCCCCTTGGCCTATGGGAATGGTGAGCCCCTGGAGACCACACCAGAGGCGGAGAAACGGAACGGTGGCCTGGGCATAGCCCTGCCGGACGACTTTGAGCTGCCAGTGGAGTGGCAGCAGCATCTCCACACCGACGATGAGCAGTTCTCCCTGCGCGAGGAGGCCTTGGCCAATGGAAAACTCACCGGACAGTCGCTGCACAGGTGGATTGACGCCCTGGTGGGTAAATTCTTTCAGCTCAGGGAAAGCTGTGTGGTTGATGGCGGCACAGACCTGCCGCTGCCCCTGTGCAGTGACTCCCCCTGGAGCTCGCTGACCGCCGATCCCAAGAGCGATGTGGATGCCCTGCTCAAATGAGAGAAAGGCAGCTACAGCAGCCACTACACTTTTATTAGGTCCATTGTATTGCCATTAATCCATTTTGTTATTAATTTTCTAGTGTAAATACCTTTTCACGTCTCTGTGTGTGTATATCTCAAAGTGCAAGAATCTGTGCATTCAGATTCAAACTCAAAGAATTACTCAATTTGTATGCTCAATGCACCACCCACCACCCACCAGTAGGGTTCACAAAGTTTGTGATAAATGTGTAAACGAGAAACTAATCGCCATCTCGACTCGGATACTCGCCTTGGAGGAAAGGAACAGCAGCCCAAGTGCAGATCGAGGTTTTTGTTTTTGCTTTTTAGAGCATTTCGCAATATTAAATAGCCATTAGATTAGGTTAATGACGAAACAAAGGTCGCCTGCTTTGTGAATATGCCGCAGCGCACTGGAAAGGACAGAGACGGAGACAGAGACACTCTTCCCCATCTACCAACTCGTAGCGTAGGGAGCTTGCAACCAAAAATTCGCGATATAAATAAGGTTTAGCTAGATCAAATTCCGCAACTAAGTCATAAGATAGGATCGTCACTATTAAACTCTTTAAGCTCTGTGTATTCATATTAAAGTTTCTTCAATTCTTTTGATTCACATATCAATATGCAACGCCAACAAGTTATCCAAAATAAATGAGCAATTCTACATGTACTACAGTGTTCGGTCGGTCAATCGGTATCTCGGCAACAATTTGTGTAACCAGCACCAGAACAGTGGGTTGGTTCATCGCAATCCATCTTCATCTGTTATTCTTTTTTGTTTGGGGGCGGAATTCTGGACCGGACCTTGCTCCTTGCAGGTATTCTATGTGTTAAGTAGGTTTAGACTTAAATAGACTTAAAGCCAAGGCTATTTGTACTGCCGTTTGCTGCTGGGGCGCACATTAGATGCACAGATCCTCATCGGGATCCTCGTCATCGAAGTCATCATCGGCATCGGGTGTGTAAATGATGTTGCCCTCAGCAGGCTCGCTGGTGCTGAAAAGAAAACATGGTTCAGTTGAAAGACAGAGACATGACTCCGATGGTGCCTCACCGTTCGTATGGCAATGTGAGAGCGTTACGCGCCACTACTTCATCCTCGTCCAGTTCTATTTTGAAGGTGCTGCTGGCCGGCTCCGTTGTCTGATCAGCCTCCGGCGACGGCTGCTTGGGCGAACCAACGGTTGCTGGACCGTCCAGAGGCATCACTTGAAACTCCGTTTTGGTGACCCGGCACGCGTAGCGTTTGTTGGACACCCCGCCGCCGGGCTTGCGCGATATCAGCGATAGCAGAGTCTCCGTCTCCAGGCGGAGAATCAGTTCGGCCAGATACTCGCAGCCGGCGAGGATGTACTGCGCATGGTGATGCTGCAAGTGCTGGGGCGAGGCCCAGACGAACACACGTCTCACGTGCTCAGAGCGACGCAGCCGATTGAGGAAGCTGAAGATGTACGCGGGTGTCTGGTAAGACAGAAGGTCCGCCAATGTGGGCAGTATGACATTGTATTCGGTTTTTGTGCTGCTGGTCCCCGTAACCGTAACCGTGGCAGGAGCGGATTTAAAATCCGCGGCATCTCCAGACTGGTTGTTGTTGTTATTGTTGTTGTTGTTGCCGCACTCATTCAGCAGCGCCTCGTAGCTGGACACGTGTCTCAGATTGCCAATTGGCAGCGTTTTGATTGTGCCCGCCTCCTGCCCCTGCTCGTGCAGCAGGCTGTCAATGAACCTAAGGGCAATGCGCTCCCGATTTAGTTCATCTGCAACGAGGGAAACGAAAAGGGAATGCGGCGGCACTGCTTATGCACTTGGCACACTTCATTTGTTGGTTGGGGCTCACCTATTATGAGGACCACCTTTTGTTTGGTCACCAGCAGGTTGGAGAGCATTATATGTGCATTTATTTATAACTATTTATGTGAGAAATCGTACAAAAGTTTGTACACTTTTGCTTTGTTGTTGTTGAAGGCGATGCGATTTCTGTTGGCCAAGAGGCGTTAGTGTGTTTTCTTCGCTGCGGTCTTTTATTATCACATGCTGCAAGCATAAAAGCTAGATTCAAACCAAATATATATGCCAGAAATGGCTAAAAACGAAAAAGAATATCGTAAAAAATAATATGAACGATATGCTAGTGGGAATCGGAGTGGAAGTATTTTGGAAATTTCAGCAATTGCACTTTTAAGAACAGATATTTCAAACACAGCTTTAAACGTGCCAAAATAGCAGCACTGACGCTGCACAAAATACCAGAAGCCAAGGGTCACATTGATTCTGGCTCGTGAAATCAGGGCTGGAAAATACATGTTCTTAAATAGCTGATTGGCAAATGTTAATTTAATCTTTCCAAGCCTTTGAATTTTAATTAAATGAGAACTCAAAACCTCATTATATAACCACTTTTCGGCGAAATGTTAATTATTTCTCTAATCCCCGCATTGTGTGTGCGTTCCAGCCCTAGTATGTCTGTGTACCGTCCCGCTTTTTTCCAAATGAGTGAGCAGCAGAAACAAAAGAAGGCACTTGTGCGAGCATTTAGACCATGAGTGGATCGATTTGTAATTCGAAACCCTTTGAGAGTGAAAGCCACCTGACCTTGCACTTGATTCGATAAAGTAAATAGCCGGTCAATGAATTCATGACGTTGTCGCAGCCACTAGAGACGTCACGAGTTTGTTTTTTTTTTTTGTTTTTTGGCAGAATCTTGTGTTGTTTTGATATTTTTGTTTGTTGAGTGTGGTCCAGCAAAACGCTTAGAAAATTAGCCTAATTATAGTACATATTGGACGCTGAAAAAGTTTGAACTGTAAGTACTATTCTTCATATATTTTTCTTAGCCACGTTTAATTAGTAAATGTAGGAAAGTAGAGCGTTGTCTGTTGGTATCTTTCATATCCAACAAGTGGTTTCCAAGAGTAGCTGTGTGTGTGTGTGTGTGTGTGCTGTATTACTGTTAGAAAGCGTTCGCGTGTGCGCTTGCATGAGTGTATGTATGTAGTGCTTGAGCTTTCAAACAAAAGCTCTATTATTGTGGCTTGCAGCCTGCCAACATGGTGGGGTGTGGTGGGCATAAACAGAGGGTGCAGGGTGCCGCCGCCCACGCAGCAGCCTTTGCAGACATTTTCACTGTTTTTCCTCCCATATGGCAGTCGACAGTCATCAGAACGCAATTCGTTCAACAAGTAATAAGTGTCGCAGCAGAAAAAATCGTGCATTTTCCATTGTTCGCCGACAGCTTTAAATCTTTATGGAGTAGAGTGCTAAAAAGATAAGGAGGCTTTACACATTTACACCAAAAGTATTATCTGAAACGAAAAGAAAGTAATAAGCATACGCAATGTTGTTCTCTCTGGGTAAGTGCCCCATCATCAGACATCGAACCGCGGACGCGGACTAGGCGCTCTGTGTGTACTCGTACTAAAGAAGGAACTTTAGATGTATATCACATTATTATGCAAAGAACATTATAGTCAAAGTCGCAATTGAAATGCAGCTCAGTGACGGACGGGGCATCAATAGAGTAAAAGGAATGCAAAAGGTGCCCGCCACCACCACCCACCTTCACCCCCTTTCGACCAGCCATATCTGGTCTGGTGTGGCATACTAACCAGAGTTGTTCCCCTCACACTCATTTACCCTTACCCTCACCCCCACTCGCCCCACTCACTCCCACTCGCCCCACTCGCCCGCCACCCCCTCATATCCATTTAAATCCGCACTAGTACGAACTAAACAATTAGCTACGCTTTAATAGCACCCAGTAGCAACACATTTAGGCAGGCAGGCCAGACAGTAAAAGCTCTGCTGGCGTATACCCTTGTAGATACCCTGGGGCATATAGTATAGAGTATAGAACACGGAGGGAAGCATCTCCGAGACCCCGAAAGCATATCAGAAGGAAGTGGGCTGATAGTCCGCAATCTGATCCGCTATAGCGATGTCCGTCTGTCCTTTTTCTGAAGATTTCTCAACGAAATAAAGGTAAGATGCGATGCAAATCGGACCCCAATATCACAGAAAAACGTAAGTGGTTGGGGAGCTTGGAGCGTCGAATTTCAAGGGTATACAAACTTCGGCGCGCCGAAGTTGGCTGCGCTGCCGTTTCTAAGCTCCGGCGGGCGGCGGCTGGAAAACTTTAAATTCACTTGCGCATTGCACGTTGAGGCGTTCGGTCGTATACTCTCCCCGTCGTTTCGTATCGTATCGTATCGTAGGTCGTGTCGCTGATCCCAGTACCGTAGTACCCTAGTGCTGTATTTTTTTAGTAGTGCTGTTGTTGTAGAGTTGCTGCAGTAGTGTTGTGTCTTGTGGCAATTAACCGCTAGCGTTGCATGCCATTTGCTGAACTATTGATTAATCAGTGCCCCCGCCCGAACCACTAACCACCAACCAGCAACCACCAGCCCAGAGTCCACCCACAGCAGAGTCCAGCAGCTATGTCAAAGGATTCGGACATAGAGCAGGCGGCGGTGCCGGCCAACGAAGTCAAAGTGGAGCCAGTAGCCGCCACGCCAGAGGAGCAGCTAACATCCTCCGGGACGACCAGTGCGACGACAGCCACTACCGTGATCTCCGTGACGAATGGGGGCGGAGAGAAGGCGACGTCGGGGGCGGAGAAGCCTCCCCAGCAGATGACTACCCTGGAAGTGGCCGCTGTGGCCACTGTGGCCGCTGTGGCACCAGAACAAGTGCAGCCAGCAACAACCATCGGAGGCATTGAGTTGGCAGCCAGCAAAGGTACAACAGCCAGCAGCAGGCCAGCAGCAGGCCAGACCAGAGTCAGGGGCAGGAGCAGGAGACGGGGCAGGGGCAGAGGCAGGGGCAGACAGGTGCAGACAGTGAATGGCTTTGCAATTCGGCTGCAAGTTTGATTAGTGCAAAGTAAAATCAACAACCTGCCAGTGCCAGTGCCAGTGCCAGTGCCACTGCCACTGCCAGCAACAACCACAAGAGCTTAGTTTAGTAAAAGTTATAACAAAACGCACAGACAAACACACATAAAGAGAGAGACAGAGAGAGAGCAGACCGTTGAAAACTGCATTGCCACTGGCACACCTCCCAACATGCACCCGCCACGATCATGATCATCATCATCATCATCATCATGACGATGAGCACGACTCGACTTCAAGTTGAATTTCACTTTAGTTTTTCAACATATACGATATATGTACACCTATATATATCTACGAATCTCTTTGCTTTTCTTTAACTCGCTTTATTTATTTTACTTTTGCTGTCTTCAACATTTTTTTGTACGCTTTTCCAAAGTCGTCATCGGCGGGAAGGTTTTACTTTTCATCTTTTGCGAGTATGTAGATTGTTTCTCTCAAATTTTGCGCACGATCTGTTGCAACGGTTTGCTGATCAGCCCAGACAGACGCCCTGGCACGCCCACTTAACCGTCATAATTAACAATCATAATCATTAATTAATATGGCAATTAATTTCACTTCTGCCCGTAGTACCGGCCGAAACCGAAAACAAAAAATCAACTTAAATCTGGAGCATCGTATTCAAATTGATTGGATAACTGGGCATGTGGTGGCATGTGCCACAAACAACGTAATGTCCAATGGCAGCAAGGGGCAATTTACGGCAGTTTACGTCTAACAATTATCCTCACTCTTGATTGAGTTGTCATTTGCATTTGCAACATCTAAAGGAAAGGCCTCTATCGAGGGCGACTGCACCAAAGATTGGGAGGCCCTACCACTACCAAGGTTACAATTCTCTTGCGAATACATACGAATAGATAGAAGTTTTCCCCAAACACACTTCCAGTTGCCAAATTGCAGGAGGAATTTTTAATTTATTTGCAAGTTCTATGAAGATACAAGATACTCGAACCACGATAGCATTTGGTATCATTTTGGTGGAGGAAGGTAGAGGTGCTAGGGGCTATCTCCCGAGAACATATGAAGATTCAGAGAGCATGTTCGCTCGTTCGCGATAGCAGAATGTTTACTTTCTTTAGGGCTACTTGGCGGACACAAATTTTGACTTCGATGGCACAATAATTGTTGAATAAACAGTCGGAAATGTTTACGTGAGTCTTTTAGGAGAATTCAACCAGATAGGGGATCGCACTTGCAGTGCAAGAACCGAGCGGTTCTTTGTTTTTCTAATGTCTAGATCCCATTCGGGGTATTTATTTATGAGAATCTCAGATTGCTGGCGACAAGGAGGAGGCTTTGTTTCTAACAAGAATCCGCGGCTACTGGGGCTACTGATGATGCCCCAGATCGAATATCTGTCTGGCTGTCTGGCTTTCTGGTCGTCTGGCCGTCTGACTGTCTGACTGTCGGGGAAAGTGGCTTTTTACAGGGGCTATTCCGCCAATTCCAAACAACCTGTGGGCCATAATTATTGTTTATGGATTATGCAGGAGCAGCAGCA
This sequence comes from Drosophila helvetica, assembly GCA_963969585.1. Lineage (NCBI taxonomy): Eukaryota > Metazoa > Arthropoda > Insecta > Diptera > Drosophilidae > Drosophila > Drosophila helvetica. The sequence continues at coordinate 70,465,533 of OZ018401.1, read as the reverse complement.
GATGTGGTTATCGGCACCAGGTTTTAGGGTTATTTTAATCACTTCCAGAACCGCCTTCCCCCCAGTAAAGGCCAGTAAACTAAATTCAAGTTACAAAAGAAGGGAAAAACGTGTGGCCACGAAAACGAAAAGAAAAATGTTTTCCAATGCGAATATGGGAAAAGCTCTGAGGAGCATAGTGGGATGGATGGAATGTGCGTGTTGTGTGTGCTTGTGTGCTCAATGATTAGATCGGATCGTATGAGAGCGTGGCAGAAGAATGCTCGGAATGCGGAGGCATATGGTTAATAGGGTTCTTGAAGTCTATTTTTAAGAAATGCTCTTTCTACCCCTCCCTGCAGGCGGCACCAAACCCAACATGGATCCGGCGCTGATCAACTTCAAGGTGCTGTACGTACTGACGCAGCTGTGCGGCCTGACGATGATCGTGCTGGTGGGCACCTGGATAGGGCAGCACTTTGGCGGACTGGGCGGTAGCTCCAATCCCAAGCTGGAGTTCAACTGGCATCCGCTCTTCATGACGATTGGCTTCATCTATCTGTATGGCAACTGTGAGTAGAGCAGCAAGCGGAAGAGGTGCAGACTAACTCCACTCCCATTGCCATTCCCATTGCAGCCATTCTGGTATACCGCGGCTTCCGCACCACGCGCAAGAAGACCCTGAAGCTCACCCACGCCGGCATCCATATGGCCGCGTTCGTTCTGACAGTCATCGCCCTGAAGACGGTCTTCGACTCGCACAACCTGAACAGCCCGCCCATACCCAACCTGTACTCGCTGCACTCTTGGCTGGGCCTCTCCGCGGTGATCATATTCTCGCTGCAGTACGTGGCCGGGTTCGTGGCGTTCCTCGCCCCGGGCCTAAGGGAGAACTACAAGATCGCCATGATGCCGCTGCACATCTACTTTGGTCTGTTCGGCTTCGTCCTGGCCATTGCCAGCGCCGTCATGGGCCTCACCGAGAAGGCAATCTTTGCAATGTGAGTGCACCTTCAACAGGGGATTGTCCGACAATGTCTAATGTATTCTCCCCCGTCTGCAGTACCTCTCCACCGTACTCCACCTTGCCACCGGCTGGTATCCTGGCCAATGTGATTGGAGTCTTGTATGTGGTATTTGGGGCTCTTGTGGTTTACCTGGCCACAGAGCCGTCGTACAGGCGCAAGCCCATACCCGAGGACACCGCTCTGCTCAGCTCCGGCTCTGTCAATGAGTAAGGCCCTCCCACTCGTCCGAGACACACCCCCAACCAGCTGCTATGCTTATATTTATGCTCGAAACTGTGCACAAAACGAGAACCCAAACGAAACGGAAACCTGATGCGATGTGGTGCTCTATTGACGCGATTCATGCTGTTTTTTTTCGTTGAGATGCATGTTTTACCCCATAGTATCTACAAGTAATACATATATTTAATGTGACTATGTGTACTGGAAAGCTATCCACATACTTATACACAGATTACCAGTTGTGAAAAGACAAGACGTCTGCGAGTGCTCAAATCTAACGTATTTAACCTCATATAGAACATTTGCTTGTATGAATATCTATGTGTGTTATATATTCTTAATAAATATATATTAATACTTAATCAAGAGTGTAGGATCGGTTGCCTCCTCCTCCTCCTCATCATCCTCCTCCACCTCCTCATCCTCATCCTCCTCATCCTCCTCCACCTCCGCCTCCTCCTCCTCCCCTTCTGGGAAATCGTCGATTGTCTCGTTATCCTCTTGGCTGTGCTGAAACTGCAGGAATTCATCCAGGTCCACCACATATGTGGGATAGTCGCCCATGCCCCGGAGTGAATGTTGCCCCCGATAGGCGCACCGGATGTCGGAGCGACGCAGCACTTGGGCAGTGTCCTCGGCCACATGGATAGCACCCTGCAGTCCTGTGCTGGTCAGGCGGGATGCCATGTTGACGGTGCTGCCCCAAATGTCATAGTGCGGCTTCGCGAGGCCCACAACTCCAGCCATCACAGGACCATGAGCGATGCCTACGGCGATGTGGGAGTGCGGTAGTGCGAAATACGGGTACTTCCAAAGGGGGTGGGATCTTACCGATTTTCAGGCAACCCCGCGAGTCTTCCGGCAGATCGAGCTCGTAGAAGATATCCTCCACCCGGATCCGGTTCATGATGCGCAACAAATTGACGGCGAACTGGGTCATGACCACAACGACTTCGTCCATCAACAAGTCGCCTCCAATGCCCTCCGATGATGCGGTCGTTTCGGAGGATACACTATCTGCGAATTTCAGCTGTTTAAGAGCCTGTTGGGGTTGGCGGATGGATATGCTCACTGGATCCATGGACTGCCCCTGATGCATTCTCCTTTCTGACAGGACCATCGATCGAGTAGTCGGTGGAATGTTCCACGTCCAGGCCACAGGCAGCCAAGTACGTCCAGCCCATCACTTTGATCTTCTCGATCTTGTGCTTGCGGGCAGAGTTCACCAGCAGCTCGTCAAAGTAGCAGATGAACTCGTGCAGCATTCGGATGCCCGCCCGGTCAGATCCGTAGTTCTCGATGGAGGCGAACATCACGGCGACGCTCGTGAAGGTTTCGTAGAAGAGCTGGTCGTTGCGGCGTCGCTGAAGGAAGGCTTCGGCCACGTGCGAGGGCAACGTGTTGACCATAATGATCTTGATGGACTTTGTGGCGTCCTCCGTCCGCTTTCGCTGCTCCTCGTAGCGCTCTCGGAGGCTGGTGGAGAGAGGGTGGTTAATTGGATATTGGATACAGTGGGTACGCACGGGGATGCCTACAAGAAGATCGCCTTGGCGATGTAGGTGGAATGGCGCTGCTTGATCGAGAGGGCTACGAAGAAGGCAATCAGATACCAGCTGTGGGCCCATTCCGCCTTCAGGTTCATGCTTATGGTCCCCGATCGCTCGAAGGCGAATCCGTAGTGGGCGTGGATGGTGAACACGTGGCAGAGGACGATGAGCAGACCCAGGCCAACCTTAATGGCCAGCGCCATCGCACCGAAGAAGAACAGCAGGCTGAGCACAATGATCACGGAATGAGTGACTAGCCAGGGAAGGAAGCACACCGTCTGAGGATCCTCGTCGGCCAAATCCGACTCGATTAAGGCAAACTCAAACTCGGCCCTGTTGCACGATAGCTGCGGAAAGGAGAGAGACATTTGACCACTAGTTAAATCAATGCGAGTGGAGCAGGATGCCGATGCATACCACCCCGGTCGTGGCGATTATGTAGACCAGAAGAATGACAAATACGGAGAGTGGTACGCCTATAGATATCGACTTCCGTTCGATCTGCTCCGACCCTCGGATGAGCCAGCGGGCCAGGAAGAAGGAGGGTTGCCTCAGGGGCGTCAGCACATGGCGCTGGATCCACAGCTTCTTGAAGCAGGCGGTCAGGCAGATGAGCACAAGAACAAGAAGCATCGCAAACAGCGGCCAGCAGTTCATGGAGCTGCAAGTGTGGATTGGATTATATGGCGATCGAATCGGAAGGCTCAGCTAATTCCTCAGCATACTAAGGCGCCACAATATTCATGAAGGTGACCACCGTGGCAGCCACGAGCACAACGACCAGACTGTACTTCCTGAGCAGGTCCGGCACTTTCATGAAGGCCCTCTCCCTCCTCACGTTGTGAAAGTCCAGCAAACAAAAGGAGATCTCGCAATTGAACAGTTGATCCTCGCTGGGGTCCTCTGCGTCCATTCTCGGCGCTCGCCACACGTAAATGCGTCTACGGGAGGTGTCTTTGATACAACGGGATAGGGAACGGGAAGACTCTTCGTCTGCTTACTGTCCGACCGGCAAGTGCTGCACCTCGTTGGCCATGATTTTCTGGGTCGTCGTCTCGACCTCTTCGTAGATATTGCTGAGGCACGTGTGGAACGAGGTAGCCGAGATACCACTTTTATCCTGCTCCGGATCGTCGGGCACCGTAAGTCCGGACTTTCGACTACTGACCAAATACGTGGTGACCTTCGCCTTCTGCAGTATTGGGTCGTCCTTGGCCTCGTCCGTGCCATCCTCGTAGACATATTCGTCGTTCAGCAGGCGGAGAGTGCGATGGGATATGTGCACCTTGCCCGGCACACCCCACGTTTCCAGGCGGTTGGTGATATCCACGTCCACGGACCACATGTCGTAATGCCACTTGATGTTGCCAATGACACCAGCGAACACCTCTCCCGAGTGCACGCCGATGCGCAGGTCGATGTCCAGCGCCCGCTGCTCGCGGACCTCCTGCGTCACGCTGATCATGTCGAGCGCCTGGTCCACGCAGCAGCTGGCGTGCTCGCGGTTGTATTCGGGGATGCCGGAGACGCAAATGAAAGCATCCCCGAGGAACTTCATCCGCAGCACGCTGTGCCGCTTGGCGGCCAGATCGTATCTGACGAACAGCTCGTGTAGGATCTCGACCAGACTCTGCACGTCCAAGGTGTTGGTCAGGTTCGTGTAGTGCACCATGTCGGCCACCAGTATGGACACAAATGGATAGGGTTCCACGACGAGCTTGCTGCAGGCGGAAGGGCATCATCAGGAAGGAAGGGAGTGTACCGTAGCGTACCGTAACTTCGGGATCCTTACACCCAGCCGTTCATCCTCGATCCGCGCGGAAATTTCCTCCTGCAGGGCATGGCTCAACCTGGCTGGCATTACGGACTCCAGCAGGGTTTTCTCGTTCTTCATGACCACGGTGAGCACAATGCTCTCGTAGACCAGCTGATGGCGACCGAGAACGATGCGCCGCACGTGGAATATCCGCATCGTGAAGAAGAACCACATGACGAGATTCAGGTACAGGTGATAGATCGCATAGCAGAGGAGGGTGGAGCTGATCACGCCCAACCTCCGGTACGAGCAAAGGAAGTACACCAGGGAAACGGCCAGCCCCAGGATGTAGGGCCTGCCGTTCTCCAGGAACGCCACCGGCAGATAAAAGTAAACAGCCACCAGGACAATGTGATCGTAGCAGGCCAGCAGCGGATTGTAGCCGCCAAGGGCGATCGGCCCCAAGGTGTCTGAGGGGAGGAAAAATCATGAATCTAACCAAGAACTGAACCGAATCGGTTTCCCACCCATAATGGTTAGCAGAAAGGCCATCGCCCAGCTGGCCATCACGTTGTAGACGTTGTAGTTGCGTTTGCGATTGTCCTTCAGGCAAACCAGCAGGACGAGTGGCGTCAGCAGCATTACCAGCACGTAGGGAATCAATGCGTAAGGGCGTACTTTCTGAAATCACAGAATCCTATCGTTTCAGATCCAGTGCAGGGCACCAACGGAGTCTTACCGTGACCACGGCCAGCAGCAGCACAATGTGAACCGCCATCAGAAGTTCTATGACCACGATAAACAGAGCCGCATTGTAGGCCGCCAAACGCCTCATGTAATGCCACACGCAGCTCTCCATTTGCAGCGTCCGGCTCTTTGCCTGCAATGTACGAGTAGATACATCGATTGAAATACCCATTTCGCACCCATTTCCAACCCATTTCCAACCCATTTCCACGGTGAATTTACCTCCAAGTGCAGCCATTCTAGGGTCCGAAGGTTGCCCAGCCAGCGGCTGTCTCCCACATCCTCATTGAAACTCGCTTGTGCAGAACTCATTTCGATTGTGCTAATAAGTCAATTTTTGTAGTAAATTTACTCTGATTTAGTCACAAGGATCAAGCGGATATATTTCCGATATCAAAAAGGGCATGGCACGCCCAGATCGGCCCCAAAACAAAGACTAGAAAACTGTCTGGCATAAAATACCAGCCATACTTTTAGGCTGACCAAAAACGAATGGCTCGGAGGACAGACAAGACACCGGAAGATTGTAGGTCTGGTCTGTCTGGTCGCCAGGGACTAGGGAAACCAAATTTTTCCAAACTGACGAGAATTGGTGGAGCTATGAAATCATCAATAAAAACGGAAATATCCTGATTGTCCTTGAAGCAAAGCGACTGCAAACGATCAAGGGCATTCTTCTAATAACGATGAGGTCTGGTACTTTCAGATTGGACAAGATATGGCGGAGCTGTAGCGGTTCCAATAAAAATAGCTTACAAAATAGCATGAAAAACGTTTTGTCCTTGATGTAAATCAGGATTCAAACGATCGGTGGCATTCTCCCAATCGCAAATAGGTGGGGCACGCCCTGATCGGGCAAGAAATGGCGGAGGAAAGTACATAAGTACATATGTATGTATGAGTGGAGACAATATCCTTGATCCTTGGTATGGAAATGATCAAGGATCATGCCAAGATCGACCCATAAATAGTCGAGATATAGCGAAAGGTTAAATATAGTATTTTATTGGTTTTTTTCAGCCTAAAGTTTTAGGGGCTATATCTCGGCCGAATAGGGTCAGATCGGAGCAGGACCTACTTTCCGAGGATCCTTTTCGTGAGGATATATCCAGACTGGCATCAAAATATCGACTACAAAAATGAGGCACTTCTAGTATATGTATGTACATTTCAAACTTTGATCAAGTTTCCTTTTTAAAGGCCCCATCAGCAAAGGCCTTGGAAAACCCGTCTTCCACTTGTGTCTCGAACTTCTGGCTGCTCAACCCCAAATTATTCAGTTACTGCCCTAACACTATAAAGTCAACACAACATTATTTAAATCAAAAGTTTTCCATTTTCGGTTTTTGTGGTTTTACTTTTCTTTTACAATGTTTATTCGAAAATTGAAAACTTATGCTATGTCCGCCCTCGCGCGATGCGACGAGAAGGATAAGGTAAGAGTTTGCGGGGGCTCTAAATGGTAGAACATGCTTCTAACTATATTCTTTTGCTACATCCTTTCCAGGTCAACGAGGTCAAGCAACCGTGATGGAGCCAAGTTGTTCAGAAAACAGTCTACGCGTGGTATACGTGTGGCCCAAGGAGCAGGAGTCCTGGAGCGCGAGGTCCCCGAACTGATTGCCCACTACACAAAGTTTGCAGCAGGCGTGAAGCAAATGGGCGGCGTCAAGGGTCTCTTCAAGCAGGACATCTGCTGGTTGAGCTTGGACACCTGCATGGGATTCACATTCTTGGTCATGTCATCAAGTCGCTGAGTCCACCCAGGCCGCCCGCCGCTCCTGGCTGCATGATGACATGACCAAGCATTTGAATCCGATTCAGATGGCCAGGCTCAACCAGCAGATGGTTGCTCAACCGGCAGCAAGTAGCGGTTATCCAGACTGTCGATTGGCATCAACATATCGACTAGGAGAATGGGTCCGATTTTTGGCCAAGTCAATGTTGGAGAGGGCATGGATGTCCTTTCTTCTGATGCCAATTGGTTGGCAGGAGTCTTCAAGCCACGAAATGCAAATTAGATCAGAGGTCAAATGTGGGAAAACGATGAAATTAAATTTCAAATCTGATGGAGTCCTTGTCAAGTTGGTTTATTTAGTTGGTTTTGGGTTTTGGGCTTTGGGTATTATTATGTAGGTAATTATATACATGGAAGCTTACAATCGAATATCTATTAAATTCAGCTAGTCTTCTTTGTGTTGGGGCTTGGGTCGGTGGGGCAGGAACTCGTATTCGCTGTCGGTGCCTATGATGTAGGTGGGAATGTTGCCGCGCCCCTTGACGAAGGTCATGCCCCGATAGTTGCACTGTATGTTGAACTCGCGCAGCTTGATGGCGGTGTTCTCGGTGACCTGGATCTGGCCGGGCACCCCCGTGGAGTCCATGCGCGAGGCCATGTTGACCGGGTTGCCCCAGATGTCGTAGTGGGGCTTCGATATGCCCACCACCCCGGCCATGGCCCGGCCGTGTGAGATGCCGATCCTCAGCATGCCGTAGTCGGTGCTGCCCTCGTACTCGGACTGCATATTCTCGGCATTGAAGCGGCGCATGGCCCGCATCAGATCCAGGGCGAACCGGGCCATTACCAGGACCACTTCATTGCTACTGTTGCCGGCTTGCTGGCCAACGTTGCTGGTGCGCGGGGCACTAGTTATCACATTGCCCTCGTACTGGCCCCGCTCCAGGTCCAGGTCCAGGGCGATGTTGCTGCCATTGCCGTAGGGGACGCGGTGGATACCGTCGGAGTCAGAGTTGCGCGCCCCGTCGTAGCGACTGCGACGACCGTTGGGCATCAGCGAGACGTTGCGGAACTTCATCTGGGGGGCGTTCACCTGCTCGGAGCGGGACACGTCCAGGCCGCAGGCAGCCATGTAAGTCCAGTTGGCCACCTTGATCTTCTCCACGCGCAGGCACTGCGCATATTTGTTCAGCTAAAGGGAGGATCGTGTGGTTAGAGATGAATGAGTGTCATGGGCGAGGTACCTACCACATCGTCAAAGTCGCAGATGATCTCGTTCAGCACCCGCAGTCCTATCTTGTCCGTGTCAAAGTTCTTGATGGAGGCGAACATCACGGCCACGTTGTCGTACTCCTCGTAGTAGAGTTCGTTCTGCAGCTGCGTCGACAGGTAGAAGTCGGCTGGAAAGGAAGCCCTAAGGATCAGTGCAAGGTTCTAGGGTTTACTCCTCCGCGAAGGACTCACCCACGTGCGAGGGCAATATGTTGGTTAGCAGCACCTTGATCGTGTCGTTGGTGATCAGGGCATCCTCCTGCTTCTTCATCAGTTGGCGCTTCCAGCTGAGGGGCACAGGAAGAGTTGTTAGTGGGTTAAAGTGCTGAGACGGGACTTGTCCATCCTCCAACTGAAACTCAAACTGAAACTCACTTGTAGTCCACCTTGGCTATGAACTCCGTCTGCCGCTCCATCAAGTGGAAGATGCCCAGCGTGATGATCATGAGCAGGATGTGCGAGTACTTGGCGTTGAAGTTGACATTGGTGGACGGGCTGTTGGCGTAGATGTGGTTGAATTCGAATATCACCAGAGCCGCATAGGCTATCGTGATGATGGTGGAGAAGCAGGCCTTGATGATGAATGGTATCCGTGTGAAGAGGAAGGACATGCCGATTACCAGAGTCATGCAGTTGGTGAGGATCTGGCACAGAAAGGGACTAGAATCTAGCGAAAGAGTTCTCGAGCGAATGGCTCATGAGTCACGACTCACCCAGGGATGGAAGCAGAGAAGCCGATCCTCCATGGTGGGGTCGCCATCCTCGTAGTCCGCGTCGTTGCTGCAGCCCACCACCTGCATGGCGGCCACAGCGCAGTACGAGAAGATGATGAGGAAGTAGATGACGATGCGGAGGACGACGTTGCGCTGCATCACATCGGACATGTTGAAGAGGCAGCCACTGAGGCGACTCGTGGGGACGGACACCTCCGCATCGGACATGTACATTATCCAGAGCTTCTTGTACCAGGACACGATCAGCAGCATGGTGAGCAGGATAATGGTGGTGCCATCGATGTACCAGTAATGGTATCTCGCACTGAAATCGGACTATTGATTACCCTGGCCATGCTGGGAAGAGTGTGTATGGAAGAGTATAGCTCACTCCTTGCTCAGCAGTTGGATGGTGAGGAGGCCCATGTAAATCACCCAGGCGAGGGCAATGCTGTACTTGAGCATAACGTCCGGCTCCCGCATGTACTGCATCTCCCAGTTGCGGATGCGGAAGAACAGGCAGAACGAGCTGATGTTCCGCCGGAAGGTCTCCTCCTCGATCTCGTCCTGGGTGAGACGGGTGCTGCGCCGGAACACCTTGGTGAGCCTGGAGGAGAGACCAATGACACTGGATGAGGGGCTAGCCGATGCACTGGCGTGGGGGCAAGACCATACTGTATCCGACCGATGGGCATCTTGTCCAGCTCGCGGCACATCTCCAGCTTGGCCTGGTTGCGCACCTGGTTGTACTGGTGCAGGGTGGAGTTGTGCATGAAGTTCGACTTGTTCGCCTCGCTCAGCTTCTTGGCCTGGCGCTCGCGCTGCACGCGTCTCGGATCGTGCATGGGGGCCTACAACTTTCGATTCGATGTAATGTGCGTGCGTGTGGGATCGCAATACCCCCCCAAACCCCAAAACCCCGAAACCCTAACCCCAAACTCGTACTCACGCGCAGTGACTTGATCAGGAAGGTGCGAATGCCGTGCTTCTGCAGCACGGGATCCTCGCGAGCCTTCTCCGTTCCGTCCTCGAAGAAATACTCGCCGTCCAGCAGGGACAGCGTCTTCTGGCTGACATGCACACGACCCGTGGCCCCAGTAGCCTCCAGTCTGTTGGCAATGTCCACGTCCTTGGACCAAATGTCGAACTGCCATTTGGCGGCTCCAATCACCCCGGACAGCACATCGCCCGAGTGCACGCCGATGCGCATGTCGATGTTGAGGTGCCGCTTCTCTCTGCAAATAGAGGATCAAATAGGGGGGGAGGGGGATATAATAGTGCAGCGATGGACGCACCTGACATCGCGAATGTCCTTGATCATGCGCAGGCCCAGGTCCACACAGCACTTGGCATGATCCGCATTGGGACTGACCAGCCCCGCCACGCAGTAGTAGCAGTCGCCCAGGAACTTGATCCTCAGCACATTGTACTCCTCGCTGGCAATGTCGAAGCGCACGAAGAGGTCGTGCAGCGCCTCCACCAGCTTCTTCACGTCCAGAGTGGTGGTCAGGTGCGTGTAGTTGACCACATCGGCATACAGAACGGTGACATCTTCGTGGGGCTCGATGAAGAGGGTCCTGTGGAGAGGATGGGATGGGATGGGATACGAGTGGTAGTAGAATAGGACAAGAGCAGAAGGACGGCGTTGGCTGACCCGTGATCCGGCTGTCGCCAGCGCTTGAGGTTCTGACTGTCAGTGGTCCGCTGCGTGTCCACGTGAGATCGCTGCTGGTGCTGCTGCTTGGAGCGCTCGATGCGATTCTTGACGTCCTCCTGCAGGCGATCGGCGATCTGGTTGGGCAGTATGCTGAGCAGCAGGCTCCGTTCCTGGTCGCGGGCGTAGCGCAGGAGGAGGTTCTCCTCCACGTACTGCCGCCGGTCGAGGAAGGTGGTGCGCAACGCAATGTCCCGCATGAGGCGGAAGAAGATGCCCAGCAGGTTGACGCAACTCAGGTAGATGGCCTCGTTGAGGATGCTGTGCATCTGGTTGTCCTCCTTGGAGGTGATCACGAACACGTAGTTGATGATGTAGCACAGGGTGACGGCGGAGCCGAGCACGAACGGCTGCAGCAGGTACGGCACCGGCATGAACATGTAGATGGCGTACAGGGTGTAGGCGTCGTAGATGGGATTCAGGATGAAGTTGTGGCTGGTGGCGTGGTACACATTCAGGCCGATGTCCATCAGCACCATTACGCAAACGGCCAGCCAGGAGGAGACGTACACCACCCAGCCGTGCTTGCTGACCAGCTCGCTGCGGAAGTTAACCGAGAGGATTAGCCAGATGACCACGCCGGAGGCTATGTAGGCGGCCATGTCCACGTACACATAGCTGATGTCCGGCGTCGTCAGGAGCAGCAGGGTGTGCGTGATGGTCACCTGCAGCTGGATGAAGATGAACAGCGACAGGTAGCCCACCCGCAGGCGACGCATGTACAGGTCGTACGACTCCTCCAGCTCCAGGTTGCGGCATTTGCGCTTAAAGTGATGGAACAGGTAAAAATAATTGTGCAGTGCAGGAATTATAGTTACAGGCAAGTGTCTTACCACCAGATACGACCATTCCCAGTTCTTTTCATTGGAGAAACTCTGCGATTGCTCGTTGGAGTGCGCCAGGGTAATGGTGTTCGTTCGATTGTATTCGATGGCCGAATCAAAGTAGGAATTCATGATTGCATTCGTAGTCGTCTGGGGCTGAGCATTTTCGTCCACAGTCCACAATCAGCTGCCAGTCGGATCGGATCTGTGGGTATTATCAGATCAAACAATTAAACACCACACGACAGTGGTACATTAAGGCAACAACAACAATAACAATTGAATCACTCAATGGCTGGGGGCTTATCGGGGGTCTACAGGTGAGAGAGTAGCCAAAGTTACGAGTACCACCTCTCTCGATCGATCGATCGCTCGCTCTCTTTCCGCCTTTCCGCCTATCTGGGTCTCAGCACGGGATTTGGGTCTCCCTCCCGAATAAAACAAAGTTTTGTTGCCTTTTTTCTGCTGCAAAAACAGCAGCTAATTTAGCAATTTGTCTAATGTGTTGTTGATTGTGTGCTAATGATTTGTAAATCACACTCACAAGCACACACACACACACACACATGCATGCAGTGTCCATTATCAGCTGCAGTTGGTCGAGAAGACCGCAACACGACCACTGTGATCAGACAACTTTATGGCTTTGTAATTAATTTATTGCCTTTCGTATGGATGGACGGACGGACGGACACTTGAGGAAGCGGAGGGTTTTCGTGTTCGTGTTCGTTCGCACTTCACTTTCGTTCGGCAATAAATACGATAATAATTACTGAAAAATTAACACCACTTAAGCGCGCTGCGCTCCGAACAAGCCAATATACAAGGCGGACCAGGTATCACAAATTACTCTTTGGCAAGGGCTGATAAGCGGTCGATTGCTGCTCGCTGGGGCTTACGCCAGTGGCTACGCTACGGGTGATATGTACTAGTACGCGTTAGCCGCACCGTACCCGTATATTCTCTTTGTAAGAACCGCACGACCAATACGCCTGAACTGCTGCGACCAAGTGAGCTGCACACCTCGTCTGAGCACACACCTGTCGATGAGTGCTGAGTGCTGAGTGGTGAGAGCCACCGGCTTATCAGTGTGAAATGTTTCTGGGTTGTTGATTGATGGGCTGTGATGGATGATACGTTCACCTATTGAATTAAGCAGATAAGCAGCTGACTTTGCGTCAGATAAACAAGTTTTAATTGCCTGACACTTTTATAGCGACATAGCTAAAATAGGTAAAACCAATCGTTCTTAATTCAAATTCGAACTGCGCGCGCACTTTAAGCGCGCGCTTTAACCACGCAAGTATGAGCAAATGCAACCCTGTGCAAAGCCGAGTGTGGCCAGGTGTGCATGCCCTGCGGTTAAAATTCAAATTTTATATGAGCAAGCAGGAAGTTGGAGGACGAAAACCCACGGATAGATCAACGCAATATTGGATAAATCAATTCTTGCGAAACAGAAATGCAATCAACTATTTTTATTCCCTATTTATCCCCTAAATTTCATAACAAATCCCTCTTCTTGACAGCCGTTACTAATTTGATTAGGTTGTCTATGAAAAACAACTGGACGCATATATCATTCTTGCTCTCACTGCCTGCTTTTTGCATAAGGCTGTCTCTATTTTTGCAGCTAGTCCACCTTCAAAGACGAATGTCATACGGATATTAAAAGACTGTCAGACTAAGACTATCAACGCGGAAAATTAGCCGGTGATTTATTTGATCGAGCTTCTTATACAAATAATAAGTGAGCAATATAATTAAAATGGCATGTTACCATGCTTTGAACCATCCGGTCTTTAGCTCCCTTAGGATGCAGCTCCACCTCGCCGTGTTAAACTTGTTCCTGATGTCCAACGTGACCATTAGGCAGTATTCCTTACCGCCGCCTTTCCACCGAGTGCCAGATATTGCACTGCTCGCACTGTCCACTGCTTTACCGACTACATCAATGGTGAATCGGGCCTTGCGAAATCCGTATTGGTGCGGGGATAGGTCGCCCGCCTCCGCAATGGATTGTTCCAGCCGTGAGTAGACCACTTTCTCCAACAGTTTTCCCGCAGTGTCGATCAGGCAGATTGGCCTATACGCCGACGCTGTCTCCGGCGGCTTGCCTGGCTTGGGTATGAGCACCAGCCTCTGCATCTTCCACCTCTCCGGAAATACTCTTTTCCGAAGGCATTGCTTGAACCAAAGACAATATAAATAGTAAGATGCCGAACGCCCATACAATTTCAATCGTGAGCAGCGCTGATTTCTGTGAATGCTCGAGTACGCGCTGACTCGCTCGCACGAAGAAGATAAGAGAGAATGAGTTTGCATGTGTGAGTACACACAGAGCTGCAAGCATTTATGTGTGCGTATTTGTGCCGAGCTGCCGAATTTTGACGAGACGTAAACAATACAGAAATGTATTTGCTGGGAGTTGGGGTGGGGGGAAAAAAATTCGTTGGCGATTGAAATTCGGATAATAAAATTGCATTATTCATTTAAATAGTAATAATAATATAATTCTTTAATATACAATGTAAATATATGACCAATTTTGAACATTTGATATTAGGTATACAATTATTATGGTCTTAAAATTATCCAGTAAAATATTGATATGATAATAGACAATAAAATTTTTGGTTATATCCAACCTGTTCAATGGCAAAATCAACCCCTATACCGCGATTCGCCTTTCAAGAAATTGTATCAAATTGTCTTGTCTTCTTTGCACAAGTTTATGTACAAACGCACATACATGCATGCATAAGAACTTCAAAATTCGGACTTTGTGCTTTTATGTGCATTGTGTGAATTCTGACTTTCGATATTACGACACGTCCATCCCGTCCGGCCATCTCTAAATCGAAGACGTGAGAGCCTGTGAAAAAATGAGTTCCTCCTCTGAAGAATATGAAGAAAATAGAAATGAAAGCGTTGCTTCAGGTATTTGTATTTCTTGTATCCTATTTGAAGCAATTTGTACAGTAATGTGTCTTCCTGCCACTCGACTCGCGGAGCAGTGCGATCAAGCCACTCTTGATGCCAGACTCACCTTCAAGAGCCACACTAGAAACATCGCCGACCAAATAACCAACAAAGCCAGAAAAATGTACTGGCTACATAACCCAAGAAACAAGCTCTCCCTGAGAAACAAGGTTACAATCTACAAGGTCATCTTGGCACCCACCTGGAGGTATGGCGCCCAAATATATGGAATCGCGGCCAAGACGCATCTAAAAAAGATTCTACGCTCGCTTACCGGGGCCGAGTGGTACCTGCGTAACGCGGACATAGCCAAGGACCTGGGAGTCCCTCTCGTAGGAGACACAATTAACGGACTAGCTAAAAAACACATTGAAAAACTGGCCACTCACCCAAATGCCCTAGCAAGAAGGCTCAACTTATTAAACCACAGGAGAAGACTAAGGAGGATCCACCCAGTAGACCTCCCGAGCAGAAGGATTTAGGTGAATACGCTTAAAACTACCTCATACCAAATTTAACATGTTCATTCCCTAGAATTAAAAATTTAAATTCTCTCCAAAGTTAATACAATCCCTAACATAAAAGTAGCTCTTAAGTTATAATAAACTTCATTTTCACTTAAAAAAAAAAAAATCGCTACAATCGATAGTACAAGTGCGAGGACCGCGTTTGATTTCAATGTCAATTGTATTGTATAATAAAGGAAATAAAGCCCGAAATAGGCAATTTGCGGCAGCCTTAAATAAGCCCTCGCGTTCGGACCTATTTGGTTCTAGCAAAATTACTTTAAACTGCGCGCCGAAGCTGGACCGAGTAAGAACACACAAACTTTTATTGGCATTGGTAAGCGCGCCCAACAAATTGCGCTGCACCAAGCGAAAACTAATCAGACTACTTTCGATCCGAAATACGCAATTGGCAGCAGCCTAAAAGGCAGTAGGAATACTGCCTAATGGTCACGTTGGACATCAGGAACTGCATCCTAAGGTCGCCTTCAGCGGATGGTTCTAAGCCACTATGAGAGAAGACAGTGGCATCATGGATGAAGCACCATGAAGGGCTTGCATGGGCTAATTGCTACAATCTACATTTTAAATAAGTTGTAAATAAAAAATAAAAAAAAACGAGGGGGAACGTTATGAGCCGCGTCTGCGCCGCGGCTCTACTTTATACCCGGTACTCAGTCAGTATATATGTATGTGAGCTTGTTGTAATTTATTACATGTTCGCAAAAGGAAAAATTAAATTTTAGCCAAAAAAAAACAATTTAAGTCGAACCTTTTCGGAGATTTTGATCTATTAGATGTTTCCATATTGGTTAACATAAATTTTTTACATCTGCCATTTCTACATGTTTTTATCTACTTCCTACATATACATACACGGCTGTGTGCGAGAGAGAGAGGGAATCAGTCTGCGCTTGGAAGGCCACTGAAATTTCATTTGTTCCTTCTGACTATATTTATGATCCGATCTGATCCAAATTCAATACTCTGATAGATATAGTAATTTTCTATGATTCTGCGTTTTTGGTTTTCCCGTATCTTCAAAATTGTAGATTTTCATCTTTTGTGGGGGCGGAAGGGGGCGTGGCCAAATTTTAAAACAAACTCGTCTCGGTTTGATATCACAGGAGCTTGGATAGAAAGTTTGGTGGTTCTAGCTCTTATAGTCTCTGAGAACTAGGCGTCAAAAAATTCGATCAGGCATAGCGCCTACCCCTGTGTGTGAGAGAGAGCGAGAGGGAACGATGCATTTCGAAATTGTTTTCTTCATTGTGGCTATATTTATGAGTCGATCTGATCCAGATTCAACACTCTGATAGATATTGTCATTCTCTACGATTCTGCGTTTTTAGTTTTCTCGTATCTTTAAAATTGTGCATGCCACAGATTTTCGTCCTTGGAGTGGGCGGAAGGGGGCGGGGCGAAATTTTGAAATACACTTGTAACAGTGCGATAGGACAGGAGTCTGGATACAAAATAGTGTTCCTCTAGCTTTTATGGTCTTTGAGCTATAGGCGCTAATGAAGACGGACAGACGGACAGACGGACGGACGGACAGACGGACAGACGGACAGACGGACAGACGGACGGACAGACAGACATAGCTATATCGACTCGGCTATTGATGCTGATCAAGAATATATATACTTTATGGGGTCGGAAACGCTTCCTTCTGGGTGTTACACACATTAATTTTTTGCACAAATCTAATATACCCCTTTACTCTTCGAGTACCGGGTATAAAAAAGCAAAAATATCAAATACTTAAAAGCAATTACCGCAACACTGCCGATGTTGAGCAACATTTTGAAAATGTTGCTAAGCGCCACTGTGCTATGATATGTAGAAACATGCTGCTACATGGTAGCTACTACACACAGAGTGACCATACTTGACCGTTTTCACAAATTAATTTAAATTATTTGTCCATTAAATGTCCCGGGGGAAAAATCATCGTTTTCGCCAATTCAACTGTACTCTTTTCTTGTGGCAGATCTGGGCCATGACATGAATCTTTAACGTTATACATTTATATAACTTGGGTATTGCTGTTCCGATTTTGAAAATTCTGGATTCCGTTCCCCTGATCGTTGGCGACCAGGCCTACAATCCTATGGTTTACGTTCTTCGATGTAATGGGCGAGGACCTTTCAGTGTTTTTTCATTCTTTTTCTGATCAAGGACTGAACAATATGGGATTGATTTTAGTACCACTAACCAGACAGTATCTAGACGTGCCAGTTCATCATCCTATCATCCTATCTGTCAGTCCACAATCGTGCCGATAGGCGGGCCAAAAGTGTGCATTCCGCCCACACTAGTCGGTGTTCGGTTGTTCGGTTATTCGGTTATTCGGCGATTGGTAGCCCATTTTGCCTTTTAATTACCCTGCCCGGCCGCTTTGCTAGCCCGCTTTGGCTGCAGATATGCCACTACTGTTGCACCTTCACCTCTAAATGCGATTCCAAAAACGTTTGAGCCGTTCCAAATGCTCGTACGGGTCGTCTCTTGTCTCTCTTGTGGCTTTGGCTTTATCCGATGCAGGCACTGCTTAGGTTTCTGCAATAATTGGCATTCCGTTCTGGCATTCCACTCTGGTTTGGTTCTGGTTCTGGTTGTGGCCTTCTCAGCCCCTCAAATCTCCATCTGCTTTGGCTGCTGGACACTTTAATGTAAGGTTAATTCCATTTTGAACACAAAATAATATTACATATTCTTTTCAGCAGAACAGCCCATCCCAGTAATCTCCTGGAAAAATGTCAAAAGCAAAATGTCCCAATAAAGTAAGTCATTTTCGAAGTAGACCTTACCGGACACACACAAAATTCCAAATTAAAGCAAAAATTTCGAAGTAAAATTTCAAAAAAAAAAACAAAATGTCGGCATTCAAATTTGGGTTCAAAATTTTTGTAAAACAATTTGGTCGACCGACAGGGCAAAAACAAGAAAAAAGTGGTTCTACGGTAAGCCAGAAATGGGAAATGGAATGGAGCAATTATTAAAAATTTTGTTGTATCTTGCAGCCGAAACTTGCTACAGTTTTTGCTGGGGGCTATTGGGCTGGCTCTTACATAACCGAGAACTATGAGGTACAGCCGCACCGTTTACTCCAAAGGTGATTATCATACTCATCATACTCATCTTCTGTTTCTAGATAAAACGAAAGGTTCCGAGCGGTCCAATTGATGCTTCGAATGTGGGTCCACCCAAGACCTAGGACCTTGAGCCCTGTTGACATTTCCCAACACCTACTCGGCGGCGCGGCGGAAGATTGGCTCTGGCCGAATGTTTGTTTGCGCACAGGGCAAACAACCCAAGCACTTGATGGCGGCGTTGATAGGAGGAGCAACACAACAGTTCGCACGCGAATTGGCAACGATTCGCGAGCTTTCCCACGCTACTCCCAAATTAATATGTGATATCAGGCGCTGAAAGCAGAAGCGATATCATACGATACGAAACGAAACGAAACGATACCCTACCCACCAAGAAAGAGCAGAGAGGAAACGTACGATCAGCCCGGCGAGAGCAAACGCATCCGCACGGCCTTGCATCGAGAGGTAGCTGAGAGATCGAGCGGTGTGTGGGGGAGGAGGGCTATTTTCGTGGCTATTTTCGGCTCTGTCCACGAAGATCATTTCATTATTGACCGACGCTTTTTGCCTCAGAATTTGTTTGGTTATGGAATAGGCATATAATGTGCACAATCCATTTGTGGCGCCACGTCTGCTGCTACCCACTGCAGTGGTGTGGGGGGGCTTTTCCAACGAAAAACGTGATTTCCCCCACCCCAAGCCCAATTTATTCGCTTTAGTTTTGGCAACAAAATGCGGATTCCATCAACCTCTGGAGTCTAGAATATATTGATCGCAAAAATATTGATTTATTATTTGATTCGATCTTCCTCAGGGATCTAGAGACATTTGTGCATCTGCTGAAGGGCTCGCTGGGCTCGGGCATCCTGGCCATGCCCATGGCCTTCTCGCATGCGGGTCTGTGGTTCGGCTTGGTGGCCACCTTCGCGGTGGGCACCCTCTGCACCTATTGCGTGCACATCCTGGTGAAGTGCTCCCATATCCTGTGCCGGCGACGCAAGATTCCGATGATGGGCTTCGCAGACGTGGCCGAGCAGGCCTTCTTGGATGGTCCGCCGGCGCTGAACCGCTGGTCCCGCTTCATACGCTTCATGGTGAACACTTTTCTGGTGCTCGATCTGCTGGGCTGCTGCTGCATCTACCTGGTGTTCGTCGCCACCAACGTGGAGCAGGTGGTGAGCGTCTATCTGGAGACCGAGCTGAGTGTGCGCCTCTGGATTATGATTGTGACCGTGCCGCTGATCTTCATGTGCCTGGTGCGGAACCTCAAGTTCCTCACGCCCTTCTCCATGATCGCCAACATCCTGATGTTCGTGGGCATCGTCATCACCTTCATCTACATGTTCACCGACCTCCCGGCGCCCGCTGAGCGGCCCGGCCTGGTCGCCGTCTCGGAGTGGCCCCTCTTCTTCGGCACCGTCATCTTCGCCCTGGAGGGCATCGGTGTAGTGATGTCCCTGGAGAACGACATGAGGAACCCCAAGCACTTCATCGGCTGCCCCTCCGTGCTGAACTTCGGCATGGGTCTGGTCATTGCCTTGTACACCCTCGTGGGCTTCTTTGGCTTCCTCAAGTACGGTCCCGACACGCAGGCCAGCATCACGCTGAACCTGCCCCTGGAGGACAAGTGAGTTGCCCAATAATCGCCAGTTCCTTTGATCACCCACACTCATGCTGTTCTTTGCCTTGTCTGCAGATTGGCTCAGTCCGTGAAGCTGATGATTGCCATTGCCATCTTCTTCACCTTCACGCTGCAGTTCTACGTGCCCGTCTCGATCCTCTGGAAGGGGCTGGAGCACAAGATCAGGCCAGAGCGCCAGAACATCAGCGAGTACGGACTGCGTGTGGCGTTGGTGGTAAGCTACGATGCTCCGTCTGCGTTTGGGAACAGTCTGCTGACACTTTAATCTTTAATCTTGCAGGTGCTGTGCGGAGCCATTGCCGTGGCCCTGCCCAACTTGGGCCCCTTCATCTCGCTTATTGGAGCCGTGTGCCTCAGTACGCTGGGCATGATCGTGCCGGCGACAATCGAGCTGGCCGTGTACCACGAGGACCCTGGCTATGGACGCTTCAAGTGGCGATTGTGGAAGAACTCGGGCCTGATACTGTTCGGAGTGGTGGGCTTTGTGGCGGGCACGTACGTCAGCATCATCGAATTCCATGCCGAGTTCAGTGGCGGCCATTAAGCCTCCGCCTCGTGGGGCCGCGCAGCTTATTGCTAATTTAATTTAAATTAGTCTTAAATGAAACTCGTCTAAGCACAGGGATGTCTAAGTTAAGTTTTTAACTAATTTTAGGGCTAACCAAAGTTTTCTAGGACTCTAAACCTCCTGCCTCCCCATGTGGTTATCCTTCTCCCCCCCCGCCCCTTTCGTTCCACCTCTCTTTCTCTCTCCCCCTCCCCCTCCCCCACCCCCTCCGCCAACTCCCCTTAAGCCCCAGCTACAAACCGAAAGGAAACTATTACAAACAAGAAAAGTATTTCGATTTAGTCGATGCCATGTGCACCACGCGGACGTGGCATTAAGCTTACTTAGGAATTCTTCTAGAAGTGATTTTGTATCGTAGTGATTTTGAAAACAACTTAGTCGTAATTTAGTTCCTGCTCTCGTCGCTCGAACTAAGCCAAGACACACGGACGGGCGCAGCCAACGTTTGGCAATACGCTTACTGCTGCTGCTCGTCAATTTTTTTTGTTTTTTTTTTTTTCTTTTATATGCTGTACATTATATACGCCCTATTTCAATAATCATGACATATTATCCAATACACAAAGACCCGTTGCCCCTCACGGCCGCGATAAGGCGCAGGGGCAACAGAAAATCGCATTAAAAAAATAATAAAATTCTTTAAAACACTCAATGGTCAATTATTTTATCAGTAACTTCAAATCAAGCAGGTTCCCCCGATCACAGGAAGCCGAGGAAAATCAATCAAATACTGGTGCTTTCTTCTCGCTATATCTCGGCTAAAACAGCGCACTATGGGTAAAATTCCAATTTTTCGGGTATCTTGTAATTTTCTCAGAGTATTCAAATTGGTTAACATCTTAAGAAAACGTCAAACTGTAAAGTTCAATACCAAAAATGTTATATAACAGACCAATGTTAAGTCTAACAGCTGTTAAGATCAGCTGTTGCTGTCGAAGAGCACGTTCTGGAAGATCGGAATATTTTTGCAGCCTTTTTTCAAGTTGTAATTATTGGAACGCGAAACGTTTTTTTGCATGGTGCAGCGGTCGGGCGGAGTCCGAAAAGAAATCCACCCTCTCACGATTTTCGCAAAAACTCATGATGTAACCTAGGAAAATATTTAAAATACTGTTTTCTTCTTTATGCTACATATATGTATCTTGGCTGAACAGCGGTCGATCTGGGCGGGAAGGGCTTTTCGATCTGGGCTTCTCGTGACCGGGAGAGTCCTTCCAAGCGATTGGCATCAGAATAAAGGAAATCCAAGCTGTCAGGATTTCAGTCTCATTTTCGTAGTTGATATTTTGATGCCGGTCGACAGTCTGCATCCTCACGGCTCTGGGAAATTTGGTCCTTTGCCGATCTGGCCCTATTCGGTCGAGATATAGCTTTCCGAACTTTTGGCTGGGAAAACAATTAAGATGCTGGTACAAACAGACATTTAAAACGAGGGGGAACGTTATGAGCCGCGTCTGCGCCGCGGCTCTACTTTATACCCGGTACTCAGTCAGTTTGTATGTATGTGAGCTTGTTGTAATTTATTACATGTTCGCAAAAGGAAAAAATTAAATTTTAGCCAAAAAAAAACAATTTAAGTCGAACCTTTTCGGAGATTTTGATCTATTAGATGTTTCCATATTGGTTAACATAAATTTTTTACATCTGCCATTTCTACATGTTTTTATCTACTTCCTACATATACATACACGGCTGTGTGCGAGAGAGAGAGGGAATCAGTCTGCGCTTGGAAGGCCACTGAAATTTCATTTGTTCCTTCTGACTATATTTATGATCCGATCTGATCCAAATTCAATACTCTGATAGATATAGTAATTTTCTATGATTCTGCGTTTTTGGTTTTCCCGTATCTTCAAAATTGTAGATTTTCATCTTTTGTGGGGGCGGAAGGGGGCGTGGCCAAATTTTAAAACAAACTCGTCTCGGTTTGATATCACAGGAGCTTGGATAGAAAGTTTGGTGGTTCTAGCTCTTATAGTCTCTGAGAACTAGGCGTCAAAAAATTCGATCAGGCATAGCGCCTACCCCTGTGTGTGAGAGAGAGCGAGAGGGAACGATGCATTTCGAAATTGTTTTCTTCATTGTGGCTATATTTATGAGTCGATCTGATCCAGATTCAACACTCTGATAGATATTGTCATTCTCTACGATTCTGCGATTAGTTTTTCGTATCTTTAAAATTGTGCATGCCACAGATTTTCGTCCTTGGAGTGGGCGGAAGGGGGCGGGGCGAAATTTTGAAATACACTTGTAACAGTGCGATAGGACAGGAGTCTGGATACAAAATAGTGTTCCTCTAGCTTTTATGGTCTTTGAGCTATAGGCGCTAATGAAGACGGACAGACGGACAGACGGACAGACGGACGGACGGACGGACAGACAGACATAGCTATATCGACTCGGCTCTTGATGCTGATCAAGAATATATATACTTTATGGGGTCGGAAACGCTTCCTTCTGGGTGTTACACACATTAATTTTTTGCACAAATCTAATATACCCCTTTACTCTTCGAGTACCGGGTATAAAAAAAAAAGTTTAGTGTACGCACTGCTCGAAGTCGTTCGTCCAATGCGGAAATTTGTGCGGGTAGTGCGGATCGGGGCTGAGGCGGTAGAAGGAATTCGTGGGAAGGGCGTTAAGCATGAGCATTGCTTAATTGTCACTCTTGACATCAAGAACGCCTTTAACTCGGTTAATTGGGATGGCATCACCAGCCACCAACCACCATCACTGAGCCAGTGGGGCAACCCGCAATACCTCCAGGCGATCGTAAGCGCCTTCTTCAAGAAAAGGAAAATAAAATTCCACACGAATACTGGCCTTCAATCCCACTGCATTTCGGGTGGCGTAGGGATCGGTGATGGGCGCACTTCTGTGTATAATATGAGGGTTCAAAAAATAGTCGCAACGCTTCTAATGCGCTCGCCTTTATATAGTCATGCACAGCGTCGCCATTTTGGATTTTCGAATTCATTTTCGAAGAGTAAGAGAGAGACCAAGGTATATTAAGCAAGGTAGCATAAATTGTTCTCTCGCCCTCTTTGCTTCCTTCATAAATTTCAGTCAGCAGTTGTGAGCGACGCATCTCGACGGACGGTTTTTTCGTGTTTTTCGCTCTCTCTCTCTCTCTCTTCTGTCATTGTGACACTTAAATAACTGGTTGTGAGAGAGCAAGTGCGGCTACCTTTTTAAGTATACCTTGGAGAGACATTTTCGCTGACAGTTGTCGCTGTATGCGTGTTGTTTCTGCATAGAAAAAATTACATCAGACGAGAGCGCAGACGCAACCATGGTGAAATTATATATATTACTATATATATATTATATATTATAATAATTTCACCATGGACGCAACAGTCGACTTTGGCTATTTTCTCTCTCTCTCTCTGTCTCTCCCTTTGCTAGGTGCCAAGGGTGTGTTATGTATTATACATTATTACATTATACATGTGTATGCATATAGTTGTTATATTATTGAAATTAACAAAATTAGCAAAATTAGGCGAAGGCTTCAGCCGACGGCGACTGAGGTCGCGACTGCGCTGTTGCTATTTCGCCCTTCTTCGTCGTTTCGAAAATATGTATGTACATATGTATATACAACATTCTTCTGGCATCTACACTAGAGATGCGCATACACTGCAAATTTTTGGCACGACCCGGCACGGCACGAAAATTAAAATTTCCAAGACACACTAGCACGTACGGCTAAAAATTGTACAAACACGATCCAACACGTAATATTCTAATTTTTTTAAAATTGCTTTTTTTAAATAGTGTTTCCCCCACTCCATATATACATGTGTATATTCTTGATATGTAGCAAATGTGTAGTTACTATGTAAAAATATAAATTTTTGTTGACCTTCATTGTTTAAACCTTATTTTATAAAAAATGCAATAAAAACAAGTCTTTAATGTTAGCTAGTCTTGTAAGAAATTGATGATTCAATCGGATAATATTATATGTTTAGCGCAGAGGGTCCTTGTTTGATAGTAACATTAGACCGAATATCAAAATTGATGAATATTATTTCCGAACATGGACAGCGAATGATTAACCCATTGTCGACCAGTGGGTATTTAAGTACACCCACGAAAATGGAAGAATTCAACCGCGGTTTAGGTGTATATTTAACCTGGTTTTTTCGTTCTTTCGTATTTTGTTTTGCAAGTTAAGAAGAAGACTAGGATGGATCTACAAAACGAATTAACATACAGCATTATTTTCCACGGCTTAACTCGAGTATTTCCCTTGGCTAAACAGATGGGGGTTCAGTGGGCTTATTTCGTTTTTTCATCGGTATATTTACGGTATATTTTGAAAATAAAATGGCATATTTTGGTATATTTTTGAGGGTCGGACCGTATATTTGATCGATAAATCCACTGCTAGAATGTCAATTTAGTGAGAATTATTTTTGTTTTTTTCGTGCGTCGTGCGTGTTTTTCTCTCCCATATCGAGGAATCCATTTTATAGATATTTAAGAGTTTGCAGATTGGACAGAAGTCGCAGCTGCAATGTCGGCCTTCACAGAGACCGCGCTAGTCAAGAAACTGGCAGAGCTCAACAGCAGCCAGCAGAGGTGCACCTTTGAAAATAATCATCGCAATAAATGTGTATAGCAAATACTGATACCCTCTTCTGTTTCAGCATCCAGACCCTGTCCTTGTGGCTGATTCACCATCGAAAGCATAGTGCAACTATAGTGAAGACCTGGCAGCGGGAGCTGGAGAGTGGTGCGTAGAAGCCCACTCCCACACCTGCAGAACCTTCTTATATCATTGTCCCATTTCAGTGCCGGAACCGAAGAAGCTGACCTTCATGTACCTGGCCAACGATGTCATCCAGAACAGCAAGAAGAAGGGTCCCGAGTACGGTAGGGAGTACAGCAATGTCTTGGGAAAGGTGTTTGCCCACATCGGAGAGAAGTGCAGTTCCGACAAGCTCCTGGGAAGTCTGGGACGCATCCTCAACATTTGGCTGGAGCGCGGTGTCTACGATGCCAAGGCAATAAACGAGTATCGTGCCCGCCTGCACCGAGAGTCGGGAAGCAGCAAAAATGGCAGCAAATCGAACGACGCCGAAGCAGGAGAGCGAGATAAAGATCACACCAGTAGCACTGGCGGCGGCGGCGGCGGCGGCAGCAGCAGCAGGTCAGAAAAGTCAGAGCGGAGGGAGAAGCGCAAGCATGAGGAGCGCCACTCAAAGTCGAAAAAACCGCGACACCATCACCAGAGCAGCAGCGCTCCAGCCCCAGCAGAAGAAGCGGCTGTAGAGCCTGAAAACGGGCACACTCCCCCCTACCTACCACTGGGTGAACCGCCCGAGCCGGAGGAGCTGATCAAGGCTCTCACGAGCATAGAGAACTCGGCCTCCAGTGATGCCGAGGTACGGGAACGCATTGCGAAGCTTCCGCAGGAGATATCGGAGATCAGTTGCATCAGCAAGCTGGAGGATAAGGACAAGGCGAAGGCCTTGGCCACTCAAGTGCGTCTCATGGAATACAATATACAAGTTCTCGGGGGAAACCTAAACCTAAACGTGTCTTTTTATTTGTAGGTCAATGAGGCCGTGGATTTGCTCAACGATTACAATGCTCGGCTGGCGGCCGAGATGGAGGAGCGCACCAAATTGGCCGCGATGCTGCGCGACTTTCAGGCGGAGCAGAAGGAGCTGTTGGCCCAGGCCGAGACACGGCTCGATGTACGTTTCCTCAATGGGGGGTTATATAAGAGGGTGGAACTCGGTGGTATGATCGTGTCAGTCACTCATGATTATCCTGCCATTGTGGCCGCCCCCAAGGCCTTTTTGTTTTGGGTTAGGGTTATCCTCTCGATTCTGTACAAATTATATATCGTTTGCTTTGCATTAAACAAAATTAAAATTAGATCACATCACCAATATGTAGAGATCTGTGCAATTTGCAATATCAAGCATCGTCGCCTAATGCTCCGTGTCTCTATTTGCAGGAACACAAGAAGAAGCTGGCCAAGATGTTGGGCCTGCAGAAGGAGATACACGATCACCTCTCCAATTTGCCGGATCTGACCCAGCTGCCAGATGTCACGGGCGGACTGGCACCCCTGCCCTCCGCCGGTGATCTCTTCAATGCCCTGCATTGATCGAATGGTCGATCGATCGATTACCGTAGAGTCCGAGTCACTTAACCAGCAACTACTTAAAGATATCTTGAATTGTACACACACACACACACACACACAGCTCCATATATTCGCATATAATCGTCTCGTAGTTGTCCCCGAACCGAATCCCCCTCCTGCACGCCCCCAAGATTATTAGCCAGATTATTATAATCCACATATAATATATTGACGGTTGAATACAGAATTTAGTCACGAGTAACTAACTGAAAATTTCACCAATCTTTCCAGCGGGTGCACGTGCACTAGTGCATCACGTAGTTGGCGGCTCCCTGCCACTTCTCCGTGAAGCCAATGATGTCGGCTATGCCACTGCCCGGGGACATCTTCACGGCCACCGAGAATTTGCTCCAGACGTCGCGATTGACCTGATTGCTCGAAGACTGAAAGGTCACAGGCTGACGGCCACGCACCGGGAACCCACTCAGTAGGCAGGGCACATCGTTCGGACCCAGGCTGGACTCGTACAGGCCACGATCGTCTGTGGGCAGCTGCTGATCCACCTGCTGGTCCATGCTGACGGCCAGGACCCATTCGCGCACCTCCTCATGGAGGCTGGGCTCGTTCTTCAAGTGAATGTCCTCGGGCAGGGGCACGGAGCTGGGGAAATCGGTGCTGGCCAAATCGGAGTGATCCACCAAGTTGCCAGAGCCCTCCTCAATGGCCTCGCACACGTCCAGATAGTGGTTGAGCATGACGAAAGCCTCCGCCTCCCGTCCAGCCTGCCGCAGATCCATGCCAGCTTCGTAGAAGCCCTTATCCACCGGCAGGATATCCGTGTGCCGCAGCAGTGCCAAAGAGAGCCGCAGCGCCACTGGCTGGAGCGCCTGCACCTCCTTGCAGGCGGCTCTGGTGGCATAGTAGTGTGCAATCAGAAGGAACTGCTCTATGCTGGCCGTAAACTGGGTCTGGGCCTGCTCCTGGGAGGCCCTCAGCGATTGCAGCAGGCGCTGGAGAAAGTCTCGCAGCTGTCGCCACAGGGTACCACCTTCGGACTGCTCCTCCCTCAGGGCCAGACAGTCCAGGGCGATCCTCGTGTAGATGTTGAAGTGCGCCTCGATGGGGGGCGCCCCATAGCTCAGGTACAGACCCAGGGCGTTGCTGCAGTTGCCCTCGCGGATGAGCTGGGCCGCGTACACGGCCACGTACTTCTGCAGCACCGAGGGATTCAGCTGCTTGGCCTTCTCCAGGCAGCGCTGCCACTGGCCCTGTTCCGCCAGGAGATCCAGGGCCGAGATGATGTCAATATCGGCCAGCTGCTCGATATTCCCCTCGTGCTTGAGGCACGACTTCTGCTGCTGCTCCACGTAGGCGAGCAGCTGGAGATCGGCATCGATTTCCTTGGCCAGTCGCCGGGCCTTGCTCCACTGTTCCGTTTTGATGAAGACGTCCACCGCCTGCTTGGGCATGTCCGCGGCCAGATAGAGCTGTGCCGCAGGGCCAATCTGCTTGATGGCTAGCAGCCGTGGCCCCAAGGCCGTGGCCAGCTCCTGGGCATCCTGGCCCTCCAGAAACTGGTTGCAGATCTCGGCGGCTCGCAGCAGGGCCCGCTCCAGCGTGGCCGCATCCTCGGCATTGGAGGCATCTATCTGCATAAGGCACTCGGCGGCCTTGCGGAACTGTTCCCGCTTGGCGAACTCCGCCGCTCGCTGCAGATAGGCCCGGGAATCGGTGACGGATTCCTCTCCCGTCTGGGCCAGTCCCCTCTGCAGCTGCGCCTGCAGGCGCCGCAAGTCATTGAGGGCCGAGGGATAGTGCTCCTCGGCTATCCGCAGTGCATCATCGTACAAGGACTCCTGCTTGTAGTGCTCCACGATGAGATCCGGCCGCTGGGCACGCAGCAACAGCGCCTCGTACTCCTTGTAGTTGCGGGTCTCCAGGGCGGCCGCCGCCTGGCCGATCAGCACCTCGCCGACGACATCCGGCAGATGCTGTTCGGCAACGTTGAGAGCGGCCCGCCAGTCGCCGGCGTGCTGATACATGAGGATCGCCTCCTTGGGCTTGTGGGCCTTGAGGAACTCCGCTTCGGCCTCCTCGAACTTGCCCTCGTCCTCGAGGGACATGGCGATCTTCAGGTGGACCTCGTCCGTGGGCTTGCCCGCAAAGCGGCACAGCTCCATGGCGAACTCGAACTGGCCCGAGTCGCAGGCGAATCCCACGGCGGTGTCCAGCAGTCCCAGCTTGCTCAGCAGTCGCACGGCGCTCTCCAGGGGCATGGACTTGGCCCACATGTAGGCCACCTGCTGGCTGGCCCCGTCCGTCCCCTTCTGCTTGGCTACGCGGTAGCCGTCCTCCCACCTGCCCGAGGAGCAGTACATGTGCACGGCCGACTTCCAGTCGCCCGATGCGATGAAGTGCACCTCGGCATTCTTCAGCTTGCCGCGCGACTCCAGCTGCCGCGCCAAGTGCAGGTGCGTGCTGTCCAGCAGGTCCTTGTGGTAGCGTTCGACCAGCCGGATCATCGAGTCGTACAGCTCCCGGCGCTTGTACATGGCGATGGCCAGATCGGGCTCGTTGACAGCGATCAGAACCTTCTCCGCATCGCGGTATTTGCCCTGCTCCTCCAGGGTGCCTGCCATCTGGACGAACAGCTCGCGCAAATGCTCCGGTTTCAGGTACTTCTCCCCGATCACGTACGCCCGCTCCCACTTTCCGTGGCGGTTCAGCAGCTCGATGGCATCCTTGTGCAGGTTGGCCCTCACCAGCATGTCCTCGGCGCCGTCCAGGTCCCCGGCAAAGGCCAGGTGCTTCGACAGGTCCAGGGCGTAGCGTTGTATCAGCTCCGGCTCGTCCAGGACCTTGGCTATCTGGACAGCCTTCCGCCATTGCTTGGCGCCCACCGCCGCCTCCAGGGCCTTCTGCGTGGCGCCCGCCTCGATGTAGTGGTTGATGGAGGCGTCCAGCTGCTTGCGGCCCACCAGCCAGTCGCCCCACTCCTCCTCCAGCGCCGTCACCTCCTGCGGCTCCACGACGCGTGCGAGTTCCAGGGCCCTGGCATACGCCCCTCCCTTCCGGTAGAGAGCCAAAGCGGCCTCTGGCCGGGACAGGCGATGGGCAATGTCGCCGGCCAGTTCGTAGAGCTCGCAGTGCACCAGACCCTCGGTCACCTGCAGCATCAGCTGCTCGTCCTGCAGCAGCTGCGGTGTCTTCAGCGCCAGTCGAGCAGCTCGGGCCGGCTTATTCGCCTTCAGGAACAGCCCCATGGCCTGCTGCAGCTCGCCCTGATCCTCGAGCACTTGCCCGGCCTTCTCCGGCTGCTCACTGCTCAGCAGAAAGTCCATGTGCTGCTGCTTCAGCTCCGACAACCGCGCATATCCCCGCCTCTCGGCCAGGGCCACTGCCTCGTCCCACATCCGCAGCTGCTGGTACATGCTCAGGGCCGCCTCGATGTCGCCCTGCTCCAGATATATGCGCTCTGCGGTGCGCAGATCGGATCCCAGGAGAGCCAGCTTGGCCCGCACCTCGGGGCAGAGGATTCCCGGCGAATCGGTGGCCGCCTCGAACGCGTCCGCCTGCTGGATCATCTCGGCCAGGTAGAATGCCTTGGACACGTTCCCCAGAGCGGCATAGCAGCGCTGGGCCACGCGCAGATTGCCGTCCTCCAGGGAGATTATCGCCAGATTGTGCCACATGGCCTTGGCCGCCGGCTTGTCCCCCAGCGACTCCAGAAAGTGAACGGCTCGTCCGAAGTCGCTGTCATTGACGGCGGTGCCGAACTCCACCAGTCCCTCGTCCAACTGGTAGCTGTGCTCGCTGGGGCCATCCTGCGAGCGCACCACAGTGCGACCCTTTACCCCAAGGGCATACGTAAGATACATAAGAAAGGGTCAAGCGAATGCAAAGGATACTTACATTCTCGCGCACCACTTCGATGGCCTCGCCACGGATGGTCTGCATGGTCACGTGCTCGGGCAGATCGATGTTGTACCAGATGGCCAGATTGGCGTGGCTCTGGGCCACCACCACGTCGCTCTGGGGCACCCACTGGACAAAGGAGATGTTACTGAGGAGGGTCTGCTTCTTGCCCGTGTAGTTGTCCACCAGGACGAGGCGCAGTTTCTTGTCGCGAAACAGAAGCTTGTGGGCCGTCTCGCTGAGCTCCAGCCAGTCGATTTTGGTCTCGTGGTTGATCTGGCCGCTGGTGAGGCGACTCACCAGGTCCACCACGCAGATGGTCTTGGCGTCGAGGAGGAAGGCCAGCTTCTTGTTGTCCCGGGCATTGCCGCGCTCGTTGAGGCGCACGGAGATCACGTGCGGATTGACAAACTCCGTGCGCACGGAGCCCAGGATGCAGTTGTCGCCGTACTCCACGAGACTCAGCTCCCCCACATTGAACACGAGACAGACATTGGGGTTCTCGAAGTAGAAGCGCTCGTGGTGGCCGGAGGCTGTCCAGGGCACTTCGCTGGCCAGGTTGCGCGTCAGATCGCAGAGGATCAGGGACTCCTCGGTGCGGGCGACCAGGTAGTTGTCCTTGCCCATGATCCGCACATCGTCGATCTCCAGCCCGAGCTGCGACTCGATGGTCAGCTGCTGCGTGGGCTCGGACAGCGATCGCACCAGCAGCTGGCTGGGCGCCACGAAGATCAGCTCAAACTTGTCCTGCCAAATGGTGCGCTTCAGCACGGACTCGAACAGCAGGACAGCTCCGCTGACGGAGCCGAGAGCGAGCCGGGCGCCGTCCCGACGCCACAGCAGGGCGCTCAGCGTGTACAGGCAGGAGACCTCCTTGCTGGCACTCTCGCTCCAGGCTCCCTGGCGTGGACTCCAGGCGTAGATGCGTATGCGATCGAAGCTGCCGAAGGCCACCGCCTGCCCGTTGGGGCTGCAGGCGGCCACCGTGAACTCGCGTTCCCCCTCGGTTCGGGAGTAGTCGAATGTTCGGAGCTGGCGACCCTGAAAAAGGATATCAGACATCACACCTCATATCAGTGGAATGTACGGACGACTCTTGCTGCTCCCTTACCATCGTGTCGTAGAAGACAATTCGCTGATCGCAGCCACCGACACAGAAGCCGCCCTGTGGCCAGGCCAGGGCGAACGGCGGCACCGGATGCTGGACCACTCTGCCCAGTGGCTCATTGGCCTCGTCCGTCAGAAAGTAGCGGATGATGGTGCCATCGTTGTGGCCGCTGAGGAAGCCCGTGCCCTTCGTGTTGGCCGCCAGGGATATGCAGAGGCTATCGCCTCCGTACAGACTCTGCGACTTGTTGCTCTTGCTGTGCAGGGCACGAATCTTTCCATCTTCGAGGCCTGCATTAACGATGGGTTCCATGCAGATCAAATGCCAAGGGCAACGTGCAAAGGTCAAAGGTCAAAGGTTTAAGGTCAAAGGTAATCCTCACCTGCTATGATGGCGCCAGAGGAGAGCCAAACGAGTGCCGTGACGGCACTGGCCTGCGGGAACTTATTGCAGATGACCTTCTTGTCGTTCCAGGACTCCCCCAGCTTGTACACGTAGACGATGCAGTCGCTCTGGCCCACGGCCAGGCGGGTGGAGTCGGGACTGAAGGCCAGGCCACGGATCACATACGAGTTCTTGCCATTTGCCGGATTGGCGGGCTTCGTGCTGAACTTGTCGCGTCGCTCGCCGGCATCATCATAGAGCAGGATGTGTCGGTCGGCGGTCGCGATGGCCAGCTTCTGCTGGTTGGGCGACCAGGCCAGGCCAGCAATGCGTTGGATCTGCTCCTGTGGGCCAACAAGTGTAGGAATATATTCGGGGTTTCTCCCTCCCCCCAAAGGCGGCTTACCTGACCCTCCAGCAACGTTCGCAGATATTTCAATTGCATCTTCGAGTTGGATCTCAAAGTAGTTCGCCTATCGGATCGGACTGGGGTTTGATTGTGAAATGTTGTGAATTTTCCAGCAAATGTTTCCTCCCGTTGTGACTCATGTCGGTTGTTGTGGCAACCGGGAACCCAGCAAACCAGCAACCCAGCAACCCAGCAACCAACTCACCCCTCTCCTCGACGGCCCTATCGTGTTGTAGTCTATTTTCTTGGCGCTTCCGTTTTGCGCTCACCATTCTAAATAAATGGCCTTTGTTCGGCAAAGCAGCAGGTGCCGGGCCTGCCTGCCTGCCACAAGACAGGATGTACGACAGGCGCTCCGAATGGGGGTGGTGCTTCTGCTTCTGCTGCTGCTGCTCCCCTTCCCATCGAGGCAAACGGACAAAGCTGTTGCTGCCTCTGCAGACATCGCTGCTGCTGGTGCTGCGTTGTCCTAGTCCTGGCAGCAGAGCGAGCTGCTCACCACCGTGTGCGCAGGCCTCTCGACCAGGGAGAGCAGCCAGAGGGCTGGAGGGCAAGAGAGAGAGAGAGAGCCAAATTCATACAGGTGTGCTAGAAACTGAACAGCAACTGAAAGGCGCATGTCCTTGGGGGTGGGTGGGAGTGAAAAATGGTATAAAATTTATAGATATCACACGGTATAAATCAGCCCTCTAGCGGCAAATTTTCATGGTTTTTATAGCGGATGGATGTCGAGCAGAGTATGGAAAAAATTATAGTTAATTTGTAGTTCGTTAATATAACACAATTTTCGCTACTTTTTATAGAATGAAAGCTACGTCATAGCAGGGAGAATTTGTGAATTGAATTTATGGAAAAGTAGAAATTGCATTTAGGGAAAAGTAGAGAAACTATAACAACAGAAAATAAACAGTTTCGTTGCACTGCTTGAATTGTGTGCACTGCTTTGTCTTCCTTCAACGGAAATGGAAGGTTGTGAACCCGGAAAGGTTATACCCGATATTCAGTCACTATATGTATATGTGAGCTAACGAATTATGCAATTTATTAGATATTCGCAAAAGGGTAATCGATTCCTTTCTGAGATTTTAATATATGAGATGTTATCTGTTTCCATTTTTGTTTGCATTTGTTTTTTACATCTGTCTTCTCTACATTTCTACATCTACATGTACTTCCTTACATATACATATACATACACGGCTGTGTGCGAGAGAGAGAGAGGGAATGAGTAAGCGCTTGGAGGGCGTTCCGTAATCACTGAAATTTCATTTGTTCCTTCTGGCTATAATAATGATTCGACCGCATTCAGTTTCGGCAATCTGGTAGATACGGTTATTCCCCATGATTCTGCGTTGTTGGTTTTCTCAGCTATTGATGCTGATCAAGAATATATATACTTTATGGGGTCGGAAACGCTTCGTTCCGGGTGTTACACACTCTTCGCTATACTCTTCGAGTAACGGGTGTAATAAGCAGTTCCAGAGGCCCTTCGCACTGCTTGAATTGTGTGAACTGCTTTGTCGTCCTTAAGCTTTCACTGCTTATACATTGTGTACTGCTTTCTACTGCTTTCTAGTGCTTTCTACTGCTTTCTAGCGCTTTCCACTGCTTGCCTTCTCCTATTAGAGCTTTTCGGAATTGTTTCCGAAAAACTTTACCACACCATTTCCCCAACTTTCTCCAACTTTCCCCGACTTTCGTATCTCTCGCTCGCCCACGCTATTTGTCAGGACTCTCTCTTTCTGTCTGTCTCTCGTGCATCCCATTCGGCAGTTCGGGAAATTCGCGGCTCGTGGTCTCGTCGCTTCATCGCCTTCTGTCGTCGTCGTCGTCGTGGGGCAACATCGTTTGCGTTGGCCAAAGTTAGAGGCAGGATAAGGCCGCCTTTGCTGGCCTGCTGCCGTTCCTGCTGCTGCTGCTGATTATTTTATTCTGTGGCAAAGTCTCTCCACTCAGGGCCCAGGAGCACAGGCCAAAGCCAAGCCAAAGCCAAGCCGAGCCAAGCCAGCAAGCGCCATCCTGGCTAATGTATGGCAACGCATTGTGGCAGGTCGCAGCAAGCGCTTCTGTCTGGCTTTCTGGACCGAGCCGTACCGAGCCGGGTTCCTGGTTCTTTTGGGCTTGGGCTTGGGCTTGGGGCTGGGGGCTTGGGCTGGCTGCTGCTCTTTGTGTTGGCATCCCTTTAATGAGTTTCATTAATTAAAGCTACTTTGTTGCCACTGCTTGTTCTTTACGCTCCTCTGATGTATGTGCGTGTTCGTGTCTGTGTTCTCTATATGTATGTGTGTGTGTCTGTGTGTGTGTGTGTGTGCATGAGTAAACATGCAACATGAATTTTGTCCTTGACTTTTAATGGGTTTATGACAAAAGCGTTACCCAAACCCGCGCCCCAACCCCTTCCCCCGTAATATAACATGGCTAATGTGCAGGGCGTTCTCATCTCTTTCTATGTGTGTGTGCGTGTGTGTGTCCTCTTCCTCCTCCTTCTGCCTGTGTGTGTGTGGGTAAAAGAGTTGTTAAAGCGGACGTCTGCCGGAAGCTCTTGTGGGTGCCATTTTGGTTCATGTTCCATGCGACGCATGCCGTTTTTTTTTTTTTTTCTTTCTTTGTTTTTTTTTTTATGTCTGTTCCTTTTGCCTTAAACCATTGCCAGACTTTTGTCTCTAAAACTTGGCTACTGCCGCTTGCGCCCCTTAAGGTTTCCTATCCCAGTGTCCATCCCTTCCCTTCCCCCCCTCCCCTTTCTGGTCTGGTCTGGTCTGGTCTGTCATTGTTTCCACGGTTTTCCTTCCTTTGAGATGGCGGTCGTGAGGCGGTTACCAGCAGCGTTTGCCTTTGCCGTTGCCGCTTTGTCGCTTCTCTTTGGCTGCCGCTGGCGTTGCATTTTTCGCCACTTCCGTTTCCGTTTGATGCTCGGTCGGTCCTGCTTTTGGCCAGCTTAATTTGTCGACTTCTAATTTATGGCATCTCCTCGAGCAGTCGAGCCTGCGAGCCTGCGAGCCTTCGAGCCGCCTCTCAAGATGCTCTCAATTAGGGCGCTTATCAGGTGGCAGGCTAAATGGAAATGAAATGCCTTTCGCCGCTCGTCTTTTCCCTAAATGTTCTCATCTTCCCACCCACCTCCCCACCACCCTCTCCTTCGCTGGTGAAACTATTTAAGCCAACTTTCAGCCCGGCCACAGGAACTGTTGGCGAGCCATAGAGCTGTTGGCGAGCTAATTCGGCTTTAAGGCAGCAATCTGGTTAAAACTCTCTCACAGCCGCAACTCAACTCGACTCAACTCAACTCAAATCTGGGCATTAGTCCTTGGCGCACTTTCCCTGCCATGCCATGCTCTGCCATGCTCTGCCATGCCATGCCGTGCCGTGGCATGCAATGCGAAAGGCGAAAAACCAAAACTTTTTCCTTCAACTTTGGGTCACACACACCCAAACGCACACGCACACGCATACTCGCGCACACTCTCATTCTCGTTCAGTCACTCACACAGTCGCACAGTCACTCAGGGGATGCCCCGCCCGCCCCAGACCGTGCGTAGAAAATTGCAACAAACTCGCGAGCCCCGGAACAGAACAGAGCAGAGCAGAGCAGAACAGCGAAAGTGCGCGAAAAATAACAGCAGCAGCAGAGGCAGCAGCAGCAGCACTAGTGCCCGTCGAGTGGAGTGTAGTCCGTCCGTGGAGGGGCATAAGAGAGTAGCAAAGGGAGAGCAGCAGCAGCAGCAGCAGCAGCAGCAGCAGGGATACCAAACCATAACAGTACGTGGCAAAGGAGTAAAGGGGGTAACGGGGGTAACGGGGTAACGAGTGCGAGTACGAGTGCTATGCATAATGAATAACATTTTCAAATTAGTTTCCGGTCAGTGGAGATTTTAACGCAGTTTGTCAAGCGCATAAAAGAAAGCCAGCCAGCCAGCCAGCCAGCCACCCACCTCCCATCCCGCTGGGTGATTTGACTGAAAACAAGATGAAAGGGAACTTCACGTGACGCAAAGGTCGAATTTTGAAATGCCAGACCTCCCCTCCCCACCAAAAGCATCTGCATCAATTTAATGTAATCTGATCGGATCGCATCGGATCGGATCTGAGTCTGGCATTTAAGCCCACCCGTGAGCACATAATTAAATGCTCCTAACGTGCAATCAAAGCGATTTCCATAACAATAATTCCCGACGATGGGCAGGGGGCAGGGGGCTGGGGGCAGGGGGCATGGGCCGTGGGTCAATCATTTAACAAGACCCCGGAAAGAAGGAACGGGAGAGGGCTGCTCCGCTCTGTGTAAGCAAGCATAAAGTGAAAATAGAAAGAAATAAAAATATGGAAAGTAAAAGCGGAATAATAATGTACATAAATGTCTATACATATACATATATCTGGCCATTAGGATGGCGGATAGCAACGGAATCATGAACTGGAAATATTCCGCCTGCTGGCGTAATGAAATCAAAATACGAGAATGCCTCCCCCATCACCCGGACTCCCCTGCCGACGACTCCCACGTTTATGTCCGTATTCCCATCCACGTCCAAGCTTCTCTCTCTCTCTCTCTCTGGGTGTGTGTGTGTGTGTCTGGCAACAATTTGCGTTAAAAATTGGCACAACAATTGCAAAATAATCACCTTGGAGAGCTGGAGAATTGTGTGCCAGATAGATGGACTAGTTTGCCTAGTTCCGCTTTACTGCCTCCAAGTTTTGGCCCAGGAGCAGGAGGAGGAGGAGGAGGAGGAGGAGGAGCCGGAGCCGGAGCAGGATTGGAAGCCAACCGAGTGCAACCAGCCAGTCAGCCAGCCAGTCAGCCATCAGTGGAAGCAGCTACAGAGGCTACAGAGTATTCCCCTCTGGTTAGCAGCTTAAAAGCATTAAAACTGCACTCATGGCCAGTCGGGGATGGCATAGGAATAGCAATACGGATTGTGTTATGTAATATGATGGGTACGCTGGGGCATCCCCCAACGCATCTAGCATCTAGCATCTATTCAATCGCAAAAAAGTGAAGCAATCGCTTTGATGGCTCGCGGGCATCATTTGCAGAAGAAGCCAGAGAAGCAGCCGGAGCAGCCGGAGCAGCCGCAGCAGCAGCAGACCATGCCACAGGCACTTTTAGCCAAATGAAATGTGGCACAATGAACTTTTCTGGCCAAGTCCTTTGGCCCTTTTTTGGCTCCCGGCTCAAGTCATAATTTTCTAACGACGGCAGATAGATGGTTTGTCCGCGATACGGGGCCCAGCGAGCGTTTGTTTTGTTTCGCCTCGCCCCGCCTCGCCTCGCCTCGCCTTATCTCCCCCTCTCTCGTGCAACATTTGCTCGATTCCCTGGACAAAGTTTAAGCCAATGCCAATGCCAAACTTTGCCCAATTACGTGATTAACAAATGCTTTGGGGGCCCAGTCCTCCAGCCTCCCCTCCCCGACCCACTCCTCGATGCCGTTACTGCCAATTAAAGATGTAATTAAAAGGGGCCCCGAAATGTGTATCCGAGTGCCCGTTTGCAGTTCATCTGATCGCCTGAGATGGCCATAACTTATTCATAACCACACTGCGGCCTGCCCGCAAATGAACGATGCTGGCCAGAAGCACAGCCAACAACAAGGCCAGAACCAGAACCAGAAGCAGAAGCAGAACATATCGCACATAAAAACTAAAGCCAAGCCAATGTCTGGACACAATTGGATAACCTTTTTGTGCCCAGCCCCGCCCTCTCGGGAGGGTATTGTGACTTCGAGAGCGAAGAGGGGAAGCATTTTGGCAATTTCTAATAATATTTTATACATTTTTCGAGCTACAAATTACAAGTTACGACAAGTGCAGCAGTAATCCTTGCTAATTCCACTTTGATCTGCAGGTGATCCAAATCAGCCCAAGGATATACGATATCGTACGGATCGTTGTGGCAAGGGTATGCCAGCCCTCGCTCGGCCCTTTCGAGGCAATCCTTGCCTTCCTGTTTTGGATTGTCACTGCGAAACTGCGAAACGTATCCTTTCGAGAGGAGGAGGGCGAGAGCAAGAGTCTTGCCCACACACACACACACACACACACACACACACAAACGCAGACAGTCACATGCATGAATGGCGTTTGTGCGCTTTATTGTTGGCCTGGCCCGGCCCGGCCTGGCCTGCCCTTTCTGCCCTGCTGCTTCGGACAAACAGCCAGCCAGCCAGCCAACAAAAGCGTTAGCGGGCGGGAGGGTGTGCTATTAGCCAAAAGGCCTGCCAAATAAAAGGGAAACAGTTGTACGAAAACACACACACACACACATACACTTACATGTATATGTATATGTACATGTATATGTATATATTCATATATACTTTATGTCGCGATGTCAGCATGAACACTTTACGTTTCATATTTGCCAGGCCACTGAGCACACTCCCGGAAAATATGGCAAGAGGGAGAGAGAGAGAGGGAGAGAGGGAGAAGGGTGCGGGTGCGGGTGCGGGCGGTGGGAGGGATAAAAATGCGAGCGAGATAGAGCGTTACATTCGAGTTTCGTTTGTCGTTTTCCTTATGCAAATTAGCCTTCAGTCAGTTGACTTTTTCCCCTACTCCTCCTGCTCCTACTCGTACTCCCCCCCTGCCCCGTCTGTCGCCTGCTTCTGTTGCTTTTTGCATAAATTTTAAATTTCTTCCTTTATGCCTGCTTTCTTCTTGTTTTCCTTTTCAGCCGTATTTATTCCGAAACATACTTTTATGGGCGCTGGCAGTGACAACTCCTGATATGTCTGTCGCTGTCGCCCGCTACCACCCATGCCCCGTGCCCCGCCCCCTCTCTGTTTCAGCCTTATTTATGCACTAACATTAAGAATTATTAACTTTGATAAGTTATTGCACTACGACCTCTCGCCCTCTCGCCATCTCGCCATCCCTCCCTCTGTCTGTCTGTCTCTCTGTCTCTCTCTCTTCCAGCCGATTTCTTTTCATTTTGATTCCGTACATGTGCGGAAATTTTATGTGACACTTGAGAGATTTATGTTCGGGGCTGCTGCCGTCGAACAGTAGGCGAACCGGGGGCGTGGCACATTGTTGAATTTTCAAAAGTGCCAGCAGAAAAATGCCAAACACGTGCGCGACCTGCCACGACTGCCACTGCCATTGCCGCTGCCCCGCCCCTTTTGAAGCCGAGGCCGAAGGCGCAGTCTTTGAAAATGGTCACCGAATGAAATCCTTAGCCATATTAATCATACGCACCGCTGGCCAACAAACAGCAAACAACAAACAGTACGCTCCGCAGCAACGAAAATGTTAATTAATTTTCCAACCTATCGCCGGCAATTTCGCAATATTTGACATTTAATTTGAGTGTCAACTGGGGAAAAGTTGGCGCACTCACCCCACCCCCAACCCCCACCCCAGCCCCAACCCCGCATCGTCAAACAAATGCCCAATGAAATGAAATTAATTTCTAGATTTGTTTGTCCCATCATCGTCTGTTCTGTTCCTGTCCGTCCGTCCGTCCGTCCGTCCGTCTGTCTGTCTGTCTGACAGTTCGTCCTGCTTGTCCTTTGACATTTATTTGGCGGAGAGCTGACAAAAAACACCTTGGCGACAGGCAAATGAATGTCGTCGAGCGGGAAAATACGTTCGGGCCAGGGGGGAAAGCCAATTTGCAGCTAGCGAATTCCGAAATGAGTTCCAGTCCAAAGTCCATAGTCCGTAGTCCGTAGTCTGTAGTCTGCGTGTTGTTTATTAATTAATCTCGCAGCTGGAAATCCCCCTTTGATCCCCCCCCCCCCCCCCCCCCCCCCCCAGCCGCTCCCATGCAGTGGATAGAGCAATCAATCTAAATCGCTTGTCAGCGGCCCGCCATAAATTAAATGTCCGACTATTTTGTGCATTTGCTGGTTGAAAGCACTCCATATCCTGCCGTGACCCGCCCCTCCCCGCTCGCCCATTGCCATTGTCGGTCAAAGGGATGTCCGCGCTCCAATTAAATACCAATTGACTTTGACGGACGCGGGGCCTAAAATTGTCAGGGTTTTAGTTAATTAATAAATAATTGTGTTTATGAAAATGAACAGCACGTTCCGTTCGGCCAGGTGATAATTATAGCGAGGGCAGTGCAGAGCAGAGCAGAGCAGAGCAGAGCACAGGCGTGGACCAGCGA
Source organism: Drosophila helvetica (assembly GCA_963969585.1). Taxonomy (NCBI): domain Eukaryota; kingdom Metazoa; phylum Arthropoda; class Insecta; order Diptera; family Drosophilidae; genus Drosophila; species Drosophila helvetica. Next base: position 70,425,162 of record OZ018401.1, on the reverse strand, counting down.
CCTGGCTGGCTCCACATCACGCATACGCCGCATGGCCACGCTTGAACAAAACAATTTCGGTTCGGAGGCTCGGAGGCTGCTGTCGCGGAGAGAGAGGACAATTTTCGGTACGCCTCCTTTGCCAGTGGACGACGACGACGACGACTCCCCCGTTTTGATTGATGGTTGGTTATGTCGGTTTGTTCCATCAGATCCAGCCCCCAGCCCCCAGCCCCCAGCCCCCACCAGCCCCGATCTCCACCCCCCTTCTCCTCGCATTCTCCCAAAGCCATGTCCCAGCGGGCGCTGCATATTGTTTTTTTTGTTGGTTTCTTTTTTTTTCTGCTGGTTTGGTTTTGCTGGTTATTTGGCCAAAGGGTCATGAATTCGTGATGTGGTCGCCGGGGCAACAAATTGAAGTGGCTTTGGCACAATGTGTGCTCAATGATGGCATTGTGAGTGGCACAAACAACCAGAGGGGCAGGCAGGACGGGGCAGGACAGGGCAGGGCAGGGCAGGACAGGGCTGGGCGGGCACAATGCAGTTGCGGTTTCCCGGACAGGCTCTCCACTTGGAGGAGTCAGAGGAAGACATGGGCCTGGCTGGTGTCCCAGCCAGATTTGAGGTATTCTATTAGGGGCTTTGAGCATGATTACAACGCCTTTCTTTTGTGCGGGTCGACATCTGATTGATAAAGCCAGCAGGAGCAGGAGCAGGAGCAGGAGCAGCAGGAGCAGACACAAAAAGTGGTTGTCTGGATCCACAATAACACGAATCTCATTAATCATACGTATGCATAATGGCTCTTGTCGTACAAGGGACAAGGAGCAGCAGCAGCAGCAGCGGAAGGAGATGGAGGTGGAGATGGAGTGGTGGTCCGGGTCATGCCACATGGCCATTGGCGAAAGGCGAACACGGGCCAGGGCCAAGACTAATGTAATGGTCCGCAATATGTTGCAGGTGGGTGGTGCCAGCCCCCAACTAGGTTTCGGTCAGGTCAAAGGTGGCAGCAGCTCTATGTACCTCTCCCCCTGCCCCTCCCCCACCCGTTCCTGGCTAAACATAATCATGTGTCATTGTCGCCTGTCCGGCTCCTCTCTCTCCGATGCTCACCTTCGTTCGGTTTTTGCACCAACCGCTCTACCGCTCTACCGCTCTGCTTACATTCAATTTATCCTCCCTCTGCCCCTGCCCCTGCCCCAGCCACCATGCCTAACAACCATATCGTGTTCCCCCTTTCCCACATGCGTACATGTGTACATGTGTGTGTCTGTGTGGGGGATAATTAAAGGGAGTTGTCAGCTGTGGCCTTGCCTGTATACTTCATCAGGATCATCCACAGCCACATCCACATCCACCACCAATTACTTTTGGGTTAGCAAATTTAATTATATGCAGAGCACACCTTTTTCTTTTTTTTGGGGCATCGGCTTTGAAAATTCATTGGGCCATGAATTATGCGTTTTTAATTGCTGACCCCCAAACCCCTCCTCTTACTGCCCCCCCTCCCCCTGGCACAATCGAATGGAACGTGCAAGAGTGTGGGCTGGGTGGAAAAGTGATCATCGTTTGATTCATTCGAGGCCAGCCAGCACCCAGCCTGACCCAACGATTCATCTTCCAAGGGTCGCTCCAGGGACAGCCACTGGGGACTGGCATTGGCAACTGGCAACTGGAAGCCGGGACTTCATTAAAAACAGCTCAAGTGGCGCTCTGGCCAGAGCCAGAGCAGAGCCAGAAGCAGAGCCACAAATGTGGAGCGCACTTTAAATACCTCGCAAAGCGTTCAACATTTTAGTTGTTGTGCATTTGTGGTGCTTTCCGTTTTCTGTTTTCTGCTTAGCCCGGCCACAGAATGCCGAGCATCCATCATTCAGACACTTCCGCCTGGTCGGGGATACTGGAAGGATGGAGGTGGAGGTGCAGGTGGAGGTGGAGGTGCTGGGAGGGGGAGGTGACATTTGCCTTGCATGTTGCAACATTTCGTGCATGCCGTCGATTTTTGTTTGCCTTCTCGCAATGTCAATTTATTTGGACCAAAGCGGCAAGCGCCAAGCGGCGATGCAAATTTAAATGTTCGAAAAATACAAAACCAGCGGCAGTGAGTATTTTTTTCTGTCGTGTCGTTTGTTTTGTGTTTGTGGTCTTTTGGGGATTTGCTGTAGGTATTTGTGTCGAATCTATTGGGAGCCTGGCTCTGCTCGGCTCGACTCGGCTCGGCCCTGTGGCATGTGCCATGTGCCATGTGGAATCAATGCAAAACAGATTAGAATGGAATAGAGCAGGTTAATCGTGTGGGAAATGCAGAGCGGAGTGGGTAGTGGGGAGCAAGGAAGGGAAGGGAATTGAATTATGTGGATTAGATTTCGCCCAATTCCAATTCGAAATTGATCCGATTTATCGTTTGTCCATAACTATTCCATCGATTGGAGCTTCGATTAAAAACAGATTAGAGCTCAAGTGATTCTTATTCCGGTTTCAAATATTCTCTGGCTTTACGGCGCTTTTCATTTGAGTTTATCAATTTTCTTGCGTATTTATTCCGAACATTACTCATACGAAGTGTGTGCCAGGAAGGAACTATTACCAAAAGACTAACGGCTTGGGCCATAACTAATAAGTCCGAATATTCTCTGCTGCTGCTCCTCGGCTGCTATCCTTTACGGCAGGATATTCTATGCTGCATTGAGACATAAATAACTGGAATGCCATGCGGCTTTTCGGTTGCTTCTTGCTTCTTGCTTCTCCTGGCGAGCACTCCATTGAGCACTCTCCCTCTCCCTCTCCCTCTCTCTCTCTCTCTCTCTCTCTATGTTTCTCTCTCCTTTTGGCCACTCCATTTGGTCTTAATAACTCTGGGCCGTCGGTAAGTAGGTGTTTAGTGGCTATTATCATCTCCGTGTGCTCCACGTGTGTACCCGTGCCCGCCCACTCCCCTTCTCCCCTGCTCCCCTACTCTCGGTGTATATTGCATACACATATACATACATATATACATGTATATTTCTGAACTCTTTAGCATCAATATTTTATGTATTATGCCAACAGATTATGATTTATGGCCAAGGCGCTGAAATGGCCTCGTGCTCCTCTCTTAGCACACTCCTTCTCCCCCTCCCCCTACTCCCCCCCTCCTCCTCCTCCGGATGAGTCCGGGGAATGTGGGAATGGGGATTCCCATTGTCTTGACACCGCTCCCCGCAACAGCCGTTCTTAGAGATTCATATTTCATGGCTGAGCTTCAATTCCGTTTCCTGCCATTCCTTTTCAGAGGGGGTGCGGGTGCAGGTGCGGGTGCTGGTGCGGGTGCGGGTGCGGGTGGGCGGCGGGGGGCGTGTCAGAAATTACGTTTAAAAGTGTTTAAGTGGCGCTCGCGCTAAGTAACAAGTTGAAAAATTGCAAAGCACGCTCGTAAATTTGCTCGGCAAAAAGTGAAAAGTAATAATATACAGGCATTATAAATGGCTGTGCGTCCTTGAGGCGGGAGTCCTGCTGCTGCCGCTGCTGCTGCCGCTGCTTCTGCCTCTGTTTCTGTTTCTGTGGGTGGTGTAGGTGCTGTGCGGGTGGACGGTCAGGTGAGCAAACGGTGCGGGGAGAGTCAGTGGAGAGGCCGTGGCCAGCACCGCAATTCCTTGCCATCCTTCCACCAGAACATCAAAGAGACGACACAAGGAGACAGAGCGAGGGGCAGAGAGAGGGGCAGAGCCATAGCCAGTGAAGCAAACGAAACACCCACACACATATGCATATGTCCTGACTGTACAAGGATCTGTGTGTCTGTGTGCCTGTGTGTGTGTGTGTGTGTGTGTGTGAGCCAAGCATTTCAAAAGTAATTCAAGCAAGAAAAAAGTTGGGTAATTGAAAGTTTGCCCATAAAAATTTGTCGCTCTGCGAATGAGAAGGGGGTGCCGTGCCTGTCTCGCTGTCTCTCTGTTTCTCTGTCTCCCTCCCCCCCGCACCATCTGGTGCGCTCCCTCTCTCTCTCTTTTGGTAACTTTTCATTATGCATCCCCTACCATAACACTCCATATCCCCCTCCCAGTCTCAGGGCCATTATCTGGAGCACTATCGAGGCGCCCGAAACTAGTTGAAGTGCTTGAATTGTTTACGTTGATAACTTTCCTTTTTTTGTTGTTGTTGTTGTTGCTATTGAACCTACCCCAAAGGGGGGAAGGAAAGGAAGGGGCAGGGGCAGAGTGAGTGGGCTGTATAGGGTGGTGTAATGAAGAGGGTGACTATGATAGGGAGTGCAATATAATTGATCAAAGTGGAAGAAGGGTAGACGGAAAGAAGCAGTAGAAGGGTGTGCCCTGCACCCTGTACAGGGTGTAGAATGGAGGCTTGTCCATCCATTCACTCCAGGGTACACCTCTAGTCGAGTGCGGCAAAGTTTGCTGCGGCACTTTGGATTGTTTGGGGATGGATCGTTTTTATGGGTTGGCATAATGAAAACGCGAACGCGCACCCGATTGCAGTTTGAGTGCACTCTCAATGACAACACACAGCAAGGCTCCTCCATTGTGACCCCCCCCCCCCCTCTCCCCCCTGCACTTGAAGTGGCAACAACGAATTGCCAACATTGATAAATGGCTAGCGGGTGCACAGCTGAGCCGAATACTCGAGTATTCCGAGTGCGAGTGCGGGAGCGAGTGTGTCTGGGGCTCAAAGCCAGGGGACAGACCACAAAATAAGCGTAAATGATATGAAGACATATCGTAAAAGCAGCAGCAAATTGGTAACTGAAACAGAAAACCCGAAACACGCACACAAGCACACAAACACAGACACAGACACAGCCACAGACATAATGGGGGGATTGGCACACACAGACACAGATACTCGCATCGTATATGTTTGGTTACTGGAAACAGTCACATGAGATCTGCTCGACACAATCTGTGGTAGCCTGTGGTATCCTCTGGTATCCTCTGGTATTCTGTGGCGGGGCTTAACACCAAAACCAACTCACACAGAGAGAGAGAGATTGTGGGGGTGTGGGGGGATGGGGTACACCATTTGTTGACTCTTTTGTTGGCCTTAAAACTGGACCACACAATGTAATAAATTAGATTTACAAAACTTGATGCGAGAAATGCCGCCGCCAAATATTTAACACCAATCAACATGAGAGCGCAACAAACTTTTCCTTTTCTTTTTTTTGGCGGCAACAAGCAACAAGGAACAAGGACCCCCCCAGCCGAACAAGTCCAAGAGGCAGGCAAAACAAAAGTCAAGAAAATAACCAACAACAAGAAAAAGGGAAAAACTTTGCCCTTTTCACGACGACTCGCGGTGCTCATTGTCTCGAGTTGTTCAAGTCGTTGTCGTTGTCTGTGTCGTTGTCGTTGTCGTTGTCCTCGTTGTCGCGAGACTTTCGCTGGGCGAAGACGAAAGGTGTCAGGCAATGACAAACACTTTTAACTAACCAACTTTTACTGGCCTGTTTCGTACCGTTTCGTTTCGTTTCGGTCTTAGCCAGATGGCTGACTTACTGGCTCTCTGGCTTGCTGATTGTGTTGCCCCGATACCAGACGACAGTTGAACCCATGCAAACAGCAAACTTCTGCGGGGCCACAGACCCAGCCCCAGCCCCATCCGCAGCCCCATCCCCATCCCCAAATATACTGTGGAAGATGGCCGGCCAGGATAAGCAGGAGTGGCTGGGGCAATCGGTGGCAAATATTGTGGCATGTGGCTCTGTCTCTGCCCCCCTGCTAATCATCGCAAAAGCAATGGTCTCTCCCGCTGCCCAAATGGGGCCCATCAATTTTACAACTGCTCTGCAGCTGGGGTCGAGCGAGAGGTGGAAACAGGTAAATCAATCACACGCATTATGCGATGGCTTTGCTTTTTGTGTGAAATATATTCCGCCAGCTTCCACCAGCGAGACAGAGAGAGAGCGAGAGAGCGAGAGTCGTCTTAGATGGGGTTTGTGTGTGGGAGGGGGGTGGGGTTGGTTTATTTGGATTTTGGCTCACCATATACTTTTTATGGCCCATATGCTGTGGGTGGTGGATGGGTGGATGGGTGGTAGGGTAGTATCTGATTTTTATGCCACTCTCTGGGGCCAGTGTTATTACTTGTAAGTGGGCGAAGTGAAACGATGGCACACTTGCAGCCAGCCAGCCAGCCAGCCTTCGTCCTCGCCATTTTATGACCTGCTCTTCCTCCTCTTTATGTATATTTCACGTCATTTGCTTGGCTTGGGCTTTGTCATTCCGAAAAGAGTCGGAACAGAGGCGGCCGGGGAACGGGCTGAGGTGAGAGGAGCGAGTGCTTAGGCACACATTTATTAGGAGGTCTTCTGGAGAGCTCTTCTTGTTTAGCCCCCGGATGAGATGATGGTAATTGATAGTTGCCTTGTCCCTCCCAGATCCGAGCTCGTCGGGGGATCTGTGCAGCCCGAATAAATGCCTCGAATTGCATATAAATTATTTCCGTAATCCTTTTCGCAAACGTTGATTTACTTTTCGAGGGCTTAGCACACGTACCCGAAAATGCAAAAATGGACAAAAAGCTTCGCTAAATCAAATTTGTATGTAATTGCTGTCTGGCAAAAAGGAAACCCTTAACGATTATTATTTTTGTTATTTTTTGTTATTTTTTGTTACTTCTGTTGCCGCTGAAAACATTTAAGTTCCATTGTTGCGAGTATTGTGACAAATTGAGGCGGCAAACAAAGGACGAAATTAAAACGAGTTAGGAGCTGAGGTGGCAGCGAGTGTAATGGATCGACTGGTGGGATATCCTGGAGTCAGCTTAGAGCTCAAGTCTGCCCGTAATCCCCGTACTATATAGAGTCGTAGAGCCCCTGCTTTAACGAGTCGGCAGGATATCCTCCCTATCTGTTGCTCCTCCCGTGTCTGCCATAGCCCAACTGCATCTGCTTTGCAGACTCGACTGACGAATACCCTGTGCTTAAGGGAAGCTCTTTGCTCTCTGCTGAAAGCTAGTGGAATCGGATGCCAAACCCCTAAGCCCGTAGAGGGTATCCACTTCGCCCTGCCATCTCCTGTATGTTTCTCCTGCATGCTCTTGCTCACCCGGCACCCCCTCTGCTCTCGACTGCAGTCATGGCTCGTGGATTTGAATAATTGTGCAGCAGCGTGTAACGGTACATCGCATGGGCATGAGACAGAGAGAGGGGGAGAGAGAGAGGGAGAGGTGGAGGTGGAGCAGCGCGAGTGCACTCGAGTGGGAGAGTGCATGTGTGTGTTTGTGCTCTCATTGTTGTTGTTGTTTCCCCTCTCTCTCTCTATCACTCCGCTGCATAAACATTCTTTTTCTCACTTTCCATTCAGGCTTCCCCCTTCCCCCTTCCCCCTTCCACACCCCTGCATACATTTACCCACCATTTCGCTTCTTCCGTCTCTTTTGCACCGCTCCGCTCTGATCCGCTCTGCTCCGCCCAGATGTATGCTATATTTTGTTATTGTTAAATATGTTCTGCTGCTAATGATACCCTTTGGAGGAGGATGGGTGGGCATGATGGGTTATTGGCAGAAGGACACAGAAGGAGCCGGTCTTCAGAGCCTTCTGAATATGGGAATTTTATTGATCAGTGATCATTGATCATGTCTTGAGTGCTGGTGAATACGAAGGAGTCAAATGGAGCGTTGTACGTATTTTTACGCTACTTGGGCCAAAATTGTATCATAAAGATCACTGATCGCTGATCAAGTTGTGCTGGTTCATAGATCGAAAGACAAGCATCGACTTTTGTGGGAATCCTTGTAAATCCAACACATAATCCCACCATAGCCGAACAGTCTCTATTTGCTGATTAATTTCAGATATGAAAATCGAAAGAATACCCATCCGCAAGGGTATCCGATTCTGCGCCTTCCGAAACCAACAGAAATCCTCGTATGTTTTAGTTTTAGCTGTTGCAACATTCGTGTGGCAAACAAAACGCTTGTATTTTGTTGTCGGGGATTCGTTGGACTGGCTGCTGTTGCCTGTTGTTTTTGCTCAAATTAAAAATGATTTAGATGCCAGCAAATTGAGTTCACTTTGGATATAGTTTTGTGTGCATTGTACTCGTGCTCGTGTGCTCTGGTTGTGCCTCTGCCACTGCCTCTGCTCGGCGTGTAATTTAATTGTTTGATATTTGCCAGCACACACACACACACACACACACACAGAGGCGCACTCTTTGCATGACATGCACAAACCGAATGTCCTGTCCGTCTATCTGTCCCCTGTATCGTTTCATTTCAATCAGGCTTTGGCCATTGTTTGTTGTCGGTGGATGTGAACCCAAAAGGAAAATGCAATTTCATGGCTCTGCATCTCTGCGTCTCTGCAGCTGCAGCTGCATCGGTATTTGTATTTTTATTTGTATTCCTTTTTCGGAATTGTAAGTTTTTCCATATAATAAATGCACATACGGATACAATAGTATATGAACAATATCGCATATTGTTTGCACTCCAAATGCCAATTCTTGTTGGCATTGCAATTAGACAGAATGGCAACATTCTCCGAGGAGAGAGCAGGCTGGCAGGAGGCAGGCAGGAGGCAGGCAAGCAGGAGGCAGGAGGCAGGAGGCAGCCTCTAAATTAAGCCCAGAAAAATGCAACAAAATTGCTGAGGGACGCACAAAATATGTGCAACATTTCACTCGGCTGGGGCGTGTCCCTCTGGAGGAGGCAAAGGAATGGTTGGCTTCAAATGATCTCATCAAAAGAGAGCGAAAGAAAGGGACAGAGAGACGGAGAGGCGTAAAAAGAAATTTACGGAATGTTTGTCTGGTCTTGGTCCTGGTCCTGCTGCTGGTCCTGCTGCTGGTCCTGCTCCTGCTCCTGGTCCTCTCTCCATCTCAAGAACAGACACAAAAGAACTACAACTTAAGCACCCACACGGAAGTGCCATTTTGGAATTTGTGCCGCAGGAGAAGTGGATGATACAGAGAGAAAAGGGTCAGGACACTCCAAACACACACACGCACACACACACACACACACACACGCGCACACATTAAGTGTTCCCAAAATCACTTTCGTCTAGAGTTTTAGGGAACGGCCCAGGTGCGAAGGGCTCAACAAATAGTGGATTATTTTCAAAAGGGTTTCAAGTGCCGAATATCCTGCGGCATCCTGTGGAAATATTTATCGCCAGCCGACGAAATCGATTGCCAGAACAAATAGATTTATCTCTTGTCGATTCGTTGCGGTTCGGTTCGGTTCGGTTCGGGGACCGGGACATGGACGAGGACACTCACTTGACTGGACACTTTCATTTAAAGCCAACTTTTGGGTCATAAAAAGCTTTCTCCCACTGCCATTTCACCCTCTCCACTCCCATATCCCCCACCCCTCCCCGAAACAGGATTGTTCTCATCTTTTTTTATGATTCTGTCTGTCCCTTCCATAAAGATTGCTGCCAAGCAATTGAATCCATTGGCCACGAGCCTCCACTGCGCCCCATCCCCATCCCCATCCTTTCTGTCCGCCAGCTTCATAATCAAATACATAACTTTATTTATGCTGTAGTCCCCCACCCTCCTCTACCCCCCCTGCATGGGGCAACAAAAAAAGTTTCCACCAAATTTGCTTACATTGGCGAAACAATAAAATTCCATTGTCTAGGAGCCAAAGGGAGCGAAAGGATGCTCCGGGGCTGGCCGGATGCCATTTTGTTAAGTGCGCGAATGTTGGTGCATAAATAAAAATATAATTGAGCCGAGAGGACGCCCCCAGACCCCAGACCCCACAGCCAACTGGATCCCAGGCATTCCAGCAGCCCCATAGCCCGTAGCCCCCCCTCCGCTATCAAAGATCAGATTCCTGGCCACATGGCCTGAGGCATGCCACTGCTGCTGCCACTGCTGCTGCCGCTGCTGCCGCTGCTGCTGCTGATGATGAGGAATGTACAATCGCGCCCTCTCCTTCCACCAATATTGGTATTGATTTTTGGTCCAGTTCAAATAAATTAGCTGCCATTAATTGGAAATGCGGGCAGCGGCGGAGATGCGACCCACTCAAGCAGTGCACCAATTGGGCAGCCAAGAAGATTCGTTGCCAAGGCTTAATTGATTGGCCTCGGCCTTCTTTCTTTCAACTGGTGCGGGTGCTGCGGGTGCTGGTGCTGCTGCTTGGGGCATGCCCCCCTCCTCGTTAGTTGTCATTGCATTTAATTGCATTGGCAAAAGAGTTCCACTCCACTCCCCCTCCCACTCCCACTCCGACTGCCACTGCCACAGAGCAACAACTATTAAAATGGTAGAGAGACTCCTCGCCTCCACCTTGCACCTTCCACCTTGCACCTGGCAGAACTTTTATTCCATCGAGGCAATTGAATGCTCAACTTGTTGGTGTTGTTGTTGCCCCAACTGCTGCCGCTGATGCCTCGGATAATTGAATTAAATTAAAATTGCCTGGAAACCTGGCCCCCCCTCCACCCTCCAAGCCCCCACCCCGCCAGCCGTGCTGCCTACCTGCTGAGCTGGCATTAATTTCATTTCATAGAAAGTTCTGTTTGCGCGCCGGGCCATTTAAAATTTTAATTGAATTTATTGCACAAACTGTTTTGTAGTTTTTAGTTTTCTGATTTTGTAATTAGTGCACTGTCATGTGATGTTGGAGGGTTTTTTGGGGCATAAGTACTACATCCTGTATGGATGAGCCCGATGAGCCTGCCCGTCCGCCTGCCCGCTTAAGTATGCTTTACATTTAATTGGATTATGTACGTATGCAGGATGTGGCGCAAACCGAATACACGTGTTGTATCCGACACTTGTGGAGCATCAGACGGAAGTGGCAGGCCTATCCTAGATCCTAGTGGAGGCTTCCCCTGCACTGCCATTTCCCAGGGCTACTGGGAGCCCTGGCTCGAGGCTAAAGTTCAGCAGTTAAAGTTCCGAAACCCGCAATCCACAATCCGCAACCCGAAACCCTGCAACCCTGAAACCCGTTCTTGAAAAGCCCAATCAATGCCTTGGACAAAGTGGGAGCCTCATTAGAGTGGACATTTTTCCAGGAAAAACAAAGGTAACGAATGCAAACACCTGCCTCGCAGCCGGCCAGTGGCATCAATCACTTTGCCACACACAAAAATGTCATTGCATACAAATCGCAATTAATTTGGACCCAGAGCCAGAGCCAGACCCAGTCCCAGTCGCAGCCCCCAACTCTGGTGCACCACCAAACGACTGTCGTGTTTGTCTTTCTCCTGTTGCAGCTGCCACAGCCACTGCAGCAGAAGCAGAAGCAGAGGCAGAGGCAGTGGCAGTGGCAGAGGCAGTCTCCTTCTGTCTCTTCCGTATCCATGGCAGGGGCAGGGGCAGGGGCAGGGCATGGGCATGGCTCTCCCATCGGCAAAGTTGTCTGCCGTGTTTGCTTGCATGTCAAATTCTCATTTCATTGAAATCGGCAAATATTGACTAAGAACTTCGATGCAATCAACGCTGCTGCTGCTGCTGCTGCCGCTGCTGCCAGCGACTTTTCCGACAACGACAACTACGACAAATGGGCGTGGCTGCTCGACATGTCTGACGGATGGACGGGTGGACGGCCAGGAGTAGAAAGTAGCAGATGAAAGCCTGTCTATCTGTCTATCTGTCCATCCGTCAGTCATTCAGTCGTTCAGATATTTGCATGGCAATGAAAGTGAAACTCAATCGAGAGAAGAAAGGGCGAGAGAGAGAGAGAGAGAGAGAGAGAGAGAGTTTCAGTTTCAGTTCCGGGAATCAAGAGAATTCTGGCATGGGTCGGGGTCTGGGTCTGGGAAAGTGAAAGGCAGCAGCATTTAAGCTGAAAAGCGAGACTCAAAGCTGGATCTTATCTGCCAGGACAACGGAGGACGACACAGGCAGGAGGGCAGGGGCAGGGGCAGGAGGGCAGGGAAGGCACTTAGTTATTAAAACATTGGCCCACAAATTGCTACGCAACTTTCAGCTCAATAAACTAAACTGCAAAACGGTCCATGGCACTCAACTCGATGCAGGACACACAGAAGACAGGACTCTGGGGAACTGGGCTGCTTAGACACATCCTTTGAAGCCGAAACGCCCCTCGCAAAAAACACCTGGGGAACGGAGTCAAAAAACAATTTTCTCTCATTATCATTTCAACATATTGTATGCCCAAGTGTTTCAAATTGTTCCAAGAGAGCAGAAGAGCCGAAGAGCCGCACAGAGTACAGCCCGAGTCAAGAGCGAAAGGGAGCAAGGACGAGGACGAGGACGAGGTCGCATCATCCTGATGAAGAAGTTTTCCCTTAACATTGTTCTTGTTGTCTGTCGGAAACGGGGAGACGGGCAGACGGGCAGACGGGAAAACGGAAAACGGAAGGTTGTTGTAGGTGCTGCCTGAAATCACTATGCTCATAAATGTGCCATGAATAAATTAACTCGCTGAAAAGCGGCAGAGGCCCAAAGCCGAGAGCCGAAAGCCAGAAACAAAGCCCCAGCCACCGCCACCGCCACCGCCACCGCCCCCGCCACAGAGTGAGACAGCGATACAGAGCGAGAGAGAGCGAGAGAGAGTGGGAGAGAGTTGTGTGTGGGTGGGGGGAGAGAATGCCTTAGATTTCAAGCGAATGATAATAATAATTGAGGCGCTCTGCGGCCCAAGTACATTGCTTAGATAATAACAGTGTACGAGTGCGTGTGTGTGCGTGTGCACTGAGAGAAATTGCTGAAATCCCTCCACTCGTAAACCATATCTGTCCATCTCCTCTCTCCCTCTCTCGTGTCAGAGCCATCAAATGTGTTTTTCCGACTTCTCCGAGATGTCCTTGGGGATAAGGCCTGATTTAAAATGTTTGTCACATTCCCACTGACAATAAAGGATGGAATCCTCACGATTAACCAGCTATCTGCAAAAACTTCAATCGTATCTGACAACTCCGAGTCATTCGGAGTCCCCAAGTCCCCAAGGGGGGGGGCATTGAGTTTTCCTTCCATTCCCATTGATTTCCATTTCATAACAACCGTTTCGTTGCTCATAACAACATCATATTTTTGCCCAGAAACAAACAAGAAGCCACCCGCACCAGTCGGATCGATTGCCTGTGCCGCTTGAGTCCTGTTTTTGGTTTTTTCACTGCTGCCGGCATGTCCGGCACACAGAAGCGCGCCTCCATGAGGCAGGCCTCGATCGCCGCCCGACAGCGCCAGAGCCGCAGCAACCGCCTGACGCGGCACACCTGCTTCACCTCGAAGCGGGCCGACATCTTCCAGGTGCGCAAGTCGCTGGTGGAGTACGTGGACGATGAGCTGGCCGACATGGAGACGTCGGTGTTCTACCAGCGCATCTTCATCCTGGCCAAGAACGGGTGCCTGGAGCCCGAGCCGGAGGAGCCCAGTCAGGCCAGTCAGGAGCCGGACGCCACTGTCCCGGAGCCGGAGAAGAAGGAGCCCGAGGCGCCGGCTGTCGAGGAGGATGAGGCGTCGGCAGTGCCGCCAGACGAGGTCACCCGCGGCTCCACGGCCAACACGGAGACGTCGAATGTCAAGACGGAGGCCGTCTCCGAGGCAAACGCAGATGCCAATGCCGATGCCGAGGCTCCAGGCGAGGAGGCTGCCGCAGCGCTGCCCACACAAGATCCTGCACAAGAAGTGCGCGCGGAGCCCGATGGTCACGCGGAGGTGGTGACCCAAACCTTTCGGTTCAGCGCGGAGAACCCCGACCCGGCCACCACGGAGGCCGACGATGTGGAGGAGGAGGAGGAGCCAGAGCCCGATACGGAGTCGGAGGCCGTCAAGGCCAGGGACTACTTCGACATATTCTGCGAGAAGTTGATGGAGCTCCACCACAAGAGCCAGCTGGAGGCCTTCACGCCGGACCCCGTCTGCGGGCTGTTCATCTACATGGGCGACTACTCGCTGCTGATGCTGGAGGCCAGCGAGGACATGATGGGCTGCTTCTGCCGCCACCTGCTGGCCTGCAGCGACGAGTTCTGGCTGAGCAACCGCGTCTTCCAGATCGAGGATCACATCACGCAGCTGTACACCAAGGAGCTGACCTTCCGCCGCATTCCCGGGGTCTTTCTCAACGAGAAGTTCCCCACATCGACGCCCACGGACGAGTACCTGATGGGGAAGCAGCACATGATCATCAAGGAGAAGCTCTTCATCATCTGTCGCCTCATAGCGGAGAGCCTGGCGCCCCCCCCAGCCAACGACTCCGACGAGGAGCCGAAGCAGACCATCAGCACTGCCCCCTCCGCCCAGCGCATCACCACTGCCCCCTCCCACCAACGCCTCAGCAATGCCCCCACCGCCCCGCGCCATCAGGCGCACGAGGATGCGGAAAAGGATCATGAGGGGTCGGAGCACGAACCACTGCGTGCCGCCAGCCGGGCCGCCAGCAGGGCCACCCTCACGGCCCCCCCTGTGGCACCCCCTGCGGTGGCCACCATCAATCCCAAGCCCGTGCAGCTGACCGAATACCTGCCGGTGGACGTCTACCGCAAGTACATGCCCGAGATCCAGCGCATCGAGCTGGTGCTGTCCTCCACTCGCTTCTACTTCACCCTGGCCGAGTTCTTCAATCTGTACGGCACGGCCCCGCAGACACCCGACGAGGACGGCCTCTTCTGGCCCATCCAGAACAACTACACGCCGCCCAACATCTTCCGGCGCACGCCGTTCGACATCAATCTGACATTCGCCGACTACGTGGCGGCCAAGATGAAGACCGACGACCATCACAAAGAGGGCCAGGAGGACTTCAGCGATCCCGATGCAGAGCCCGAGGCGACCGAACAGTGACCGCCAGAGGAGGACCCAACAACAGCTCTCTCCCGCTCCCTCTCTCACGCTCTCACGCTCTCTCTCTCTCTCTCTCTCTCTCCCCAACAGTTTTCGTTTGTTTTGTTGTTTTCCAAGTGCTTTCAAAATTATTCCAAAACTCCAAAAGTTCGGAAATTGGTGGCTTGCTCTGCTCTCTCTCTCTCTCTGTAACACTCTC